>BTRK01000006.1:43952019-45152019 GCA_036245805.1 Pristionchus mayeri
CTTGAGCGGTCGGTTTTTGTAATTTTTGAACGGCGCATCCAAACCCATACATGTATCGTAATTCTGAAAGAACTCGACGAGATAAGCATTTTTACTGTTGGAAGTGAAAAGCTAGCTCATCTCTGAAAAATGTTGAGGCCATTTGAATTATTAAAATTTTTATTGTGAAAACATATATTTGGGGTGCAATTTTAAGTATATTCATTGGATTCCCCGTGAAAAGTTGCCCCTGGAACCAAATTTTCATTCTCGAATTCGCGATGCAATGATATTTCCCGAAATTCGGAAAAGGGAAGTATTGTGAATCAGTGAATTTCGAAAATATCGTACATTTGCGATTTCAAAATGTTATCAATTAGGAAATGTTTTCAATACTGTACTTCAACTTTTTATGCATAATTAGAGTGTTCTCTTCAATAAACATGACTTACGACATCAAAAAATAATTTTTTTCACTTCACAATTTCTCAAATTTACACGTTGCAAACTCAAAATTTCGAGTCCGCTTGACGCTCTAGCTGTAGCCATGTTGTAGCATGCCTCGACATTTGTAAAAATTGGTGGAAGGGTCCTCCTCCAATGTCTCGGGGCTCTAGTTAATGACGCCCGAATATGGCTTTGATGAAAATGTCCGATATATTTAAATTCATTTTGGGAGTTAATTTTGAGAATTCTGAATAGATATTGCTGTAAATAATATTTTCGTAATCTGAGCAATCATATACGTATGGACAAGCGACCGTTTAGACAATTTTTCAAAAATCGAAATTTTGAAGTATCGAAAATTTCGGAAATTTTGAAAGGAAGAGGTGTGTATTTTTGCATATAATTTATAGATCAGATTACGAAAATATTATTTACAGCAATATCTAATCAGAAATCTCAAAATTAATTCCCAAAATGAATTTTAATATATCGGACATTTTCATCAAAGCCATATTCGGGCGTCATTAACTAGAGCCCCGAGACATTGGAGGAGGACCCTTCCACCAATTTTTACAAATGTCGAGGCATGCTACAACATGGCTACAGCTAGAGCGTCAAGCGGACTCGAAATGTTGAGTTTGCAACGTGTAAATTTGAGAAATTGTGAAGTGAAAAAAATTATTTTTTGATGTCGTAAGTCATGTTTATTGAAGAGAACACTCTCTAATTATGCATAAAAAGTTGAAGTACAGTATTGAAAACATTTCCTAATTGATAACATTTTGAAATCGCAAATGTACGAGATTTTCGAAATTCACTGATTCACAATACTTCCCTTTTCCGAATTTCGGGAAATATCATTGCATCGCGAATTCGAGAATGAAAATTTGGTTCCAGGGGCAACTTTTCACGGGGAATCCAATGAATATACTTTTTAAAAAAGTCTATCTTATCGTGTTTAGGAAATATGATTGTTCGATTTTTCAAATTTCCGACCCTATAATTCACGCATCAGAGACCGAAGCAGTTAGTTGGTGATAATCTGTGATACTTGAGGCTAAGGGGTCCATACACATACAGTGTGGGAGCCTGGATCCCATTCCTAAGGAATCGTGTCCGGGAGGAAGTCCATTCTTACCGATCCGGTCTCTTAATAATTTTAATAAACAGCCTTAGATTTTTAAAGTTGTACTTTAAATCGCATGGATTCCGTTGATTGAATTGAATTTGGAAGGGATAACGTTGCCGCGTAGGTGGGAAGGCAATTTTTTTAGAAGTGCTCACCATGTCTCAGATAACTTCTCGAAAAGCATAAACGAAAATACTACAACTTTGTATTATTGATTATTGTTGCCACGGTAATGTGTAATTTTTTTCATAAAATTCACATCAATTTGCTCAGGCAATCTTCTCAATAATATTCGGACTTGCAATATATTATTGTAAGAAAGCATTTTCAAAAATTGTTCCTTTGAAACTATTTGTGTTGCAGATTCTGTCGGGATATATCCAATTCTTGGAAATAATCTCGTGCTTAGTATCACGGCAGGAGTATGAACAAAATGAAATATCTAATTTCATTAATATTTCAGCTTGCTATGTACACCTTCTACTATGCGCGCAGACGGTACAAAATCAGGAACGATAATCATTCGCTAGAGGCGAGATATCGAGTGGGCAGTATTTGTAAACGTTTTATGTAAATTTCAAATTTAGCTCTCGGAAGGAGTGGAACTCTCGCTTAGTATTGCTCCCGTGTGCATAAGCTGCTCCGTTTTGAAGGTTATTTTTATAAATTTTTGCACTTGCATTTCGGATCTTCACACTACGCACTCTGTTTCTCTCACCTCCACATCTGACCCCTTTTTTGTTATTTTTTAAAAAGCTTTTTGTTATTTTTTGTGTAGATTGGTTTTCAGATCATCGGAGTGGTTCCACTGTGGATCGGACAATTACATTCCGGACTTTTCATGTTCGCAGAGTGGGCGTACTATTTCATGTGTTTCGATTCGCATTTTATTCACGTAGTTGACGATTTGCAGATGAACACAATTAGCGTATTGGCCTGCGCAATCCTTTTGATGTCAAGAAATCGAGAATTACGGAAACGACTTTCGATTCTATTAAATTTGAAGGTAATGTTAAGGAAATTCCGAACAAACCGATTTCCAGTGCCTCGATCCGCCGCTCGAATTCAATACGGATTCGAGTGGTACTACGTATTTTGCGATGCTCCAGCAACACTGGCAATGATTGAGCCCCTCCCATATTACTATGCAATTTGTGCACATTTATCACAATTCAACTACCCATGCATATGACGCAGTATTTGTAAGGGTCAGACAATTCAGGGAGGATCTGGAACACCAATTTTTCAATAATATGGTATCCGGGGTACTTTTTCATGCTGATGACGATGGTCAACTTCATTTTGCATAATTGACCTCTAATGAAGCACTATTTCACCCGTCGAAATAGCGAAATTTCCGGTTTATTTGATTTATCAGGGGTAAAACTTGCTAGAAAAATTTGGAAATTTGTTTCCCGAGGTGGTTTTTCATTCTCTACACGATGGAATGGTGAACAACCCCGTTTGCAAGTTCCTTCATTGGTGTTCGGATTTTATTTATGGCTAAAACTCAAAACTAGAAGCCGGCATTGTGTGTGCATGTAAAGTATCTATTGCCTAAGCCGTAATCCGATTTTTGTGATTTTTTATTTATTTTTTTTATTTGAAGTATGGGATTTTTACTTATGCCCATTTTAGTTTTCCGATTTCCAAAACTACTCATCTCTCACTATCTAATCAGCGAACAAGAGAGCACACTTGTTCACCTACTCTCGTATCACTGATGGCTCAATTGGTAGTGCGTTGGGCTATCACTCAGGGAGTCGCGGGTTCGATCCCCGCCGCTGCTCAAGTTTTGCAATAGTTTTGCAATTTTTCAATCCCTCAATTTATTTCTAACGAGTGTTTTGATGAAAGAGTAAATCATTGAAAAGTAAAGACGATATAATTTGAATAAATTTTTATCTTATAGACAGAAAGCAAACATATCGTTAATAACAAAAGATGAACTATTGTGTCTAAGCATTGTTGATGAAAATTGAGTTGAGATCTATCTTGGCAACGGCTGTTAGAAACTTGATAAAAATATTGCAAAACTTGAACAGCGGCGAGGATCGAACCCGCGACTCGGTGGGTGACAGCCCAACGCACTACCAATTGAGCCATCAGTGATACGAGAGTGGGTGAACAAGTGTGCTCCCTTGTTCGCTGACTAGATAGTGAGAGATGAGTAGTTTTGAAAATCGGAAAACTAAAATGGGCATAAGTAAAAATCCCATACTTCAAATTGCACAAAAATCGGATTACGGCTTAGGCAATAGATACTTTACATGCACACACAATGCCGGCTTCTAGTTTTGAGTTTTAGCCATAAATAAAATTCGAACACCAATGAAGGAACTTGCAAACGGGGTTGTTCACCATTCCATCTTGTAGAGAATGAAAAACCACCTCGGGAAACAAATTTCCAAATTTTTGTAGTTAGTTTTTCCCCTGATAAATCAAATAAACCGGAAATTTCGCTATTTCGACGGGTGAAATAGTGCTTCATTAGAGGTCAATTATGCAAAATGAAGTTGACCATCGTCATCAGCATGAAAAAGTACCCGGGATACCATATTATTGAAAAATTGGTGTTCCAACGTTTGTTCGATTCTTAGGAGTACGGCGTCATATTCAATAGATCGAACCTACCAATTTTTATACGATTTCGATAAAAGTACTTGTGAAAAAATGCAAAATTTGAAATATTTTGCCTTTGTTCAATTTTAGGTCGATCACATGGGTAGAGTTGGACCATTTTTATTCTTTGCATCTGTAGCTCTGGACACAAATTAACTATTAAAAAATTTAAATTAAAATCAAAAAATAACGTTTGGAGAAATCGGCTAACAAAGTCCGGCAACTTGAAATAAAGCCAGTTTGTGATAATGACCTGGCCTACCGTAACTGAAAATATAAATGAATGACAGGTGTTCTAAGGTTAACCGACACGAAGTACTCGATGAGGGAAATCCACCTGAATCAACCGTGGTACGATGCGCTTCCGCGCGCGCCAGGGCGCTGATGTTAAAAACTATCCATAAATTACGGTAGTTGTTCGACATCAGCGCCCTGGCGCGCGCTGAAGCGCATCGTACAACGGTTGATTCAGTTGGATTTCCCTCATCGAGTACTTCGCGTCGGTTAACCTTAGAACACCTGTCCTTCATTTCTGTTTTCAGCTACGGTAGGCCAGGTCCTTATCACAAACTGGCTTTATTTCAAGTTGCCGGCCTTTGTTAGCCGATTTCTCCAAACGTTATTTTTCTATTTTAATTTAAATTTTTTTAGTAGTTAAAGGAGGACTGTAGGCAAAGTTCAACTTTGGAGCCCTTAGTAACCATGGCCAAGCTCCTCGTAACGACTAAAGGTTCCTAAAAAATTACATTAATATCTGAACTCTCAACAGAGTTATGATTAGTTGGCTGAGTGCCATGGACGCTTGATGGGCCAGGGAAGTGCGCGAATTCAAATATCTTGAAGTTTTGTCAAAAATTGGTGGGAATCGAACCCACAACCTTCCGATTACGTGACGACGGCTCTACCACTGAGCTATCCTACCGATGCTTCTCCACTTTCTATCTCGCGCTATGATCTTTGGAGGGTGGAACCTCCCTTCTATCGATGTGGCTACTTTTCCGAGAGTCCTCCTTTAATTAGTGTCCAGAGCTACAGATGCAAAGAATAAAAATGGTCCAACTCTACCCATATGATCTACCTAAAATTGAACAAAGGCAAAATATTTCGAATTTTGCATTTTTTCACAAGTACTTTTATCGAAATCGTATGAAAATAAGGTAGGTTCGATCTATTGAATATTGCGCATTTTTTGAAATATAACTCGTTAAGCATATTTTCATTCACTCAGATAGTCTCTCATACATAGTGGACCCCAGCTAATTCATATACTTTTACAGTACTTTGGGTGTCTATAATTTGCCGAAGTCTAATAGGTTTGTAAATATCTGTATTGATGAAACGTTGTTCACCTGCACAATTCAGATGAAGAAAAATGGATGAGTGGATTTATGTTTCGACTCTAACGTGGCATTAGTGGCTAAAAAAATGGTAGTTTCGAAAAATCGGGAAGCTCTGTGTAATTGATCTTGGAAGCATAGTAGCATTTCTGCCCTAGCAACAGTGATCGAAAGAACGAAATGGACATTTTTGATTACGTTCTTGCGGCATATGGATTTTTCTACTCTACGATTTCCATTGTCATGCAAGTGATCATTTCCTCAGCCGCAATAATTTTCTATGTAATTTTCACCATTGCTGTTTCGACGACTCAGTTCCATCTTAGCTGCAGGTATGGATGTTGCCCTTAAATTTTGTTCTAATCGATTTGCGAAAGAGCTATTCTTCTCATGAATTGCCTGGCTGGATTCCTAATGGCCGTAGTGCACGACATCCGCTCTCTTCTTGTATTGACGAAATCATATGTGGCATTTTCAGGGGAACATGAGACGCGTAGCATTGTTTATTGAAATATTGGCATGCAGTTGTACACTACTCAAGTATCTTTCACGGGACGGGAGATGCACTATTCACAAGCACACTATTATTGCTACTCGTAGAGAGGATTTTCGTGATCCGACATCCTAATGTAATCGAAAAACAAATGCGAAGATACTGCATTATTGTATTCTTGATTATTGATATTACGGTAATACGAAATCTTCACATTTACGTGTCAAAAAAATTTTCAGGCCATCCTATCAATATTATTTGGAGATTGTGAGATAGCACTTAAAAAATTATACAATTTGCTACAATTTGTGTTGCAGATTCTTTGGGCTTGTATGTTATACTTGAAAATAATATCGTGCTTATGATTACCTCTGCGGTATGAAATATGAAATTTGCTAAATGATTTTAGATTAAAATTCAGTTGGCTATATCACGCCTCTCACGAGAGAATCGAGCTGAGACAGGGAATGGAGGGGAAATCGTGAATTGAGTTCGCACCGGTTTTGGTCATCCTAAGGCATGCCTGACACTCCCCCAAAGTCTCACTGTACACTTTTCATTTTAGACCACTACACCCGGCATGATGTCGGCAGCTCTCACTTTAAGAGCTCGTATCTCAGTAACAGTTGCAGATAGAGCAAAAATTACCTCTGAGTGACCCCCACTCATTTTTCGAGCTCTATCGACCCATATTGTTCATTTTGTTTGAATGTCACTTTTAACCACAATACATTGTAGCTCAAATTTCTCAAAGTGTAGGTAAAGATGCAGCTCATTTTTTCAAACGTTGTATAGTTTTCCAAGGGCTATCGAAGTGGTCTGCACCGAAAATAGCACGACTTTAGTGAGAGTTAGGGTCTTCAAACTTTTCCAAATCATTGAAGTTATTTTACTTCATCAGACAATGCGCGCAGACGGCTCTCATTGCCCTCGTCGCCAAGAATGATCGCAATTTGTCCAAGTTTTCTGTTGAAAAATAACTTCAAATGATTTGGAAAAGGTTAAAGACCCTAATTCTTACTAAAGTCGTGCTATTTTCGGTGCAGACCACTCATTCGATAGCCCGTGGAAAACTGTACAAAGTTTGAAAAAATCAGCTGCATCTTTACCTACACTTTTGAGAAATTTGAGCTACAATGTATTGTGGTTAAAAGTGACATTCAAAAAAAATGGACTATATGGGTCGATAGAGCTCGAAAAATGAGTGGGGGTCACTCAGAGGTAATTTTTGCTCTATCTGCAACTGTTACTGAGATACGAGCTCTTAAAGTGAGAGCTGCCGACATCATGCCCGGTGTAGTGAAGTCCAAAATGAAAAGTGTACAGTGAGACTTTGGGGGAGTGTCAGGCATGCCTTAGGATGACCAAAACCGGTGCGAACTCAATTCACGATTTCCCCTCCATTCCCAAGAATTGCGATTTTAGCTCGATTCTCTCGTGAGAGGCGTGATATACACGTTATTCGATGCGCGCAGGCTATATGAGTGACTATCTGAGAGAACTGACCAGAGACCGTACAGCGAAAAATAAAGTTCTGATTTTAAGACGCCCCTAGGGGTAACTTTTCGCGTAGAGTTTGAAAATCGACCTTAGGAAGCCGTATAAAGATAGGAAGCCGTATCTTTGACCACTCATTTCGTCTGTCGCGCTGATCCTGGGTGGTCGGTTTTTGTATTTTTTGAACGGCTCATCCACACCTCATAAGTGTATAGTAATTTTGAAAGATCTCGATGAGATAAGCATTTTTACTGTTGGTAGTGAAAAGCTAGCTCATCTGCGGAAAAAGTTACGGTCATTTGAAAAATAAAAAATGTTGCCCTGAAAAAGTGTTTCAATGGGTGTCATTTTAATCAACATTATTAGATTCCTCGTGAAAAGTTACCCTAGGAACCAACTTTTCGAGAAAAATTCGTGTCCCAAAGGGGTCTCCTGAATCTCAGAACAGGAAAGGCAGTGATTTTTTTGCAAATATGCATATTTTTAAGACGATCCACTGTGAACTCCGATTAAGTCTGGTCAGTTTATTGCTACACTTTGATAGGACAAATATTTAACGTACAAAAAACGGATATTATCTCAATTCGAAAAAAATCGATTTTCATCATCTCGATTTTTCTCATGTTTAGGCACATGCTACTTTTCCTTTACGATCCGAATTCCCAATTTTCTGGGAAAATCTAGTAGAACGGACCAACATATGTCAGAAAAGTTTGAGCTTAGGGTCCTCACCCATCCGGAAGGTAGGCATATTTTTGCTTGAAAATGCAAGATTGTGAGTGTCGGAAAAGAACGAAAATAAATTTTGAGCGTCATTTTGCGAGAATCGATTAAATTTTACTTGTATACACCTTCCTCCAACTAAATTCCTCAAGCGTTGTACATTACAGCGGTAAATAAGGAATTTTTGAAAAACATGAATTTTAAGATGTCCAAAAAGTCATTTTTATTAGATTGAATATATGCGCCATTTTGCAAGTGCATAATACTTGGCCTAAGTTGAAGAAGTTGAATAGTGTACAAATTTATCCGATAGCCCTCGTATTTTCGATATTATCATGCGAAACATATTTTTTTCGAGCGCGATATTACATATTCCAGCAAAAATATGCCTACCTTCCGGATGGGTGAGGATCCTAAGCTCAAACTTTTCTGACATATGTTGGTCCGTTCTATTAGAATTGAGCAGACAATTGGGAATTCGGATCGTACATGAAAAGTAGTATGTGCCTAAACATGAGAAAAATCGAGATGATGAAAATCGATTTTTTCGAATTGAGATAATGTCCGTTTTTTGTACGTTAAGTATTTGCCCTTTCAAAGTGTAGATATAAACTGACTAGACTTAATCGGAGTTCACAGTGGATCGTCTTAAAAATATGCATATTTGCAAAAAAATCACTGCTTTTCCTTTTCTGAGATTCAGGAGATCCCTTTGAGACACGAATTTTTTTCAAAAAGTTGGCTCCTAGGGTAACTTTTCACGGAGAATCTAATAATTTTGATTAAAATGACACCCATTGAAACACTTTTTCAGGGCAACATTTTTTATTTTTCAAATGACCGTAACTTTTTCCGCAGATGAGCTAGCTTTTCACTACCAACAGTAAAAATGCTTATCTCGTCGAGATCTTTCAAATTTTCTATACATTTATTAGGTTTGAATGAGCCGTTCAAAAAATACAAAAACCGACCACCCAGGATCAGCGCGACAGACGAAATGAGTGGTCACAGATACGGCTTCCTAATGTCGATTTTCGAACTCTACGTGAAAAGTTACCCCTCGGGGCGTGTTAAAATCAGAACTTTATTTTTCGCTGTACGGCCTATAGGTGGTATTGCTCGGTTCTCTCAGATAGTCACTCATATAAAATCAGGAAGGCTCATCACTCACTTGAGGATAGATATCGAGTGGGTAGTTTGTATTAACGGTTAAAGCAAAAAGAGTTGTATCAGCTCTCGGAAGGAATGGAACTCTCTCGAAGTATTGCACTCGTGTGCAGGAAGGTAAATCAAAAATGTTGGTCGATAAATGTCTGCTTTTAGATCATCGGAGTAGCTCCAGTATGGTTAGGACAATTATTTAAAGAATTTCGAATGTTCGGACAGTGGATGTACTATTGCGCACGTTTCAGTAACAGCACAGGTGCAAACTTCTCATTTACAGATGAACATAGTTAGCGTGCTGGTCTGCGCGATAATTTTGATGTTGGAAATTCGAGATTTGCGGAAACGGTTGTCGATTCTATTACATTTGAACGTAAGATTATCAAAGGAGCATTCGAACAAGATCCTTTTTTTAAATTTTAAGTGGATCGCTCCGCCTCTCGAAGTCAATACGGATTCGAGTGCTACTGCGTATTTTGCGATGTTCGAGCAACACTGGAAATGATAGACTTATTTTCACAGTCCGCATTCAATGGCATTTATCACAATCCATAAACACATTTACCACAATATGCAGAGTGAAATCGCCAAAAAACATAATGCCCACAAGGGGCTATTGTTATAGTGATGAACGAAAAATAGTTATTAACATATCTAAAATACTAGAAAATTGACGCCCCGTGTATACTAAAAACAATAATCGAACAAGAGTAATGGACAAATAAGAATTGTACCCATAATTAACTCCACGTCACTTCAAATTCAAATAAATATGGCAATTCACTAAAAATTAGTCTACTTTTCCTTAGACTGGCCATCCATGGTGAGTGATTTTCCGAATCGAGAGATGCGCCTTGGAAACCCCATCGACCGTACGCTGGCTAACGAGATTTTTCTCACGGCCTCCTTCGCTGGAGCCTCCTTTTTCGTGTCCTGCAAGGGCCGACTTTGAGTGCTGATGTGCAGAGGGGCAGTGCTCCTGAAATGCACGGGAAGGATACGGTAATTGAAGGGTTGTGTCATTACAGATATGGCAATATGGAAACTCTGCGAAAAATGTAGTGTACCAAATTCAACACTGATTTTCAGTTGTAGTATCATCCGAAATGATTACCAAACATTGAATTTTCGGACTATGATAATAAAGGATTTTTTTAAATATTATCCGCATAGCAACCCACGAACGTCTGTGCGTTAACCGAGACAGTGATTTATCCGATACCGACAGCGACATGCACATTGACGATACATAGAAGAACAAATATACTATATTTATGGACACGGCACTTGTATGGATTTTCGTCAAACTTGGCTAGAGAATGTCGGGAAATGGACAATGTTTCGAACCGAGGAGTGTACAGTGACAACCTTCACTCTTTGTGAAGCCGTGAAATAGATAGAAGTTACAAACACAACAAATATCGTACAAGTTGATCGGGAAAATAATCTCTATTATGTGGTCCAAAAGGGGGTTCAGGGTCGCCGGGGTAATTACCGTAATAGACACGTTGAGAGTGGAAAGAGTGTGTGGAAGTAGAGAAATCAGGGATAGAAGTAGAAATGTAATTCGGTGGTATGTAATGGATAGTACAAGAAGTACAAGCCTAGTATATGATTGGTAGATTGAAAGGATAGTTCACATACGAGTGCTCTGAGTAGCCCGTGCAATCTTTTTCTTGGTGTCCTCATTGCTACTCAAGAGAACCCGTTGGAGCTCCTGCTCATGGCGCTCCTTTTCCTTGTCCAGAACCGAAATGAGACTCCTCACTTTCTCGAGAGCGGATGTGTAGGTGTCCTTGCGGTTCTCGAGCACGAATCGACCGAACTGCTTCCATCTGAGGCAGGTATTTTCATGATAGGATCGTGACTAAATATCTCAAAACAAGGCACTAGGTCGGATGAGAACCCACTGGGTGTGAACCAACAAAGGTACACTTCTCCAGCATGTTCAAAGTAGGTTCCCAAGTGTCAAAAATGCTTCTGTCAAAGTCCTACAGAAGGGCCCTTTTTTGGTTCTCATCCGGCGTAGTGCTCAAAACTGATTGTAAGTGCAATCTCTGATAAAATATGGCTCACTTGGTCTGCGCTTTGTACACGTTCTCGTCCGGCCTCAGCACCCGCGTCACCGTCTTGATCGGCAAACTCGCTTTGGTCGACACTACAACAAAAAGTGATAAACACATTTCTGTCATCTTTTGGAAATACAAAAATCGAGCAATTTAAAATCACAGCAACTCACTTTCAATGCTTTTCTTCCTCGTGAGCGATAGAGGTTCCCGTAGTGCTCCCAGTACCCCACCCGAAGAAGAGAGCGGCGAGCTACCGCCTGAAATCCAAAGATATATGGCTTGCCGTTTTCATAATTTCTGGCATAGTGCCAGCAACATTGAAATTCACTGATAACACTGAACTCTTGGAAACCCCATCGAGCGTACGCTGGCTAACGAGATTTTTCTCACGATATATCTCTCTATATATATCTCTCCTTTAGCCTTAGAATGCACTTGCTAACCTCTCATCGCGCTCTCTTCCTCTCCGATCTCCTCTACCAGGACGAAGTCGGATTCGTCCGCCTCGGGACGGCGGGCTTTGAGGAAGACCTGAACGGTAATTATATAGCAAGTCGAAATAAACGATACTAAAGACAAAACGAGAAAATGTCTAAAAGAGAAAGAATAAAGTAATGATATCGGGCGAGTGCAAATATATCGAATACACACATACAACCTATTTTGTATAATCATCAAAATTATTTTAAAAAATGGAAACCATAATTTTAATAGTTGCAATTTTTTGCGAACCTGTCGGATGATATCAGTGGCGGTGCTGGATACACTGGCTCGTAGTATGGCGTACGGCTGATCTTCGCTTACCTGAAGGAACTGAACTAGAGATCTCTGTTCGCTATCATCCCGTCTTGATGGTGAACCGAGTCGTAGTTAATAGCAGATTTCAAGGCACCATAGCAGCTTCAATCCATTCTACACATTCCCTCAGCCTTGTGTAAAATGACGATACAATGACTCAAATTTCGAGCCCTAATTACAAGTATACATTTGCTATTCGCAAACATTATCGGCTTCAAATGACAGTAATACTCGAAGACTTTTCAGTCAAGCTCAGTCGTAATTCATCATTCATTCGTGCTTGCATCAAAACAAAGGCGCGTTCGACCACAATCCCTTTTTTCTGGATTTTGCCCATTTCTCGCAATTCATTCATCCCCATTCGAACGAGCGAGCACATACGTTGTGGACGCACACGAGAAAAGTCTCGGCCATTGAATGCGCTCGCGGTTGCATCCCTGCAAACGGGCACAGGAGAGTAAACGAAGCGGGAACTACGTGCAATGTAGGGGTTGACCATTCGAGGTCACGTTGCAAGCTTGCAACGCCTCCCCGGATTCCTCAATCAGGCGAGGGAGAGGCGTTGTACGTTGCAGCCCGGCTTCGAATGGCCAACACAAGTGCAATGATCGTGCACGTGCAATGTATGATACGTTCAAAATGCCAAAGTAGACAGCTGAAATAGTTGCTCAGTGCAGTGCATTAGGTCCTCTGTGTGATTGAATTGACATCTGAACTCGTACCGGGCGTGTCGAGAAGGTCTATCTGGCTGGAGCATGCCTCGGCATCCAGAGAGCGCGCGTGGATTTGCGTGCTGGACTGGCTCTTCTGGTGCTGATCCAGTTTTCTGGAAAAAACGGCAAATTATTCGTCCACTTTAGATAATTCGAAATCTTGAGATAATTTAGTGTCTTGTGAAAATTGCTATTAATTTACAACATTTTCACAGTTGCACATTATTGGCTGCTGCCTCTCAGACAACGCGCACCCAAGACTAGGTCATGGGGGTCGTGATAGGGAGAGGTCTCACCGCTCAATCGGAATTGGCTGCGTCGGAGGCTGCATGGTGTTGTTGCCTCCTGACTTGATGAAGGAAGACATCCAGGCTCGCGATGAGGGATCCTGAAAGATACCAAGCGTATTCCTTGTCCCCGCTGCTTGCTGTAAGCTTGGAAATAAAATGCGATAGAAAATGCGGACATTAAATAATAAGTGTCAGGCATTTGCAATGTGGGAATTGCCGCGTAATATAATGCAATTTTTCGCTGTCTTGGAAAACAAAGGTAGCAAGCATCCGAAAGGCGGAATTGATGCATTGCAACCCAGGCGCTACCTCTATCTTATATCCGCCATTGTCTAGAATTTTCTGGTAATCGTCGTTCAATCTTTTTGATAGCTGCAAATTGCGGATTCTTGGAGAGTGAATGCAAGAGAGAGGCAGTTCACCTGTCCACGCTTCTTGATGACGAATTTCCTCGCTTTTCCATTCCAGCAGGCGACGGCGTCCATGATGGGCTCCATAGGGGGAAGCACGCGCTGTTCGGGCACCTCGTCTGCAATTATATACATATTTATCAGTATTTTAGCAATGTTTTGAATGCTCTACAGCAACCCTTGTTGTAAACGACTTTTTTTATTTGGTAACGGTGACATACCATCTTTGAGATTGTGTAGGTGTGAAAACACTGCTAGACCAGTATCAAATAGACAACTGATCTAAAAAAATTCTGACCAGCGGCGGACACTCCATCAGTCACGATCAATTCCTCGATCAGAACGTAGTCCTCCAAGTTATCGTTCACCTTTGTTCCAGAAGTGGCGAGAGCCTGGAAATAATATTTAATCTGAAACAGTGAGCCCGAATTTCCCGTTCTGATAGTGTCCTCATTCCTACCTGCTTGATGATGGTGCTGACGGTGTCGCTGCTTTGGGCGTTCACCGTGATGACGGTGTCATCGTTGAGAAGGCCGTTGATACGAAGAACGAAGATCTGCTTCTTCAGCGGAGGAGAAGTGCGCACCGTCTGAAATTCGATTTGTAAACAAAAGTTTTTATATTCACTTATACCACGTCTAATTAGACAAAACAGTTGGTGAAGATCAAATATTAGAGATCAAAGGTCAAAGATCATACCGTATCATTCAGGTAACTGAGCGGGTGCTCCACGTTGCAGTGCTTCGTCGAGTCCTCATCGTGTAGATAGATGTGCTCCTCCTGATAAAATGAATAATGGAAAAGTTCAGCCAAAGATCACCCTCGGGTATATTCTCCAATGTTTTCATAGTACGTACACAGACAAAACAAACTGTGCGAATATATTGGAAGACCTTTGGTTTTCATCCTACCCTAATCCATTGTCTAATTTTTTATCTGACTTCTTATTTTTAGAAGACTCACCTGCTCGAACTTGGTCCTGATGAAGAGTGTCGCAGAGTCCATCGGTTGGTTTGACGGGGTTCTCAGGGGCAGATGACGATAGCCCGGTCTCAGGCACTTCACAGGAATCACTCGCTGGTAGATCACGCGCCCATTCTGAGTGTTGTCACAGACTGCGAACCTGCAACAAAAGTTAATTTCCTCTTGAAATCTCTCTGCCATTTCGTCAAATTGTTGCTTTTTGGAATCGTTAAAGAGGGAACTAATGCAAATGTTTTCTGGGATGGAGCGATATCAAACCTCAGGAAGGCCATCTCGACGAATGCAACGCGCAAGCTGATCGTGTGGTTCCAGAACGGGTTGACTGCGTTCCGTTGGGAGGGCTTAAACCGATGTATTTAGTAGACGATTAAGTGATTCGCTCAATCTCTACTGGTTCAATAATTCATGACAGCATCTTCAGCTCAATTGTCTCGTACTGCCGTATGCGTAGATGACAAATAATAATTAGCATTATGTCACTCACCTTCGTTTTATCCTTGGCCGAGTCGGCAGGCACGCCGATCACCTCGACCTCGACGTAGACGTTCGCCTGATTGTTGGTGGCGCACACGTGCTGACCGCTGATTATCTGCAAAGGCTCTCCTTTTAGCTAATCTTGTTATCAAGCAGCACGATAAGAGTGCGAAAAAAAATAATAAAATCTGACGGTGAGGTTAATCAGAAGTGCCGAGTGGGTGTTGAGTTCCTTGCTCAGAGGATTGAACTTCTTGTAGAGAGGATGCGAGTCGTCCCAGAGCAACCTGAAGCGAGTGAAGGTTGCGTCAAAAATACAATTTACCGAACCTTCATTTGAACTGCCTAAAGTATTTTGTAAGTAAAGATAGTTGAGTACCGTACCTCGGTTTCAGAGTATAGCCACAGTTGCCGCTCTGCTCGAACATTGCCGAGTTCACCGCCATCATCACGTCTTGCGTCTGAATAATATTTCCCTCAGTTTTTGTTTCGATGTATCTGGCTCTGCCTCCTCTTATCCCAACGTTTTCGTGATTGACCTCATATACTCCCGTTAAACAAGTAACAACAGCCAATTTCAGGATATCTGTCGCATAGTCGTGTCTCTCCCTTTCATATTTCATTGCCAACCTGGAAGTTGAGCGCGACCATCTGCATGCCGTACGCCCAGTAGTGGATGGGGTTGAAATTGGACGAGTCGATCCTCATCGCGCCCGGGTACGTTCGAACAACCTCAACATTTTGCGTTGGAAACATGCA
Source organism: Pristionchus mayeri (assembly GCA_036245805.1). Taxonomy (NCBI): domain Eukaryota; kingdom Metazoa; phylum Nematoda; class Chromadorea; order Rhabditida; family Neodiplogasteridae; genus Pristionchus; species Pristionchus mayeri. The sequence continues at coordinate 43,967,908 of BTRK01000006.1, forward strand.
ACTATTCAACTTGTTCCAAATCGTATTTTCGGAACAGAAATTATTAGGTGTACTAAAATGGTAGATCATATCTTCTGAGTCACATGAGAGTCAGTTTTAGGAAATTTCGAAAGTCCTCACGTGCTCCTTGCAGTAGGCGATGCTCTTGAAGGGATGTTTTCGGCACAGTTTCCTGGCTGCGGCCTCGTTGAGCGACGTAACTTGGTAGCAGGTGGCTGACGAGTTGGCGCGCGCAAAGCTCGACACTGAACAGACTGCACTCGGGGGGGGGGGGGAGGGGGTTACCTGTTCTTTCGAAAGTGCGAAATCAAGAAAAACTCAAAGCGAAAACCAGTGAAAATCGAGTGAAAGTAGGAGAAGAAGTGCAGTCTGGTCTAATTCTGCTGTGCAAAAATTAAAAACGAGGTCCGGAACCGAACCATCGACTTCCGATCCTAGATGGCTTCCGCCCTTGCCTCTTCGCGGACTCGACGAGGCACTGAGGAGGTTGGAAGAGGTGCGGGTCCTGAAACGACTGAATCCAGGCAGGATATTACTGTAACATTGAGCGCTACAGTACGACGAGAGCGGCACGACATCCGAGAGCCAGGAAATCAATAGAACCTTGAGGACAAGGAGGATGCGGGAACGTAGTCGCCTTCGTGTTTGGAGTGAACATCGTAGACGGAAGTGAAGCCCTGGAAAAATCGATAAAGTTTTAAAAATTAGGTATTTTTATGAATCGATTTAATCAATTCACCTTGAACTTGTTCGCCTGCAGGTATATCACGATATCGCTGAGCTCGGGTGCGAGTCCGAAGTTGCTCTGGAATTATCATCTGTGTACTCGAATGAATCCTTTGTCATGCTCAAAAGTAAAGGGCATAATGGCTCCACAGCCATGCTTTAACCGGTCCAACGAATCCATATTCATTTTCATGCACTCTTAACTCTATCCATACCTGTGGCTTCCTCTTGGCTGTTGTTCCATCGTCGTCGATCGGCTTGATGTTCTCGAACGTGGGCGGCAGCTGAAGGATCTAGAATCGTCGATTGACAACACGCCGGGGGTTAGTCGGACAAGCCACTTTGTAATTAATTGAACACAGGCTCACTCACAAATGCAACCAAATCGCGAAGCAATTACAGAACTAATGAAAAGAAATGCTTATTCGATCAGAGGATATATGATGCCTCGATAGTAAGCATGATTTACTAGAAGTGCTAAGTAGATCAGAGTTAATTATAAACTGCCTGGTTAATAAGCGTAAGCGTACCAAAGCACTCTGGATGCCCATGGCGACCTTGGGCAGCTTGTCCTTGTCCGACTTCTGACGGGTGTCTGGAGAGTCGCTCTTCGACGTTGACGACGACTTCTTCTTGTCGCCGTACGACGACTTGCCGCCACTCCGCTTCTGCGCGCCTTTCGGCGAGTCGCTCTCGATACGATCTGCATTGGCGTTATATCATTTCCAGAACAAGAATCTGCATGATTCAGTACAAGTAGAAATGATGAACCCTGAAAAAAACGGTTCTTGTTCGTGTGATATTTCAGACCGGAATAAATGGCTCGATTCCGAGAACAAATCTGAGTAAGTGTTAGACCGAATGAAATCGTGTCATTACCGTGCTCATTATCCGCCTCATCCTCCTCGATTTCCTCATCGTCGAGGAATTCGTCGAGGTCGTCCTCTTCGACGTCGTCCGCCGTTGAGGAGCATCTGAAACATCGTCATTATTTCGAGTATTTAAAAAATCGTAATGATAAAACCCGCAAAAAAGATCCCTCAATTCTGAGTTTTCGTGTGTAGTGGGTATTCTCAAATCTCTGTAGTATTCACTCGAGAGTGTAAAAATGGACAACATGAGCTATGCTATCTAATAAAACCTCGGCATCACCTGCTCTCGTAGCTGTTTCTGCTCTGTTTCCGTCTCAGCGCATTCGCTTCTTCTCTTCTGATCGTCGCCGACGATGCCACTGAGGACAGACCGTGCGAGGGCTCGACGACCATCTAAAAATTAGCCCTTGACCTCATTCTTCACTCATTTCCACACCTTCTTGTTCTTGATGAGGATCTTGTTCTTCAGCTGAGTGGGACTCGGAAGGTGGGGGCTGTCAGAGTAGTCGGCTTCGAAGAGGAACGACGTCACGAGGAGGTCACCGAGCACCGTCTTAATCGCTATTGTGAACAACCACAGTACTTTTACTTCTACTTTTTGCATACTTTTTTGGGAAATGAGAGACGTAATTATGAGGTCAGATCGTGTACTCACCTTGAACATCTGTGCCATTCTCGCCTGCTGCTGGAGTGAGCAGTGGTTCTCGATGGAGAGAATCACCGGCAGGTCGGAGACGATGAACGCCGACTTCTTGATGATCTCAACCACCTGAAATATGGAATTGATCATGAAAATCGTTCAAAAATGGTGAAGAACAAGGCTAAATTTTTCGAACGCTGCTTTGCGACTTTTCGAACGCAGCTTTGCGACTTTTCGAACGCAGCTTTGCGACTTTTCGAACGCTGCTTTTCGACTTTTCGAACACCGCTTTTCGACTTTAAAATTTTTGAGTGAGATCACCTGTCGGAATCCGATCTTAGAAGTGAAGGTGTGGCCGTGGTAGATGAGAGGGAGTCCATCATCGCCATCCCAGCAGTCCAACTCGACGCAGCGACAACCCGTCAGTAGCACCTGCAATGGTGCTTATGTTATGCGTTTGATGAATGTCTCCAGAAGTTCACTTGCTCGTGAGGCACGTACAGTACTCAATCATATTGTATCACCTCTTTGTCTCATTTTAACGTTTTTTTGGAATCGAACCTGTCTGTACATCTCAGCCGAGCTCTCTCCCTTCAGCTGGTGGCCCGTCAGGTACGTGTTGTGCGACGAGTTGATGTAGTAGTAGGACAGCGGATGATGCAGTGTCGACTCGTCCATTCTTATGCTCTCCGGGACGAAGGCGAAGTTACAGGGGTCGCAAATCCACCGCGAGAAGCCCTCGAAGGTCATCTGACCCTTCTGACGGAAGATCGCATCGGGCTCGTGATCCTGCGTGCAATCTTGGTTGTTGACCGTTTTATGCGCGACCACGTAGACTAGAAACTGGGAAGCGGCCAAAGACCGATATTTTCTCGTCTAGTATCTACGTGTTTGTCACTCTCTGGATAAAGATCTCTTCCGAACTGATTGTTCCATTGAATTTACGATTAGTATGTAAAATCCCCAACCATGATGATCTGGAGTGCCTGTTGCTCGTCGATGACTTCCATCTGCTGCGTGCACACGAAGTTCTTCAACGTTGACGCAGTGAAGACAGCGGATCGAGAAGTGTCGATGCCACCGCCACTGAAACAAAAAGTTGTTTTGACGAATCATTGTGCGCATGATCATTACTTTTGAATGCGGAGTGAGCAACTCCGAAGTTAATAACTATAACTGATTCGACCAGACTAATTCGATTTTTTGCCAATTAGTAGAAATTCGCGTTCTGGAAATCCTTTTACGTTTCAGAGATCGTTTAGCTCAGTAGATAAATGAAAAATACGATCGAAATAAAAAAAGCGCGGGAAAAATTGTATGAAAATGCAAGGACATTTCTTGCGTTATTGCAATATCTGAGTCGATGTTTCCCTCTTACCCGATGAGTCGGCTGACACACGCCACCGCAAGGGCATTGTAGATCTTGACCTGCTTCTCACCGATGTAATTCGCCGCCACTTGCGTATTTCGCGTGAGGAAATCTGAAATTTCGGACGATGACGCCAATTTCAAGAGTACACAACACGAGCCTTCTGAGATTTATTGGAGCGGTTTGACAAAAAGTCGGAAGACAGCTCAGGTATTCTGAGATCGCCGTTTGGAAAACTACACAATTTGCTTCGATCACAACCACTCTCATATGGATGATGTACTGTGAGATCAAAAGCAGTTTAACTGAGTTAGGTCGATATTTGAAACCCTCCTTAAGCATACCATTCGACAGGAACTCCGGTCCGATGGGGGAGGAGGTTGAGTCGATGCGTGACTGCATGCGGGGCGAGTGCTTCTCCCTCTCCCTCTTCGTGCTCATCGACGTCCCGCAGTTGAGCGACTCGTTGAAGAGATCCCTACAAGGTTTTGATTTGTAATCTCTTCCACCCAAGAAAGGTATCGTTCCCCAGAAGCACTTTGCACCGAAGGAATACGTACTCTGGTGTGCCACTCCAAGTGGCGCCCAAGCTTTATGGGGCCAATTTGAAAATTTACCTGATCCCAACTTGGGATTCGGTCAGAGATACGAGAGAGCATGTAATAAGGAGAGAGAGGGCGGCCAAGTAAGCTTGGGCGCCACTTGGAGTGGCACACTAGAGTAGTCCTAGCAGCAGTCGGCCTCACTTCACTGCGCCACTAATCGTAGTCGTCTGTTGACGAATTTAAAATTGCTTGACCTTTCTGCAACTTTACGTTCTTTGCCTCAACCTTTTGATATGTAATTCCTATCACAAAAGCATAACTCAGGATAAATCAGGCACGAATAGGTTATTTTTGGCAATCTCACAGCTCAGGGAAAGCGTAGTGGGAACGTGCTCAGTTATAATGATTTATAATCAAGTTTCTTGCAAGGTAGTATGTGAAGCAAAATGATACCATAGGAGGAGTAAGTGGCTCCAGAAATTCAAAGTCGACTACAGCGCATCCTGCTCCCCAGAAAGAGTAGCATGTGTTTTGGCTGACGTATCGGCGCGCGCAAATTGCGAAACCCGCTTTATGATTCACGCATAATTTCAGGGAAATTAAAGTGAGTGCAAAGGATGTGTGGATGTTAAGCCACCCCCGCGTCTGGTCAACGCGCGTATCAATCGTGCTCAAATACTGGACCAAATTTCTCACCGAAGATCCTTCCTCATTCTGGTGAAGAAGAGACGGTAGAGCTCAGCGAATTCGAGCAGCGTAAGCGGTTTCTCCTGAACGACACGTTGAAAACAATTCAAGGCAAATCGGCAAACATATTTGAAGAAGTAATTGATTACGGCGCAATATTTTGATCTTTGATATGTTTTGCAGACTAGTTCATGGGAGAGGAAAGACGTCTTTTTGAGCTGTTTTGAGTCGCGTGAAAAACACACTTTGATACCTGCCAAAATTCGAGAGTGAGCAGGCAAAGACGTAAAAATTGAGGCGCAAAACACAGCCGCTTATCTCACCGCGAGAGCGCTCGTTAACTAATTGGTGCTCGTAAAATGACGGGTCGTAGTCGAGCTCCTCATCTCATATTTTCACACTTCACTATCAGCCCTCTCTCGCAAAAACGACGCCAGGTCGAATGAATAAAGTGCACAGGAAATCTGATATTAGACCGGAAAGAAGTAGGTGAAGCATGAAGGAAAACACGAGTGAGACGAAACTATATCGTTGGAAAGGAGAGATGAGCACTCGTTTGAACTTGAGCCCATAAATTGCTCAAACTAAAAAAGCTTTCGATATGTTCACCCTCCTCTCAAGATGTGAGTGGGTCGTCCAAAAGAAACCCATATTTTATGTGCTGGCAAGATATTTGTCACTCTTCCACAGGCGTTCTCACCTGGAACTCCTTTCCACTGGGTCCGTTCAGTCCCGAGACCTGCCCACTGCTGCTCATAGATCCTGAATTCGGCGTCTCGCCTCCTCTCGATCTCCAGGATTTAGTGGAGCGCCCGCCCACCGAGCGACCTGATTAGTAGGGTGAGTGGAGTGAGGAGGTGAGCGAGGGGAGTAAAAGCAGTTCTCTGGTGGTTAAAATCAGCAGTTTTCGGCTCCAAACACTTCAGTTTGAAGGATCATCTCAGATTTCCGAAAGCGTTGATTGGATCATTCTCAGGAGTGTTAGAAAAGCTCGGATTTCTGGTGAGAAGAGAGGAAAACAGAGTAGAGTGAGTCCTGTTAGCCGAGAAAAATTGTAAAAATCACCTCCATAGCTGCTACTGGTCGGCGTTCTCGGACGCGCTGCAACTAATGCGAGTTAAAACATTCATGTTCATTTGACCACAACAGAAAAAACGATGTATCTCAAGTTCAACAGAGGCACAAAATAAGTACATGAGCGAAACTTAATCACTTTTCAAGTCACCTCCATAGCTCGAGCTCGTCGGAGTCCGCGACCGCGGCGTGTAGATGGAGTCGATGTCACCCGTGTCACTCATAGCTGTGTCGCCCCGAGGCTTGAGCAGGTATCTGAATCAACCAGCCAACTCGCAATTCGAATTCCACAATCACTTCCTTTCAATATAGACTTTCCGAACTAGATGAAGCACGCGGAATCACTAGTTCATGACCAATCTTAGGCATTTTTTAACCAGAATGTGCTCATTTCTCACCCAGGCGAGTTCGGTCCGGGCGGTCCGCTCTGCGAGCTCATCTGGCTCTTGATCGAGGGCGGCCGCACGAGGGGAGACTGTGGCTGGGGGGAAGTCGAGCGGGACTGGTCTCGTGACGCGCCGCGCAACTTGTTTTTCATCACATTCTTGAAGTTCTTCAGCTTGAACCTGCATGCGAACCAAATAATTATGCATGACACGAAGAACAACTATTTATTCATAGATCCTCTGAGCCACCTGACTTCAGATCTCGCTTCTTATATCACATTTTGAATAATGCACACGATGTGGATGAGAGCGCCGAAAATAGTGGCATGTGGGTAAAGTGGTGCAAATGTTGCACATATTTACCAATTTTACTTGAAAATCGCAAAAAAAAGTCTGCACACCGATTCCTGGTCCCTCCAATATCCGTCGATGAGCCCATCTCGGCATTGCGCATCGTTGAGCTGGTGATGGTCGAGGGACCTGCCGGCAACGTTCAGTGAAGGGAAACGGGGCAATGCGTTGCAAGGCAAGGAATGGGGTGAGATGTAGTATGTGCTGCACTCAACGATCACCACACAAGCGTGAGGGTTAGTGTTCTGGCTTATCTAATCCGGAATTCGGAGTTTAAATAAACAAAGAATTCCGAAACGGGATTAGCATAAAGCAGAAAGCAAAGTGAGTTGAAAACAAAATTCACCACCGTCGATCCACTCACTGAGATGCATTCCGTAGCCCCGCCAGGTGTCCATCTTGCCGCCGAAGGAGGACAGCGCGTCGTACGGACGCGGACCGACCAGCTGGATATGTTTGTGCTATGTATTCGTCATTTGAAAAAAGGCGCCTAGTGTATCCCACGGGTGTTGACACTCCCACATGTGTGAGCCTCATGGGATTATTTTGAGTAACTGCGTCATTAATTTTTCCGTTTTATTAAATTATTTTTTAAATGTCAACCTTGATCAGTCCGTCATGTCCGATGCTCGAGCTGTGATCGGCCAGACTCTCCTTGTACAGCTGGAGGTAGAGCATCTTTAGCCAGAGCATGCGTCGATCGGGGTAGTTCATCTGCGCCTCCAGACACGTCACCACCTGTAAAAATACAATTATTGTATCATAGCTCAGGCTTTCAATTCGGCTATTCAAATTTATCTGATTGATGCTAGGGGAAACTACAGTACGGCTTAGCTACATCTAGTTGTAACTATTGAACGGACGATATTGGTTGATTGATTATTGATGCTCACCTTCTTAAGTCCGCTCGTCCACAGTTGGGCGATCTGGGCGGGCGCGAGGAAGTAGAGGAAGTCGTTGTCCGAGATGAGCTGACCGTAGCTGACGCGCCAGCAGCACACCGGCACCGACATCTCCTCCATCGAGTGACGCTTGTAGATCGCCTGGATTGAACCACTTACGTTTGAAAAAAATGAATTCACGTCAAGAGCTGTGTCAAGAAACGACCACGCTATGTGGTGCACTTCGGTGAGGCCGGCTACTTCTAGGCTTGTCACGAACAGGGTAATAAGCAAAATATCGTCTAGAAGACCTCAATGTCGAGGTCGTAGCTGTCGACTGCCTCGACGCTCTTCACCGTCGTCAGCTTGATCTCGCCCTCTTCCAGGCAGATGCCTGAGCCCTGCTGCAATTTGTTTTTTTTATATATTTTGATTACAAGGGGGTCGCGGCGGAATCAGAACAACGTGTCCGTCAACTTCATTGATCAACGCCAATACGATTCCTGATAAATGCTGATTCTGAAGTAGGACGGACTCACCAGCATTTTCGACTGCAGATTCGTCGGTCCTTGCTTGCCCGTTTCTCCTCCGGCGAACTGCTGCTGAGCCATGCTTGCGCCTTTGGGTGCCGTACCATCCTGAGAATGATCGAGATAGTAACCAGAGTAAACAACAATCATCACATCCACGGACTGAGATGCATTCAACAAAATGAAAAGTTCGCAAAACTTGGAGATACGAACCTTGGGATCTCTGGGCGCCACGTAACAGATCTTCTTCCAGCTGATGACCGCGCAAGAGGGATCGAGACGGAGCTTACAGAGCACGGATCGGCCCGAATCGGGATCGTAGTGAATCACTATGATGTCAGTGATGATTTAGATAATTCCTTTGTGATTTATGACACTAGTAAACATGTTGAAGCGGCCACGCAAGGTGCAATTCGGCGTCTAGCCTGTCCCTGTTAGCGACCTATGAGTTCGTACATACTATATCTTTCTCGGAAGTTTTTCTGTCATCCACCAGTTCCACAGTTTCACAGTTCCTATCACGAATTTCTTGCTGAATTTCATCCAAACACTACCTGTAGTGCCGTGGAGCAGCCGCTGGATGACATCGAGGTCGAACTTGTGCGAGTCGAGCGGGATGAGCGTCACGCCGTGCGCCATGTCCTTGACGGGCACCACCGGCTCGAAGCCCTCCACTGAAGACTCGTGACGATTATTGGGGGAAAGGATTTGGATGGGGAGCACGGAGTGAGCAAGCATCACTACAATAAATAATCGTGGAGATTTAGATTAGGATCCGAGCAACAGAGTTGCGGGAATAGAAATACGTCCTCATCTCCTTTATTTTTTCACGCCATGAATGCAAGTGACTTACACTTGAACTCCTTCATCGGATCGTTGTCCTCATTGTCATTCTTCTCCGCAGCTGCGAGAGTCTCCATGTGCCTGGAAGTTCTTTCCTTGTTACAACACACTTCTTCAATCGGTCTGTTTGATATTTGCATGCCAATCTCACTTGATCATGTTCCTCGAGTGCCGATGGAAGGCTTCCAGATTATCGAGGACGATCGCGACGAGGTTAATCTAAGTATTTATTTGTATTTTTTGCTTCTGGTCAGGTCTCCAACGGGATTTATCAAATGAGGTCGCACAGCGAATGGATACGCTCCTCTATCGCGTATTGCAAAATAATAAGGAAAGGAGGGGACGTTGCGAACGCTACACGTCCAATTCTACTCTATCACCTTGTCCGCATTGAGCAGGCCGCCCACGCCGATTCGAGAAGAGAAGTGATCCTCGCCATTCGCGTCGTTCAGATACTGTAAGATGATTTGTTTTACTGTTTCTTAGTCATCAAGAGGCCAAATTTTGCATATTGCGCACATCCAACTTCTCCTTCGCTCCTTCCTGCCCGATGACTACAATGTTCGGCATGTCGTTGACGATCGCGTAGAGATCACGGAGGAAGAGACCGAAGAACGGCACCTGCGAACAGCTCAATGAGACTCGTGACAAATTCGATTTCCTCCGATCTTCTCAGTGTTCGGTGGTAAATAGTAGTAGCTCAGATCCTTGATGACACACCACTACACTACCCTGCTAGCAAGCCTGTGATATCCAACTGTGAGAATTTAATGTATTCGGGCCAAATCAGGGGGGCTAAAACGTTACCAGATGGCACTGCGGCATTCGCAGCGCTCTGCCCACTGCATTCATGTAGTCAGTCGATGGGAGGGCCTGATGCGCAGGCAGGAGAATGTCACACATCTGCAATATGTGTGTGATTAGACCGACTCGGATAGTGGTCTGGGTAGTAATAGAACTTCCTACAATAATGATGTTCAAATGAGCTCATCAAAATGCATAGAAATCTGCAATCACTATTCCGTTACCTGCTCGAAGTGCGCCTTCTCTTCCACTCTCAGACTAAGCCAGAACGGCCTCAGCTTCTCCGATTTCAGTCCCATCAAAATTTCGACAGCGCCGTTGAAATTTCCTGAAAGGATATCCGATTATGGAGCAATATGATACATGGAAGACCTGACTCATTCATCATGCATAATTCCGGTTCTTGAACAACTAAAATCAATAATTTACCGATGTTCCAGCACGTCTCGACGATGCGCATGATAGCCGAGAGGGCGATCTTTCGATCGTCGTGTGTGGGCTGAGACACGATGACGTGGGTGATCCATGAGGATACCTGGATGTGAAATGTATTAGAGAATACATTGCCAAGAATTAGCAAGGGTACTTAGATGGTGCTATTGTTTGTTTTCTATTATGTGCATGGCCACGCATTAATAATCAAAAGCCGTACACATTAGTGCTCTTTCTAACAACACGGAACTCTTCACAGGTTCGTATCCCTAACGTTTTTCATACCGCGAGAGGGATTACTTTTCCGTACCATTCGTGCCAAAAGTCATTAAGCCACGATGACTTCCCGAAAGCACGAGCCCCTCAAAACACATCTAACGAGAAAACGGTGACACGCATTCATTATGTGACTTCAAGTTCTAGAACTTTCCCAAAAGGAACACCAAAAATAATGAGTACGAACCCTCTCTAAAAAGTATAGCACAAAGTTACTAACTACCAAATAGAGTTACTGTCGTAGTTGTCCCTTCACCTTTTCAGCAGACCATGATAAAACGATTACCTTTGGCAATATGCATTGGCAAAAGATGTTTGGAGGCATGGGGAATCGAACCAAACTAGCATCTTACCTCGGAGAGTCTCTTAACGAGACTGCGCACAGGCGAGGGATTGTCGACGACGGGCACTGACGTCAGATCGCAGCTCACGTACCGCACGTAGTCCATCGGCTGGATCGAGTAGAACAGCTGGTACTCGGTGAGCGAGAGCTGCAAGAGAGAGTTTCGAAATTAGAGTTTCCGAATGGATGCCAAGATTTCTTCATTCTATGGTTCTCGAAACTCTGGTTTAGGTGCAAAATGAAAAAAAAACGGTCGAATTTGGACCTCCTTTGAAAAAAATGCTCTCGTTAATTCTTTGCAAATGTTGTATGTTCGCACACCTGGAATGCGACTTCCTCGGGAAAGTGCAGAATGTACTGCAGCCGCTCCAATTCGAGACGAAAGATGACGATGGGCTCATCTGTGACCTGAAATTTATCTATCATTTTGACTCAGATTTTGCGCATTTAGAATAAGCTTGTCCCGTCCAATGTTCAGACGCAAAGTCCTCCCTTCTCTTCCACTCATTCAAAAACAAAAATATTTAGTTCTCAGTTCTCGGCTGCACTTGTAAGGCCTCTCCACGCGCACTTCACGTCATATCTGCCCCCTTCCGGATTATCCCCGGTCCTTCAACTTCATTGTCTCTAATCTTTCCTCTTCCCCGTCCGCGAGTCCTCTACAGAAAATCACTAATCGAGCGTTATGCATGATTTAATTCCACGCGGAAAGCAAGGCATAAAATGAGTAATCGTCTGACTCTCTTCATATTCTATGCTCTCTCGCTTTCTCTGACCTGCGAGAGAGTGTGTAAAATGAAGAGAGCCAGAGCATTGATCCATACAATTACTTGCCTGCAGCCCTGTAGCAGTGGAGATCGACGAGATCGTCGAGGCCGAACGAGAAGAATCTGAATAGCCCCATTATCTCAACTTCCTCTTCTTCCCTGTTACTCGTTGTTCCACATCGTCTCTTCTCGCCGTCTAAGTCACCCGTTTTTGTTTGGAGATAGAGAGAGCCAGGCTGCTTCCATCTTTCTCGCCGTCTTTTTGGCAGTAACTAGATAGCCGGGGAAGATATCAGGAGAGAGAGCTGAGGGGCGTGAAAGTAACTGCGATAGTTGTGGGAGATCCGACATTCGAGCCGGCTGTGAAAGCGGCGCTGAGATTCGAGGCTGACTCTGTTTTCGCCCCTCGGGCACAAAAGGCAACTCAAAATGATGCAATCAGGCTGTTGTCCATCCACTTCCGCCGTGTCTATTCTCTATTTCTCGGCTCTGCCTATCCATTCTGCGCAGAGCCACTACTACTCGCAGCAGCTGTCCCTCCAAACTCCCAGGGGCGGCAAATTAGCGCAAGTGCAGACACCCGTGCGAAGCTACTGAGCAAAAGCAGGAAACGGGTGGTAAACAATAGACAAAGTTAGAATTCGCTTGATTTGCCCATCCTTTTAGAGTGTTGTTGCCAGTGTTCTGTAACTCCCGTGACGAATCTTCGACGGGAGAGAACATTCAAGGGACGGAAGTGGATTCCGACTTCTATGTTTATACTGCTTCCACCCTCTCAGGAAGACCGGACAGAGGGAAGCATATTGCGAACAAAATATTTTGTTCGCTGTTTGTATAATTTGCGTGTGTAGGCGGATTCTAGAAGTACTGGAATTTAAGGTCTTTGGCGAGATCCGTGGCGAAGAGCGACTCCTAATTAGCGATTTAGAGGGAAAACATTGGGGGGGGGGGCGCACAGGGTGATCTATAGGCGAGAGGAGGTCAAGGAAGAGGAGCAGGGAGGGAGAGAGAGAGAGGGCTGGCTGAGCACCCGCTCCCAGAATCGAGCACGAATTCCCTGGGGCGACGTCGCGCGTTTCCATATCTCGACACACTCAAACGCCATTATCAGAAAAAGCCGGAGGAGGATAGCCCCATCAGAGGAACAGGAAGAGATGGAGTGAAACTAGATTCTTACATCCGAGCCGGAAAATGCGCTTACGATGCAAATTTTATATTTTTTTGCAAACTTTCGAGAATGTGTATTGCAAAAAAAGAGAACAGAGGCGTGTGATCTGATGATCTGATGCGATCACATTATTGAAAGGCGGCGAAATCATAGATAATGTGCCCGCAGATGTTTCGCTCGCCGAGGTGAAAGACGAACGAACGAGAGGCAATCGGGTTTGCAGCTGTCATGCACAAGGAAGTTCGCGCGTTGGAACGAAATTCAACGAAATGAGAAGTTGCGCAATCCCAGATATTAGCTGCACACTATATTATATTTGCACACTGTAATTGCATACAAACGAGCACGATCCTTACTTTTGATTGCTGCTGCAAACGCAAAGATTGAGGATGGATCAATGGGTATCTCATTGCCGGGCGGGGTCGTGTCGTGGGTCTGACCGATGACTCGCAGCAGCCGCGCCACCACCTTCGACATCTCCCACTAGTACAGGGGAACGACTAGGGCGACATCGCCGTCCGAAATTAGGACTCGGCTTTAAGGCGTGTGGGGAAAGAAACAAGAGGCGGAGTCGGAGGAGGAAGCAGGGGACTGCTTGCAGGGGAGAGAGTAGACAAACCGAGGAGAGTGCACATGCATGAACTGGCAGAGTACGAAAATAGAGAGATATGATCAGGCAGAAACTGCGCCCGCAGCCTGATTGTGTTATCGGAAGCTGAGCTGATACTGACCGGAAGAGTTTGCGAAAAATACCCCCAAAAATCTCACTTGAAGCAGTTTCGCCCAAGCTGCGACGCTGCATAGGAGCATTGAGTGATTTCTGAAATTCTTTTGATTTTTCATTGCCCATTTGAATGATAATGGATGAAATTTACCTGAACGACGGCGGATGCTGAGTTTTGCATGATTTCCCACAGTGTCATAGAGATGCTCTTCAGCGCATTGTAAGATGGCGCTGAAATTGGCGATTTGTTGGTTAAAATACCTTGAAAATTAGTCGAAATTGGAAGTGGAAATAGTGTAGCGGCTGCAGCTACTGTAATACCGGTAAATTTCGAAAAAGGGCATGATTTGATCTTGATGAAAGTGCGAAAATTCTGGGTCCCATTGCATAATTTCTATCAACTCTCGCTCGATCATAATAATTTGAGAGAGACGGCAAGCAGGGGGAATAATCGTCGCTTTCCGGCAGGAGAGTTCCGACAGATGACCCTCTCCAGTCAACACGAAAATGGAGAGGAGACGAGGGTAGGGGCGGAAATACGCGGGCGAGGGAGGCAGTCTGATTCAATTTAGAGGAAGCTTTTGGAAGATTGATCTTCCAGCCGCATTCTCTAGGTAAGCGAAAGGGCAGGATATTTTTACATATTTGAACGTAAAACGATGTCCCCGTAAGAAGAGATTCTAGTGGGGAAGTGGCACAATTGTTCAACATCCCGTAAGCTCAAATTGTGTGGTGATAGTGCCAATGGGTGGATATTTCTCGCTTGTTGTTGTGCATCACAGGAGAGCTTCATTAGAATGAATCTCCCCTGTGATATAAGAAAAATAATGAGTAGGCGGAGATACTAACCGATAAGTTGCCACTTGGTTCCTCTAAACTCGAGTAGTAACTGGTGCTTGCTCACACCTCCGCCCACACGCCACTGTTGGAGAGTTGAAGCGTGCTGTCTGAAAACATACCCAAATTAATACTGAATTTAGTTAAATATAAATCAATAATTTGCTAAAATCGCTTGAGATACATCCGATTCAACTAACATAATTCCCTTCTGAGCGTTGGAACATGGAAATGATATCATCCGAACAATAGCTGCTTCGGAGTAAAGCGAACTTTAAAAAGACGGAAAGGGTAAGCGGAGTTTCATCGATATGAAACAAAAGGATAGATGTGAGTCGGAGGAATGAGAGGAGGCAGCAAAGTAGCACAGCGGATTGCTATTGATTCTGGGTGGAAACAGAGAGTGATTTGCATTTTCGCCCACTTCGGAGATAGTGGACGGGCGGGAAACAATGGATGAGTCAGCCCACTTCTACGGGGCGAATCGGCTTAGTTGAACTATCGCTTGAGTGAATGATTTGATCCCGAAATGATCCCGACCTCTTTAACACGGAAAGAAATGTGCTTCCGATTACTAATGCAATTTATGAAAAAAAATCAGCTGCATTTGGTTTGTTTGTGATCAAAGAACTGACATCCTGAAACGCTGAGATCTCTCTTCTCTATCTGTTATCTGAAGTGGGCGGGTGATCGATACCAGAAAGTCGTGCAAACACACTCGTACAATACGAACTTGCCCAACATCAAAATTTTAGAAACATTCACAAGTTCAAAAAGGAATCGGAGCTACCGCGCCAGATTCTCTCAATGATCTAAGTGATGACAATAATATGACCAGTAGGAACTCGAATAATGTCCAAACACGGAAAATCACTATAGTTTTCATCGATTATGTTAATTTCATATCGCATGCCAGAGGTAAAACCGATTAAACCGACCTTTTCAGGACGAGTTTGGTGGATCCGTCGAGAAGGCACAACGATACGGACGATAAGCAGAGTAAGCGAAGAGTCTGAATGGGCAGAGATGATTCAGCGTGAAACGAATTCATTCTAGAAGAAACAGGATACGCATGAAACAATAGGACTACCACACCGACATTCTCAAAAGTGATGCTATCTGGTTTGGGGACACCTCAGATTGCGCAATAGCTACCGAACAAATTACTCCGTGAAATCACTTCGCACTATCTCTCGAGTGTTCACAAAAACTGAGCGCAAACGCAAGCTTATCCCCCACTCCCCTCGCCTACCTATCACTCAGCGCAGTTTCGGAATCTCTCTCTCCGCACTCTCCGTCGCTCTCTGTTTTTGAATGAGTGAGACACCGCCAGTGGAGTATCAGGGAAGGGAGGGGAGCTACGATAGAAGAATGAAGCGCAGTGTGGGCAGATAGCGTGTGATGAATAACGTTGCGAAAAGGTCAGTAACCCATGATCATATATGTGAACGTGCAGAAAAATGCATGGAGCGCATCGTTTTAGGGCTGTTTAAAAAACACTCTCTATTTTTTCGAATTAAATTTGATTCCACAATGGTAAAGGTAAAGGTGCATCGCGTCTTCGAGACTGGTCTCGAGGGAGAACACTGTTAGGCCAGACTTTATAATGGCCACATCTAAAATGACTCTGCCCCAAAATGCATTGTTTTGACTGCCCCTAAGCCGCGCCTTGTCCGCGGATGAAGAATTATCATAATCTCATTCCTTATTGACACCTCTTTCTGATGGAGCAGCCTACCTTTCTCAAGGTTCTTCCATGCAGCAACTCCTTGACTTGAAAGACCTTGCACCCGTATGCCGCCAGTTTCTTCACAGTCTGGAAAAGACACTAGTAGAGTTCCAAATTCGGAGCATTGTCTCGTCATTTTACAAAGTCCGCTTTTTTCTCAATCGAGTGTTAAGCATGAATCGGCACGGTGTCGTTTCTCAAACTCTACTGGAAAGGGCACTCCATCTCTCAATCGCCTTCTCTGAATGAATCGTCTGATTTCCCTTCCGCTCCTTGTACGCTTCTCCGCTGCTTCTCTCTCTCTCTCCTGGCTTACTCACCTGGACGTATAGCCGCTTCATCCCGATCTCGCTCTCGTAGACTTGCGAGTGGAAGAGCTTACGCTTACGCTCCTTAAAGTTAATTTAATATTGTCAATTTCACTACCATTTCACAAACGAGTGTCTAGCGAATCTATCGGCCGTGGCCAGATATCAGACCATATTTCGATTATTGGACGTCACCCTGTACCTTCACAAGTTTGATCGTCCGCCGGTCTCCTCTCAGATCCACCGGCAGACAATTTGCCTGCATCTCTGCTGACATGAGCGCCTCGGTGTTGGCGATGCATCTTAGAAGAGCAGCGGAGCGATTGCTGCAAAGCTATTGTTTGATTTGTATAACACGGGTATCATGAGCCAGTGGAGGTGGCCGGAAACATTTTCAAAAAAAATTGTTCCCGATTTGGTTCGTTTAATGGTGAATGAGTGTTCCAGAGACAAAATTTCGAAAAATATAGGCCATTGGTCCCAGAGCCGGCTTTTAGGAAATTTCCGATTTTGCACTTGGCTATACTGTATCTTAGCTCCCAGATGAGCTACAGAGGTGGCGTTGGGCTCAAAATGTGCGAAAAAATATTTCCAGAAACTTTTGCGTTCAGTGCAAGACGATTGGAATATGACGAAGAATCATCCGAATGAAAAACGACTTTTCACATCAAATTATACATATTCTCACTATCAAGCGGTGTCGTGCTACAGATTTTTAATGCAGATTATGAAAGAACATGTACGTGTGGGTGAAATAAAAATATAAAAATCCAAATTTAAAGGGGTTGAAATTGGCATTTTTCATTCAAAAATGGGATACTGAAGAAAAAGTCGGAAAAGTGATATTTTTCATTTTTGTTCTTTTTTCATCAACTATTTCCAAAGTATTATAGGGATAACAGAAAGGTGGAAAATATTCGTTTGGAAGGCCATCTTGCGAGTATGTGCTCATAATGAAATTAATTGGTAAAAACACACAATTGCTAGTACATATTGCCATTTTGAGCAGATACTCGTAAGATGGCCTTCCAAACGAGTATTTTCCACCTTTCTGTTATCCCTATAATACTTTGGAAATATTTGATAAAAAAAGAACAAAAATGAAAAATATCACTTTTTCGACTTTTTCTTCAGTATACCATTTTTGAATGAAAAATGCCAATTTCAACCCCCTTAAATTTGGTTTTTTATATTTTTATTTCACCCACACGTACATGTTCTTTCATAATCTGCATTAAAAATCTGTAGCACGACACCGCTTGATAGTGAGAATATTTATAATTTGATGTGAAAAGTCGTTTTTCATTCGGATGATTCTTCGTCATATTCCAGAAGTTTCTGGAAATAATTTTCCGCACATTTTGAGCCCAACGCCACCTCTGTAGCTCATCTGGGAGCTAAGATACAGTATAGCCAGGGGCAAAACCGGAAATTTCCTAAAAGCCGGCTCTGGGACCAATGACCTATATTTTTTTGAAATTTTGTCTCTGGAACATTCATTCACCATTAAACGAACCAAATCGGGAACAACTTTTTTGAAAATGTTCCCGAAGTGCATGTTTTTCATTCACTGACTCGTGATACACGTGATAAAGGTAAAGGAAAAAGTACAACACGACTTCACCAGTGCAACATCAAATGTCAAAGCCCTCAATAGTTGTCTGCCACTGTCTGCGAACGCTTCATGAATATTCAAAAGGGTTCGCAATGCCACAAATTGATGCCCAGGCAGAAGAATTTGCAATTTCATCTCTAATTCAAGAGCTGAACTAACGGGGATCGTTCCTCTCTTGGCGGTGCCATGGAGCACTTGCGGCTGAGAGCGTCGCCCGCTCGCACTGGTCGTTCCTCACTGAAAATTTGAAAAAAATGAATGCATATTAATTTATTTATAAACATAGATTTAAAAAAATCAAAACACTCAAAAGAAGATTGGCTCACTCAGATCTGGCAGGAGTGCAGTAAAGATTCTGGTCGACTTCCCAGGGCGTCACCATTATCTTCTGCGCAAGATCTCTGATGCGGCCTAAACGAAAATTTAGTTTTCACTCACAAATATGAGGGCGTTTGCCGAAGATTCGATCAGAGCCCGGCACAGCAAAAAAAGTCCATTTTCCAATTTTGAGTGATTTGGGGTTATCGATGGCGCTGAAGAAGATAGGCATACTCATTTTGTACGTAGAGCTCCCGTTGGCTCCAGAAGACGTTGCGTCGATTTCACATTTTGAGGCTTTCCACAGCTCAATTGAGCGCTAAAATTAGTGGAACAAGTTTTCTGGAGTGAAATTTTATGGCGAACACGCCTGTGTATTTGAATTATCATTTTTTTCTAATTAAAAAATTAAAAATTCAACTTTTCGCTCCATCAAAAGCGAGCTTAGCAAATATATGGATGGAACCGCCGTTACGAGAGGATTTCAAATATGTAATTTCATCTAATTACGACATCAAACTTTTGAGAAAACTAAAAATAACTGCGCTCAAAACAGATGAAAACGCGAGGTTGGACGAGACAATGCACTGAAACTGCCAGGGGGGCGTGGGATAGAGGCAGAGGAGGGGACTGCCAGAGGGTCTGAGGTCAAGTGAAGGATTAAGATCGGACGATAACACCGCAAATTAGGTTCAAACGGATCACTATTTGCAACATTTCTCAAAAGTTTGATGTCGTATTTAGATGAAATTGCATACTTGAAATCCTCTCGTCACGGCGGTTCCATCCATGTATTTGCTAAGCTCGCTTTTGATGGAGCGAAAAGTTGAATTTTTAATTTTTAAATTTTAAAATTATGATAATTGAAATATGCAGGCATGTTCGCCATAAAATTTCACCCCAGAAAACTTGTTCCACTAATTTTAGCGCTCAATTGAGCTGTGGAAAGCCTCAAAATGTGAATTCGACGCAACGTCGTCTGGAGCCAACAGAAGCTCTACGTACAAAATGAGTAGGCCTATCTTCTTCAGCGCCATCGATAACCCCAAAACACTCAAAATTGGAAAAATGACTTTTTTTGCTGTGCCAAAATATTTCGGATCTGCTCGACTTTTAGGCAAACGCTCTCATATACTACCACTCCAGAAATTATAATTTTTGAGCTCTACAGTAGTCCTGTTCTAAACACGGTGGCTTCATACCGAACTGTCCCTTGAGTAGATGTCTTCGGATGGTCTGCGTTCGCTTGTTGCTCGGCCACTGCTCTTCCACACATAATTGTATGCTTGCAAGGTACGCCGCTTCTTCCTTCGGGCAAGGCAGAGATCCGGAGATGACTTGATCTTGGAACTGCAACGATAACAATTGCTATAGTTCACACCATGATCCCCCTAACCATCAAAATCTTGTCATAGTGCGCATTTTGTTTCGTTGATCCCCTAAATGCGCGTCAACAAGAAAAAAACGGGCTTTCGTAACATCATAGTTTCGCGCCGCGCAAACACTCGACGATCACACGTCATTCTGAGAAGAGCGTAGTGAGAACGAGAATGGACTCTAAGCGCCTTGCGCGAACGCCGTGTTTGCTCACACCCAAGTGACAGGAGCACAAACCACAGTAGATCGGGTACATCCGAAAAGTATCCGGATATTTGAATCACCCACGTGCCATTAGTGGCAGCAGCAAAAACTAGGGAAAGTGTACAGAAACAATATCACTGTATTTTCATTTTATGCAAGTATTGAGGAATGATAGGCGGAAATGCGAAATTCCAACCTGCTCCAGCGAGATCGGACATTCTTCTTGGAAGTAAGGGTCGAGTACGCATCTGATCTGGTCCAGATCCGCCGTCCGTTCCTCCGTCACCCTCACAATCCGTGTCTCCTCTCCAGGACTGTCTACCAAATCCGCGATGTGCTTGTACTCTTCCCTCTCCGGTTTCGCTTCTGCTCTCGACGAAGCCTTCTTCATGTACGCATCCTCCTCCTTCCGCTTCTTCGAGCCTCTTCCCAGTTTCTTGGCTGCTTCAGAAACTTTCTTGCCCAGGATCGCGCCCAGTGCCTGTTCCTGCTCCCTCTCCTCGAATATCGGGAAGCGGTCCTTGAGGTCGTGACAGGGCAGCTCCCTCACCAGCTCGAGGAAGTCGTGCTCCGCTTCGGTGAGCGGGATGAGCATGCGGATGCTCGGATTGACGCGACGTCGCGGATGCGCCGCCGCCATCGCGCCCGAGATCACGAGCGGCGCCACTATCACGCACTATTTGGGCAGTATAGACGAATGGAAGTGTCCTCTCTCCCGTTCCTTAGAGGAGAGACGCCCAGGGAGTGAAAGGCGGGTTGTTTGAGTTTACTATAAACCTCGCCCGCCACGTAACGAGCGTGTGTGTGAACAGTTCCCGGAACAGTCTGTTTATCTCATAATGCATTCCAAAGAACAACAAAACATGTCAATACAGAGTGGAAAATCGGCCATTGACCCTTCTCGGAGTGTATTCTTCTTCTTCGTCCACTTTTAGAAGATCCGCAGAGTTTCTTCGGAAATGTAATCGACGAAGCCAGCCGAAATGCCTGAATTTCAATCAAATCACAGAGTAAATGGCACTTTAGCACCTTCCGCGAATCCTGCCGTCCAGAAAGGCCATATTCTCTAGTTGGCCTGCGAGTTCATTCACGTCTGTCACCCGCTCAGCTTCGTTCATTCTTGCTATTATGATCTTCTCCTGGTTGAATAGACGATCGAGCGGATAAGGGTCTAGGTTGGGAATCGCTGGTAGCAAGCCGTTGTTCGACGGAAAGTTCCATCTGTATCTTAACATAAAGAGTTTTCGAAAATTGATCAAAGCACAAGGCTTACTTGAAGCTTTTCTTTTGGATAATCTTTAGAGATCTGGCTATAACATATAAACTGGTAGTTCGGTTTTTGAATGTCATCGAATTTCGCCTCTCCTCTTTTGAATCACGGCCTAAAGTGAGCTATAAATAACGCCTTGTAAGTGGTCAAACGTTTCTCGGAGTATCCATCGAGGCTGACTGTCTCCCTTACTCTCCTCCCAAGTTGGGTGCTTGGGAAAACGATGGACCGACGCGAGATTCGAAGGATTTCGGGAGAAGGCGTTTCTTCTCTTTCCTCTCTTTCCTCTATTTCGTCACTATTGCCGGCAGATTGTTCTTTAGTAAATCGATTTCGCAGACGCTGCTGGCGCCACTTCACAATGAACTCTTCTCGCATTGAATCCGCAATGGACAATTGGATGGACGCCGTAGAGATGCAGACCTGACTCAATTATTGATTTTTCATAATTCAATGATTTTACTAACCTCACTCAATGGCGAGAGTGTGCTGACGGCATGTTGCTTGATCAGCTCCCTCTTCGTGTAAGGTAGCGACTGGCTTCGTTCTTGCTTATGCGATGATTCGGCCTAGATGATATCTAGATTGTATGATCTGCAAAGTCTGACCTCTTCTTGTTCCGTGTCTGGTTCGACGACCGACTCCCTCGTAGAATCTGAAGGCGTCGACAACTTCATCGAAGGCGTTGAGTGAGAGCGCAGTCGTAGTCTCGGCAGCTTCGGGGTGACGTTGTCGTAGAGACTCAGCCGATCTGATTCATCCAGTGCCTCAGGGATGGAGGTTTGGGTGGGAGAGTGGTTGAGGGCTAGAGCGAGGGCGTGTTGCACAAGGACGTTGTCGCAGGAGACTGATCGAAGGGCTTCGTGGTGTACCAGAGCCTGAGCAGAATTTGAACTCACTAAAAATTAACACTTACCTTTCGCTTCTTGAACGAGAATATTCGGCGAAAGGTGCCATCATGTGACCAAACTGATTGCTTCTTGACTTTGCCCGTCCTTTTCGAGGAGCAGGGCAGGCTAGAGGCAGAATCGAGCGACTGCATTGAGCATTTAGTTCAGCACCTGTTTTGCCTCATACCACTGCTCCGAACGAAAGCCGCGACATCGCTTGGAAGAGAATGGAAATCAGTGATCAAAGCGGGGAATGAAGCGGTGGAATCGCTCAATTGAATTGGCATTTACGATGAATCATGAAGACACAACTGCGGAGGCAAATGAAAAGGTCACACATAAAAATTTGGAAAATGAAAAAAAGAATGCCGATAATGGCGGGTAAATCATGTGAATAGAATGCTTCCTTCCCGTGATTCAATATTTGTTCGCCAGTTGTGAAA
The DNA here is from genome assembly GCA_036245805.1 of Pristionchus mayeri. Lineage (NCBI taxonomy): Eukaryota > Metazoa > Nematoda > Chromadorea > Rhabditida > Neodiplogasteridae > Pristionchus > Pristionchus mayeri. The sequence goes on from BTRK01000006.1 coordinate 43,990,317, forward strand.
ATCAATTTTACTCACATCCAAGTACTCGTCATTGATGTGGTCGGTCGTCTCCGATCCCGGCTCGGGCACCTCCGGTTCTTGGAATTGCTGCAAGTTGAGATTGACGCCATCTTAGAAGTCGTCGTCAGCTTACCAGATGCACTTGCACCACTCTGACTATCTCTGCACACCAGTTCTTGACGGTCGGATGTTGGGGAGAATTGAGGATCTGCCGGAGGACGTCCGCTGTTTCCTGAATTAGAAAGGTGTTTACACGAAACGAAATCATGGGCTCTCACAGCGGCTGAAAGGTAAGATGAGTACTGTATATTTTCGGTTTATGGCACACCACTCTCCGCCCAATCATCACATCGATCCCCTGCGCTCAGGAGCTGTGTGTTATACAAACAAAATGATTTGCCTAGAAATGAGTTGAGAGCGAGACGGGTTCTGTGCTTCAGACTAGTTCTTTGCTCCCGAAAAAAATTAGTTTTGATACCTTCATTGTGGAGATGACATTCGTATTCTTCCTCGTGTATACGTTGAGCATGTTGAGTACGAGCTGTCGAATGCATTGGAAGTCCGGACTCATCTCGGACATCGTCAACAGGATCGGACTCTGCAACAGTTCCCCTTCCATACTCCTCGCCCACATGATCTACAGCATCTTCCTCTACGAAACACGCTGCAATCGGTGACAATTCCGTTTTCAAGGCTAACGGGATTAAAACTTTTCATTTTGACTTCCACAATTTGATATGAATTCGATACATTGCTTCAACGCTGACCTCTCTCTCGGGCACTCGAAGACTGTCTCCGGAAGATCTGGAGATGGCCCTTCGCGGCAGCGGAACCCGCGTGCCGATCGTGGAAGCACGCTTTCTCAGCACGAATGAGAAGAGGAAAGGACCGGAATTGTCCGAGGCAATGCTAGTGCCTGAAAGTACAAGCACTTGAACTCAAACGGCTGAGGTATGACAGAGAGAGAGAAAGAGCTGACCATCTAGAGGAACGATAATTCTCACCAGCAGAGAAGGTAGATAATCGCAAGCCAACGGAGGAACGAGATGATCGTCGAGACATTACTGAAGATGCACGAGAAGACCATCCGCCCATGGAGGATTCTGAAATATACATTGATTTTGATTTTTTCATTGCACTCAGTGGCTCGAATCATCGGAGAATCCTCTCCTTCACAACATTGCTACCTACCTACGTATCCAGGTTCTACCATGCTATAATCACTCTGTTAACAATTATAGACGAACAACCAACCATCACTGCTCTTCCTGCTGCCCAGTTGCGTGCCGTTGCTGGTGACAAGGAGCGGCGCGCAGTCGGATACCGTCTCGCCCATACCCGGGGATACTGTAATAACCCGTTTTGGTTATGAGGCGCATGATATAGTTCTTCGCATGTGATCGATTCTGTATTGTTTGCTAATACACTTACTTGTTAGTTCCGGAGAGTTGACAAAGTATCCGAATTCCATTTGGGAGAGTGCTGATGGTCGGCGAATCTCGATGAGCGGCAGGCCGGGAATTGCCTGGAGGAATCCGATTACGTTTCAGATTTTTTTCAAATTCGATCAGAATCTATTTTTAAATCAGAATCTATTTTTTTAATAGTGCAAAACATTTCTGCGTTCGGGGGGAATCGAACCCCCGTCGAATGCTTGGAAGGCATCCATGCTGACCATTACACCACGAACGCGGATGGGGGCTAGGGTTGTTTCACTTTGTAGTCTCTCACTCATTGCCCGGGGCAGCTTTATCAATCGTGCGCAACCGATTAGGAGTGGTCTATCTCTAATTGGATCCACTTTCCTTTTCATTTGCCTAACTCTATGATCAGAGAGGTGTTGGGAAGCGCTTTTGACAGCCCCCTATTTACGGATAAGTATAATTACTGCCAAATTTCACCTGAGGACTGCTCGGTCTCCGGTCCACGAACATCGTGCAGTGCCCGGCTGCAGTTTCGTCGAGAGATCCTGGCATCGGCGATCTGCAAAAGGCGACTGTTCGTTACCAAAATTGCCGAACACATGGGAATAAGCGTTATTGTTAGCACAGAGGGAAACACAACAGTCCGACTTTTTTCATACTTCTCAAACTTTCTCTTCATAAGGAACGATTGCATCGGTGTCAGGAGATTTACTCTAGAAACGAATTTATGACGTTAATAACAGTCAATTAAAAAGCCAACCAAATTTTATAACCTCAGTTCTTCCGGAAATGTGTATTGTGGGAGTTTGGATCGTGAATTTTCTAATATCTCTCTGAAGGGGCACCTCGGCGGACTCGCTCCGTTGACTTCCAGTTCCGGGAGGAAGGAGTAGCCCATCGCACGGGCCTTCATTTCTCCATTCGAGTCTTGCTGACCGGCGTTTTTGTACGATTGCCGGAGAGCCTGATAGTATTCGTCATATGACCTTGCATATTCCTCTGCGAGCAATGGTTTGATTATCTCCAGTTTTCACTCTCGCCGGTCAGAGAGACGAGAGAGTGTGCAAACTGAAGAGAGTCAGACGATTGCTCTCCTCTGCATACCTCTCTCCTCGTGAGCGGATAATTTTGCAGCCTCCTCGTGAACTCCAGCACGGCGTCACTTCCACTCGTATTGCTCTCGGGCGAAGAGTCTCCTAATTGAGAACATCGCCTATTATTCAGAATATCATCTAAAGTGTGAAATTTTGGATATCTTCATCTCATTTCACAACTAATTGAGAAATTAGAAAATCCGCAGAAATTAAGAGATCGTGGTCTCGTTCTCGGACTCTCAACACATCTCACTTCTGGAATGCGTCTTGCACGGGTCCGTGCCCATCCTTCCTCGGAACAACGATTGGATATATCGGGGAAGGTGCTTCTGCACCGAAGATGACGATGAGTTCGTCTTCTTGGAGCGATTGGAACCGGAGGAAGTGTCAGTTCCCAGCCTGGAAAGGCACATGTTTTGCTTGGTCATAGGGTGGATCTAACCGTTTCCTCCTGTCCTTGTTCTTCAGATCCTTCGCTCCAGACGATAACCTCTTCGGGCGCAGTATTTCGACAGAACTAAATGGCTTGGTGTTTTCAGCGCAGTCATTCAATGGGTTGATGTTGCAAACATAATGTACAAGAAATTTGATGACAGATTCGCGAAATTGATTACCTCGATTTTCGTAGATGAACTCTCTTCGACTGCCGCGATCCTTGATCGACTCTCAGGAAGTTCTTCGAATTCCTCGAATCATCTCTCCTATCGAATGACTTCGACTTGACGCAGCCTCTGTGCGAAATTATTTGCAAGTTGGTCAACTATCCGGCTTCATGAGCTCATCTAGCCATCCTCTCTTCATAACATACCGTATATTCCCACCCAGACTCTGACTCGAATGCGCTCGAGGATCGTGGATGTGCTTGTGCATGTGATCGGATGTGACGTTGCGCTTCTTTGAGACCTACAAACGTATTTTTTGTCAATCGTGCAAAAACAATAACAACAATAACAAGGCGATCTTGATGCTCACCAGTCCGAGATCCCAGCTGAGCTTGTGCAGCAGCAATCGTAGCAAGAGCACAGAGTCGAGCACGAGTCCGAGTTTGCTCAGATGCGTTTCGATGTTTTCCAGGGAGACCAGTAGTTGGAAGGACTGCTTGGTCAGCTGTTCCGCTCGCAGCAGTTCGTTCTGAATGGACCATTTTGATTGGTAACTAATGTACACGCAGATATGAATGCTCAGCGACTATCCTGTCCAAAAATTGCACTGGCGGATCGCTCTGGGGCTAATAACCATCATAATGAGACGTCTGCATTCAGTACCCCTTATAGGAAATTAATAAAAATTGACAAAAAACTTACTTGCAAGTTACTGGCCTCCTTTCTGCCGCCGCACGGAACCGACAACGCGGACATCGTGGTGGGTGCGGGTGATGGAGGAACCTGTACACTTTTTTTAGGTCGGAGAGGAAATCCTTCGTTCTATCTACTACTCCATCTTATTCCTAGATTCACGTGAGATTTTACCCGTAATGCCCATTTAATAACAGAGCTCAACGACGTACTGGGCCAGGCGACGACGCCGTTGAGGTGGGCATGTTGGCGACTGCAAGTGTGCTGACTGGAGGAGGGGCGCCGAGTGAGACCGGAGCACACGTGGTAGTCGCGGGCGCGGAGGCCGGAGGAGGTGGTAAGTTGGCGGTGGCTAAAAACACTGATTTTTCAAATATATTTAAATATATTATTATTATTTATATTGTATAAACCATTGATGGCGATTTCGAGTGGAGGAGGCGGAGAGCCCCCACCTGGCGACTCCTCCTTGATCGGCTCGGAGAGCATCGAAATGTGCTGATTCTGCTTGAGCATCTTCAAAAACAGCTTAATTATTTAGTTAATTTGTTATTAGGTAATTAGTTATTTGTCTAATTAGTTAAAAATAATTAGTTGACCTCATCGATCAGCTTCTTGAGGATTCCCTCAACGCTGAGGGCGCTCTTCGAGAAGGTGTGCGTGGATCTGGGCGTGGAGCAAGTCTCGCAGATGTATTCGTCCTCATTAGGATATGCTGTCTTCTTGTCGCTGGATGAAGGCTCCGTACCTGAAAATCACGAATCCCTGTAAAGATGCGTCAACGTCAAGTGAGGTTGTAATCGTCATGGTGAAGGCAGCTACTAAAGTGAACTATGAGGCTATCATTGATTTTTATGATACAATATTTGAAAAATGTTCAAGATAAGGCATACCGTGCATGGCGAAGAGATTGACTCTACTGCCAACGCGATCGCCCATTCCGACGTAAACTAGAATGCGAGCCGCGTGGTACTTCACGAAATTGCCGAACTTGGTAGAATGACGAGTGTAGTACCTTCAATTTTTCTATTAGATAACATGCCTAAAAATACTAAACCTTCACTCAAATCTTGGTCATCACAACAAAAAACTGGACACGTACCAGTCATCCGACGGCAGTAGCATCTGAATGAGGGCGTCATCGATCTGGACGTCGATGAATGCCTCGTGAGTGGACGAGTCGAGAGCGACAAGGGCCAGGGATTGAAGCACGAGACAGAGGAGTTGCTGCAGTTATTATCATATTATTTTTGTATTGCAAATGTTGTTTTTTTTCGAAATGTTTTCCAACCACCAATCCTACTCCTGTTGTTGCAGTGCTACATGCTATTTTTACGAAAGTTCACTCACGGGTTCTAGCGTGGATTCTAGCAATTGCACTAGTAGCTTGAGCTGCTGTCGCTCGGAGAGTTTGGCACGGAAGCGTCTGAATATCGATTGGATCAATAGTTGGGAGACGAGGGAACGGTACCTGATATGGCTGAGGAATAACAATAACCGGGCAACGAGGATCTGCGTGCAGTGATTACAGCACTGAAAAATAACAATTGTACAAGAACATAAAGAAAAATTGATGAGTTGGCTGTCAAGGGGCGGATAAAACGGCAAAGGAGCATAGCTCGCTTGATAGCCGTTCTAGCTACTTGGGAGTACCATACCCACTCGATACTAAAGTAACCCTTCATTTGTCGTGTTGGACGCCCCCCTAAAGTAATGAATGCATCTTACCTCTCTCCATCTATGCGCTGGACTACAGACATATTTATTGCCCGCTTCTCTGTTTTGCATCGTAATCGCATTGTGAAGGCAGACGATCACTGAAACGCATTAATTGGAATAACATATTCCTGTAATTAGCTAGGTATACCTTGACTAGGGTCCATTTTGGCGAATGCTACCATCAGATCGGTTCGGCTCTTGGGAGCCACAGGAGCTGGCGAGGGAAGTCGCGAAGTTTCCTGGAATGTGACCCCTTTGCAGCTCAGGTAGCCAGGAAAATACCTTGAAATTCGCGCCATACACGAAAACGTGATCTACTGTTGATGTCTGATCGAACTGAGCATTGGCGTCATCTAGAATGAATATTTTTTACTTCGTCATAGTGTGTTCGATATTTTAAAAAAAAATCAATTTGCAAAATCTTACAAGCTGGCGATCGCGACTCCTCGTTCTCGAATGCATGAGTCCTATTCAGAATTCGGGAGGAGTGAAACGAGATATCAGGAGCTGCTATGAGGTCGTACACGAGCGAAGTGTCGATGATCTACAATTGGCTGCTCATGATCAGTCCGACGAAGAAATTAGGCCCTCAACACAGAACTTGGCACGGGTCAAGCAGTTTATTACCACACGACTTGTGTGTTTTTATAAGTACTAATATTTCACCTTATTGAGCGTGTTCAGCGCAGAGAACTGTCTGAGTGTGCCGGTCCGAGCGAGGAATTGGTAGCTGAAGGTGGTCAGAACGGAGAGTAGGGAGATCAACGAGAGCTTGTTCGACTTTTTGTAGGTTGGAGTGCTCTGCTCATACTGCGTCACGGACGTCTGAAAGTGGCAGAATCTCAATGAAAAAGTTAAACACTGATTCAATATTCCCAACATGAAAACTAAATTCAGAAATGCATCAAAATCATCTATGACTCGAGGGGATCTTGAAGAAGGAGTGTCAGCAAAGTTGAACTTTTGACGCTGTCATACCCATGACCTAGCTTTGTACAACCATAAGAGATTCTCAAAATTTCACATTCATATCTCTATTTTGAACAGAGTTATCATTAGTTGGCAGAATGCCAAGGAGGCTTGTAGGGAAGGGAAGTGCGCTAAAATAATTCAAATATCTTGAAGATCTGTCAAAACATTTGGTCACATAGCGGCTGCTCTACCACTGAGCTAAGCAACCGATGGTTGTCTACCCTCCTAGCTCGCGCTATGATCTTTGGAGGGTGGGCTACATCATGGTTATGACAGCGTCAAAAGTCTAACTTTGCTGACTCTCCTTCTTTAACTCGAGGGTACCTGTATCAATCGATGCATCAGTCCTCCCAGATGTCCGTCGAAGAGATCCCTGTCGATCGACAGGCCCATGCCTTCGATTTGTTGGAAGAATTTCTGCAGATTGCCTGGCTCAAGAACACCAATTGGCCGAAAATTTTACTTTTCCGAAGCGAGTCTGAATTGTCTCGAGGCACTCCGGATTGCTCGCCATTTTCTTCAGAAGCTCCCAGGCCTGCTGCCACGTCACAGTGTCGATCACTGGAAATCACATTTACAGTAGACAGTGGTTTGATTGATGGCAATAAAATGAGCGCTCTGTATAAGTGGAGAACTAAGAGGACGATAAACGTTGCAATAATTGAAAAAACTAATCAAATCGCATACATTCCTTCGGAGCTTTCGCCTTCTGCCTCAGCTGCAGGGATATCAACGACTTCCTCCTGGCGGTTTCCTTGGCCGATGACGTCTCCAGCATCGACGTCGTCGAGACTGACGGCGCAGCTGAGGGCTTCGGAGACAACGGCGCCTTGTTCAACGATCGCTCGCCTTGAGATACTGAAAATGAAAATCCAGCGGTTCATAATTTGAAATTCTGGTAATCGTTCACTCATCTTAGTGGTTAGAGAGCGTTTAGAATGATGTTGACAAAAACAATGCTACTCACGATTGTCGACTTGCAATCGCACCCAGTTCGGATCCTTCTTTATCTCCTTCGTGTTCATTTTCAGCTCCGCCTTGTCTTCAGAACAAGCGGCCTGAAAAGATAAATGTTGTACCTTTCTGAGTTGTAAAAGAGTGTCTTTGTTGCAGGAACCTTGAACAATTCTTCCACGCAGCTCTGCTGAATCTTGCGCAGCTCTGGAGCAAGATCCAATGGGCAGATCCCTCTCATGTTCTTTTGCTCGATTCTGAAATCAAAAAACTTTGGGTGATGCATATTTATGAGCGATCTCGTTGAACCACACACCCTCAATTGCTTAGATGGAGGTTTTCTATAAACAAATAACTGGAGGTTAAAAAATGAAACCTCGGTTTATACGACCGGCCATAGATTCTGTAGAACGATGAGGCAATATCCCGAATTTCAAAATTTGCACCTAATGGCGATACTCACTGTGCTCCGAAGAATATGAGAGTGTGGAGGCACTGCCAGGAGATGGGCGAATCCCTCACTGCCAGCATCAGAGGCGTGTTCCCATCGTCGTCAGCTACTAGGGAGGGACAGTCATCATCAATTTCAAGTGCGGATTTCATTATTCGAAGTCGTATTGCAATCTAAATTATGCAGCAGCCCAAAATAGAGGAAGCGGAGCTAAAATTAACTTAAAAGTGCTGATTTGTTATTCAAAATCTGCATCGCATTTTCATTTACTCACTTCCGTGTGTGATTTTATCTTAAACAAGTGCGCCTGACTCCTCGCCATTGCCGATTTGCATTTCTCCCTTTCGTCCTTCTGGCTCACCTTGATTCACATCAGCTCCGTATGCGATGAGAAGAGAGATCAGCTCGCTCGACTGGGCCCGCACAGCGACGCCCAGTGGCGTCTGAAGTGTAGTTGGGGGTTGCCTACTCGGTGTTCATTGCGCCTTCGCAATTCCCTCTCCTCCACAGATTTCGCAGATTGCTATGGAGAGGATTGCGTTTTCGTTATGAACACAAAGTAGTCAACCCAGTCTCCACTTAGCATAATCCAATTCAATTACAGCAATTTGTATATTTGGTCTAAATGAAGTGATGGCATTACTCATACCTGATCAACGATCGAGACGACTCTCAATTGGGTGCAAGTGGAGCAGAGCTCGGGAGCAGCTGAATGAGTCCTGAAACGCACAGAATTTTGGAATTACAATTTCTGCGCTCCTGAGAACGATGATGCATGAAACAGTGCGAATATTATTTTAGCGAAGGCGAACCTCTACATGCAAACAAATCGGCACTAGGTAACCATCGAGATGGTAACTCCAAAATAGTGCTCTTCTGCAGTATTTTAGACTTCTTTACATCGTGGGAACATGCTGTGAAAATCCTACGAAAAAAGGGCTATTTCTGGTTATCATCCGACGGTGATCATCCGACCTAGTGCCATCAAATATGGTACTCACGAGAGTCTGGGCATAATGGCCGTCATCGGTATATTGCCGGTGGCGGTGCAGTTGCCCTTGCAGTGGCATTGAGCGGGCGCATTCGGGTCGTAGCCATTCTGAAATCAATTATACTATTGATTTTTTTGTAATGATTATGCTCTCGCTCATCCCTGGGAAATTTTAGTACCTTTCCCCAAGCTTCATTTCGAGCATTGAATCGATTCGGCACTCCCCCCAACCGTTCAGTAATATATTCACATGGATATTTCTAGTAAACTGTTCAAGTCCGTATTTAGTATGCAGTGAGATATTCAAAATATTTTCACAACATCTTTCTGGAATCGTCCCGAAAAGAATGGGAACACTCTAATGAGACAACGGAGAAGTCTAGTCTTCAAATTTCATCCTGCTTCTAAAGTCAATTTTCCTGTTAGCAAAGACCGGAAATAGCTCACTTTCAGCAGTAATTCGACTATCTCCTTCTGCTTGTGCGCGACTGCCATGTGCAGTGTGTTCATCACAGCGCAAGTAGACCTGCAAACAGACATTTAATAGAAAACAATTCCTTCTATCGTACATCCAAAATCGATTTTTCATGCATAAATTCAGCTAAATATTGAGGTACTAACGATGTTACGATCCTTACTATAGTTCTGGAAATTATACCACGGTTTCTTCATTCTCTTCACTCTTGCATCATTCTCTCGAAGATAGTGAGTGGCAAGAAGAAAATATGACACCATTTCCGAAATCTACTCCTCACCGTCCTCCCGAGTGCGTGGACACAGTGCTGCTGGCGTTGGATCGTCGATGCTGATTGCCGTGCCTCCTCTGCGCGAGCTCCGTGAGCGTGTTCGTACTGCCTTCAACAGAGTAATCGTCTGACTCTCTCCTATTTACACGCTCTCTCGCTTTCTCTAACGAGAGAGCGTGTAAAATGTAGAGAGCCAGACCATTGCTCCTTCAACACTAATCTGATTGTGAGATGCGATTACGGTGCCGCTACGGTAGTTTTACTGCATGATAAACAGACGAAATGGAGGGACTTGGCGGGATTGTGCCTTGATTAGAGATAGAGTAGATCCAGTGGTGAAACTCAAGACAAAAAAGTGAGGTTATTGAATCCTGCATAGTGCGCATAGAGAATAGAGAAAATGTGCACTATGTAGAGATAATGAAGTTACGCATGCTCGGAAAGGGACTTTTCCTCAAGGGAACGAAAAGCAATCGTTCGGACACAGCCAGAGAAAGAGAGAGGTTAGGAATTTAGTGAAGACTAAGGGGTCGTAAGCTTTCGACGACGAAAACAGCCTCCTAGTGAAATGTCACACGTTCAGACGGTTGAAATTACGCGCGCTTAATTTAAAGATGGCAAAAGGAAGAGTTTTAGTTTCAGCATAGGAAAGGCTAAGCAAAGATGAAAAGAAAGTGAGCATCTCAAAACAATGAATTTCGTAATTATCATTGATACAGTGAAGTTTGGCGAGCAAAGACCGTATGGAGACGTGAAAAATAAGAAAAAAATAGCTGACCGATACTTGGCGAGGTGGATAATGGCTTGTTCGCGTGCTGGTGCAGAAGACGCTCGACTAAGCTGAGGTCGTCGAAGTGGATTGCCTCAAACACCAAATGTAACTCTCCAATTCTCTAATAAGTACAGCACAAGAATATTTGCCCCGCAATTAGCAGTGCAATTCGATTAAATTTCTTCCTCAATTAAAATGAGTGCAAAGAAGTCAAGGCCATTTCGCATTTTTTGCTAGAAGATGCAAGCCTGAACTAATGGACCGAAGCTCGTTTCGTTTTCGAATAGAGGAAAAGTCCTGTCGTAAAGTTGGAGGTCGGGAAGCAGGAAGGAATGGTTTCTGAGGCACAAAAGGCCTGCTGGGGGACTAGTAATCTCTTTGATTCTCTGCTCTAATTGAATGCTGGTGCGAGTCTGCGGCGGCGGGGGGGGGGGGGGGGGAGACTCAGACCCCCTTCCAACTGACCTCCAGCATCATTTCGGACATGTTCTGAGACACGGATGGCTTCCGCTCGTCTCGCAAAACCTGCAATCAACATTGGTTTTTATCGAAATGAGTCTGAGTCATTCTCTCATTTTCGGATCGGGGTGGTTAACGTGCAAACACTGGAGGAATTGAGCAATTATCTGGGAAGCCTTGTACAATTTTACCAAATGCAATGCTTGTCCAAATATTTTGCGCAAATTTTGACAATAAGTACATTTCCAAGAAAATACTTTCATATAATCAGTCCACAGCAAATTGCCTTCCTTTCCGTGGAAAGTGGCAGAACTCAATGAGGAAATGCGATTTGGTCGTACCTGTCGTGCTGCTGTGAATGTGAAGCTTCTGCCCGTGTCGGTCGGAGTGCCTACCAGAGAGGAACACTCGCTGCTCTCACCCGTGTATCGACGACCCGAGAGACCTGAGTGAAGTGATCGTTGATCTATCCGAGATTTTTGTTTTTCATGAATTCAAATGCAAATGCATCCCAAAGATCTGTATGCAGACTGCATCTGTATAAAATTAACGGGAGCTTGGAAAATAAGATCTCCGAAAGGCTGATACAGAAGCCGCATTCGATTCGGATTTACGAATACGGTGGGCTCTTGTATGAACTGACTATTGCCTTGTCACTGTGGCTTCCATTTCTTTTCACAAGCATGTTTTCGAGGGAAGTTATTGCATTATCTGCTGACGTCATCCCTTCATGATTTGCTGTTTCCTGCTTCCCCGCTCTCCTCCTATCGATTCCCCCCTCATACACATGCATTTCCTCGAGGTGAGATGAGGATAGGCAGGCACACCCTCCTCTTTCCTCTCCTTCTCTGGGCGCTAAGCGAGGAATAATCTCGCCTGCCTTCCCCGGGGCTTCATCTCCGACACGGGAAGTACACTATTCACGTTCAGACGATTGTACTCATCCAATGAAAAGAAGATAAAATGCGAGCAGCTAGCAAAAGAGTCTAAAGCAAAGAGCCCCAGTCTTCCTCGATATCAGATTGTGAGCAAGCAGTGTCCTTCTGCAGTTAGATTGGATGGACCTGACTAATTGAATGCCCCTGCATACACTCGGAAATTGTACAGAAAAGCGGCGAATGTCACGCAAGGCCCGCTGAACGGCGGACGTTTGATCTTTTCTATGCACACGTGAAAATTATGGCGTAATGAGAACCCGAAAACTTGCGCGGTTAAAAAATAGAAGTGTGCGACTTACCCGACTGCCCTGACTGCTGCCGCTGCAGCCGTTGCCGCAGCCGCTTTGCCGTGCAAATCGACGACTCGACATTGGACAGCTCCGAGTTGTACCCGAATGAGTATCTGCAAAACAAGAAGTACAAAAATGCAAATTTTAAAATTATTCAGAAAAACTATAGGAAATTGAGCAGGAGAGGAGTTACCTGGAGGTGGTGGGCATGTCGGAGGGGACCTGGGGGACGACTAGTGGGATGAGGTGGGAAATTGGCGGGAGAGTCACTTTGAATATCTCATGAGACTCGGGCGAGTCTCGAGTAATGCATACAAGTCGACTGCACTTTGCTCGTCGATTCGATTCGAATGTCACCGAGATATTGAGGGGGAAGAGAGCGTGTAGTCACAGGGAGACGACACTCACAATGAAGGCGCGCGAGCGGGATGTGTTAGATGGCGGGGTGTGCTCAGAAGGTATTCAAACGGAAATTCAGATAACGCAGTGTGTTAACAAGTCAGCCAAGCAAAGAAGAGACGCGACGCATTAAAAATTATCATCTTTTCACAATAATAAGTGGTCAGTGGCTCACTAATTAATGATTTAATTAGCTCTGGGCGATAGTATCATCGTACCGGAACTATGTCGGATGAGAACTATGACCTTATGCCGCCTTTGATATATCAAAGTCGGCATGACGTCATAGTTCTCATCCTAGTGCCCATCGTACCTGTCTGTGTTTTCCATGCTCGAATCTCTCGACGACGTCATCTTCTTCGCTCGCTGCTGAAATGGCATCGGCACACCAATAAGCAAAGGATGAATATGCGAATGAAGGAAGGAGTCTATAGGAGCGACGAGACCTTTTTTGACTCTCTACCTCCCTCCTCTCGCCCTTCCTCTACACGAACTACGGATACACGTTTTACGGGATTACAGATGCACGGAGTATTTTTCGGGGTGCGCGCAAGCGAGAAAAAGAGGGAGAGGACCGGAAGCAACGACTTACTAATCTGATGGGATGTGTTGTGGTTGCTACAGATGCACTACGATTTCGTTAGTTCATGCCGTTCAAAGGTTACGCAAAATGCAGATAATGTTATGAGCGTGTCTTCGATTCCATAAGACCAGTCGTGTGATGTCTCAAGAATTATCCCAGCTCGAGACTCGTGTAAACATCTCCCTCGGCTATCCCCTCCTGTCTCTTACATCACGGCTCACTGTACATCAGCTGACGGCATAACGTGTGCAGTACCCGGAATTACTTTATGAATATGGTTCGATAAGTTGATACCCGGTTACCTGGTCAATGACGCACAGACCTAAGAGTAAACCTCCAAGCACGTAAACAAAACTAATCGGGGGCGCATCTAATGGGAAAACAGAAACCGTTCGCGCGCATGTGGATTAATTGAAACTGCTGTGAGGAGAAGGAATACTGAGAATGGGACTCTAATAATCGAGAGTCAAATTCCACTTTGTATCCGCGAGGAGATTCAGGCTATGGATTAGAGTTCGATAAACGCGCCTTACTCGTCTCATTTCCCACACTCTCTAGACGGGTCGAGAGATTAGAGAGTATTGGAAATGAAGAGACGAATTTCTCGAACTCTACTATGGGGCACTAGATTGGGCGAGAACTATTGCGCCATGCCGCCTTTGCTATATCAAATGCGGCATTGCGAAATGGTTGTCATCCGAGCTAGCGTCCTGCTACGGATTAATGCACGACGGGCTCACATGAACGACGGCTGCTCAACCTGGGACATTTGAGGGATGGCGATGAGGATAGGCCGAGGAAGCTGTCAGAGGCCTGGACAGAGTCGTCGAGCTGCACTAGTACACATTCATTCTCTCTCCCGCGTGTCACTGACAAGCGCGCAAATCGAGCCGATAATATGCATTAAATTAACGAAAAACTCGAGACGCCGATTGCGTTAGCACATTTACGTGTAGCTGTGGAGGGAGGGAGGACAACAGCAAAAAAGGGACGGGCCTAATCTGTGCGGCGGGTTGTGACAGCGGGATGGAGAGGAATCACTATGATAGCTCCCGAAAATGAGAAGTGGGAGGTGAGAGAGCGGAGGGGGAGAGCCCATACGTTGATTGGAGGAGCGGGGATAGGAAATGGGGAGGAGGCGGCACATTGGTGACAAGCGAGAACCTCCTGCGGTTAAAATAGCACTGAAGGGGAATGTCGAAGGTGGATCGTTGAACCCAGGACACCGAATCCTGCTGCTTATCCATCCAAGCAATTAGGTAGCGAGGATAAATAGTGAGGGGGCAAAAGGAGACAAAGATGCGCCTTCATTACAACAGCCTTCAGCCCAACTAGGTCAGCGCAGTGGATTGTAATAGCTGGATGATAAATTGCTCTTTTAGCCACACGTCAGGTGAGAGTCTCATTGAGGCCTATCGCTCACTTTGTAGTCACTTTCTTTTCGGGAAACGCGTGAATGGAAATGATATCGACCGAGTGAGGACGAGTATAGCTGTGGCAATCTCGAGCATATCCTGTGATGTCAAGGGAGAAATGAAAGCTGGGGGATGGGAGGATGTAGCACTAGATTAGCTGGATGGATGATAGTAACAGAAGCAACGAAGCGAGATTAACAAACGGAAAATATGAAAAATGCTCGTGCGGGGGAGGTGAACATTGCTTTTACTATAACCTATCAATGCCAGAAACCGAATGAGTTCACGTGTTGCGCACGTGCATTAAGGAATTCAGTTCGTTAAATTGTGATAAAACTGACTATTAAAACGCCGTCTTTGCATGATGCGCAATCACCGTCGTTTTCGTAGGATGACTACTTCGTACGTTTCATAACCAACTGCAATATCCATCGAATATGCGTAGAGTAGCGCAATGCACAAAAGCGTAATAGAATAGAGTATGGCCGTTCTAGAATCGCGCACCCAATCCAATCAGGATATCGAAAGGCGACAACAGACTCGCAAAAAATTCATGCAGAAGGATAGGAAGCAAGCGACTTACTCTCGATATTCGAAAAAGAGAATGGAAAATGAGAAGGAGAACACAGGATGATGAAGGACGAATCCAATTTCAGATGCGCGGCTCTCGAAAATTGACAGAGATACATGGACAACATCGAAATGAGGAACTGCCGGGGACTAGGGCATTTCATTATTTTCCAGAACAAAAACAGAGAACCACAAAAACAATAACTTAAAAAAGGGTAGCTTCTCTAGTTCCGCGCAAAAAAATATTTTATTTAAACCATGTTTCCGTAATAAATGAAGGAGCATGTGGCACAATCCTTGAAAGTGATCCCTGACGTTCAAACACTTTAGGCCATGACGGACGATCAGTTGTCCTCTCCTTTCCTTTCCATTACTCTCACTGCCCGTGCATCACTTTCGGAGTTCTCACGAGGAGCATCATAACATTTAAGTTTCAACATTATCTCTTCATACACACTAGTCCGATCCCCCTCCCCTCAATTTCCGTCTTCCTCTGCTAGAGTCATCAAACCAACAATGAACACATCGGCAAGAGAAAGAGGGATCTACAGGCAACAATGAATCTCTCCTCAATCTCATTCACTCTTTTCGCTTTCCTTCACCTGTTGAGAGACTACTCGTTCCATTTGCACTGGCTAAATCCTAGCGAAACTCCATCAGATCTATTTTTTACCATCGATTGCTATACATCTTTTTTTCGGATATTTGCAGGACCATACATGTCATCAACAAGTTAATGCAACTGATTCGGATTATGATAAGAATACAAAAATGTAGGTCGTTCAAGTGCAAATATTTTATATTTGTTGCTATTCTCGGTTAGTTCGTCGAATTGCTACTCGTGGAAATCTCATGTTTATCTCATGCTTTCTCATGCTCATGCGAAATCTCATGCTTCTGACCACGGTATATCTGCGGAATACCTTCCACGATCTTCATGTGACGGTAAGATGTGCAAACTGAAATGAGCAAGTAGTTGATTATTCCTTGTAGCGAAGTTCGTCGGAACCGTTAGCTCGAAGTACCCTGTCTCGGCGAGATCGTGTGGGTATACACGAATGCCAGAAATGGAGAACGGACAGAGCCTGCCTGACTAAGGATGCTCCAAGGTAGTTAAATAATTGAGCGTCTCAATCTTTAGCAATTTCAGGTCATGCAACTCGCTGTGGAGGACAGCTGCTAGGTGAACTTTCTCCCATCCAACAAGATTGGCGAAGAAGTCATTTCCACTCACGGCAAGTCCATACTCCTCAACATCGATTGATGAAAAATATGACTCTTGAACTCTAATTTGTATTCGATGTTAATCGCTTTATCAGCACTTCACGATAAAGTAATGTTATCTATAAATGACAGTGATCGGAAGCCAGCGGAGGCAGAATTATCATGATCATGAACAGATAAAGAGACCAAATATCAGTTGGATTCGGATAGTCACGGGTACTATGAGCCAAACTCGCAACTATTATGCTGTGAGATAATGTTGTCAACTTTTTGTCTGTAATAAAGAGCATCAGTCTGAATGCTTCTCGAGGAATATCCAACTCCACATTGAACACTTAGGTGAAAGTGCAATAAAGGAGAGGATATCCATGGAAAATGGCTCTATCTTTTTCTCCTTCTTCTCATCGATCACTCTGTTCTCTTTCCTTCATTTGGAGAGACTGACATTTTCCATTTTCTCTGTTGCTTTGTTTTGAAGCCTCTTCTTTTACGATATCATAATATTTATCTGTTTGCAGGGCTTTACATGCCGTCAGATTATGAATGCGACTGGCCAATCAGGTCACAATGGTCAGAATACTGAAAAGAGTAGCCCGGCCAAGGAAGACAATGCGTGGGTGGGGTGGAAAATAGGAAAAAAAATGGGGTGATGGTATGCCAATAAAGGCATGACCGGGAGCTGTATCACTCGTATTTCAATATATTGTGCCAGATCTCTCAAACCATGCTCGATTTTTGGCAAGCAATCGAAAAGAATATCATTATTCTCTTTCAGATCCATGCAATGCAATCAAGCTATGCGAGCCGAAATTCGAACCATGCGTTAATCCAATCTACAAAAAAGGGATGTACAGATGCATGGGATCCTATGGAGTAATGCATATTGATGGCCAACCTTCTATGTTTTTACTGGTTGCGTAGAAGAAGTTGTAGTGTGCAAATTCAATTCCGAATCAAATTCATATGAGTGCTTTCCCAAATAACAAGGAATGGACTACCAATTCTTCCAGTAACGTCTATTGCAAAATGTCATAATTGCGTTTGTACATCAGCCCTCATAGGTACCGTTCCCCGTCACCATCATTTCAATCTAAGGAGGATCAGCGCTTTCTCGCACCGTATCCTACCTAGATTTGTTCTGCGATAATGATAATAATGATATACTTATTCGTTATAGTTCCAACAGATTTCAGTTTCACACACAAGCCGATTCAGACCTCAGCAGGGAGGCAGAATCCGACATATGACAATTGATTCTATTTTAATTGCAACACAAGAAAACATGGAAACACAGTTAGCTCATCTGTGAACAAGCAATAAATTATCATCACTTCTTATTATACGCGAGTGTCTACAAAGGATATGGTTTTTTTCGCTCTGCATCCAGGTCAAGGATTTCGCTTTCCTCCCTTCGCTTCCATGCTTGACGTATGGCGAAAAGGGAAACTCGCCGTTCCCGCTTATTTCCCTTTTCTTGGAGAGTGCGGAATAGTACATAAAATAAATTTGTTGTTATTTTAACTTAAAAGAATTTAATAGTAAAATGACAAGTGGAGAAGGGCTGAGAATGGTTAGAAACCGGAAATAACACATTTTGCGAAAAAAATGAGTTCTTTGTTTCAAAATTATTGAGGAAGACGAGAAGAAGACGAATTCACCGGTGAAACAGCTTGGAAAGTCAATCGGCAACTTTATCTGAGAATTACAGGGCAAAAACAGTAGTGATGAATCGCCGAGGTTGTTATACGACGGCTCTGGGAGAGAATACACGAGGGGCAGGGTTCAATCAGTGTGGGTAATGATCAGCTATTATAAAATCTATCCTGGATGAATACATAGCATATAGCCAATACATTGGCTCCAAAAGTTTATCTTTGACCTTTGGATTCTTAATTTTGCCTTTTGATTTTTGCTCTATGGCGGAAGAACAGTTGTCATCTCCTTTCCTTTCCATTACTATAACTACCCGTGTGTATCCTTCGAATATTGGCGAGCTCCTTCAGGTAGAAGCGCGACTGCATCGCTCTCGAATTTGTCAGGAGGAGCATCGGAACATGGTCTCTTCATGCCCACTATTCCGAACCCATCTCCCCTCAATTTCCTTCTTCCTCTCAAACAGTCATCTACCCAACAAGGAACACATCGGCTAGAGAAAGAGGGATCTCCAGGCAACAAGGAATCTCTCCTCCATCTCATTCACTCTTTTCGCTTTCCTTCACCTCTTGAGAGACTACTCATTTTATTTGCACTGGCTAAATCCTGGCAATACAACATTAGATCTGAATTTTTTATTTGATTATTGATTCCAGAATATTCTAATGCCAGAGTACTCTATGCTCTTATCTTGTCTGTTTCTCGTAATCATCAAATATTTGTAGGGCTATACATGTCATCAACCAGCTTATCACAGGTATCACGAGTCGATGGAGGAAGCCATGAACGATTTTTTTCAAAGATTTTCAAAATTAGTCATATATTGATGGTATAAGGTACCAAGGACAAGAAATCGAAGGAACCAGGTTATTTGTCCCAGAGCCGGCTTTTAGGCATTTTCCGGTTTTACTACCGGCTATACTGTATATCAGTCCGCAGAAGAGCTACAGATATGCCGGAGGTCTTAAAAAATCGGGAAAATATGACAAATAACTTTACTGTTGACAACTTTCTGATTGGACCAAAACTCATAATTCTGAGATCGAAAAACCACATTTTGAATTTAAAAATAAATATTTTCCCCATCACTCAGTAGAAACGCAGAGGTTTTTATTGCGGAATATGAAAGACCAATCTCTCAAGTGTCTTAGAAAAAAATATGAAGGAAAAATTTTATACCGTATTTTTTGATAATCGCGGTTAAAGGTGAGGTCCCGAGGTGACGAATTGGAAATAATCGAAATCTTCTACATTGTACGTTGAACTTCGGCCAGCATTATGCTGTTTTATTTTGTACAACACCGTATACATCGAAAAATGTTCAAAGGAGATCGGATTTAGTGGTTCGCAAAAAATCGATTTTCAACACTCGGATTGTGGCATGTTTAGGGGCATGTAAAGTATCATTATCAAAGTGAACTTCCATTGGTCATATGCTGATGTTCAAGTACAGTAGGCAGTCTATCAACATTCACAGAA
This sequence comes from Pristionchus mayeri, assembly GCA_036245805.1. Taxonomy (NCBI): domain Eukaryota; kingdom Metazoa; phylum Nematoda; class Chromadorea; order Rhabditida; family Neodiplogasteridae; genus Pristionchus; species Pristionchus mayeri. The sequence goes on from BTRK01000006.1 coordinate 44,009,745, forward strand.
CTCGGCCCTTGCAATTACTCAAAACATCTAGATATTCGCAATCGAATTTACGAAAATGAAAGAGTCGAAAAACAAAATAAATCGGTTCTACCCAGATTTTGCGAAAATCGATCAGATTTGAACATCTAAATTCAGTGTATGATCATAAAAGTATGAATTCCCAGTGAATACAATTATACTGCTTGTTTCTGGAAAAAAATTATTTCCACCTCTTCGAAACAAAAAAAAAAAATCAAATGGTGCGCGTTGTACCAATCAGTGTGCTTGATGACTTATATGGTATGAAAATGAATTTTGATGTTCAAATCTGATCGATTTTCGCAAAATCTGGGTAGAACCGATTTGTTTTGTTTTTCGAATCTTTCATTTTCGTAAATTCGATTGCGAATATCTAGATGTTTTGAGTAATTGCAAGGGCCGAGTTCTGTGAATGTTGATAGACTGCCTACTGTACTTGAACATCAGCATATGACCAATGGACGTTCACTTTGATAATGATACTTTACATGCCCCTAAACATGCCACAATCAGAGTGTTGAAAATCATTTTTTTGCGAACCACTAAATCCGATCTCCTTTGAACATTTTTCGATGTATACTGTGTTGTACAAAATAAAACAGCATAATGCTGGCCGAAGTTCAACGTACAATGTAGAAGATTTCGATTATTTCCAATTCGTCTCCTCGGGACCTCACCTTTAACCGCGATTATCAAAAAATACGGTATAAAATTTTTCCTTCATATTTTTTTCTAAGACACTTGACAGATTGGTCTTTCATATTTCGCAATAAAAACCTCTTCGTTTCTACTGCGTGATAGGGAAAATATTTATTTTTAAATTCAAAATGTGGTTTTTCGATCCCAGAATTATGAGTTTTGGCCCAATCCGAAAGTTGTCAACAGTAAAGTTATTTGTCATATTTTTCCCGATTTTTTAAGACCTATGGCATATCTGTAGCTCTTCTGCGGACTGATATACAGTATAGCCGGTAGTAAAACCGGAAAATGTCTAAAAGCCGGATCTGGGACAAATAACATGGTTCCCTCGTTTTCTTGTCCTTAGTACCTTCTACCATCAATATATGGCTAATTTTAAAAATCTTTGAAAAAAATCGTTCACGAAGGGGCTAGTTTTGCTTCACTGACTCGTGATACATGTGTTATGCAACTGATCCAGATTGTGAGAAGAATACAAAAATGTAGGTCTTTCCAGTGCAAATATTTTGAATTTTTTCTCTATTCTCGGTCTGTTCGTGGTATTGTTTCTCGTGGAAATCTCATGCATGCTTGTCCCTCCGATGGATCCCGGCAACCTCTGTACGATACAGACTACGATCTTCCTTCGAGCGGCATGCGATGGTAAGATGCGCAACCTTAGATATTAATGCAACTGAAATGAGCAAATAGACGATTATTCTTTGCAGCGAAAGTCGCCGGGACCGTTAGGTCGAAAAAAACTGAATCGGTAAGGTCGTATGGATATATACGAATGTCTGAGATGGAGAACGGACTGAGCCTGCCTGACTGATGAAGAAAAGCCTCTGGAACTAGAATTGGAATCCGATGTTAACCACTGTATCAATACTTCACGATAAAGTAATGTTATCTCGAGATGATAGTGATTAGAAGCTAGCGGAGGCAGAATAGTTCTGATCATGAACAGATAAAAAGACAAAAAATCAGATTGGATCAGAGAGACAAAGCTACTATGAGCCAAAGACATGACGTAGAGATAACACTGTCAACATCTTGTCTGTAATAAAGAGCATCAGTCTGAATGCTTCTCGAGGAATATCCAACCCATATCCAACCCCACATTGAACACTTAGGTGAAAGTGCAATAAAGGAGAGGATATCCATGGAAAATGGCTCTATCTTTTTCTCCTTCTTCTCATCGATCACTCTGTTCTCTTTCCTTCACTTGGAGAGACTGACATTTTCCATTTTCTCTGTGGCTTTGTTTTGAAGCCTCTTCTTTTACGATATCATAATATTTATCTGTTTGCAGGGCTTTACATGCCGTCAGATTGTGAATGCGACTGGCCAATCAGGTCACAATGGTCAGAATTCTGAAAAGAGTAGCCCGACCAAGGAAGACAATGCGTGGGTGGGGTGGAAAATAGGAAAGAAAATGAGGGTGATGGTATGCCAATATGATCGGAATCTGTACCACTCGTATTTCAATACATTGTGTCAAATTTCTCAACCTATGGTCGATTTTTGGCAAGTAATCGAAAAGAATATCGCTATTTTCTTTCAGATGCACTGCAATCAAGCTATGCGAGCCGAAATTCGAACCATGCGTTAATCCAATCTACGAAAACGGGGTCTACAGATGCTCTGGATCGTATGGAGTAGTGCATATTGATGGTCAAACAGCTATGTTCCATTGCGGATTTACTGGTTGCATAGAAGAAATTGTTGTGTGCAAATTCAACGCCGCATCAAATTCATATGATTATTTTCTGGACCCAAATAACAAGGAATGGACTACCAATTCTTCCAGAAACGTTTACTGCAAAAAAGCATAATCTTTTGTATCGATAAACTTTCACGGGCACTATTTCCTCCCTCCCATTTCAACTTACGGAGGATCAACGCTCTCTGGCACCGTACCCTACCTTTATTTGTTGTTCGATAATAATATTTATTGATTGATTCGTTCTTGTTCTAAAAGATCACAATTTCACACACAAGCCGATTCAGACCTCAGAGTGGAGATAGAATCCGGAACTTGACAATTTATTGTGTTTTCATTGTAACACAGGAGAACATGGAATCACGATCAACTCATCTGTGAACAAGCAATAAATGATCATCACATCTTATAATACGCGAGTATTTCCAAACGATTTGGTTTTTTTCGCTATGCATCTAGGTCAAGGATTGCTCTTTTCTCCCTTCGCTTCCAATGCTTGATGTATGGCGAAAAGGGAAACTCTCCGTTCCCGATTATTTCCCTTTTCTTGGAGGGACCAGAATAGTAGAGAGGAGAAATTTGTTAGGACTGTAGAATTGCCATTTTGTTTAAGTAAAACGATGAATGGAGATGGACCCAATTCACTGGTGAAACAGCTTGAACAGTCAATCGGCAACTTTATCTGACAATGACAGGGCAAAAACGAAGCGATGAAATCACGGAGGTTCGTATACCCAAGGCTCGGCGCATTGCGCCAGTACAACAATTGGGAGAGTGGGGATACGAGGAAGATTGATGAATCAGTGTGGGTAATTATCAGTAACGATGATAATCTGACAATACATAGAATAGAGCAAGATGAACTTTGTTCTACAATACTACTCTTGACATGGACCATTACTGGCAAATGCCCGTAATATCCACAAGGCCCTTGATGCTAATCCTCATTCCCTTGGATGACGGCACCTTCGTGATGGTGCCATCAGGGTGGTGCAGGTTGGCGTAGCAGTTCTCAGAGATCTGGATCTGGATCTCCTGAAATTACTGAAGTTTGAGGCGCTCCATAATTTACATACCGTCGACTTGGGCCACTCCGGCTGCCAGTCGCCGTTCTCGACTGCTGAGGCGTTGTTCCACAGCCAGATGGAGTTGCTGGGCGGGCTGTACGAGCTGACGACGCCCACGTACTTGGCGGCTGCAAAGCATAAATTAAAAATTAAAATCTTGTTCCCTAATCCGAAATATTGTCATCTGTTGCACTTCTCACCTTCGCAAGGAAGCTTGCGGAATACGGTAGAGGGCTGTCCGCAGATGTTGTTGGGCGCACTGGGCGAGAGCAGCACGCAGGAGATGCCCTTCACTGAGAATCCCCAGCACTGAAGAAGAATCGATTGACTTGGTAGCTTGATAATGCAATACCTTTTGCCCGTATGCATCGCAGTGGGAGCGGCACTCCGGGACGGAGGAATCGGCGATCTTGATGCCCTCCTCGCCCGAAGCCATCTTGATTCGCTCGAAGGGCGTTGACGTAGTCATCTTTCGGTAGCACGCCGGATGGACCTCCTGAAAAAGTTGTGAACAATCAAATGAAAAGAAGCGAGATCTTTACCTGGAATAGGAGAAGGGCGAGAACAGCAACGCGAGCGAGGGATCCAGACATGCTTGATGGGATAAGGCGAGTGAAGATGAGCTCGGGTTACTGCAACGAATAAGGTTAAAAGGAGGTAGGAGGAGAGAATCTAGATAGCAGGAAGGAGGAAAATAAAGAGGAGAAAAGGAGAATGGATCGAGCTGAAAGGATGAGGCCTCTTATTCCCTGTCCTTCTTTCCCATTTGATGTCATGAAACCATGGAGATTGCGGGGGCTATAGTCGATCAAACGCGGGACGTGGCAGGGAAGGAAAGAGAGGAGCTTGCTGGCCTCACTAAGAGATCAAAAGCTTGCAATCCACAAAGGTTCAAAGAAAGGGGAATGGTGTTTCCCTGTGAATCTCTGGAATCAATCCTTAAGTCTTCATGACAACTAATAAACTTCTCAAACTGTTTATGATGTGGATTTCTCCCCCTGAAAAGAAAGGACAGGTACACAAATCTGGCGGCTTATGGTGAAAAAATATGGCAAAAAGCGACTAAAGCAAAAGGAAGCATCTGAGAGGTTTGGAAGAGGCTTTTATGTACATAAATAATGGGAATCGGGTACAGGAGCTGAACGATTTTTTGTGAGTTCGTACGAATGAGTCGTTCATAGAAAGATAAAAAAAGTGAGATGTGATCTAGGGAGTAACATTCGGGGGAGGATGCCACGCAATCATTGGAAACACTATCAGCAGGTCGAGTTCGTAAACAGAATGAACTCTTATTTCATTCAATATGTTGTATTGAATTTACCTACCGAAAAAATAAATTATATATGAAAAATTAAACAAACTTGGAGCGGATGCAGCAACGAAAATATGCAGAATTCTAAGGCCAAAAACAGGGAGCGTGGAACGAGTTGAAAGCTGAGAACTTTAGATTCGCAAGGAGGACAAGGTGATAAATATCAGTGGAATATATTCTATTGTTTTTTTTCTTTATTGCTTTCTCTCATCTGAAGTTTTCTTGTTGTTTGCCTTTGCGCTGAAGAGTTATCATGAGCCGTACGTCAATCCTGGAATTTAATAGGAAAGAGCAAAGAATATCTTGAGTACTATTTAGTCGCCAGTATTGGATTCGGTGATTTGAACCTTCTACATAGATATCACGAATCTCATCAGAGAATCGAGCTAAAACGTCGATTCTTGGGAATGGAGCAAAAAGCTGCAAATGAGTTATAGCCGGTTTTGGGCATCCTGAGGCATGCCTAAGACTCCCCCAAAGTCTCTTTGTGAACACTTCACTTTGGAGCTCACTACACCGGGTCGGATATCGGCACCTCCTTCTTTGAGGGCATTTTTCGCGCATGAAAGATATGCTAAAATTGCCCTCTGAGTGATCCCAACTAATTTTTCGAGCTCTATCGATCTGTATGTTTCGTTTCCTCTGAAACTTAACTTCAACGGTGCTACCTTTCAGTCTACGTTTCTCAAAAATGTAGGTAAAGCCGCAGCTGGAACTTTCGCAGTTTGTGCAGTTGATCATGGGCTATCGAAAGAGTGGCTTTTCATTAAAATACAGGGGGGAGGGGCAAACAAGAGTTATGCCAATTTTACTGTTTTCGATCGTTTGAAGCCTTTTCATTCCACCCCGCACCGCGCGTTTTCGAGCGAGCGAGGTTAAATTACAAAGGAGAGACAATGGAACAATGGGATCATTACATTATGCTCGCTCGAAGGCGCGCGGTGCGGGGTGGAATGAAAATGCCCTCAAAGAAGGAGGTGCTGAGATCCGACCCGGTGTATTGAGTTCCAAAGTGAAGTGTTCACAAAGAGACTTTGGGGGAGTCTTAGGCATGCCTCAGGATGCCCAAAACCGGCTATATCTCATTTGCAGCTTTTCGCTCCATTCCCATGGTCAGCTCTATTCTCTGGTGAGAGGCGTGATATCCCAGTCTTCCAGTTATCAATAAATTCAAATGATAAAACGGATATCGATGACCCAAGAGAATTCGCTTCGTGAATTATGAATTGTGGTGGAACTATTAATCCGGCAATGAACACTTAGGCAAGTACGGGAAAGGAAGAATGGATCTCCAGGCAACAACGAATCTCTCCCGCATCTCATTCACTCTTCTCTTCTTTTCGCCTGTTGAGAAGCTACCCATTGCTCTTGAACTGACTATACAACATCGATTCCATATTTTTCAATGTATCCTATTGATATGAGATCCTTACTCAAATTCCGTTGTTATTTGATTCGAATGGGCTGTATTTTTCGAAATCGTATGCATTTCAGGGCCTTACATGCCTTCAATCTGCTTTTATCGCTATGACTCCTCCGAAGAAGAAAACGGTCAGTTATAGAACACGTCGATAAGGTGTACCTTGCCACGTGATAACAATGAAGATGAATATGTCAAGACAAAATGCTGACGTATGCTTTGCAGCTGAGTACGTCAGATCCGTCTTACATCCCTCCCGGAAACAGTACGTGGATATTCAATAAGGCAACGGCCATCGAGAATGAGGACGCGAAGGAGGAGTGGAACCGCGCAAAGGTAAGCAATACATTGATCTCATCTAACATTAATATTTTCAGGTCATCCAGATGGCGGATGCTGATCGCTGTACGGCCATTCTTCACCTCCCCAATAATACTATCGCGAGGTGCAATCCACCAATGACAATTTCATGAAATTCGAAGTTAATGATAAATTGAGCATTGTATTTGATGTCAACTGATAAACAAGAGGTGTGTTTGAGCTTCCATCTATCTTCATCCTTTACTAATTCTTGAACACAGTTATAATCCATTCCATCCGTTATATTGTATCCGATCATTTTACTTGGTAATCCATGTTTCTATAAACTAGTTTTTTTGGGCCTTTTACATCATATCAAACTCTTTATTTGGCTGAACAAATTAATTTTCGCCCATCAAAAATATTGCGATCTCTCAATGATGGGATGTTGCATACAGTATACCACGAGTGAACAGATGATAAAAGCGTCGGAAATAACCGATTGATCAGCAAAAGTGCGTGGTTTGACGAATTCGAGAGCATAAGTGAATACTTGAGCGGAATAAAAGATTGAAACCATGGGGCGAGAGCGAGAAAGGGTCATGTTTTGATAAAAAACATTCATGGCGGAGCACAAGCATATGATAAGGTCTATGCAAAATCTGCTTGGTAACATGGGTTCCTAATATTGTGTACTAATAATGACGAGATTCCACAACAGGCATGGAGGAAGTGAATTAACGAACGCGGGGATGGGGAGGACTCACTGGTTTCTACTGTACAATATATTGCGAAGAGATTACGTTAGTATTACTGCATGTATAACGACTGTGCTGAGGAAAGTTAGTATACCGGCAATGGAGGATGAAGGATGGGGGTTAGGACCGATACAAAGGAGTGCGTAGCTCCAGTGACAGAAGGGAATGACTACGTAGAGTGAGGAATTGGAACTGAGCAGCTAGTCCCTGAGTGGCAAATAGTGTCTCGATCCTATAGATGTAGATGACGACAATCACTCTTGACGTCCAGGAGTGTAGTCGGACTCTGCAATTATTTCAAATTTTACCTATTTACACTCTGTCATAGAACTGACGATCTGACGACGCTACTGCTTTTTCGAGAGTTATTCAATCATTTTGAATACTGTGAGGTAAATGGATTCCATTGTCAGGAAACCTGATTAGAGTAAACTTACTGTGCTTACTCCTGCATACAACGATTATGACGATGACGGCGATGATGAGAATGACGATGGCAGCCTGCGATTTGTTTCGTTATATTTGCAATTCCACAACTGCGCTTCTTCCTTTTTTCAAGAAATTAGTTCATAAAAATATTCATTAATGCGATAATATATATTTTCGATTGCAGAGCTGATCAACTCGAATACAATGATGTAAGGTAAATCTTACTAGAATTCCACCGAGCACCAAATTTGAGATGAGAGGTGCTGACTCCGGTTGGCCCGTTGTGATTCCCGGAATGGCGGGCGCAATCGACGCAAACTAAAACAATGTAAATAACTGAGTGCATTTAAAATTTCATTAACATGTAATATAGTTTGAAGTCGTACTGATTACATGCATTTTTCGCATTTCACAATGACACATGAACTTTGGCATCATGACGTAATCATTGCTATCAGTAAAGAATGCTCATTTACAGCCCCTCCCGTCTCATAAGAAGCTGATATGGACGTAGGAGCAGAAGATTGATTGGCCTGGTTTTAGAAATTTTGCTTTTTTGATAATATCAATGGACTGATTTTTTTTGTGAAATCACTGATGCACAAACAAAAACAGCTGTGGAAGATCTAATTTGATATCTGAATGTGCCATCTGTTATTTATTTACCATCTTCGCATTCTAGGTAATGGATTGGTGAGATAACAGCGAGAATCTATCACGACTCGGGTGATTTGTGTGATCTGATAACGTCAGTAGCTTGACCCTATTTTCGAAAACAATCCATGAATATCCATTTTCCGAATTTACAATTGGTCTTCCAAAGCCATACAAAATCCACATATTACATTCCGAATCGTCGCCTCTTTTACAAAAAAAAGTTTGGCAAACCACAATGACTCCTCAGATGTGCACGTTTCTGATATCAACTGATAAATGAGTGCGCGGGTGGATAGGAAAGGTTGATTTTATGACTAAGCAATCGACTCGGGATATGATTCATGACGGTTAGATGATGTACTTTCCATCATTTTAAAGTTTTGATTTCCATTATGCAAATATTTGTAGTTCAAAATTTTAAAATATGCACGATCCTACCTTCTCTTGATCCTTCTCCTTCTGCTGCTGCTCCTTCTCCATCAGATCCATGTTGATGATGGGAGGAAGAGGGTCCTTCTTTTTGGGCGGTTCGGGTGTTTGCGTGGTCGTTCTATAAAACACGTAATTTGTCCTCTGATGTTTACACTTGACGAAGGATAGGTTGACGTATTTCGATAGAATTTGAATATGACTGAACAAAATCGTACTTCACTTGAACAGCCGGACGCGCATGGACTATGGTCGTCAATTTGGTGTACACTTGACTTGGAGGAAGACCGGAACCCTGGAGAAATATTGATTCAATTACGCTTGTACATGTCATTGTTTCATATTGCATCACGTCTGTATTGCAGAACAATAGTTCCTCATCTTCGCAAACTGAGTCACTCGCGCCACCTAGAGAGAAAGAAACAAATGCGAGAAGCGTGAATCATACAGGGAAATAATTTCGTTGCGCAACTTTTTGTACTGATTTCTTCGAGAATTCATTAGAATTGACTGTGTGTATTTGTTTAAAAAGTAAACCTCGACGAAGTCCTCATCATCATTCGGCGCATTGCCGCTTCCCTCCACGTGATGGCCTGTATCGACCTGAAAGGTCGATAGATGTCAATCAATTTCCTGAAGAGTTGCACGAGACCAGGCGGACTTAGGCACAACATTCTTTTAATTTGAAAAAGCTGGCAATACGCCCCGTCCTCGAGACTGGGCTCGCGGGAGAACACTGTTAGGCCAGGATACAGCTAGCTTTTAAGATATTTTTAATTATTTTCGAAAATATGCAAGACAAGTTAACTCACACTCTCCTCGTCGTCCTTCGACTGCGCAGCTGCTCCACTCACAGCCAGCAGGAGTAGCAACATGAGACGACCCGTCAGTCGCATGGCTAAATGCAATTTGTGGCTGAGATGAGGGCGAATCCGAAGAAGAAAAAGAGTGCAGAGAGTCGGGAACATCGAGGGGAGAAGAAGAGCGGAAGAAACTCATCATGAAAGGACACGCAACTCGCCAGTGCACTTTGATGAGGGGATAAATTGAGGAATTTTTATCAAATTACGACAAAGTCTATTTGCCGACCACAATCAACGAAAGATGAAGGACATGCATAATTTTAGAACTGGTAATTTTTATCAATTCTGAGTTGTATTGCGGCCTCATTATTTTTGCCGTCAGAAGAAAAATGGCCTGTTCCAAAATGATAATCCCAACCGGAAGGGGCTGACCTATAAATAATGGTGATCGTATGACTCAGGCAGAGGTCGAGACTCTATCATGGGAGTAGTACAGTGTGAGGGGGAAGAGGAACAACACGCCCCAGCACACGGAATCGGCTCTTATCACTGAGCTCTAGCAATCTGATAGCGGAGGAGGGGGGAACTCATGATCAATAACCGAAATGGGACGGAGAAGCGGGGCACAAATTAGCGCGCAAGGACGGCGCACAGGGTGTGGCCGGCAGAGGAACCTCAGAGTTGTTGCGATGCGAGAGCGTAAGCAGTTCGACGAAAATTCGAGAAAAGAAAACACAGAAGATGACCGTTCCCATTTCGCTAAAGCGTGCTGCTAGGTTCGAAACAATCCCGCTTTTTGCTTCGCTAATGTGGGATGCAAAAAGTGAGAGTGTATCCGTTTCTAATCTATCATTTGCAGCCGAAAAATGAGGGAGAGTGAGTGAGTGGAATTTGGAATCTCGCTTGATCTCGAACCGGTCGAGGAAAGGGTGATGTTTCCGGCGCGCCTGAACGTTCCGAGGGCTCCTTTATAACGTGCGGGAGGAGTGGGAAGAAGAAGGAAAAGGAAAAGAAGGAAGAAGTGGCTACTGACACCATGAATCATCCATTGACACCAGGGCTGGCCACCTTTTGAGGAGGGAGAAACGAGGCGCAGACACTCACTCAATCACTCACACACCGCAAATTACCCCTCCAACCACTGTTTCAGGCGCGAAATGAGATTGGAGAAAGGTGAGTGAAATATGGACAACCGAAAGAACAGTGAGCACGTATTCGAGACAGATTCGTAGACAAAGCAAGCGAATAGTGATACAGAAGCAGAAACCAATCGAGGAATCACATAGTAGTACGACATTCGTCGCCGCAATACCACACCGCGCATATATGAGTAATCACTATCGATACATGCGTCGTGTCTATCAACCGAGAGCGAGGGAGCGCGCCTCTCGCATTCCCACTCTATCACCGCTCGCTATCACGGCGCTCTCCTCGATTCGCACGCTCTCTCGCCTTGCGCAGGTAAGAAATGTGCGTTCGAGTTCGAGTATTTTGGAGGAGCTCCGCAGAACTGTAACGCATTTGCAAAGCGATCTTTGATATCGAAACTGCAGTATATCATCGAATCTGGGAGAAAATTCCCCGGCGCCAGTGGTCCTTATCACATGACACATACTCAACTGAGGAGGAGAAGTGAGTAGGGGAGTGAGGCAATTTTGGAAGGGGGTTGTGGACTTTTAGTGCGCACTTCCACCGCCAAAGGAGCAACGGATAAAACGGGAGAAGTGCGGCGGGCAACTGCCTCGGTGCGGTGCATGAAAGAAAAGGGACGAAAAACGGGGCAACACAACGCCAGCTGGCAACGACTCAAAGCAGACAACAGGGCACTAATCCACTTACGAACGCAACTTGAGAGCAATAGTTTGATGGCCGAACAGGTCACTTACAGCGCACGGTGGAAAGAAGAGAGACGGCACGAAATGAGAGACAGAAGACTATCTTAGTCTTCAAAGAGCGCATGGGCATGTGTGAACTTTTCTTTTGTTTACCTATCTCTTTGTCTGAAAATGCATCGAATGGGCACTCGGAGGCCTTTATTCGCAGCAAGTGGTCCCAGATGTGAGGAATATTTCAGAATATTTGCTTATACCCGAGTGATTATGAGGGTGTTAAGGAAAGATGAGACTTAAGTGAGAAATGGAGAGGTCAGCATTACAATGAGCGGCACTTGACACGTTCGGTGTTATCCGACACCCTCGGATATTTGACGAGTACTGGCAAAGTTCGAGAAGCGGTGTGTTTCTCACAGTTGACGGAAGAGTTTCGCGGAATCTCAGCAGGAGAGCGATGAGAACAGAGGTTAAAATTGTGTCTACAAATCACAATTTCAGACACCTTGATACTCCATGAACCGTGTGAGAACTCATTCGGAATAATATGGGAGAGATCGTATTGCGGATAATGCTAAGCCGTGCCATGGCGCGCGAGAGGGAGATACGACGGCGAGTAATGAATTCATTACCGGACGAAGGAAATTGGCCAGGCATAGCAGGCTGCCGTTCGCGTCTTATCTAGAGGAACTCGCTCAGAGATACGAATTTTCCGGTAGTCAACAATGCTCAGTGGTAGGATTGTGGGAAGGGCCTCTCTTGAATATTAGCTAAATTTTGCTTTGCGGCTGGTATCTGCTACTGTCCGTATGTGCAATAGGCCACGCTAAAAGTGAGACTCGAAGTGTCTTGGGCTCATCATGCCCGTGATTGATCACTTTCGTGCTTTTTGTCGATCCGGAAGAGAGCGAGAGAAAGACAACAAGCCCGGCTTGAGTCATCTGTTCAGTATCTCTCAGAGGGCAAGCGAAGGAGGAGAAAAATGGAGGCGGCGATCGGTGTTTGCGTCGTCCTAATGAAGTGGACAACTGCCTCGCTAGCACTCCCCGGCGTGTAGGGGAATTAAGAGGATAATGGGAGGGCGAGAGCGATGAACTCGCACTTGCTTAGAGGCAAAGAAGCGCATAGGAAGCAGAGAGTGAAATGGCTTTTTACACCGAAGACACGCTGGGAGTTCGCACTGACACTATCTATTTGCAGAATTTTTCCTGCAGAGTAGCGGACTTTGGGTACCGAGTTATCCATGAAATCTCTCGCCCTGTTGCGATCAGAACGACAGAGTTTATGGAAAGAGACCGTGGAAGCGATTCCCTAATAATAATAACCATGTAACTACTAGAAGCTGTGTTCTCCCACCCCGTTCTCACTTTGCTCCGCACGAGTCCAGTCTCTGCCCCAGCCCATTGCCTAAATGGTTGATGAGCCGGAACATCGAACACGGTGGCTCAGACATATTACGAGGCCCTTTCACGCGCGGGAGAATGGATGTGCAAAAAACCTACGGAACATGTGTACGCGCGATCTTCGGTTCTTGGTTTAGGGTGCGGAACGCGGAAAGTTTCAGCGTTTCAAAGCAGGACGCTTTGTGGATGAGTAGGCAAAGGGGCAGATACAGTGGCGGTTTTGTCAACAGAGCCGACGCGAAGCTCTCGTATCACTTACAATAGGCTCGGCGGTACACAGATAACCACGTAAATACTTGCGCAAGCAGCCGGAGAAAAGCACAGTAGGTATTCCTAGCCCTGTCCAGGAAGAAAGGGGAAGACCAGTACAAAAAGAGTTTCTAGAATGCGACCAACAAAGGAGAATGCGACTCTCCCGCAAAATGCAGTTTTAACGCCAGAGACAACATGCAATCAAATCAGAGATGCCAGTAGGACGAATTGGCAAAGGATTAGTGGGCAGGGCACAACAGATTGTGGAGGGCATCGTCATTCAAAGAATTGTCATCCAGGGGAAGTGCGTTTTCTCAGCAACTTCAACTGACAATTGTAAAAGGGCAGGGAGTAGGGAGGACGGAGAAGTGGCTCAGAGTACTTACCCTTCATCAACTCTTTTCTTCAGAAGGAGAAGGAGGCTTCCACCTCCTCCTCCCCTCCTCTCCTCTCCCTCTCATTCCTCCCCCTCCCATCCATCCCACTCTTGTTTCTACAAGACAAATAGTTTAGTGAGGCCTCGCTCCTCCTTGAATGGGTCAAGTCGAGAAAGGATCTTAGAGACCAATTATTTTGAAAATCAAAGTGACCTTTCTTGCCCGAGTGCTTGTACTAATGGCATATGTGTAAAAAAAGAAGGGAGAGAGATGGAATGAAAATAGGAAGACGAAAAAAGGAGAGAGGACTGATTGTCTTCGGTCATTCCATGCCAATTACGCGAGTCTGAGACGACGAATTGCCTACGTTTGCAGGCCTCGACAGCTAGGGGAATTGTCAATGTGAAGATAGTACAGTAGCGTGTCTCTTTCTAAGCAAGGGAAAATCTGACCTCGCTACCTGAAGCCTCGTTATTAGCATAACTGAGCCATTGAGGTCACCTCTCCTCTGCGGCATTCAGTCAATAAGTCGGATGAGAGTGATAGACAAATCTCGCGCGGTGTTTGTTCTTCCCCCGTCGTACGAGTGTTCTGCCTCGAGAGTACTCCTACCTTCTGAGCGAGAGAGGAAGAGGAGAGAAGGAGAGAGGAGATAGATGGGCCAATGAGATAGATGTTCTTGCTATTCGGATCTCTGGCACTAAGCTAGCATAGAAAAAAGAGTAAAGCATGGATATAGCATCATGGCACGTAAGGCACAGTACGTTGGTTCAACGTTCAACGTTGGTTCAAGGGGCCAGATAATCGCAACCCCAAAGTCCGTGGAAGATATAAAGATGAAGTGAGCGGGGCTCCTTTGAGGAAAGCCCCCGACATCACGCTCTCACTCCCTCACTCACTTCACTTCCCTACTTTTCTCAATTAGTGCGCAGTGGTCTTCCTAGCTCCAGGAATATCGGCTTACACATAATGGAGAGCCTTTTGCCGAATGGCGAAATCACGATTTGCGTCAGTGAAGGAAAAGGAGCTCAAAAGGGTTGCAAAATGCAGTGATGAATCGCGCAGACTAAAATGCTGACAGATTTCATCGCTCCCTAAGGAACAGACACTCAGAAAATTCCCACATCGCGAAAAAAAATATCGCAACAACCAGCAACACAGGGCACAGCGGAAATGATACTGTTCCTAATCACAGTCGACCGCTACCCTCTTCTATCGGTGTGATATCTCTACCAATCGCTCGCTTCTCTGGTGGGTTCCTCTAGCTGATATCAAACTTGTGCGCGGCCTACTACTACTATACGTTTATACTATACCGCTTATGACCTGTGATGGCCATGGGAGGGAAGTCGAATGAAATAATACAAGATGTAATAGTTTCCACTATTCTCTCATTCCGTTCAGGCAAGATGCTGTGCTCGGTTTAGGGTAACGAATGCGCTATATCACAATATAAAAATTCACGATCACATCATGATGATCATCCCCGTTTCCCCATGTCGTTTAGTACAGCAAATGACGCGCAAAGGTCGATCGCTCACTGGCACCGGAACGTCTCGAGAGAGAGAAGGATAAAAGAGTCGAGAGAAGAAATCGTTTAAATGAAACGAAGTGTGCAGTTACGATGCGACTTCATGGTGAAATCGCCTCAAGGGGTATAGGATTTCCCATTTTGGGTGTTTAAAATGTTCGATATTATTCAGGCCTGCGAAAACATGAGGCCTAAAGAAAGAAGCATGATCACCTGAAAATCGAAATAGCATGAGGAAGAAAATTCGGATGTGTCAAGCATGTTGGAGTCTCCTATTTATTGAGAGGAGGGGCGAAATTGAGCTGACGAGCAGCTGTGAGATCGAGAGTGAATGACAGATAGAACTGCAGAATATATCACAGGATGGAATATAACAAAACAGCTACGTCATCAGCAGAATTTACGATAGCTAACCATTACGATGTCTTATGATTCTTTTTTTATCATTATGATTCAGATACGGGAAGCCATCGTTTGATCAGATGGGTGAGGATAAAAATGACTGAAAAGAGGGCTGGCAGCTGTGTGATCGAGAGTGGGACAAGCGATCAGAGAAGAGAGAGATGAAGAGAGAATCAGATGGAAGTAAGAAGTAGTGAAAGAAAGTTGATCGAGGAGGACGTGATTAATGAAGTGGAGAGACTGGGAGTAATTGTAATGTGTGGCGAGTGTGAAAATCGGAAGATTGTTTTGATCCTCGGATGCATTCACAGTACACTGGAATGATTTGAAAACGCGTCTTCATTGTAGCATCTCTTTCTTTCTGAAAAGTTATGCCTTTGTCGTCCAAAGTAGTCAGGCTTCCCACACTACCATCAGTACTCAATTTTGGCCGGAATTTTCAACCTCTCGAAAACGTATACTCGCGTAAATCAAAGAAACACAAGAATTTTAGAGAATGAGATTAATATAGCCATTTGTCGAGGTCTCCTTCCAGCGTTCATCAACAATGATCTCGTTTATCAAGCAAATAAATACCACCAGCCGAAAACGAGATAAAGGAAGAATCGTACTATGAGAAGAATCTAAGGTAGTCGGAAGGGAAGAAAAGAAGGAAGGGGAGAAGGGGAAAAGAGGCTGCGGAACATCGAAATGACACGCAAAGAGAGAAAAATGAAGAGAAACATGACGGCACATCTTATAAATCAGAGGAAGGAAAATGCATCGGGTTAGGAAAGTTGCATTCTGATTAGAAATATTGCTGTGAGGGAAGGAAATCAGACGCAATGAGGTCAAATATCAATGAGATCGACACATGGTGTCTCGATTTTTGGAATGTTTTCATAGGCTAGTGGATGTAAGAGTTAAACGGGGGGAAAAGTCTGATAATACGGTGATAAATAGGAAGAGATGCTGCCTTAGGGCAATTATGATTGCACAAGCTCACTTTGACAACCGTTACGGGGGAAAATTGCGGGTCAGGAAGGATCTACACGAATTTTTTGTTCAACATCTCAGGGCTTTGCTTGCTCTGCATAACAGCGTTGAGAAAGAGTCGCGCTGTTGTGGGGTCAAAGTTTGACTGGACCATGAAGGGCATCGATGCTAGGGAGATCGGGCCTGCTGGTGTGTGAATGGTCGACGGCAGCGACACTTGAGGCTGGCTGCAAAAAAATTCAAAAGATTATTGAACAATGTTTCTGCAGTGAATCGTTTACGAAAAGGAGACAGTGAGTTATGTCCACGCGAAGCGGGTTCGCCATACCCGCGTTGAATTCACTCTTTGCTGTCTATCAGCGACCTATTCGCCTAATCACTTTTTTTGAGCAGATTGGGAAAAATTTTGAATAAAAAGATCGATAAAAGTGGAATAACTTGGCAAAACGAACAGTCTCGCATCCAGGGCGTTGCCGGCAGCGGCTGCTCCTGCAGCCGCATTCATCATCGCAGCGACGGACACTGCGGTCGTCGGGCCGAAGAGCGAGGAGCGCTGCATGTGCATCGTCGCCGATTCCTCGACTGTGGCCTGCCGCTTGAACTTGTTGCGCCGGTTTTGGAACCAGATCTTCACCTGAACAACGGATTTGATTGATTTGTGCAATTAGGGCACTATTTTAATGTTAATTTTTTTAAACATTAATTTCCGTACTTGGGTCTCCGTGAGAGTCAGCTTGTTGGCTAGGGCAGAACGCTCGTTCGATGACAGATATCGCTTCATCTCGAAGGTGTTCTCCAATTGGCTGACCTGAAAGCATGAATTTAGCCATGACAATTGACCTTTCAGGGCGTGTTGAAGCTGTCTTCAGTTCGGTTTTTTACAGTGAAGCCACCGAGTTCGTTTTGGCACCCATGATGCACTTGTAAATTAGAGTCTGACAATGACTCCTTTAGCACGTACCTGATACCGGCTGAACACCGTTCTCGTCTTCTTCTTCTTGTTCTCATTGTGATCGTGCATGTGGGCGAGGTCCATGTCGTCTGAAGGGTCGGATTCCATCTCAGAATTGCGGCCGTCATCTCTTACCTGTCCGGTCATCCAACTCCGAATCTCCATGAGAAGTAGTCGATTCTGCGGATCGACGAGACGCTGTTCCCTGAATATATTTATTATTAGAGATTATCGAAATTTGCCCCTCCGTCTCTTCAAGTGAAACTATTCATTCGTTTACCCGCTAGGGGGTGTTCAAGATTACGATAACGTGGCATCATTTCTCGAACTCATACAACTGAGGACGTTACAATAGTTTTGTGGACTATCATTGGAAATTTCAACTGCCTCATTCTCTACATCTCATTTTATCGATCTCGCCAGGAATACTCTATGATCTGCCTTATGCCTCAATAGTTCCTGCTTATGCGAATCTGTATTCCTCGCGGTTGTGACGTCAATTGGATGAATACTGTTATTCCTAATCACCTGATATCGACGATAACTTACATCGTCAGCATGGGAAGAGATGAGATTTCCGCTTGAGTGATTATCGGCGACGGCTGAAACATCGACATAAGATCAGTCCCTCTCCCCTTCATTAAAATTGGAATCTCCAAAGATCAAGATCTACGAAAGCCATGTCATACAGGGAAGCGTCTGTTTTCCGCTGTCCCTCCCCCTCCTTTGTTGTATCGTCATCATCAATGAAATTCATCTCGTAGAGGCGGCAAATGAAGCCGCGGCCCCGCATTCAACATAATAGACTGAGCGACTAATGACTTTTTGTCGGGAAAGGGATGATGAGCAGCCCCTCTCTCTCTCCGAATAGGCTCAATACGCTCAAACAATTGCGTATGCGAACACATCTCGATAACAAGCGAGAGAAATGAGGCAAACAAGCATACGGTAGTCTTGAAATACGACTGCGATTCATAAATATGCCAAATACTCTCCAACATCATTCTCGCGGGGAATCGAGACCTAATGGTTGAATATCGTTGAGTAAATGGGTCAATGGAGTGCGGGCAGTGAGTGGATTCAGTCATTACCCTTATGGGATCTCGGATACTGAATGAGATCTGCTTTCATATGCCGACTCCCATTTCCTGGAAACTACTGTAACTATGAAAACTATCCCGTATGGGATTGAATCGATTTTGCACCAGTCAAATTTCACGCATTGTGGATGTTTTCCCTGTCCCTGAGCGAATCGGTCTCAAACAGCGTTTGTGTTCCTCGCTAAAATCCGACCAATTCTAATGCGATTAGTCTCGCCACTTAGGCGTTTCTTGCTGCTGTTCGGAACCGCTCGCTTTAACCTCGATTTTAGCCCACGCTCGCCGCGTGAAAAGTGGTTGAGTGATAGATTGGCTGCGAGGCTGCCTACTAAACGACTGACTGACGCGCGAACACCACCCCCAGATAATCCGTCCTCCTCGTGTCAGTTACTCAGCGGGCCGGAACATCGAGGGAGCGAGAGGAGAGACGGATAAGCCCCACCGGGGGTGAGCTGGCAGCTTCATGTGAGAATGTGAGAAGCTCCTACTCCGACACAGGTCACTTCCGGAATGATCTACCAATTAGCAATATCGAATGAAAAAGTTCAGACCACTGGACCCTATGCCCCCTTGCAGAGAAAGATGCCATCACAGAAAGCCCTGATGTCTATTGTTCTCAATTATGTCACAATACGTCGGAGATCGGCCTAATCGGCTACAATGCCCACTGGGAGCACCAAAGGCGCCGCTCGCCGCTTCTCAGACTAATTACCAACTTCGGCCCCCATGTGCATTTCTCGCTCCATGTGTACCAACAACCTGCCAGATTGGCTAATGCCTCGAGAGATGCGTATCTGTGATTCTTTGGCGGTGCCTGACTATCGACCCACCCTATTGTCCTCGAGCGCCTCTTGAATTAATATGGACCAGAAGGGATCTCATCTCTCCCGGGAAGGTAATCTTTCTCGCCTCTCCCCCTCCTAATCTCGGAACGAGCCCATTAGTGAACAAAAGAGTGCATGGGGGCAGATGATTAAAGGGTGTCAGATTGGCCATGAGAAGTAATTTGATAGGGCTACCAATCAGGCAGGATACGGTAACTTCGAGACCGGAAGGATGGATTGGCTAAGAGACTAGGTGCGAAGCTGGGAACAGCCACTCAATCAGCGCACTTGTGACCTATCAGGGGCTCTGTGTTTGCTTCGCACATTACCGCAATATCCGGCGCGAGCGATACGTATTGCTCCGATCTCGTGGGGAGATCAAAGGATATCAAGTGATAGGTGCGAAGAGACAACAAGTGGTTACTGTAGCCAGTGGGCTGATCGCGCGGTAGCTAAGGGAAAGAGACAAAGGATGAGGATATTGTAAGATGCTTGCCTCCAAGTCCCTGCAGCTGCTGCATCTGCTGCATGCTCATAAACTGCTGCAGATGAGCGAGGGCTAGTAGGTTCACCTGAGGGTTAACTCCGCCCGAGAGAAGTCCTGAATCAGGCAACGTCAAAAAACAATTATCAAGAAACTATAGGATAAATGCTTACCGGACTGGAGCAGTAGCTGATTGAGGGGGACGCCGGAGGGGAAGGGGAGCGAGTGAGTGGGAGTGAAGTCAGTCATTGAATCCGAGGCGTCGTCGGACGGAGGCGTTTCGCCCTTCACTGATCTACAATCGATTATAGATTATAAGAGCTATTCTTGACCTACGGGAGAGCAACCACGCACAATCGCACAATAGGCTGATATTCATCATCATACGCTATCAATAGAACATCGTAAGCTATTGTAAGCAGTAGCATCGGCTCCTCAGTACGTCATAAGTTGTTGCCGGTATTTCTTGGATGTGCACTGGAGCGAGTTGGAATCGGCGGAAAACAAGCGTGCTTCACCAGGAAAATCGAGATGATGAGCCATGCGCACAGCGATTGTTTTTGATACGAGTAATGCTCGAAGGCGCAACCTATGACTTCCGATCATGCCTGTACACAACGCAACAAAGTCATGCGAGTACACTAACCGATGATCGCAATTCTTACTCAGGATTTCTCAATATATTTGTGTACTTTGCGCGCCAAAACAGTGGGTAAGCGAGAGCTATTATTCGATGATAAAGGCGCTCGTGATGTGTACTAAACGCCTATGAGTGGACGTCATCGCAGCGCATGAATACGATCTAGTACTTTGCGGCTTCAAACTAGAGCTCGAGAAACGAGATCGCGGCATCCTCATTATATATACTTTCGTAGAATTCGACAGGTTGAGATAGTGCGTAGAATGGCGATACAATCACCGGAATTTCAAAAAAAAAAACTAATCAACAATTGCTCACGAAAGAAGCAGCTCGTCAATGAGAAATCCCGGCTTGACCGATCCATTCACGATCTCGTCGGCCTTCGAATCTGAACTTGCAGGAGACTGGGACATCTGGAAAAGTGCGGGGTACGGTATGAATTGGGAAAACACACGAGATTACGGTTAGTGGCAAAGTGAACAACAACCGCCTACAGTAATCGCCTCTCATCAAGAGAGATGAATGGATGAGGTGGTAATGAGAAGGGAGATAGACGATAGTTTATTTTCGGTCGCTTCTCTCGCTGGCTCCGCCCCTCGGTGCCTAATGAGCACACAAATTCTGAGAGGCGTTCCCTCAGTCACTTCCTCTCCCTCTCACCATGCTCCCTCCGCCTCCTCCCGCCTCTGCCCGATCAGAACAGCGGCACAGGATTGACAGTATCGTTCCGGGGAGTCGAAAAAGAGACGAGATAATAATGACTTATTCACGCAATAATACTGAGCTGTTCTATGCACTGTGACGAATCTCAGAGGAGAGCATTGGAACTTTTGGAGACTCAAAACATGTTGAGCGTTAAATCGCGTGAGCAAAAGTTGCATTGATAAGAGAGTTTACGCTAGCTGAATAGTCGTCTTACTTGTGTTCTTTGTAAAGAAAATGATTCGCAATTTCAGGTGCTTGAATACATCACATTGTTGGAATTTCAAAGAAGTGATCTGCGGTCGTGTTTGGAACAATAATTTTGTATTGTTCAGATAAGCATTAGCTCTATATTTGTATTGTTCATGAGGCGTCAATGTAAGCTCATCATCTCTCATATCCGTTCCTTCACTGACATACTCCCAGCGGGGGTGCGATCTAGGGTCAATCCATCTAATCATCTCTGCTTACATTTCCAGATAACAATGATTAGTCAACAATGATGTTGATTGAGATCTGATACAGGAAGAAACATAGTGTTGCGAGATAACCGTCCAAACAGATTACTCATACATTACTTCCAATATCGTCACAAAATACGCTTCTTCAAAGGCTCTAGCAGAGGTATTGCCTCAAGACGTAAATTTAGTTTGGAAAATCTCACTTTAGAAGTGGACCACTCACAATGATTTGAACCGGAAGGAATGACTCGGAAGATAATAATGTGGAAACTACTTTTTGCATACCGCCCTCTTCCATTGCGCGTGGGCCGCTTATCCACTCGAATTTTCAGTCGCTAATTGAGACAACTAGATGGAGGAGGATACCCCCGGAAGAGCGCGGTAATTGGACATGGAAGGATTAGCGTGCACCATCCAATTGTCTTGTCGATCAAGCGATGGGAATGGCTCAGTGGGAGAACCCCCCTGGTAGTCCAGACGCTAAAGTGCATCGCTAGTATTTTTCAGAATATTGTTAAAAAATGAGTGATCAGTTTTCATAGTGACCAGTACTTGAAACAAACCGCGTATGTTGGTTGAATGTAATGAGAAATTTCTGATCTATTTTTTAAAGTTTATAAACATTTATAAACCGTTTAATAACGTTTATAAATGTTATACGGATCAGAAGGAATCTCATTCGGCCTGAGCACTTTGGGCCTTGCAGTAACACTCGTCGATCTACCCTATTCAACTACGTTTAGCGGGATACCGACATCTTGGCTCACACTACTTCCTCAGAGCCAATTATAGTGGATGAGTTGATTTCAAATAACCTGCTTTACGATAGGAAGTACATCAGTGGTATAAAGTGTAGAATCAAAGACAGGAAAATGGAAGTTGTGCCTTAAAATAGATTCCTCGAATCTGTGGTGTCATGAGCAGCAATTTTCCACCTGAGAGCTTCCTCATTCAATGGCGCATGCTTTCGTCTGTTATCTGTTGATAAAGATAGCTCCTATTGTTGCGTCAGTCAATAATTATCACTATATTTATTCAAGGAAAGAGGCGCAAAACTTGTAAGTTATCACATTACAATGGAGGAATCTCACGGAGAAACACGAGGATGTACAGAAACTGAGGGGGGGGGGGGTTAATTACAACCGCACTCATATAATACTAGGCCGTCGTCGAAGACAACGTCGTCAACAGTATCTTCAGATCGTCGTCATCTTAGGCCTGCTGGGCGACCTCGTGCCAGAAGCACGCCTTCATGTTCTCGAAGCGGTCGTAGCAAGCGAGGTAGGTGAGGTCGAGCTGCAAGTCGGGAATGTGACCCAGCTGGACTACCGTAATCCCATAATCCTCTCGGCTACCGTAATCCCTACCTGGGTGACGTTTCCGGGTCGCTGGTCGCAGAAGGTCATGCACTTCTCTCCGGCCAGCGTGGTGGCGACTCCGTTGCGTCTGCAGCAGCCGGAGTGGTCCTTGCCCTGGAACGGAGAGTTCTTATCCATCGAGGAGTTGGTCTATTCATTTGAATCACTCTGTAGAGTGTATGAGAGGTCGAGAGTGTGCATCAAGAGACCGCGGTATCGTTTCTCGAACTCTAGTTCATAGACCGGTTTCTAGAACGCACTTGTGCGGCGCAGAAGTGGATGTCGGCAGCGGCCTGCATCGGGCAAGAGTCCATGCGGAAGTACATGTTCTGCAATTATTAATCGTTAATCTTTAATCATTGTCACCAACCCACAAAAGGTATAACAAAAGGACAGGGAAGAGTGTGTGCGAACTTGCGGATACTTTTAATAAGAAACCGTAGGTTAGGCCAGGAAAAGGGGCGAATAAAGGCACCTGGAGGGCGTCTCTGGTGTAGGTGGAGTAGGAGCACTTTGACATGCACGAGTCGGGCAGGTTCCTCTCCGCGCAGCAAGCGTGGAACTTCTCATCGGGAGTGACTGGCTCGGGCTTGTCCTGAGAAAGCAACGGTTTACCTCATGACGTCAGCAGAGGCGATACCTCAATCTCTACGGACGACTCGGGTTGCTCGACCTTGAGGGTGCGCGAAGAGGCGGCTCGCGCTCTCATTCGGTAGCAGCCGTACTGACCGCATCCGTATCTGCAGATTAGACATTAATCGGGATTATACCAGACCCCGATGCCCAGTGCGTGCTGATTATTCACCAGGAATGCCAGTGTTCACAAGAGAGCCCAGTCTCGAAGACGGGACATTTCCCTAGTTTTTTCACAATTTATATGATGTAACTGTCAATATAACTTCTAAAGCTACTTACCCCTGTCCGCAGCCTCCGCTGCACACGGGAGAGGGCGGGGGAGGGGCGCAGCCTCCTCCACAGACTCCGGAGGCGAAGCACGCAGAGGAGAGATCAACAAGGGCGAGAAGAGCGACAGAAGCAGCGAGCACGGAGGAGGAATGCATCTGGAGAGGTATAATATTGAAAAAAGGAAAGTGCTATAATACATTTAAAATTCGAGACTGGGAAGAACGTTGGAGAATTTATAGTGGCTGGAGAGGATCAAGAGCAACAATAAGATGAAGGAGGTGCCATTATGGAGGCACTGTTGTGGCAACAGGAGGATCAGCGCAATGAAAAGGAAACGTGAGGGCTCAGAAGAGCGAAAGCTCTAGAGAAGGTCGCAGCTGCCGATGGTTTGCTCCAGTGGCTGTGGGGGTTTAAGTACCCCTGCGAGGGAAGGATCCGGTCCGACGCCTCGCACAGCGCCCGCCCCTGCCGACTGCGACCGTGGGAAGGAGAGGAGAGAGTGGGCGAATCGAGGAGAGCGCAGAGAGAAGAGAGCAGAGACAGAGAGGGAATAGTAAAGTACAACAGCCTTGAGGCGAATGACTCACTTTCACTTCGCAGTTTATGCCGTATCTCCCCCTTTTTGGTGCGGTCCTAAATCCTCAGTGCTCTCTTCTCCTTTATTGGCTGGACCTTGGCAACTCTCACGCAAACAAGCCGTCAGGGAGCATTGCTTTGGATGGGTTCTAGATCCCGCAAGCACTCCGGGCAGAAAACAAGAGATGTCATGCAACTGTGCGCTAAACCGACCCTTCTTGCCGATGCCTTCTTTTGAGATGTATCGTTGTATTTGGTCAAGTGAAACTCTAACGTGGAAACAAAATAAAGTGTCCCGAATCCATCACGGAGTTCAAAAACATAGAGATTGAGCAGGTCTAAGGTTACCTTATTTTCTAGGAACCTAATCATAGTCTGTAAGATATGCAAATGGCGCCCTGCTATGTTTTTCTCTAGAATTGCACTAACTCTTATTTCGTTAGTTCGTAGTATGAAAGAGTCGCGATTTGAATTCGCAGAGTACTTTCGTGGAATAATCCGGTGGCACCGAGCTAATTCCTTCTTTGTGACTTCTACCTTCTTCCCGTTGTGTCCATCCAGTCCCGACCCCACTTTTTGCCACATCCTTCGTGCAGTACTGTGTGTGTATCTCTTGATGAATGTCCAGGAAATTGCGCAAGCCAGTATGTTGATTGATATCGGATGAAAAGCAAAGTACATTTGAAAGAACACAAAGCAGATGCAACACAACACTATATCTCACTACAGACAACTATTCAATTGGGATGAATGTATCACATTTGACAAGTTTCACTGACAAGATATAAGGTACTCATGACGTCATCATGTGCTGAGGGGGGAATTGAGTTTTCCAGCGAGTTCGACATTGTTCTGTGGTGATTCACTGCCGATTGTGATCTAACAACTCGCCTTTTCGTGCCCTGCACAACAATACCCCCGAGAGGGGAAAAGCATCGAGACTGCTCAGTTGTGACTCATGCAATAGTACAAAAACGATCGAGTCAGTGAGCACCTATTACTGATCTGCGCACTCAACCGTTCGTCCTCGAAGTTTGGTCTATTTTATGCCCTTCTTGCATCCATACTGCCACATTTTCTTCCAAACCCATCCAAAAAGAGACCAAAGCACACGCAAATTCACGGCGGGAGGTCGGAAACGAGAGTGAAAACGAGAAGCTGCACTCACACTTGAGAAGAACCTTCTCCCTTAGGTAAACCTTTTTCGCTCAACGGCCTTGGGCATCATCACACGAGGAATAAGCGAGCGAAAGAAGGAAGTGCAAATAATCCTCCCGGAGAGCGTGTTCGGGGGGTTCCACTCACTTGGAGGGCCTGACCTTCGACGTGGCTTACGCCCCGATTCCACACTGCTTCCCTATCATGATCACATGTGGGGATTTGCAGGAACGCATGCCTGAAAACTCGCAAATATTGTCTCCAAGCTTTGAAATGCTCGACAAAAATATCCGATTTAAATATATTTGGTTTGTTGGAATCATGGTTGAATGTTTCAATCGATATTCAACATTGACGAGCGTATTATTCTATAGACTGTCTGTTTGGAACGCATGCTCACTGATGCGCTATCGGGAAAAGTGTATCTTTGGATACATATTTTAACGGATGGGCTCAATGGAACAACTAATAGTCGAAACTGTTCCACTAGGAGCCTGAGAGAACCTCGGCATATGGCAATATTCATTGTGCGCCGACTGTCGCAACTATTTCTGATGAATCGTTCACTGTAATCTGATATGTGTCTTTGTCCCTGTAGTCCCTCATTCTCATAACACGACTCGTGGCTAGAATCTCTCTCCTCAAGTCTGAGGCGTGTCCGTTCTATCTTCACAGGAGCTCATTCTTCGCGGTCGGAGAAATTCATGGCATCCACCATTCCAATTCGCAATGGTAATGTGGAACATTTTGTGCATGATTCAACTAATTAAATAATCAAAAAAAATGTCCTCAGCAAATTTCATGGACTGGAACTACGACGATTTTATAAACAACATTCAACACGACATTCCTCAAGTTTCCGCTGAAGGTTCATTCTAAATTGATCTTACATCGGAATATCTGTAACAATATTATAATGATTTCCAACGGATATGATTCAGAAGAATCTGAGATGGAGATTTTCACTGCGGTGATTATCATTCTGATCTTCATAATTCTCTGCATTCTGATAGTCTCATTCTATTATCTCATCCAGAAATTGAAGGCTGTGAGTGAACTTTCATGCTAACAAGCTATGAAAATAGACATGAAAATTGGCTACAACATTTTTCCAGCGGTTGAATCTCAGCAGGGATATCCAGATTGGTCCCGTGTACACATTCAACCACGGTATGTTGATGTTGTAAATCACATTGAAACATTTGCATAAATATCGCAAGTATAATACGAAAAGCTATGCCTATTTATAGGTTCATGTTTTCGCCTGAAATTCCCAGACTGACTGAGTTCGCATTTAAGGGGTCTCGAGGAGAGTGACGAAGCCGTTCGACTGTGACATCTAATCGCCCTATTCATGAAATATCTCCATCCTATTTTTTGCTTTCGCTTCTTTCGAGAGTATTTGGTTGAAAAATGAATTGACCTACAATATTGATGTTACTTTCACAATAATTATGTGAATTACAGCATCTTATTCAGCTCAAGTCCTCTTCTTTTCCTGTTCAACTTTCAAAGTCGCTTTTGCAATAAAATTTCAAAATTCTTCCCAAATAAATCAATTTTAAAGATGAAACTCAAGAGAACATTCTTGACATGAAATAAAGCTAGAACACAATCACATCGTAAAAATACAAATAAAAGCTGGCTCTCAAGTACGGCTGTCTTGTTCGTCTCTTAAATCTACCGTAACCTAAATCTCGTGTCGAGACCGGGTGAGGTTCGCGTTCACTAGGCAAACAGGCCCCCCGGCCATGCTCCTCCCGTGCTCTCCCTCAGTTTTAGTGGATTGGGTCACTACTATTTCATTCTTTTCCCCGTCTTTGGATGAGAATGGAGTCTATCGACTTGGCCTCCATTGTAAATGACCTGCAGAAGCTGATATACAGGTAGAATCCTTTCCCAATTGTTGTGTTCTATTGATAATTTGCTCTGGTTATTGGCTAACCTCTTAATTTCATCGTTTTACTTCACTTTTGCGTTAAATTTTCAGCACACGTGAAACGACTGTCGAGGAGAATGCGATTGGGACAGCAAACACGCTTCAGCATGCCTTCCAAAGGGCAACTGCCGAGTTTGTGGTGATCATTAGGGGGGCTTATCATTTGTATTTACCCGGAAAAACATGCAACTGAACTGAAAATTGGCTTGGAATTGATTTTTGCTCAGCTCAGCATTCCTGCTGTTATCATTGAGACATTGCGGAGACAAAATTGCATCGTTGCTTTGCAGAGGCCAGCCATCACTAGCGATAATGGTCAGAAGAAGAATGGGCAGGTTCTCGATCAACAGGTTCGTATTATTCCATTTCTTCCCAACACTATTTACTGAAAAGTGCATGGCGTCAATGACTTCCCATGAATGTCAGGTGATCCTATGGCATTAATTTGGGTATTGTACCAAACGTGAAACTGAATGGGTGCTAAGAATACAAATTGGCTCAAGTTACTTCGAAACTTCGCACGTGCATGGAAGTACTTGACGATAGATCCATGCCTTTATTACAGCTTCGACTGCTCAAACTCGAGAATCGAGCTCTACAGAATGAGTTGGAGAACATCGCGGTCACGACTGAGCACGTCCAGCAGAGCCATCGAACTACAATGCAGTCAATCATGAGAGGAGACGTGCCGGTTGGTCCATAGTTACATCAAAATTCGTAATTGAGGGCAAGATTGAAAAAAATCCTCTAGGTTTTGTTGTTCTGATATGCTAAGATTGAATTAATGAACGATACAGATTCCAATTGCGAAGTAGACAAAAATCATTGAAATTCGAGCATGAAAGAGGGTCGAAGAGTATCTCACTTTCAGTCGCAAGTGCCCGGAGTTGGATGGGAGCGGCATCATCTCGAGCGACTCCTGGAACCTAGCACGAGAAAGGTATGCAGGAGGAGCATAAACAATCAATAAATAATGCAAATCTCCCAAATAATTGACAAGCGAAAGCCACTAATATGCGACAAAATATGGTCAAATTTATTTCAGTGCGAGGTGGCGAAGCATACGCCCTCGGAAGAACAGGAGCACCTGCGGGTGTTTGCATGCGCAGTGAAGCAGATCTTGCGAGATGCCGAGAGCAAGTTCTACGGTCAACGAGATGTGAGAGCAGACAAATTAACGTAACTTTAAAAACGATTTTAAAGTAATAGTCATGATAAGTATCAGACTTGAAAACAATGTATAAAATGCTCACTTTGGAGTCATGTCTCTTACGAGAACGGTGTCCCTCATTTTCCAGACTAAATGTTGAGAGGGTACGACGAAAAAAAGAGTCTCCGAATAGCTGCGCTTTCTCATGGAACGTATCTCGAATCGCCTATAATGCAACTGCTTCCAGATGATGGAACGCGTTGCATTCGAAAACTACGTGATGAGAAATCTCCTGGAAAATGGAAGCGACAAAGTCGATTATCGGGAACTCGTTCGGTCATTTAGAGAGTGAGTTTTCATTTCTATTAGATATTTTCACTCGACAATAAGTTCCAAAATAAACGCAATCAATACAGAGTAACCCCAACTGAACCACACAAATCGGAAGAGGAAAATGTGGCTGACTTTACCCACAAAGACATCATAAAGGCCAGCGAGCGTTTCGAAGGTACCGTCAGGTTTTACCCCGTTGATGATCTACTTTTCTAATCAATATTCCTCTCCCTTTTATATATGCTCCATTATACACCATTATCGTTCGCTATGTCAGTTCGCACATATAAGAATCTAAAATTTTCAGATGAGTTCTGGGAGGAGCATGAGAGGGACAGAGCCGAGATGGAGAAGAAAGCTATTCAAGAAGAGGAGAAGAGGAGGTTATTTATTAATAGGATAAAGAATGTACAACACTTACAGAAGTCTTGAAAATTAAATGAGGCAAAATTACTGTTCAGCACTGTTTGTCAAACGCACTATGCCCAGTGTAGATGTAGCAAAATGCAAAAAAATGAATGATGATCTCAAAATTACAACACGATTAATTTAGTAATTAAGTTGCAGGAAAGAACAGGAGCGCGAGGATGGTGCGAACGCCGTGGAAGGTCTCCTGCGACAGTATACGAGGAAGTGAACTACGGTCCATACTTCCCTATTCCACCCGACGCTCAATCAATCTTCAAGTCTGTTGTTAGCATATTCATTATTCTCAAGTTTGATTAACCATATTATTCACTTCTTTCACTTTAGTTCAAAATCAGTAAAAAGAATAAATCTCGATTTCAAGAGTAGGCATTTCCCCCAGCGTTGATAGAAAGTTCATACATTTATTGTGCAAAATCTCACTTCGTGTAGACGCTCACTACAAGATATTATTGAAATATCTGTACAAAAATAATATATTCTGCTTAACGCTTCAATCATGCTTTTACGAATACCTTTTCATGTACGGAGATTGCTCTCGCATTTTACTGTTCATTTATTGAATATAACTATCGCTGTTGTGATTTCTGATCTACCACCACTGCTGGATAAACTATGATCTGAGTAGCTGTTTATGACCGATATTTCTACAAAGAACGTATTCTACAAGCGAGATAATTTTTCCCGTAGTCACGAAAAACAAACCAGAAGCAATCAAGAAAACCGGGGGAATGCACTAATCATCATCGTCTTCATCAGAGGGCACGAAAATCTCGTTCTCCTCGAGGAAACTGGCGCCTTCCCGAGCGATGTAGGTGCCAAAATAGAGTGAAGCCCCGCCCAAGGCTAAGATCTGGAATGAGCAACATTGAATATGGAGCATCTGAATCGTTTTTGAGTAAATTCTAGTCATGGGATCATTCCTTGGGGATCTTGTACTATAATAAACCATTTACGCTCTCGAATACACCCCCAATCGATACTACTTTCTAATCTAGATTCTAATTGTTTTATCAATTAACATAAAATGTAGCAAGGTACCTTGAAAAGGCTGTGTGGAGTCTCGATGGAAGACTTGGTGATTGTGTAGTGAACAGTCTGCTGTCTGAGTTGATTATTCTGAAAATCAGCCTTCAACTAATTGAACGGTGTATCTAAGTGAGACCTTTTAGAGGTGCAACCTGAAATTATGTTTTCTCAATTCAAAGATTGTCTGAATCTGAGGGATAATGCTTACTTTCATCGCAGTTGACGTGAAGTTCATCAGAACTCGCGCCGCCAAGCTCAGTTTATCCATCGGCGCCGGCCAATATTACCTTTCAAATGTACGTATTAATTTGTGTTAGTTTCAGACGCCAAAAAGTAAGCAAAACAAGCAGTTGAAATGTCTTAGAACAACGATAAAACGAAAAGTCACGGGGAACAGGCGCGGCTGGTTGGTTCATGTTGGTTGGTTGTGTGCGAGGGGGTAATCGCCTCCCTCTCTCCCTTCTCCATGCTCTCTCCACGTCCTTTCTTCTCTTCCCTTGTGCCGCCCCCTCTCGGTTTCCCTCGTTCTCTACCTCTGCGCTGTCGACTCAAGCACTCTCAACCTTAGACAATCGACTGCGGCATTGTTGATGAGAGAGGCATGATAACGGGGAATCAAAGGTCGAAAAAGGAGGAATGAAAAATTAAGTGCGTTAGGGCCGCCTCACTGATAATAATATCAACAGCTTACTCTGGTATAAGGCGCTTATCAGTGCGGAGGTCTGAGAAGAAAACTTTATGCCGATAGTAAAAAACGAGTTCATGCTTCCTTGTCGGAAATAATTCATCCATTCAATATAAAAAATTGTTCAAAAACGCACTGCACATGTTGTTCAAAATTAATATTTAATATACATAACTATGTGGTATTCCGCATTTCATTATTGTTCATTTTCATGATTTTATTCGGGATGATTATGAAAACGTAGTCATGCTGGATTTGTATGGAAGAAACAGTCACACAAACAGAATTGTTCTGCGCGCACAAAAGATGACGCATATGATAGTCAAAATATTGAAGAAAGAATCAATCTGGAGGCATAATCTGGCGTATCCTGCAGAGCTGTCCTCGTAAATGGAATCGGTAAGAAGATCTACCTGTCGTTATTCCCTGAAATGGATATACTAATAAGCAGATCCTTATCGTCGACCCAAAATCTTATATTTTCCTGCCTCCAGTCATATTCCCGCACGATCGCAATGTTTTCGCACACCGGGCGCCTACTCTGACCCTCACTCTCGATGACTAAAGTGAGGGATGAGTGGGAGGAGGAAGGAGGAGGTGTGAAGAGAATAGGAGGCGAATCAGTTTGATAAGCAGTCGTATTGTGCGGGCTGCCTCCGGGTCGAGCCATCGGTAGGAGAAGATTGTGATATTTCACAATGTTTAAAATTGAATTTTCCACTTGCTCTCCGTAGATCCTTACTCAGTTTTTGCGTTTGCATCTCACGCTTTTGTTTGAGTTTTTCTCACTCCATCTGCTCGCTGCTTCTCGTAAAGCTGCACCGCTCCGAGCAATAAAGAGTAGGTTCGATACTGGTGCTGACTTTTCGCTCGTAAAGCTCCCCTCTCTCCCACTCCCGATCGCAGGGTTGGCACCAGCCTCTCCATAAGTGGATCATCATATTGCATAATCACGGTAGTAGTATCGACGCTAGTGGACATACAGTGCACATTATCCGTGAGTGGAGAGGAGGGAGCATACGATGAGTAACAAATCCATCCAGATCTCGATCCACTCACTATCACTAACTAAATCAGTGCGATTAAAGGGCACCATGTTGCGAGGCTGCCCTTTACGGCTATTAGACATCACCCCGAAGAAATTCCATGACGCAGCACCTCTTTTCTCTCCCTTGCCCCTCCCTTCATTTCTGTACTGCGCTACATTTTTACGATAATTCAATTGGCAGAACAAGAGGTAGCGAGAGGAGGAGAGGGGTCTAACTTACGGTTTACCGGCTGTTGCTTCTCCCTTCCCTCTTATCAAGTTGACTTTGCCTCCCTCTCTGTTTCCTTCTCCCACTTCTCCACTCGTCCTCGTCGTTGAACTTGCGCGCATCTACAGTTAGAGCTCGGCTCGTTTTCGCCCTCTTTTTGGGAGGCGGAGGAGTGGGTGTATTTCCCTCGCTCCTCTCCCGTCTCCTCATTCGCATATGGATCGATTACAGGGAGAGGAGGACTACCGGCACCGCCGCCGCTTCATCATGCTGCCTGGGAAGGCACAGTGCGGCGTCTCGCAGATATCCATACCACTCGCATGGAACAGGGAACAACACTTCAAGCAGAGAGGAGGTAACGGCAATTTCGAATTTTGATCACGAATTCACTTTATTGACCGTGTGGTCACTATTGATAGGCTGGAGCAATTTTGGTGGCATCAATAACAACCGCGACGACGATTTGATTACAACTCCCTCGCACTCCGTACGGATAGTGTAAATCTTCAAATCCGAGTGCATCGCGCCCTTTCTGTGAACAGCGTGAACACAAACACATCTGTCGAGTCTTTCTCTTTCGGCTCTCTTCCCTTCGCATAGTCTTTGCCGCGTAAGAGTGCGCATAGTATGAAGAGCTTGCCTCGACTCCTCGACATTCTCCCGCACTCTATCAGTGTCTGTTCCTGTGTATACAGATCACTAAGAGAACGGTGATGAGAGGAGGAACTTTTATTGCCGAGCGATAGTGAACTGAGCCGCCTGGACGGCGCCGAAAATATAGCCATTTCGCAATTTCGGCAGTTCCAGTATTGAATGATGTGTAGATATTGGCATTATAGATATCTGTAGAGATTTCAAATATTGATATTTCGCAATTTCGGAAGTTCCAATATGGAATGTAGGAATGGTCTAATATTGGCTGATTCACTGTACAAAGATGCAATGGCAAAAACTGACCATTGTTCTATAGAATGTCGCAGTTCCAATATTGAATGATCTATTGGAACGATGGAATTCTTGCTGATTCACTATTTATTTAAAATATACAAAAAATGCACGTATCCAGAATGTCGCACGTTCTCGATGTTCGTAACGATTCGATGCGGGGAGGAGATGATCGACAGCAAGTTGATCACGGGCGTGGACAGAACCCAGACGGACGTCAACTTCAACGAGTCATTCGTGTTGTGAGTTACATGCATTAACGTTCCCTAGATGCTCTTGGGACAAGTAGGGGTGCGCATTCTTCTGGGCCTCACCAGTCGGCACACCGGACAGCTCCACCTAACGTCATCCCTAGACGACTATAGACTCCCTTGACATGGAAGCACATTTACCCCTTCATTCATTGAAATGATACATATTTTCAACAGCTCGAGCAAGTCGGATGACTTCTGCCTGGAGATTGACCTCTTCGCCGCTCGTACGGACGACATCGACGGCAGTGGAGGAAGCATCGCCCAGAGGATCACGAGGTCACTGGGAAGGAAGCTCGGCCAGTCCACTGTGAGTCGTGTCACTTGAATCTATTGTTTATCCTTGCTACTCGATAAAAACAAGGCCCAAATTAATGAGTAGTCGGTAAACACGTTCTACGCATTGGATTCTACAGGATGAGGGAGAGAGGTGAGGGAGTATAGAGTAAAAGAGAACACTATCTCCTCCACTAGCGGTATTATGTCAGCAGAAATCTGTGCTACCCACTTCTCCCTTTCAGAAGCAGAAGCTAACAGTGGGCGAGGAGGCTCTGAAGGCATCGCTGCACACTGCTCCTCAGGTAAACATGACATGGGCGTAACAAGTCACGAAAATATGATGTGGACGTAACCGTCCAGATCATAATTCGTGACTTGGCTTTGACGAGACACCAGTTCTGGTCTAGTGTCAACTCGGGTTCTGCTCTGACAAGGCGACGTCACGGAGAGTCCATGGAGTTTCATAACGAGACCTAGCGCATTCGAAAGAGGAGAAAATTCTAAGAACTTCTGTTGTTTTCAAATTTGCTAAACGATCATGTGGAAGTCTGGGCTCATAGTGGGGAAAGGCCAAAACCAGGATATTTCTGAGGCTATGTCCCTAAATTTCCATACAGCACAGACCTCCACAAGATCGTTTAGCAAATTTGAAAACAACATTTTGAAAACAACTTATAATTTTCTCCTCTTTCGAATGCGCTAGGTCTCGTTATGAAACTCCATGGACACTCCGCGACGACCCCTTGTGAGATAACAATATTCACGAATTTGCCAAACAACTAGTGGTCAAAGTAGATGAATCCAAGTTTTTTTCGGCAACGATACATATGGAAAAAATGATGATCCAGGCCCTGGGAAGCACTCAGTTCAATCTGCTCGCACGCGCGCAACTCGCCATCTCCGATGCAGGAGAAGAGTCGAAGGTGCATGATCTCAAGCCGCGCGCGTTCGGTAAGAACTAGCATGCATAAATAATGAATTCGTCATTATACTTCTATCTATTCGCAGATGTTCCCAAGCAATGGAATTAATTCGTAAATTTAAATGATGACCAATTATCGTGCCTCTTCAATTTCAATTCCACGAATCCATATCCAAAATTCCAGCCGACCTCTGCGGTCCTCCCCTCTACGGTTCCATCGTCTGTCGTCTCGTCGTGCAGCCGCAGTCCGTCATGTCGCCCATCGCAGACGGAACCCTCACTGTGATGACTGAGGATCAGCGCAAAATCTACCAACTAGTTAGAGCCATTCTCCAGGTTAGACCGATTAGAGACTTTTTTTTTGTTTTTTTTAACAATGTAGTTAAAAGTAAACGATAGGTCTCTTCATACTAATAATGCTCTCCTTTTCCAAGATGTCGAGAATTTAGAACTATTGCAATGGAAAAGTTATAAATAGGCAAATTCATTTCACACACAGAGTGGTCGTCTTCGCTGTTTTTCGCCCGAAACCGGCGAAATTGTGCTCGACATCGTGTTAAATGCGGTACGTTCGCTTTTTTTGAGAATCTTCTCTGAACATACTATTCAGGGTTCGAAGCTGGCGCGAACTTCTCGAAACGATGAGATAATTCTCACAACATCCACTTCAGCGTATGGCGAGGGCAAGCGGTAAGTGGTCTGATTTCATTCTTTAGCGTTACTCATTTTCATAATTTTCAGTGTGTTCTATTGTCTCTCTTGCAGGTACTACATTAAAACGGCTGAAGATGCCATCAACTCGTGGCATGCTGCGTTCGAGCAGCAAATTGCGGATTGTGGTTAGTCAATTCTTCACGCTGCAGAACAAACTTTTCCATCCGTCTCTGCTAGTATTTTATCCAATATGTTGCGTGACAAACATCAACTCTTGCTCCCGCCAAAGATTCACTGGTCTTCGAATCCTCGGACAATTAGATTCCGCCCTTTCTCTTCGGCTACTAAAAGTAAATCGTGGAAACGTCTAAAATCGGATTCATTCCAGTGGCGTGGGGCGTCTTTGCCTACTCGACTCACTTGCTCACTAAGGAGAAGCGACCGGGACCGGAAACGCTCAGTCGCACTGCCGGAAAGAGGTTCTACGACCAAGTCGACATTAACGGTAAGACAATGATCTTTGATTTTTCATCTTTAAAATCTTTGTGCAATCGAAATTACCAGTAGGATAATATGTAGATGAAATTGTTGTGAATGCACATCTGAGAAAATCTCAGCTGTAGTCCCCAGGGAAGCGTGATTCAATTACCTTCGAGATTGGGCACGTGCATGCTAACCAATTTCCTGACCTCCTTTGCTCGTCTTTCTTCTGAGAATAGCACCAAAGTAGTTCTCCCCAAGTGGTACTCTGCCTCAATCTAGTGGTGCACAGAGGAGAGAGAGAGGAACGTCGAAATTGGAGACGAGATTCGTCCGTCTCGGAATGGAATTCCTCTCTACTCTTCAGGCACTCTTCCCCGCCACTTTGGAGGCACGGCCAACTCCTACAACATGATGCAACTCTCATCAGCATCCTTCAGTCAAAAGTATCCCGCGTCGGTTCTGTCACTGGGGTCAGTTGCTTCTCAGTAAAAATAAACCAAAAAGAGCGTTCTTCCCAAGAATACACGTTTGGAGAGGGCATCAATCGTCCTTCCAAACCCTCTATCACTCATTCTAATCCACCCGTTGCAGTTCCTCCAACGTACATCATACGGCTCCTGCTCGGCGGACAGTTCTACGACCCTCAGTTATCAACGTATTTAATGTACGATTTCTCTTATTTTCTCGTCCGCTAATTCCATTTCGAGTTCATTGAATGTTTTCAGGAGCATTCCGAAACGGACATGATGCCGCGATCAACAGCTATTGGTCCTCCTCCTCGACTTGAGCAGCATCAGCAGCCGCAACCTGCTGCAAATCACCAATCGCCAACCCAGAATTCGACCCTTCAGCAAAGACCAACGCAGAAATCGCCGCTTGTCGCTTCTCCCTCGCCTCGTCCTTACAAGCCTAAGGAGAGCGAAGTAAGTTCACTTGTTTGAGTTTAGGCTACGTGAATAACAATATTAATATTAATTCTCTACAATGTCATTATTAGGGATGACAATTCAAGGATGAGAGGGAGCGCTCCCTCTCGATTCTCCACAGCATGCAAATCGCATCATTCCTTGGAGGAGGACGAGAGAGAGCGGTCATCCTCCTTCAAGGATTGATATCCTTGAAGGAGGATCATGGGTAAAAAGGTGCTTAACGTTCATCAAAACGTTCCAAATTTTCGGATTTGCATCACACCAATGAGTGCAACGTGATTAGAGCAGTTTAGATTGATTTCTGTTACCTGTCGTTCCCAGACGATTCTGATGAAAGCATGCTTGTTTTGCCTATTATTGCTATTTCTGTGTCTCAAATCTGGTATGCTGCATCTAGTACCATCGAGTAGACTACATCAAAACTATTAGGGCTATCTCAGAATACTAGGGCTATCAACAGATAGTCGAAACAATACGGAAGTTAGTCACTTTCCCACTTCATTCCGCTCATTCCCGTAACTTCTTACTAAAAGAGATGTGATGAGACCTTACAATGTACAAAGTGTCTTTTCCTAGTACTAAGTAAGTGCAATTCAATGTTTGATTCAGAACCAGCTCGAAAACACGCTAGAATAAGAAGCGTGCATTCAAAAGTCCCATCGGTGACCTCGCGAATATAGGAAATCAATGTAAAGTGACCTCATTTCAAAGTTCTCGTTATGATTATGCAAATCCTCAAGTTTAATGTCTTTTTGTCAACTCAAAGCACTGTTTCATCCCCAATCCTCCTTCAAGGGTCGCCATCCTTGAAGGAGGATCGCCGCTCTCTCCCATCCTCCTCCAAGGAATAATGAGGTGATTTGCATCAGCCGCCCTCCCTTGTCCCTTGAATCATTGAATTGACATCCCTAGTCATTATCTTTGAACTAGCGTTTCCCCTGAACTGCATCAGTATGACAATTGTAATATGAAGGAACGATTCGTGTCACGGAAACATCAGCTTCTCAGGTACACAGAACTTGATAATCGCTATCTTGCAGATCCCATTGGTGCCCACTCCTCACGCCATCTACTATGAGCCTGCTGTGCACAGTATCTACGGGACCGACGCGAGGAGGTACACGCCCACGTACGAGAGGAGGAAGATAGAGCACGCGGCACGGTGAGGGGCTTGAACCGTTTCGCTTCCATTCTCGGGCCGGGTCGGGTGCATACGACCCGAAGACCGAAAGACTCAATCTCTACTGAGCATATTTTTGGTCTATGTCTTTCCATCAAGCTCGTAATACCTCACTATCTTATCGTTTTCCCTATTCATTATTTCGAAACATTTCCGAGTTTTAGGCTGTTCGAGCACCCGCCTCAGCAAGCGAGTCCGCTGCGGACCGTAGCCGAGGAATCGAACGATAACGACGAAAAATTTGTGATCCGATTGACTGTCGGGGATGACAGCAATAGCAATGGCATTAATGGTCTGCGGCTTGCTCTTTCTGTGTTCATTTTCATCCCCAGGATTTCCCCAAGACTCGCGAAAGTCGGCGCTTCTGCATGATATCCCCACGATCATCCGGTCTCCCTCTCCTGCCGCTGCCTACGTGCCACAGCCGATGCCGCGGGCCAAGTACGCCCTCAGGCACTCGGCATCTGAGAGAGACGCGAGGGTGAGTAAACAGCCCTTTGCAAGCACGTATTTTGCTCATGTGCATTCTGCAATGTGTGGAAGGCGCCCTTGTTTTAGAACTAGTCATGAAG
This sequence comes from Pristionchus mayeri, assembly GCA_036245805.1. Taxonomy (NCBI): domain Eukaryota; kingdom Metazoa; phylum Nematoda; class Chromadorea; order Rhabditida; family Neodiplogasteridae; genus Pristionchus; species Pristionchus mayeri. Next base: position 44,048,302 of record BTRK01000006.1, read on the forward strand.
AGTTTGGAACATTTAATTTTTCGCCCTCGAAATGAGGATAACCCCCGAGAAAAGAGTCGGAGGCCGACGGAAAATAGCTCCAAGTTCCTGGAAGTGAATTTACTCGCTCACTTCCGCGCAATGCGGAAATCTAGGCAAACTGTAATTGTTGTGGTGAATCCTCTGGGTAATTGAAGACGATTTGTTCCACGATACCCCGAAATTGAGTACGTTTAATTAACGATGACTCATTCAGCATCCGTCCGACTTCTTCCGCGACTCCTTCCCCAATCAAATCCAGATCACTCGACTCTGAAGTCCTCGCCAATTACCCGCCAGAGGCTCGTAAAACACTGATGAACGGCCCCCCATTACCCACTCTTTCTTGCCATGACCATTATTTTTTGCTGGGTCACTCTCGGACGAGAAGTACTTACGCCATCTAAGTACCCTCAGTCCAGATTGTATATTATCATTTGCAATACAACGATACATTGTCAGTTAGAAACAGTGTTCAAAGTCCGTGTAGCCACAGTCTATCAGTCCGCCCTTGCGCTCATCACAGATCACTTATTTCGATGACAGTCATGAATTGTTCCTATCTTATCTATGGCCTATCGGCGTCACTCCAGCCTTTCTCATCCCCTCGCCCAGCCTCTGTTCTCACCATCTCCGCCATCATTTGTGGATACAATCTCCCTCTCCCCCCTCTCCCTCTCCCTCTCCATGACCCGATCCCATGCAATACATCACTTCTTTGTCTCGTTTATGGTAATTACGATGCCCTGAGTACCCTCATCAGCTCATATTGTCTCTCACTCCCTCACCAGTAGTGTATGCACTGAGAAAATTAGCTAATGGTTAGGTTAGCGTCCGTTTTCGTTGAGAGCTTCGATAAAGTATTGCCCTACTGACTCGAATGTTTGATCGTTGAATCATCGTAGAGATGATCGTGGGGGTCGTCTTGGCGCTGGGTTTTCTCCACTGCTTAACTGCAATTTCCTGCCAGAATCAGTACAACTTCGATGTTCCATGGTAAGTACGTTTCATTTTTCATTGTAATGATTCTGCTGAATTCACGAAGTTAATTGATTATTATCAAATATAACTTTCAACAATCCCTTCAGGTTCGCTGCTTACAAATTCCCGATGATGGCTGGGGAACCGTCAGACTCCGCAGAAGGCTACGGCTTCTACTACCTGGACTCGACGAGCAAATCGGCCTTCAAACCCTCGCCAGTTTCGTTGAAACTACCCCACAATGTTAGTATGGTATAGCAGCCATCTCTGTCGAGTAGAGTCTTCACAAGTGAAGATCAGGGCTTTTTAATTCTGGCTAAATAGTATTTGGATTCAGGCGATTGGCTACACACTCGCGCCATACTACGACCGAATAGATGATGAGGATGTGCTGCACGTCTTCTACAATGACGAGGTGAAATTCCTTAATTGGTTAACCAGTATTTTTTGATTACTCAATAGCATCAAACTGGTGAAACTTTGCACGATGCAAGCACTATTCTCTACTTAGACTATTGAACAATTTTTATTATTTGTTGTTGCACAGTACCATGAAACGTGTGAACTAATTGAAAACTGGAAAGAAGAGAAGCAACTGAACACTCGCGCTGCTCCAGTTCTATGTCCACTTCTTGCATTGTAGCTTGAGCGCATCAGTCACACCTTGATAAGAGCTGTGTGTTTATGAAGCACGTGGTCAATTGATAGATGGAAAGAGAAAGAGAGAGACCTTGAAGCTCAAGCGATGTTTGATCACAGAAAATCAGCAACCAAGAAAAGTCTTTGGCATATTTAGAAGGACGGATAATTATTTAGATTGACGTTGCACGATTTAGATGGATGGAGCACGATGTGTGATCAGAGAAAAATCTGCAAACCACCGAGAAAGATCTTTTTAGCCCGCCATCAACGGAACTGAGCTGAAGATGCGCATGGCTGCCTACGCAAATATCAGCGAGGCTGCATCAGTCGAACTCGGACACACCAAAGGTGCATACAAATATCAGCAATGGAATACTAAAAGCCGACAAAAGCTGAGGAGTCATTCTTTCTTACTCGTAATTTCTCGACTGGTGGACCAGTGATAAAGCAGAACGTGACCCCTCTGCTTTTTTAGGCTATGAAACCAGCATAATCCATGAGCCAGTGGGTGATGAACAAAAATGGAAAATTCTATGGTCATAATCGATAACGTTCAGGCGTTCTCCTCTTCGACAAGGACTCCGGTTCGGGCATCTGGCTGATCCACTCGGTGCCCAAGTTCCCGCAGGCGGACAAGTACGTGTACCCGCAGACGGGCACGGAGTACGGCCAGCAGTTCCTCTGCCTCACCCTCGATGTGCAGACACTAGCACAACTTGGTATGATTCTGACTTATTTTTCTATTATTATTGATATTTTTAATTTAATTATTATTATTGTTATTATGAGAGACCGTCTGAGAAAATTTACCAGAGGCCGTACAGCAAAAAATGAAATTTCCCCTAAAATTATCCCTAGGGGTAACTTTTCATGTAGAGTTCAAAAATCGACCTTAGAAAGCCGTATCTCCAACCCCTCATTTCCTATGTTGCACTGCATCTGAGTGGTCGGTTTTTGTAAATCGTGAACGGTCGCTCCAAACTCCATACATGTATAGTAATTCTTAAAGAACTCGACGAGATAAGCATTTTTCTTGTTGTAAGTGAAGGGCTAGCTCATCTGTGAAAAAAGATCTGACCGTTTGAATGATGAAAAAAATCATCATAAATTTGGATGCCATAATTATTCGCTTTTTTATTCTTTCATTCGATTCCTCGTTGAAAAGAAAGTACCCCTAGAGTTTTATTTTCATGGAAAATTTCGTTCCTGTAAAGGGTCCGCCAAGATGCCGAAATAGCACGCATTCCATGGTTTTGCCAATATATGCAGTTCTAAGCCGCGCCGATGTGAACCACGATTAAATCTACCTGGTGTATGACTATACTAAGCTAGGGTAATAATATGCCGAAGAGAAATATACGTTATCTCAATTTTGAAAAAAATCGATTTTTTCATGTCGAATTTGCCCATGTTTAGGCGCATTCAACTTTTCCTTTTCAATCCCAATTCCTAATTTTCTTTGCAAAACTAGTAGTACGCATGGATGTAAGTCAGAAAATATTAAAAATAGGGCCATCATCAATAAGTAAGTTAGGCATAAGTTTGTTTAAATTTGTAATATTGTGAGCATCGCAAAAGAACAAAATTAAATTTCAAGCGCTGTTTCGCGCGAATCTGTCAGATTTTAGCATAATAATTCTTCGCAAAACCAAACTAATCGCCTTGTATGTATTATTGCAAAATATCCGTCGTTTTCGAAAAAAAATATTTTCATGTGTCCAAAAAATAATTTTTTAAAAGATGAAGGTATGTGCCATTTTCAATGTATATTTTAGTTGTGCGTTGTAACCATTGCATTGTGTAACAATTTAAGCACTATTCCTCTAAAATTATCTTATTAGAATTTAAAATATTTTATTTTACCACGCGACATTTTATTTTCATGCAAATTTATGCCTAACTTACTTATTGCTGATGGCCCTATGTGTAATATTTTCTAACTTACATCCATGCGTACTACTAGTTTTGCAAAGAAAATTAGGAATTGAAATTGAAAAGGAAAAGTTGAATGCGCCTAAACATGGGCAAAATCGACATGAAAAAATCGATTGTTTTCAAAATTGAGATAACGTATATTTCTCTTCGGGATATTATTACCCTAGCTTAGTATAGTCATACACCAGGTAGATTTAATCGTGGTTCACATCGGCGCGGCTTAGAACTGCATATATTGGCAAAACCATGGAATGCGTGCTATTTCGGCATCTTGGCGGACCCTTTACAGGAACGAAATTTTCCATGAAAATAAAACTCTAGGGGTACTTTTCAACGAGGAATCGAATGAAAGAATAAAAAAGCGAATAATTATGGCATCCAAATTTATGATGATTTTTTTCAACATTCAAACGGTCAGATCTTTTTTCACAGATGAGATGGCCCTTCTCTTACAACAAGAAAAATGCTTATCTCGCCGAGATCTTTAAGAATTACTATACATGTATGAAGTTTGGAGCGACCGTTCACGATTTACAAAAACCGACCACTCAGATGCAGTGCAACATAGGAAATGAGGGGTTGGAGATACGGCTTTCTAAGGTCGATTTTCGAACTCTACATGAAAAGTTACCCCTAGGGATCATTTTAGGGGAAATTTCATTTTTTGCTGTCGGGCTTATAGGTAAAATTGCTTAGTTCTCTCAGAAAGTCTCTCTTATTATTATTATTACCATTATTACAATTACTTATGTACGAATTAGCTGTGCTTTTTCGTATCAATGACATAATTTGTGAGAAAAAAACCGAATCCTTTCCCTCTCAGGCACGGTTCTCTTCTACAACCACCCCGATGTTTACTCTTTCCGGCTTCCCGAATGGGCAAAACAGATTGCGCCGGATCTAGTCAAGGTTAGCAACTCCGAATTCGTCATTTGTAACCAATCCGAATGCCTTTTACTCAATCGAATTAACGCATTATCAGGGGGTCGAATAGCGATCATATCGTTAGTAATCTCTATTTGTCATGCCGGAACTGTTTTCGGAAATTAGTTGATCTCAGAACCTCGAATTTATAGGTGCTAAACAAGCAGTACAACAAGGACCCTGATAACACGAACATGAAGCAAAATTTGATAGTGAGAGGTGCTGAAAGCACTAAGATGGATGTTTTCGCCAAGACTCATCTCTTCAACGACGGTAAGAATTCTAAACTTCGAATTTAGACTCTTCAAAGGCACTCAGAATTGTGCACGCCTAGTATCGGGAGTAGAACCGATGCATTCCGCTTATCGGGCATATGTGTTTATTTCAAAGACAAGATCATTCAGATCTCTGGGCGGGAGCTGTTGCTCCGGTGTACGGTGCGCTGGAAGTGGAGACGTGGCGTCGTGGCTACCTCATCGACACCGTCTGCGACAGCCCCTACCCCGTATACGATGCGGAACAGATCAAGGTTTGCAACCGCTGGATAGTATTTGATTTATCACTGTCGGTCTCAACCCGTGCAGAGGGAACACGAAAAATGAAGAACCAGTGAACCAAATTTTCAACTCTGTCGCCAACCACTCGATGAAAACACAGTCCATTGGTTCCGACACTCTAAAAATAAGAAAAATTATGACTTCAAGGTCGGTGGTTCGGATCAGTTCAAGTACACGAAGGACCACTCCAAGTACGGAAGAACACTTGACGCCGCAGACAAAGTTGTCTGCATCGGAGATATCAATAGAATGGTCAGTCACAATTTACTTGTTTCTGAGTAAGCTCTGGTCATTGCCATCTGCCTGGGAAGCGGAAGACACAGGTTCGATTTCCGGTCCAAGCATATTCTTTGCAACCTTGCACAATGATCAGATTGTGTCATCATATTTTCGCAACATCAGACCACGTGAAAATTTGTGAAATATAAATACTCTTTCGAGAACTTACGATGTTTTTCGGAACAATTCTTATCGTGTGCAAAATCTTGTCGAACGTAGAAAACTCGTTCGCATGTACGTGAGTACTCAGCGAACGTCCCGATTTCCAGGACATTAGTCTGGCCGATCACTATCATGATCCTATTATGCTCTAATTCAGTCTCTTCCCGATTCAAATACCGGGTTTTTCGGTACTTCATAGCAATTGAGCTGTCAAGTGCGATATTACTGCTATATCCCAATGCACACTGTGAATTGCCCTCGATTTTACGGGGTAATCCGATGAGGATTGCTCCGCTCCCGATCCCTACAATTGCTTTCGCCTGCTCTCCTGACGTGTCCATAGCTCGATTGGGGTGCAGATTGCGCCGCAATGACGAGATTCGATGTGATGCGGAGCGCACGGAAAAAGTTCGGCGAGTAGAGTGATACCGCGCGTACCAGAAAAGAAAGGATGCGTTAAGATCCTATTTCTATCTTTCCTGTCAGATTGCTGATAGAATATCCTGAATGAAGAGGGCTATTTTTCTTCTTAATTACACTAATTAACTAATTTTGTTTCAGACTTCACAATTCAAGCGAGGAGGTGGAACGGTGTGTATCACCGACGATGAACTATGGACAGCGTACGATACGATAAAGGAGGTTCGTGCCCGATTCACTCTCTCTCTACGCTCAACAGCAAAAAGGAAGTTATCAGCGACAATAACAAGAAAGTTCGAAATTCGGGCATTCCTCCCTTCATTATACAATCTGGAAGTGAGAGAGTGTATCGAATGAAGAGACCGTGTTTCGTTTGCCCAACTCTAAATAACAATAGTGATTCCAGATTCCCAACTGCCCGCCGCCAACCTCGAATTAGCCGATATCGGCACTTGTACAGCATAAATTATCTGTTTTCGTCATTGTTGTGGTTGAATCGCATGTCAGAGACAGAAGAGGAAAAGTTGCAAAGATGCGAGCACTAGAATTCGCAATTCGGCAAATCATCCTGATTCAACACACTATCTACCAGTTAAGACGCATCACTGTATATACCGATGATAACGATGATAGCGTGGTATCGCTCGTCGGACTACTATTGAGTAGTCGCATTTGATACCCGCGTGCTAGTGACCTCACTCGTCCCATAGATCAATGCTGTTGATCCTGCCCGCTTCCTCACGAGTTTCTCTCTCTCGAACTCACCCGATCTTCAAATGAATCAGAGCATTACACCCTCGCCCGATCTCTCCCCTTCTCTTCACTCCGCAGATCAGTACATCGTTTAGAGTGGTGTGCTCTCAATATTTTACTCGCGAGTATCGATCATATCAGTAGCGGCAATCTGATAGGCAATCGGAAGGAAGAACACAGGGCAAAACAAGGGGAGAGACAAACAAAACTTGGCGGCCGCATCGACCGAGTCTCTGGAGTGTCTTCTGTTTTTTCTTCTTGTCTCCCTCTACCTCCGCTGTCCCTCCCCCTCAATCTCTGGGCTACCTGAGACGAGAGTTGAGATGTGAATAACAGAATGTCCGTCCACTCTGGCTGGTCTTTTTATTACTTTACCGCACTCGCTCTGACCTCACCGATATTTAGCTAGTTCATTATCAACATGCCTGATAGCCATCAACCATCCATCACCTTTTCTACTCTGTCTCTTTGTCTCAGGTGCAATCAATCAGCCGAGTTGTCTCAGGGACTTGTAAAGATCGCCGCCTCTCCTCTTGAGAATAATGGCCAGGGCTATCTTTCTGCATTTCGACAACTTTAGCGCTCTGCCCCCTCTTCCCTCATAGCTCCGCCCCCTCCGATGAGCTCCGTTCGATCTCCACCTTGCATCTACGCTCAAACTTGTTCGCTCAGTTTCAAATAGTGATCGCCTCCTTTTTCACCCCTCTGGCTCTATGTCTCTCTATCCATTGGCAGTACATCTTCTTCCCTGCTTCCATTGTCACAATTGGCGCGCGCGCTCTCCTCCTCCTCTTCCTATCGCGCGATTGAGCTCATTGGGGATTGAAGTGAGATTCCCCCCTCTTCCCCCATCATTGAGTTTAGAACGAACCGCCTCATTTCCCTCACCTTCTCGGGACTATCTTGCTGCTGTTGCCTTTGTTACGCTTTTACATGGCGCGCTTTGTGTCGCTTCCATTTTATCGGTTCTTTCGTGCTCGAATTTCGGAGCGAAAGAGCGAAAGAGTGAATGTTCGATTGTTTCAGTTCGTATTTCAGGATGAGGGCGAAGCAGTTGGACGCGGACGAAATGGGCTGCTTCTCGGCGAGGATCCGATACGCCATCGTGCTCCTTAGTAAGTACAACTTCCTCTCAATGAAATAGTGAAATAATCATAAAACACTAATAGGAGTGACTAATATGAGTTTTTTGTTGAGCCATTTCTCCAATAGTGTCTGCATACAAATACTATTTTTCACAATAACTCCCTCACAAAGGAATACGTAGGCGAACAAAGCGCGCTTTCATCGGGCCATCTAGCTGCACCATGCACGGAGGTTTGCCGATTCTCGGAAGAACTACTTTCAAACTTTACCGCCAAATCTGATTAATATAAGTCGAACAGTGGAACCTCGAAGTGGGCCGAAAACTGAAGATAACACGAATCGAAAGTATTTCTTTCTTGTTCCTTATCTCGCTGTCCGATCTCTGCCTTTCAAGGTCAACTCGAATTAGAGATAAGCGATAGATCTTTTTCACGGTTTTTACCAATTATGCTCTTTCGTTACCAAAACGAATCAAATCCAGAGAACCAAGTAATTTGAGATGCTTGGACGAAATGCAGCGCTGGACACAAAAATTTTTTGGAAGAAGCAATAACTGCTGGCCACTGGAAAATCGCAGTACCAAAGCATCTAGAGTACTTTTACAGGCCAATTAGATGGTTTCGAGGTCCTTTTGTGACGTTTTTGGGAGCATCTTTTTTCGATTTGTGACTGACAGCAAGAGAGCAAGAGGGCCTTGTGCCACGGCGATTATGTGAACCATCCCATCTCTCTCCCCTCCCCGGCCAGCAATTAGCGCAATTCCACTTTTGAGTGAGTATAATCGCGTCAAAAGTGCGAGTGCATTATTGTGGAAAGATCACAAGGCGAAATATTACTTCCGGTTCCTCGAATGCGAAAGGAACATCGCAAAGTTCGATGTTATGACTCCCTGGAGTGAGATTAGACAGCCGTGACGCAGCGGCAGTAAAATAGTTCAAGTATCTGGGTAAAAAAAAGAGTCTGCGTTCGCCGTGTACTCTTGGAAGTGGGGATGACTGATGGATGACTCCACTATTACTCGAGATTTCAGAGAGTTAATCAGAGAATCTCGAGAGTTCAGAGAGAGTTCTTTCCTATTGTCCAAATCTTACAAAGGCAGATGCCCATATAATTCAACAAGAGCTGAATAATCGCACGTTCCAGGTTCGGCAAGTATCGCCTCCATCTGCTCCAACATGACCACGCTGAATTTTACATTCATCTGCATGGGCAGCAAAAATCCGTTGGTGAGAATAACTTTCGGCGAGAATTTCTGATTCTTCCGAATCGTGCATTATTCACATTTCTTCACGCGGAAGAAGAATATTTTCATAGAATTTTCTGCATGAGGACTCAGCATGTGGTAGATAAAAAGAGATGCGATCTCACTCTTTCAGACAGGCGAAGCGCTGACTTTCAACGAGCATAACAGCTCGCTACGCGGCCCCTATGATTACACGGAATGGGTAAGTGATTAACAAGCATTCTGGTTGCGCCTACTGTCAACTACGATAATAATTGAAAAATATGCACAAATTGTGTTCAGGAGCGCTCTCAATTACAATGGTCGGTAGCTATTGGAACGCTTCTTGCCGCCTGGCCCTTCCACCTGTTAGTTTTTCAATATTCATTTTCCTTTTCTCCACTAGGTCATCATTGATATCCTGAGAATTACAACTTTAGATTATACGAGCGTTACGGAGCCCGTCACGTTTTCTTCATTGCTGGTATTTTTTATTCTTTCACTCTAACAAAATTTATTTTCAATAATGTAATTTAAATTTTATTAGGAATGATCTCAACCATCGCCACTGTGCTCATCCCTCAGTTCGCTTCTCGACTAGACTGGCACTTTTACGTCTTTCTGGGACTCCGATTTATGCAGGTTCACTTTCAACTATCAATATCACGTCATTCAATATTTTGCCTCTCACGAGAGTCATATGTTGTTTTTCATGTGTAAAATATCAGGATTATTGTGAACATTTGACTGCTAGAACGATTTGCGTAAGCATCAGCTTATCAAGAGCGTAGAATTCCAGTAAACGTGCAATAGACTTAGTAAGTGCTTCTCAGGGCATCTCCTTCGGCGCTGATTTCGCGGCAATCGGTCTCATCACAGTCCATTGGGCGTCGCTCAAACAGCACGGCTTCTTCATCTCGCTTCTCACTTCCTTCTCACAGATCTCCGTCATGTTCACCATGCCCGTCTCGGGAGAGGTACGCATTCTAAATTTACAATAATGATGACTGAATCTGACCAACTTGACACTGGCCTAGCAGTTCTCTCGCGAGCCCAATTACGAAAACGGGATATATTTTTTCTTTTACTTTCTACAGTTTATTCTACAGTTGTTCAATCATAAATGTTCTTTCCAGCAGCAATTACACTGGCCTAGAAGTGTTTTCCCATGAGCCCAGTCTTGTTGAAGACGTACACACACCTTTACAGCTGTGCGAATCTCGATGGGGTTGGCCGTCGGTGTACTACGTGCACGCTGGCCTCTCGCTCTGCCTCTTCCTCTCCTGGTTCACCTTCTACAGAAACGACCCCGCGAAGCACCCGCTGATGACTGAGGTAACATCTCTCCTCTCCTCTCCGCTACATTCAAATCATGATGAGACAAAATTCATAGTTCGTACTGTCGGATTACCGTATCTGTTACCGTAAGTTACGGATTTCCATATTAGGTCGAGCTCGAGAAGATCCACCGTGGCAAGGGCGAGCATATCAAGCAGCATGAAGTAACACCCGTTAGAGTAAGTATTCAGAGAAGCTTACTGAACGATTTCGTATTAATTTACTTACCCATCTATGTACGAATCATAATAGTATTATTCTTTAGCTATCAAGTCATCCTATTAACTGAACCACAGTTCCATGATTATTATGTATATCGTGGTCAACGATATTCTTCAGGCGATCATGACCAATCCGGTGATGTGGTCCGTGTGGCTGTCCGCCTTCGGCGAGCTCATGATGTCGCAGTTCATCGTCATGTACGGATCCATCTATCTTGCCAAGGTGAGCATGTGATCTTCGATCTCGGAAGTTTTGGGTTACAGTCTCTTCTGTTTACACACTAGACCAGTAGGCTTGTGAAAAAGTGTGATGAATTAGGATACCGTGGTACCGTTTCTTGTACTCTAACATCAGCTAAAATATGAATAGAATGTGATCTTTGATCTCGGCAGGCTCTGAACTTCCGTGTCTCTCACACTGGTTACGCCGTTGCCGTGCCGCGCTTCCTCCATCTCATGTTCAAGATCATCTCTGGAGTGACTTCCGACAAGATTAAGTAGGGTCTATTGAAACGTCACCCAAAATATCAACCTTTTGGTGACAATCATCTGCATTCTTGGCGCTTGGTCGGATGATAACCAACGAATTTCCCTTCCCCAGTGTTATGACTGTTGATTCCAACGGTGACAGAATGTCTACCGTGAAAATTCTAGAGAGACACTATTTCTGGGTATCATCGGACGGTGATCATCCGACCTAGTTCCGCATCCTTGAATTGACTTGAATCGAAATCTCCGGCGAATCTGTCCATTTGAGGTTCCTTTCCGAACGCGTCAAAATGATCATCTACAACACGATCGCCTTGATGATCTCTGGTGCCTTCTTCTGCATCATCGGATTCATCCCCAGAGAGATGGCAAAGTGAGATTTCAATGCAATTCAATGGTTTATCCGCAAAGCATGTATATAGGAAATACACCGAGAATCTTCGATAGCTTCTGGTAGATGTGGTAATAAAGCGGACAGGGATTTCGCGAGCATTGGATCTGTATTATTATCGAGCTCCAAACGGATTATCTAGATGCGAATGGGTCATCGAATGGATTAGTACATACGGAGTTCGATAATGGCACAGTGCCCATAAATCCATATTATCCTTTCGAAACAACGATTGCAATCGGTACTAGCAGAAGGAATCTCTAGGACAATCAATAAACTATGGCGATTTCAGTTACGCACTCGGCGCTCTTCTCATAATCGAATGCTCGACTGGATTCATCTGCGGCGGATTCTACAAATGCGCCACCCTCGTCGCCAGGTACTGTCATTTTACAGCATCATGACCGATATTTGGGCACTACACCGGATGAGAACCGTCGGATGAGAACCCACCGGATGAGAACCAAGAAATGGACCCTTCTGTAGGACTTTCACAGAAGCATTTTTGACACTTTTTGAACCTACTGTGAACATGCTGGAGAAGGGTAATTTTTTTGGTTCTCATCCGGTGGGTTCTCATCCGACGGTTCTCATCCGGTGTAGTGCCGATATTTGTGAGCCGTAGTTTTTCATTTGTCAATGCAACTCATATCGTACATGTCAGCGAAATCAGAATGGCCACCGAGAGGCACCGAGAAATTTTCGATTTCTGGCTCTCTGCGAATACGCAATTTTAAAAGTCGTGGTTGCGTTCATATTTTTTATCATGGTCGATTTGCCGGAATCGATCCGGATATGCCCGGTAAATTATGGCTAGAAATCGATTAATCGAAAGCAAACAATTATCGTGCGATTACGGTATTTTGGAAAGCTCACCAAGTTCGATGAGCTTTACTAAATACCGTAATCGCACCAAAATGTTGTGTATTTGATTTATCGATTTCTTGCCATAATTGACCGAACATGTCCGGGTGGATTCCGGCAAATCGACCATGATAAAAATATGAGCACAACCACGACTTTTAAAAATGCGTATTCGCAGAGAGCCAGAAATCTAAAATTTCTAGGTGCCTCTCGGTGGCCGTTCTGATTTCGCTGACATGTACGATACTTCGGACTCGGTCCGACACTCGCGTAGCAGTTTTCTTGCACGAGAGCAGTCTCTTTACTGAGCGCGTTACGCGATATTTAGGAAGATACTGTAGATCAGGGACAAGCTTAGCAGATTAACGGTTAAATTCTGAATCTAATTGCAGACAGCACTCGCACTTCGTGCTCTCCCAGATCCAGTTCATCAAGTGTCTCTCGCTCTTCATCGAACCCCTCCTCGTCTTCATGATCATCAAGAACGAAGAGGCCGTCTCGCAGTGGAGAATCGTCTTCCTCGTACATGGAATCCTCCTAATCCTCGGTGAGTGAATAAGCTGCGTCTTAATCGACTGAAAAGAGTGATAGTAAACGTAGATGTAAACATTTAACCCGTCTTTGGGGAGGGGCGAACGATTCTAGGCCAGTATCCAACTCTAATACTCGATAGTTAATGATAATAAATATTTCCATCTTAGGCAACGTCATCTTCTGTTTCTTCGCCACTGCTGAGCCGGCAGATTTCACTTACTCGAAGGAGGAATTGGCAGCGCGAGATGGAGAGATGGAAGAGCGACAAAAGTGAGTTTCCAAAGAAAATTTTTCCTTAGTGGTTGGTGCAAAAGTGCCGATATTCAGATTACATATTTTTTTTAATGGCATGATTTTTATTGCCTTTTGTATGATTTTTATCAAGTTTTCCAAAAAAAAAATGTTTAGATAGAAGAAGAGCAGTGAATTTAGACAGGTAAAATAGTTCCGTAGTACTAGATGGTAGCGCTCCTACGCAAAGGCATGCCTCTCTGATTAATCTTTTGCACCAGCCTGATAGATCACTATTCTTAAAATTCGGAATTGCGAGGAATTGATGCATAATTCCAGGCAAGAGGCCGACACGCAAAAAACCGGAGACAATGACATATAACAACCGGTCGCCGTAATGGCAAGCGTGGCTCAAACTAGACACTAGATAAGCAGCCCCACTTGATGAGTTGTAGACTGCACCCGGGTCAACCACCTCTATTACAGGCTAACCGGCAAGAACGAGCTCTGAGCAGTGTCATTCATTCCGCACCATTTCGGTTATCCCCCACCCCGACCCTGTTTCTAGTGCGCGAAATTCAAGTAATTGTACACTCAATTCCAATATTTGGAATAGAGAGACAATTAGCTGAATTGTGAACTTTTCTGTTGTTCTTCCTGATCACTTCATAGGTATCCTCAGTTCGTACCACTGCACCCGATAGCCTTACCCTCATATCTCCCCGACCTAATTCGTGTGTTTGATTTCGAATACTTTCGAGATCCGTTTCTACGATTCCCTTCTAACCATTCCGAGCACGATGTTGATGTGGCTGATGAATTTTGTTCGATTCATGCTGAAATTAGTTCGATGTTTTTGTATGATAAAAATATTTTTTTCTCATGCAACAACAAATTGGCAATTATAAGTTTGTCTTTGATGAATCATGTTTCTGTTTCTGATATTAAACCAAAATGTTTGTATTGAAATTATGTTTGTGCTCTGTTTAGAAAATACTGTAATTAAAACGTTCCGTAAATTGGGTGTGATACTTTCACTCATTTCTCAATTGAATCCGTCAATTCCATCGGTGATTCCGCGAACACAATGAATTTGAAATATCTTAGGTGATTGTAGTCATTTTCTCGTACACTATGTAATATAAAAATGTCGTATAAATTAGTTGTTCCGGTAGTATGTTCACTTTCGCCCACTTCTGTTGTTTACCATTGCCCGGCTGACAGATGCATGAACACATTCAAACGTGAGAGGGGGCGCGTGCTTTCACATGGTGAGTTGATCACTAGTTTTTTTTAAATATTTTCATTGTTTTTCCAGTGGTTCCTGTTTAATTACGGCTCGCTGTACGCCGGCCATCTGCCGATCATATTTGCTATACTCTTCACAGTCAACCTCGGTAAGGACGAGCTATTGCTAAAAGAATCGATTCCTAGTATTGTACTCTTCTGATATGAATAAATCGAACAAAAATATTGTATCATATGTTTACAAACCGTAAAAGCCGTAAAATTGATATCAGAAGATTCTATGCACTAACTGTGCATCTATCGTAATCTTGACCGGATTCAGGGACGACCTACTGCTTCGCCGTCTATAATCAACATGTCGACTCAATTTTCCCTTATGTTTCTGCTGCAGGTAAATCGAGCTGACTCTTAGAACTGTAATCAGTCTAGTCTTTAGTGCACTAGTTCGGATAAGAACCCAACAGATGGAGCAAAGCAACGGTTCTCCTTCGACTTAGTGCCGTCTTTTCTTAGATGCATAACCCTATTGTGGATTCATGCATAAATGTGGAAGTAGTTTAGGGAGCTGTATTATTGTCATAAGATATGACTCATAACTGGGCTTTTCAGGCAATAACCAGCCCGAGTCGTGCATCTTCTCCTTCCTGCTCAATCTCAGTGCCGTCTTCTCTATTATGATAGTTTGCATGAGGTAAGAATTTATATCTCGAAATTTGAGAAGGGGGGGAATTTGTATTACCTTAGTGTGCTTAAGGTGAATAAGAATTTTAATTTTGAAATTTGGAGAGTGAAGCATCTCTATTATGATAGTGTAGATGAGAGGTAAACATCTTTTATTTCGAAATTAGGGAGCAACGAAAGATGACTATTCAAGTAAGATTTCATGGAGAGTGATCGATCGGTGCTTCCCCTTTAACGTTCTTTCTAAATGCTGAGATTACTAATGCGAATAGTCCACCCTGAGTCAGCGTAAGACACGCGCCAACGAGATGCATTTCGCAACTGAAAACGCCACTTGATAAACAGGTCGGGACACCAGAAGAACAAACACTGCGGGAAAAATAGTAGTCACAAACAATCGTAATGAAATGAAGTACACATTTATGATTCATTAATTAAGGCACGCTCGACATCTAGTTCCCCTTTGCAGATGCGCCCTCGTGAGCAGTATTCTGCGTGATCGCGATGCGCAGATCGACCGACTGAACGTCATCAGTTCGTACGTTGGCATCATCAGCGGCTTCGCGATGATGCTCGTCGCCAGTGTGCAGGTTAGAATCTAATTTAACTAATAAGTGAAAATCTCAAAAAGCACAGTAGACAGCAGGGATAATCACGTAAAGTTCCGAATTCATATGAAATATTTCTATTGTTCCGGACAATTTGTGTTTTTTTAGGAAACTGCCATCATATTCGTCCATCTTTCGGCTGCTGCCGTCTGCTTCTCCTTCGGCTGCATCTACATGATCATGCAGGTTAGCGGCTCCCGCGAATTTTAGATTTCAGGAGATATAAAAAGATTTTTTTGCAATGCTCCTTTCAACATATTGTAAATATTGAATACTTAGCTCAACAGTTGAAATTCTTCTGCGATAACTTATGCTGTATGTTTTACTAGGTGAATCGTTCACAAATTTAGACGAACTTTGAATATTAACAGGCCTATGTCACGATAAGAATGTATCCTGACTACAACAACAGGAGAGTCGGATGGATTCGGATGGGATTGGCGATCGGATCGACAATTTGCCTGCTTATGGGTAAAGACTACTTTAACTTGTGAAATTTAAAAATAGTTCTACATCTAAAATGTGATGAAAATCATAGTTTAACTCTCGTGAGTTGCAGCGATTGGATTTGGCGTCTCGGCAGCTATGGTCTACCACAGTGTCTATCCGGACAAGCCGACTCCTCGTCCGTGGAGTAGGAAGATATGGATGCCGGTTAGTGTGGCATTTTGTTTTCCACAAAAAACAGCATTGTGAATCGTGAATCGATTTCGGTTTAGCTGTGTAATGCTAAATTAATATGGTATTATCCTTATGTATCTTATCCTCACATCTCATCAAGCCTATCTTATATAACTAATCAATTCATATTGTGCATCTTTTCGCGTTTCTTCTGAATGAGTGCATGACCTTGATGACTAGTTGCAAAAGCTTGAGCGATCTCTCCAAGAAAATTATTGTATAATCTAGTGATAGTGAGAAAACTTTTCTCGATTTTCCCTGGATGATAAATCATGTTGTCCCTTGCAGGGATACTCACTCCACGTGGTATCTGCAGTATCTGAGTGGCTACTGGCCGTCCTCCATGTCTCCTACATCCTCTCCTTCCAGAGGGAGTTCGAGAAACTCAAGGTGAGTATCGCCCATGCCAAAATTTTTATAAGAATTCAGCATAATCGAAATTGCATTATCAGGTAAAATTCGTTTCTGAAGCGCTCGTTCATCATCTTGATACGTCACCGTACAGGTCATATGATGAATTTAGCTCATAACTAACCAAATGATACTGTACGATATCTCATATCGCATTATTCTACCATCCTGTATGATATCTGAACTTGCATTATGAGAAACTTTCTGAGAAAACTAAGCAATACTATCAATAGGCCGTACAACGAAAAATAAAGTATTGATTTTAAGATGTTCCTTGGGGTAACTTTTCACGTAGAGTTCGAAAATCGACCTTAGAAAGCCGTATCTCGAACTTCTCATTTCGAGTTTTTCGCTGAAGTTGGGCGGTCGGTTTTTGAATTTTTTGAACGGCTCATCCAAACCCCTAACATGTATAGTAATTCTGAAAGATCTCGACGAGATAAGCATTTTTACTGTTGTTTTTACCGCACAATTAAAAAACTCCCGGGGGAGGGAGTTTTTTAATTGTGCGCATTCGATTCAGCATGTAAAATTACCCCTAGGATCACATTTTCAGTTCCAAAAGCGTGAACCAATTAGGTCATTGGGGTCGCCAAAGTGTACCGAAATGCATATTTTCGCCATTAGAGAAGTCCCCATTTTTTTGAAATGTCGACCACTGATCTCATAACTATTCAGAAAACTTAAATAAGCTCTGAAATGAAAAGAATAACTCGTTCCGAGTACCTTTAAGCACTGGTTACCTGATTTTTTGACATTTTTGGAGGTTGCAAATTTTAAGGCGGTTTCCGTTCTCAGATCGGTTTCCCTGTCTTGGAAACTTGAGCAAACCTCGATAACAAGTGGTACCAGGACTAAGCGGTAGTAGATGAGCACCCACTGGTACCAGGTGGGTACCACGTGGTATGAGAAAGGCACCAAGATGTACCATGTCAGTTCCAAGAAGCATCAGGTCAGTTCTAAGGGGACCTATGTCAGTTCCAAGTGGTTCCCGGTAGGCACCAAGTGGTAACAGGTTAGATCCAAGTGGCACCAGGTTGGCACCAAGTGCTAGCATGTCAGTACCACGTGTGGTACCGCTCCGAAGCATAACCAGGATACCAACAAGTACCAAACAGCATGACATCCTTCATCAGAGTTGAAAACCTGGTAACACTTAGTGCTTGCTGGTACCACTTGGTGCTAACCTGGTACCACTTGATGCCTACCTGGAACCACCTGGAACTGACATGGGACCACTTGGAACTGACCTGATGCTTCTTGGTAATGGCATGGTACCTCTTGGTGCCTTTCTCATACCACGTGGTACCCACCTGGTACCAGTGGGTGCTCACCTACTACCACTTAGTCCTGGTACCACTTGTTATCGAGGTTTGCTCAAGTTTCCAAGACAGGGAAACCGATCTGAGAACGGAAACCGCCGTAAAATTTGCAACCTCCAAAAATGTCAAAAAATCAGGTAACCAGTGCTTAAAGGTACTCGGAACGAGTTATTCTTTTCATTTCAGAGCTTATTTAAGTTTTGTGAATAATTATGAGATCAGTGGTCGACATTTCAAAAAAATTGGGACTTCTCTAATGGCGAAAATATGCATTTCGGTACACTTTAGCGACTCCAATGACCTAATTGGTTCACGCTTTTGGAACTGAAAATTTGACCCTACGCGTAATTTTACATGCTGAATCGAATGCGCACAATTAAAAAACTCCCTCCCCCGGGAAATTTTTCAGGGCGGGAATTTTTAGACAAATTTTTGATTTCAAAGGCTCATAACTTTTTTTCACAGATGAGCTAGCATTTCACTTCCAACAGTAAAAATGGTTACCTCGTCGAGATCTTTCAGAATTGCTATACATGTTAGAGGTTTGGATGAGCCGTTCAAAAAATTCAAAAACCGACCGCCCAACTTCAGCGAAAAACTCGAAATGAGAAGTTCGAGATACGGCTTTCTAAGGTCGATTTTCGAACTCTACGTGAAAAGTTACCCCAAGGGACATCTTAAAATCAACACTTTATTTTTCGTTGTACGGCCTATGGTGAATCGTACCAGATAGTCTCTCTTATACTAACATGCCGTATGATATTTCATTTTGCATTATACTAACACAACAATTTTAGAATTTTGATGATCCTAAAAATATGGGCATAATCACAGAGATGTACTTGTACGACATTCACTCATGACACCTTCAGCTATGCCACACAGAAGGGTCATTTCAGTTTTTCAATATCTCAATTGAATTTGCCTTGCACACTGCGATTTCTTGTTATTTTTATACCGGTTTGCGAAATAAACGATTATCTTCCGAGACATATATTGATTTTTTCTGTACAAGCATCTGGGGGTGGGAATAGGGGGGACAGACGGAACGAGTAACATGTGGGAGCTGCAAGGGGGGTAACTGGGTATAGGGTCTCTACTATAATCTGTGATCTAGTGATCCATTTCAGGAAACTGGGAAGGTGTGGATGACACGGGCGGCAAAAGTGCGAACAGGAGAGGTTAGCGATCAGAGAGAGACTAAGGGGCTAGAAATCATGGAATCTGAGCGCTTCCAGACTAGGACTGCTTCGCCTAAGGAGTGCAGATGCCTCTACACAATGCCCTTCTTTTAGTGCAACCCAGCAAGTTGTTGTTGTGCCCATATCTCTAAATCTTAGTCACTGGGGATGGAAGGAGATCTATACAAAATAAAAGTTAGAAGAAACAAACAAGTGAGGAATCCTCTCTGAGGATAAAGGGGGGGGGGGGCGCTTATTATCACTATCTTACAGCGCGCGTCTACTACTGAGAAGCTGCGGGAGAAAATACAATGTATGGTGAGGAGGGAGGACCGTGTAAGTGCAGGGGGAGGAAAAGAGAAACTGGGCTGGGGAAAATGAACCTGGCGAGGGGAATAATAGCTGAGAGGAGGTTACTGTATAAGTCAAGGAGAGGAGATAGTGAACAAAGTGAGAGAGGTGAAACAATAATCAGCCGGGAATATTTTGCGGAGCTCACGAACAAGAGGGTAGGCAGCATGTTGGACTGGAGATGAAGGAAAAACGACCATGCTGTTGCAAACTCTAGCGCGATTACAGTAGATATTACAGAAACAGGGATCTTTGCCTAAGACAGGACAGGGTGCTAACAGATGGAATGCTCGGGTGTAAATACTAATGGCTGGGAGTAAGAAGTTCGATTATGGGAAAGAGAACAACGGGGAAATAGACTCTGACAGGCGCACGCAAAACAGTACTTTGATTAGGGTAAACACTGACCGGGGGTATGACTTTATGGTACTAGATTTTCTCGTTGTACGCAGAATCTGGTTTTGATTGGGCAGGAGAGACTGAGTGTCGATTACAGCGAAAAATAATATGAGGTGGCTCTCAGTACATGGCAAGAGAGTCACACACACCAAACATGCGCAATACAACAAACGTAATATCGATGTATCAAGTAGGCTGGCGAGGTTGCGAGGAGAGAGAGAAAGTGACAAGGAAGCAAGCGAATCGGCTAATTATTCGAGACAAACGCGGGACCATACGCGATGACTGAAACGTGATTCACCGGGGGTCGATGATGGGGCACTAGGGAGGGGCCGGGCGGTCGAGGAGCTACTGGCGCATCAATCGCAGCTAGAGGAGGAGGCGGAAGCATCTCGGCGACGCCCTCATCTTCCTCGATGGCGTCCTCGTCGTCGGACGAATCGTGACGGTCGTCGGTGCCGCCAGAAGGCGCCGGCCCGCCCTCGGCATTCCACGAGTACGCAGAGGGCCCGAATTTGTAGACTAGACGACGACCCGAAACAGGCAGGAGAATCTTAGTGTTGTAGTAGTACCTGAAGGAGCTTTGTTACGCCCGATTTACTTATGGTTTAGTTGCGAATCCAGTAGAGTTTTTCGACGTCATTCACCATTTCCCAAGAACGAGTGGAGCGAGTGTGTGGGGGAGGAGAGAGAGAGGAAAGGAAAGCGGGAGGGGCGGGGGTTTGGAAAACGAGGGTATTATGTATTACTTAGAGTTTGGGCGGAATGCCGGCGAGCGCGCGGCAATTCTCCCATCCGGTGGCGCCGGGCCCGAACTTGTACACGAGCTTCTTCGGGTAGAGGCCGGTCTTGGGCACGGGCACCAGGATCTGCTTCTCGTAATACGTCCTGGAATTGGGAGGGGGATTGAAGGAGATAGCGAGTAGAAGGTTATACGAAACAAGATCGACCTGTTAGTCTCGAGGAACACGACACACCAACTGAGCGCTACCAAAGTAGGAACGGTACAGCCTTCGAAACTAGAGTTCGAATAATCACCGTCACTTCATTTTACTCCTTATTGCTTTTGAGTTGTACGGAATGAAGAGACCGTGATATCGTTTCTCGAACCCTATTCGACACACCAGGTTAGGGAGCGAGGTAGAGTGGTTAGGGAGAGGTTCTCGGAAAGGCGTGGGGTACGACGAAAACATGTTTTCACGACGATAACAGCGTCTAGACTAGAAGGACGACGACGATGACGGACCTCATTGCTCGAGACAGCTTCTCGTATGTCATCTTCTGGTTGTTCTTTCGCTCTCCCCATAGACGGGCGAGCCGCTCCGATTCGACGATACGGAAGACGCCCTCATGCGGATCCTCCCATCTGAATCGATCAATGATCTTTGATCTCTGGTTTGCATGCTCACCTGACTATGGAAGGACAGGTCGAGGGATCCTTGAGCGCGTCTCGGATGAACTCCCACAGCTTGTTGCCCTTGCTGTGTTGGCTGCGTTTTCGAGGCTTGCCATCCTGGAAAAGGAAAAGGTTGATCAATTTTAGTACAATGTGAAAGGAAATTGATGTTGGCAATGGTAAGTTTAGCTTATTAAGTCCCCCATACCTTGTTCTTTCGGATCTTGTCATTCACTCCATGCAACGCCGAGTCGTCGGAGTCTGAAATATCCTTTTCAACATTCATCACTAATTCACGATGTCTCGTCATGCGATCTTTAAAGAACTCAGAGTTCGCCGACTTCTGCGAATATTTGAAAAGTTCGCCTTGAGTTATTCAAAAGGCACGTTCGACTTTGATTCTTTGATTTTGAAGGTAAGAAAGAAAGCTTGAATTCATGACCTACCCGAATCGTAGTCGTGTCCATGTGAGTTATGACCGAGTACCGAACCGGGACCGAGATGTTGCCCAAGCGAGTACTTGTTCATCAACATCTCTGTTGACGTCAGTGGCGAGAGCTGCTGGAATAATTTATGTGAATTCAGCATTGAATTTCGAAAACGATTTCTCAGATTTGAGCGATTCTCGAATCTATTAGTTGCCCTTCGCAAATTTCGCTGCTGATTTCCAGGAGATCAATTGCCCCTATTTGCTTGGTATCACTAACACATTCTTTTCACTCACTTTATTCTGCAGACTCTGTATGAGGAGGGGCGACTGCGGGGATAACGAGGCGTGCAACGAATTCAATCCCATCGAGGGAGAGAGAGCCGCGGAGAGCGTTGAAGCGAGGCTGTTCGCGCCCATCCGCTGCAACGACCATATCTCGTTACCGTATTCCAGCTACAGTAATCCACCTACAGTAACCCTGACTACCGTAGCACTCACCATCTTGACCTGGTCGAGGGCTTCGAGCGTCGCCGTGTTCATCTGCTGCTGCAGCGTTGACGGCTGCGCCGGCGACAGGAAGTGGTTGTTGGAGGTGGACGGATGCTGCAGCAGCAGGTTTTTGAACCATTTTCTAGCCGAGCGCCGCAGCGCCTTGCTGATTCGTCGCCGTATCAGCCTGTTCAGTCGCAGCTTACGCCGCGACCGCATTCGACGAACTGTTGCTGCAAAATGATTACCTGCAGTTCCTCCTCGCGCAGCTTGCGCATGTACTCCTCGAGCGCGCGGTCCCCGGCAGAGCCTGTAGATGAGGGAGCTAGAGTCAGGGACCCACAGTCACCGCAGGCACACAACTAGAGATGTTCTGACCACAATCTCTTCGTTTCAATTACTCCCTCGGCAGGTTGAGATGCGAGAGAGTGCATGGAATGAAGAGACAGTGATATCGTTTATAGCTCTCAACTAGGGACGGATTGGCTAGAAATCGAATCTTCGATCCGCGTGTTATCGCGGTGATAGGGCACGCAGAAAGAAGAGTCGTTCCTTGAGAAGCCATCCGTAAACGCTACACCACACACCGGCGAGTGAAACAAGCAACGAGACGACAGCAATTGGATCTAGCGTTAGTGGGGAGCAGTTCTGAGTCATTCCATTGCGAGGAACAAAATAAACTGTGTAAAACATCACGAAGGATGTTAGTAGGTGGAGTGGGGTGGGACATGCAACCATGCAAAACTAAAGCATTAGTTCATAGTGAGGAACGAAATCACAAAATTTGATGTGCATTGTTGAGTGAAAAAATGGCTAGGTCGGATGAGAACTATTTCGATGTCTCTATCCAGCTTAAGTTATCATCCGACCTAGCGTAACAAAACAACATCCCCGGCACACGTTCATGCGCACGAACCTGTGATGAGCGCTTGGAATTCTCGGAAGAAGGTGAGTCCATAGACGGGATCGTTGGCGATCCAATCAGCCTCCGAGGAGTTCATCAACGTCAGACCAGGAAGACCAGCAAACTGAAAATGTTGATCTTTGATCTTTGCTAACAGAAATTCGAAATTACCTTGGTCATGTTGACGTCCTCGAATGGAATCTGCATCCGTCGAGATGTGTCGAGCATCCATGAAACGACATCCTGCATAAATATTCATTAATATTGTCATTTTTCAAGCGAATTTTGAAGTCGGAATCAGTTTTGCATACCTGAGCAGTCCAATCTCGGGGCTCTCTGAGCTTGTAGCGGGAGAGGTCAGTGCGCGTGCTACAAAGTTCAAAGATCACCTCGATTCGAACACTCGGCTGAAGGAAGATGCCGGTTTTGGTTGGGACAACAAGTGGATTGGGGCCCAGCATCGGATGGTCAATGGTGACGGGACCGATGGGGTAGAGGGGTAATTCAATCGGAGAAGGATTCATTGAGCGGATGAAGGGGAGGCCGTGATAAGGACAGGGGGAATCTTTTATGGCGAAAAATGGGGGACGTGATTACCCGATGACATGGAAGGTAAGAGGAAGGAAGCGATAGATAAAGGGAGGAAGGAGGAAGACACGGGGGTTCAGACTCGAGGTGGAGGCAGCAGCAAAGGTTGAAGTACACGGGGCGAGCGATGACAAATGCAGGGCAATCGCGCTGTTATTTTGCTCGGAAACGCGTGGTTCTAAACGCCAAACAAACAAGTACGTCAACGCGTGTCCGAGCAAGTATCAGCAGAGACGCAGGGGGATACCTACTCTGGTGAGGGAATTCGCTTCATGTTCGAAAGATGCGGAATCCGTTGTACTGTGAGCACGGGAGGAGCTGATTGGCAATCCAGCAGCACCGGGTCCAGCTCCTCCACAGGAATTTCGTTCTTCAGCGTCGGCATCGACTCCAATTCATCGTCGTCGCTGACGTCATCGGCCGCCCCACTCTTCAGAGATGGAGGATCGGGATCGACGCTAACGGTGGGGTGATCGTTGTGATGCTTTTGTGATGGGGAACTGATCTCGGAAGCAAGATTGGGGTCTCGGACGTGCCCGAGCAGGGGCGTGAGTATCCGCACTGCTCGGTCGACGACTGCGGCTTCTGCCTCAGAAGCGAGATCGTCGATTATGACGGTGCGTCGAGGCGAGCGCGTGTCCGCACTCCTTGAGTCCCCGATGTCAGTCGGCAGTAAGTGTTCAATGTCCCTAGAGAAGAGAAAGAAGTGAGAATGAGTCTAAGAATAGCTATGAAAATGACAAATCCAAACAAGAAACCCTAGAAAAAGAGAAGAAACGTACTCAGGAGCAGGGATTGGACCGAGCGATCTAGAAATGAGAGGATGACAGGATGATGAGGCAACAAGTCAGATGGACACGGACAGGAAGAGAGAAGGAAACGTACGGATCTATCAGAAAACGCGGTGGGGAGCAAAATTTCGGCCTTGAAAGGGATGAGGATGTTAATATGGCAAGGCAAAGAGTTTAAAATGACTGATGAAACTTTGAACACACTCGGCTGTTGGTAGAGGCTTCACGGCTCTGAAATTGGCTTCATTACGTCACTTTGAACTTGCTGGTGTTTTCCTAACATATTTTTCCGCTCGACTTCTCCTAAGGAGAGGGGGAGAGCCACTCTCAGCTCGACCTTTGGACCAAGGAAGGGAACAATGAGAGAGGTTTCGAAAGAACATGTTTCATCGGCTCTTTAAAAGTGGAGCACTCTAGTACCCCTTCTTCGAACAAAACAAGAGCTTGAGAAAATTGTGTTCAAGAAACGGTTTGGTTGGGCACTCGTGATTCGATTAGGATACGGGTTGCGAAAAATTCATCCTCTCTTCATTCTGCACACTTTCCAGACCGGTTGAGTTGCAAGAGATTGAATGGAATGAGGAGACCGTTGTATCGATAACTCAATTGCAAACTCACTCCATGTTGGGGAGAGGCTTGAATCCAGCAGCTTGTGCCATCTGGGTTGCGGGAAGGAATCGGGCGAACTTTTCCAGCACCTGAACGTGACCATTCCTCGTGTAATCCGTGTTTTCGACCGTTCCATTCAATATTCCGCTAAGCTGCTGCGCTTAATTTCTATGGTTCTATCGCATATTTGTCCGTTTTCTGCCCACTCGAGTTATTCATTTTTACAAAACACAAATTTCTTAATTTCAAAAGGATAGAAGCACAATGCGCAACTAAATGTTCTTCTCGAAATGTCATCTAATCCGTCTTAGAAATGTCGTTTGATTAAACAGAGGAAGGTAGACACTACTACACCATTCCTCCAGCTCGCTATGCCAGAAGACCAACCTACCCTCCTACGGCTAATATTGCGTTGATGATAAAGGTTGAAGTTTAAAGATTATAAAAATGTACCTCTGGCCCCAAACACATGAGCTGCGGGTAGAGCTGAGCCGCTTGTTGGAGGACGCTCTGCAAAAGTTGAAAAATGATAAATCAACGATCCAGACGCTAAACGGTCCTTTTCCTACGTCAAAGTGTGCCTGGCAGGTGGACTTGATTCAATGAACAGCAAATGCACAAATTCACAGAACAGAGATTGAAGTGTTCAAGAGGGCGCAAGCCTATCACGAGAGTATCTAATTCACCTTCAAAACACTCAACTCTTCTCTCCTCATCACTCTTCTATCCTCTTCACTTTGCCTCTTTTTCCGTTATCCTCCCCTGTTTCACCCCTCGTCGCTTCTCTTTCCCTCCTCTTTCTTTTTAGGACTCGCGAGAAACTTTCGTAGATCCCTCATGCCTATCTCCCTACCCAGACTTCTCCTAAAATTTCAAAGAATCTTTTCAATATGATGCGTTTCACATGGAAGCCAAGAAGCAACAAAACAAAATGTTATTGGAGACGATGGGAATCGAAGAACGCGAATGAGTGCGATATTTATGCGACCTGGCTCTAGTGTAAGGATTCGTTCGGCCAGAGAGTGGAAAGTGAAAGCGCACTCTATTAAGTATCTCAGCAAGGCGAGGACGAAAAGCGAGGACATATTGATTCGGATGTATGGACTTTTTCTCGTTTGGCAAGATGTGACTCGGACAGCTCAGAGTCCACTCCTCAGTCCTCCCCCCTTTTCTCTCTCTTCTTGAAACGTCCATCAGTTTCTACCCCCTGCGAGCGTCCTAATCCAATTTACTCGGTATGTCCTTTTTCTGGTCGAATGCATCGGGCGAGATTCGGGACTGGATTTAAGTGAGAGAGACTGGGGCAATCTCGATAGAACGGGAGAGTCCATATGAGAGCAGAATGGAACAGAGAGACGAGTCACAATACGAGAGAGCGCAGAGAAGTGTAATGGAACTGAGCGGAGAGATGTAGAAGAGATGCACACACACACACTTTTAGAGAGCAGCCCCCCTCCTCCTGCTTCTTCTCTGTCTATCTCTCCCCCTTCTCTCAACTCTCACTCCTCCTACACGTATATGTTTTGGCCTGGAGAAAAATAGGGGTGGAAGCCAAAGGCGTGGGAGCTTTCGAAACTAATTAGTCAAAAAAGAACGAGAGATGCGATTGGCAAAGAACGCAATTGCAATCTGGGCAAACATTCGTCATCGAGGGGCGCGGCGCGAGAGCGCATCCATCATCGGCCATGATATCGATCGCGATGCGTTGCGTTCCCACTACGAGCCTTTCTCCCCGCATATTCTGACCGTCTCGGCGCGTGTTTGGAAAGTGGAAGGACAAACGAAAAGGCCCCGCAAGGGAAAGCGAGCGATGAAAAGAGCGATCGGAAAAGTTGTGCTCGGAATCGAGCGAAAGTGCGCACGCAGTTTCAGTCGTCGCGTTGTTTTTACCGCTCTGAGAGTGAGATCAAGTTTCCCTGGCCATCTCTCTCTCTCTACCCAACTCTTCTCCTTCGCTAATCAACTAGCGTAAAATTGGCAGCGCGAGAGGGATGGAGATTCTCGGAAATAGCGGGAATGAGATGTAGTCACGAATGAGAGATGTGAGTTGCAGCCACGCGCGTTGTTTTCCTACTCCCTCCAGCGCCCCGTAACAACACCAATGATCACATTCAGAGATCTTTAAAGCATGTTCAATAAGAGCTCTATCGAGCGCAGAATAGGAGATATTTCTATACGACTCGCGGCTATTCATGCATCAGACAGAAGAGAGCGAATGGAAAGCACGGGGTTTCTGACCGAGTTGTTGATGAGGGCGTTGACGGTGAGCGGCGGGTGCGGGACCAGCGAGAAGGCCGAACCACCTCCAGAAGTTAGGAAGGCGGAGCTGGGCGAGGAGGCTGCTCCCAGCAGAGAAGCTGCTGAAAATGACCAATTTCAACCGTGTCTCAACGTCAAATTTCGCGATTTTCCCCGGTGAGAACCATGGATGTTTGGTCGCAACTAGCTCACATCACAAGTTGCGTTAGAAATGCGAATTCGGGAGGTAAATGGCTATGAGTAGTGAGTGTCTAAACGGCATTAGGCGCGGAGAGCGTCGGCGGAAATCTGGCAAATCGCAAACTGCGCGCCGAATTTGCGCGTCGGTTTTGAATCGATGGATTGCACTCCCCGCTTTTCATGAATTTTCAATATTATGCGGCAGTGCGAATGACGTGGGCGTGCATGTTGACAACTTGGCGCAGTTCGCTCCCTATCCCACTTACTCTTTCCTTCTTACCACCTTCTCTCATCATCAATCCATAATCTTTACCTATCTCTCAGATGATACCTTTCCGCACTTATCACGGTCAAAGTACTCGAAAACCTACAAGAGCTAGCGTCAGCGTCGTTTAAAGTCAGAGTACACTAAATTCGTTCGCTCTCTCAATTTCCACCCTCTAAGATCTGACAAAACTCAAGGTTGTTCGACGCGGTTCCTTCCCGTTTTCGCTCAAACACCAGATCGATAACAATCAGTTAGATAAAAAACATGATCCGACTAACAAAAAAGGTCAAAAGACACGAGAGGTGGGTGAAGGAGGAGGGAGGGAAGGAGTAAACCGCTTTCAGGATCTCCCCTCCCCTCCCTCCTTCCCTTCTGTCCCTCGAGGTATTTGCACAGTGCAGACCGCTCGAAGAATGGACAAGAACGAAGGGAGGAGGCGAGAGAGTGAGGGAATCGAGGAGAGAGATCGACGTCCAGTCGACCATTTCGTCATCAGAAGGCCGCGGGGGGAGAGAGAAAACGGAGCCTATTTGACCACCCAGGAAAGGAGTGAGGGGAAGGAGGTAGGGTTGGAGAAGTGTGGTAGGAGACTGAGAGGTGAACACGTTTTGTGGGACTAGGTCCTATTTACTATATAGTTTTTTAAATGTTTAAATATAATTTTTGCTGACCTTCGGGCGGAACATTCGACGAGGAAGTAGTGGTGCCGTTGCCTGCAATTTAATAGCTACTTTTTGGTCCGCTAAAGATCTCGAGATTGTTTGGTTTTCGATACATTCAGATTGATTTTCTAGATTAGATTGAGTTTTGCACAAACAATCACGCTAATTCGAAGTGAATGAGTCAGTTTTTCACCTCCGGCTGCGCCGATGGCGGCTAGCGTCGCGGCGACATCAGACGACGTCGCCGTCGAGGGGCCAGCCGGCGGAGGCAGGACGCCGCCCCCAGGCGACGACCCGTCAGCCAGAGTACCGCTCGCGGCCGCTGCAAAAAGAATTCGTCAATCTCATTTTTCCAATCCCCACATTTCATGGTAAAAACAATTTAGTTCCAGCGGGACCTTGTTTTTCCACGTAAAATAAATAATTATTGTTTTGGAATTCAGCTGCTTCGCAGAAGGAACTCATACTCCTCAGGGCATGGCTAGACCACGGGCGGAAAATATTCTAGAGTACACATATTTTGCGTTTTCAGGTGTGGTAGAACAACAAAAAATAACAAAATAGCGAATTGAGAAGAAAGAATGAGGCATGACTGGGTGACAAATATTCTAGACCTGGTTTGCGCTTTCATATGTGCTAGTCAGTCAAGAAAAACAGAATACCAATTGAGAATTAGTATGACCGACCTCTCTGGAGCAACGAGGCTAGAGTCGGATTGCTGGTCTGGATGGATGTGAGCAGCGACTGATTCGTCAGAAGCGCAAGTAGCGTCGAGCTGGGAAGCTGATTGACGAAGGACGAGGAGAGCTGCAAATCTCCCTTCTTGCATCAAATAACATCGATTAAACACACCGGAAAGCGGAATTGAAATGACAAAACTGTGCGGGAACCGGTAATTACAAGAGGAACCGAGATTCCGTGTTAACATTATTGGATACGGTAGTGATCTACCTGGTGTAGATTGACGAGATGCGAGGCTGCTGCGAGACTTCCTGTCGGAAGGACGGAAGTGATCGGTGTGAATTGACTCGCGTTGACTTGTGGGATCGTCCGGAGTACTAAAATGAGATTGTTAAGCACGAATTACAATGAGATTGTACCGCATGAACTGATCAGTTTGCGATAATCACACCACAGTAACCGTACCCTGTGTTTCGGCAGGTGAGTTCTGGTAGGAGTGAGTGGCGGCCGCGACCTCCGACTGGACGGTCGTCACCTGCGAGGCCGGCTGGAAGAACGACGTCGCGGAGACGAGCGACGTCGTCGTTGAGGAGGGGAGGAGCAACGAGGAGCTGCCTGCGACTCCTGCTGACAGCACCGACGGCGCGTCCGATGCACACGCCACTGAGGGATTATCCTGGAAAGTGAAATTCAGATTCTCAAGCTTCTGTTAAATCAATCGATAAATCAATCAATTTATTCAAGCTTTCAAGTTATGAACGCTTAGAAGATAAGTCCGAATTCAGAATATTTGGCCATCAACTTTATATTTTTGCCTCAAAAGTATCCCCTTCCGTGTTGAATTCACGATCAGTCGATCATGCGCGCGCGATTAAAAGACCAGAGGCCAACAAAGTCTACACAAATTCACGAGTGATAGATAAACGCGAAATCAAAAGAAATTCAAATCGGCACGTAAGCATTCGGAGATGATTTCGAACCGATATCTCGTACTTCAAGAGAGCGAAAGCTGTGGCCTTGAGCAACCCCATATAGGAAGTTTCCTAGTGAAATGGGAGAGCGGACAACGACGAAATCGACAATGTCGCGTGGCCACCACAGTGAAACAGGCAATTGGCAGTGATCAGAGAGGAGGGCGCTGAGTTTTGATGGCACCGAACTGCTGACGCAAGCAGGAAGCACACGAAGGAATGTGCCGTGATTTAACCGCTTCACTACTTCCCTCTACCCTCCTGTTACTGTCTCTCCACTACTCGACGAGTCGATCAATTCCTCCCCCTCGACGGTATCTCTCAGGTACTCTTTTTCTCTACACTCGCCCCCCGTATCTCCACGCGCAAACTATCAATAGAACAGAGAGAGAGAGAGAGAGAGAGAGAGAGAGAGAGAGGAAACAAAGCAACACAATCGCATAGACGTCCATGATATGCTAATTGTTGAATCCTAAGACAGCTGAGTAGATGAAATACATTGATCGAAAAGTTTCGCGCCAGATCAATCAATCGAAATCGGTCGATTAATGCTCGATTGTTCGAGTGCGGATCTGTGGGAAGCGGGGGGATATGTAGGATAGAGAGGAGCCGCGCCCACTCGAACTTTCGCTATCACCCTCATTCATTCCCTTTCTCGACACTAAGCGAGAGCAGCTCAGTGGTCGCTAACCTTGGCTGTGGAAAGAACGGGATCGAGTCTGCTCTCCGATCGAGTCGCACGTTCGAATCAGCGATGGGAAAAAAGCGCCTATTTGTGGAGCACACGGTTCACCTATTTTTATCGAGAGTACAAGGAAACACTCGGGAGCTTCTCGCGGGTCAAGTAGCGGCAAAACAGGCACGTGACTCACGCACAATGATCGGAGAGATCAAGAACGAAATCGTCAGCGCAGAGAGAGAGACCGAGAGGCTTAAGGTCAATCGCTTATAGCAAAAGCGCGTGAAAGAGTAGTACGAACTTGGGAGGGGAGGATCCGGTGCATTTCCGTCTTTGCTTCTCTACTAGGCAAACTCTCTTTCCGCCCTCGTCTCTATGCGCCCTCTCCGACTCGCGCGTTCCCCCGCTCTCACCTCACTCTCATCTGGTCAAATATGAGTGTGTCCTGAGGTGGAAGACCCGACTCTTGACCGCCCCATTGTTCGCGCTTAAGCGGTAAAACGCTCATAGTACGCTCTACCTTAGCTGGATATGGATACGTATTCCTTAATCAAGTGCATGCGTTCTGGTTCTATAGTGGATACCGATTCAGCTTGTTTTTCGTATTTCTCGATTCGACTCAGTGCCTGGGAGAACGAGAGGGGAGAGGAATGGAAATCGCTCTCCGCTGCTTGAATATGCGAGAACGTAGCCAATGTCACGCCTAGAGGCAGAGGAAAGATGATTTGAGGGCCGGAAGAGAGGAGGGGGCGGAAGGGGGGCTGCAGTTCACGCAAATAACAGCAGGAGGATGAAAGGAGGCGAGCAATGGCCCGCTGGAGTCTTAACAGCAGTCACTAATCATTCTCTTCCACCTTCTCCCCTGCTTTTTGTGCTCTCCTTCCTCTTCTCGGTGCACCTGGCCTCTCTCCCTTGCTTCCAGCCTCTCCGCGGTGACTGGGACCGCAGAATGCATCTGTGGGTGCTGCCCATTCGGCCCATCTGGGGCTTTCGCCTCATCGTCATTTCTTCTGCGAGAGCCAGAAGAGAAAGACGTGCGACAACGTCGAAGAAAGGAAGGAAGCCGAAGAAAGGGGACGAGAAAACGGAAGATAATTAGGTTGACTAGTAAGACTCCCCCCTCCCTCCGCTCCTCCTCCCCTTTCTTCCTTTCCCTTTCCTCTCATCTTCTTCTCCTTCTCGAGAATTCCGAGATTCTGGCGGTCGTCCATCACACGGGGGAAAATGTGGTGCGAGAAGTGAGGAGAGGGAAGCACTAGAGGGAGGAAGAGGAAGCCGAGCAACAACTGTTAAGAGAGGAGGAGGAGGGCGGCGAAGAAAGAGGATGTCGAAAGTGAACAGGTGTGCTCAGAACAAGGTGGAGACCCCACGAGGCCGGCTATTGTCGGCAACGTCTTCGCATATACTACTGCCTATATCCCCGCGCGAGCACTTTGGATTACTGTAGTACCATGAGCAGCGCGACAAACAAGGTGAACTATCGACTCAATCTCACACTGTGCCTGGGAACGAGTAAGTGTGCACAGCTGCTGACTAGGATTCGGCTAAGGCTCTGCACGGTATATACGGAGATTACATCAAGGACATCAAGAAAGAATACATCAAGGAAGAGATTACAGTAATCACATAAGCGAATCTACAGTAATCTACCGTACCAGTTCCGCTTGTTTCCAGGCGAGATACTTTTTCATCATTCGTCCAAGGCGACGGCTCGCATCTGCGTATGCTATGCGAGGTCGACAGTGACGGGTCCTGCAAGGAATCGATCGTTACGTTCCCAGAAAACGACCGGTTGACAAGCCAACGACACGCGAAACGGAATACGTAATGAACAAGGCGTGATCTTTGAATCAGAGTAAGCATAATATTTGTGAACAACTTAGGACTGCGATAAACAGAAAGGCATATCACGAGAGGGCTCGAGGTCACATTCGACGCATCACGATGAACACGCGGGATTGTACAGAGCAACAACGTCAAAAATCTAGATCTATGAAGTCTGTTAGCAGATTTCATCGGTCTAATTCACATTTCCTTATTAGACTTGAGGTCATGATGAATCATTCAAACATTGCACTGAAGCTACTGATCAGGACTTTAACCTGCGAATGGGTGCTCAAGAGAGGGAGAGGGAGAGGGAGAGAGAGGAGGGGAAATAAGGACACTCTGTGGCGGGGCTTATCGCGATAAGGAGCGCCTGTCGTTGACAAGGATGTCGGGTTGCCAGAGACTGTGCGTCTAATCGATGCCTAATACCAGTGAGAGGGAGGAGAAGCTACGTGAAGCCGGCCGATCGAAGAAGGAAAGAGAAGAGGAGAGAACACTCGCACTTTAGTTGTGATGGAAATAATAGAACGAGAGGACTGGGAAACCGTACAAAACAAGCGCCGCGCGAGCCACTCTTCCATCTCACCATTGGCTCTCGTCTCTCGCACCTTCCCATAACGTACTGATTGACCTATCTGCCAGTGGTCAGGGATCAAAACGAATGGTGTTATACAGCTACTTCGGGTTCCGAGAGCATGTCGGCTTCCTCCTCCTCCTCCATCCCCGCCCTCTTGTGTGTTTCCAGTGTTTACGAGACTCGAAGACGAAGGAAGAGGATGAAGAAGGGGGAGTGGTTTCGAGAACTAGCGAAAGAGGGAGGCAGTCACTAGGGATCTCTGCGCGCAGAAATAGGGAAGGGAAGCAATAGACACCTTGCATAACGACTGTGCTTGCATGCAATGAACATGGAGTTTGGGAAATAAATTGATTGAAAATGTATGATATGCGTGAGATGCAAATGTGTCTCAGCCTGTTTTCGGAAACTGCTGCCCTTTTCTTTCCCGGACAGACAAGGAAAGCACATAACAATCGAGCCTCGCTTCTGTCTGGAAAAGATAGGGGGGACGGTATGGAACGAGGGAACGGAGGAGGAAAAAATACTGGAAATCCTGAGAGTGGGTTCGGCGTGAAAAACAAGAGAGAGAGAGACGCACACAGAAGAAGGAAGCCGGACAGCACGTCATCATGCATGGTCGAAGTAGGGTAAGGAAGAAGAAGACGGTCGTCGGGGGAAGAAGGGGAGCAGAGGAGGGAAGTAAACGAATTTGGGACTAGCCGAGTCTCGCTCTACTCGCAACTTTCCAGAGCCCTTCCAAATATGAGAGAGAGAGAAGAAGAAGGCGAGATTCGCTCTAGGGTTTTCTGCGGGAGGAGGAAATAATATTCTGTGCGCACCATCGACCAGATAAGAATAAGCGGGTGTGGAGAGCGAAGACCGTAACCCGTCATACGCTTCTTCCCTCCCCTTCCTCCATTGCTCTCCCCCGACTTCCACTATACTCGAATAACAGTACTCTCCATGGAGATATACCGTAGCGATGACATGATCGGACAAAGTGAGGAAAAATTGTCGTGTTTTTGAGCCGCTCGTAGATGCGTTCACGAGCCCTCAGGGAACCACAGATGAGCCGGGAACTTTACATGGGATGACAGAATTACTGTAGCGGTGATGAGAAGGAAGGGCGCGGAGGATGGCATAGGAGCAATGAGGAGCACTATCACGCAGGCAAACAAGTCGCTCTCGAGTGGACTGATGATTGGGAGACCCGAAACAAAAGTTGAGGAAGAGAAGGCGGAGGAAGAAAAAGAAGAAGAAGACATGGGAAGTGGGGGCTGAACAGGCGCGTTTCATCGCGGAAATCCAGTGGGTGGATGACGGAAATAGTGTAGAGGTGAAAGCTTGGGCTGCTAAACATCCTACTGCCCACTCTGCTCCCGATAAGTGACACGATAATAACCGGTGGAAAAGGTTGATGAGATTGAGACGCGGTAGACGATGAGGCGAATATGACACGCCAAATGAGGTAATCTCTAATTGCATCTTACATTTCGCGACATCCAACCATCCTCCTCGGAACCCTGTGCGAGAATCGAAGAAAAAAAAGCAGTTTGAAGCGATTTTAGAGGAGCGGAAATGGAGAGAAGCGATGGGGAAGGGGGAGGAGGAAGGAAGGAAGAAAGAGGGAAGGGGACGGGGAGGGGGAAGAATGATGGGAGAGGGAGGGGAAGGAGACGACGAAGAAGAAGAAGAAAAAGTAGAAGAAGCTGCGAAGAGTTTCGTCTCGAGAGAATATTCAAGGAGATGGAAGTGGAAAGAACTGCGCTTTTCTCTGCACACAAGTTGCCAAGAATGATAAGATGAGACGGAGCATGAGATAGAGCTTCGCGACGAGTCGTTCTATCAAGAATGGCGGGCTTCCCGAATCAGGCGGTAAAGCAAGGCGAGAACGCTTCCGTCAGTGTCTCAAGCTAGCGGAAAGAGGGCGGATGTTGCGATGGCGGCCGATAATTTTACGCTATTGCGCGCGAGTCTCCGTTTCCGCGAAATGTGCGGGGACTAAGTGCGAGAGAGCTAGATCGAAGAACTATGAGCATGAAAACATCGGGGCGAAAGTGGGGGAAGGAGGAGGAGGAAAGTTGTGAGGTCAAGTCAGAGACGCGGACTGCTGAGGACGGAAAGTGTTGAGAATCGAAGAGAAGAGAAGACGAGGAGGAGGAGGAAATAGCGGAGAGAGACAGTTGGAGGGGGAAGAGGAAGAGAGTGGGGGACTGGGAATAGACGAGGAGAGGGGGAAGAGGGAATGGGGGCAACGGGAGCCTGGGCCAGGCGAGACCCCGAAAGTGCATTGATGACAAGCCCGAGTGAGCACAGCAGAAGTCCTCGTGTGAGTGTAAGAGATGCAAGGCGGTCGGGGCAGAGGAGAGAGGGAAGGAGAGGTGATGAGAGAGAGGGAGGAAGGAATGATGAGGTCTGCGCTGTGTGATTTGGTCTCTGTCTCTCCTCGGGATAATTTAGTGTCTGAGAGCGGCGAGAGATAGACAGGTTCTGTCTCTGGAAGGAAGGGAAGCTCGCCTTGCATGTTCGAGACGGATACTATTCATGCTGTCATCGCACGATGAATACCGAGTAATGGATGATGGATGCGGAATATTTAGGGGCAAAGGCCGGCAGCAGCAGGAGCGACGGTAGTCGCACGAACGAGGAAGGCTCGAAGAAGCAGTGAGAAGTACGATGACCGAAAAACATGCCTCTTCTCCTGTCCTCCCCGGCTTCCTTCCCCCTCTATTTCCTCGCCGAAAACATCGCTTCCGATACTCGGAAATGCTTGAGATTCGTTCCACTTCAGGCACGCGCCGAATCCGCACACACAGATAATTAGAAAGGATTGGGAACATTGTAGACTTTGGACTCTGGCCTCTTCTCCCGACAATGAGTATGGAAGTGTGGAGGTTATATCTCAGAACAAGATCCCGTGGTTTCCGCTTGGGGGACCAATAACATATTTCTAGAAAGATTCTAGAAGGATACGGCTGTGAAGCTTGCACGGATGTGTCAACAGTCACCATGGAGAGTCTTCTAAGCGGAAACCACGGGACTCTGCCTTACTTCCAAGATATAGCCTCCACTCTTCCCTAATGAAAGAGTGAGATTGGGAACCAGGGGCGCAGCTCGGGTGTCAGTGAGAGACCAATAGAGACTCATCATGGAATATGAATACTAGGAACCACTAAAGTGTCGGGCCAATGGAGGGAGAGACGGAGTCTCATTGCATGACGAGGCGGACGTTAGTGCCTGCTCTCGGAGGAGGAGAAGGCAACTCTCTTTCCTTCTCTCACTTCTCCCTTCTCGATATCTACCTCACCTGCTCATAGAATCGGAAATGAAGTGGTGTGTGTGTGTGGATGGAAGGAATGGGGAGCGAGGGAACTGGGAGTGGAAGGCCTAGAGGGATCTCTAATGAGAGGAACGACCATTCCATTGCTATGCACGCAATGACGGAAGAACGGAGGCTACAGTAGGCGAGGATACTGTAGCTTGAATTCATTCCTCCCTAGGTCGGAGTTACGCAAATGGAGGCACATTCTTCCTATTTTGACCCCTCATTTGCGCCCATCTGACATCTATCAGAGGTGAGGCGAAAATGATTACTTCCACTGCTCCCGTGGAATGGGCGCCCGATTGATGGCAGTTTCCTCCTACCCCCTATTCCCCCCCTCTTCTTCGTCTTCTTCCCTAGAGCTTTTTCCGCGTGACGATGTTCCGGAAAGAGAGGGCCCGCGGGCGGAGGGAGAGCGAGAGAGCAGGGATTGGGGGGAGACGGAAGAGAAGCGAGAGGCGGGCGGAGCCGATGTTGTCGGAAGGAAGGAGAAGACTGACTGACGGATTCTTCCAGAGGAGAAGAATTCGAGCATGGAGTGAGAGAGAGAAGGAGAGGCTAGACTGATAAGATACTACTCTATTGTATTCAGTGGACTTATGATTGCCTCAGCTACTCTTCCTCCCACTCTTCCTCATCTTCTTCCTCCACATCCACACATTGGATTAATGAGCGCACAGATTCGAGACCGAGAGCGAGAAAGAGAGCCACACAGCAATAATATTATGAGCAGCTCTCCCTCTTTTTACTGCGGAGGAATTGCAAAGAATTGAGCTACGCAGCGAATGGAAGGGAGGACGCCTGCGTGCCCACTGGAGCGACCTGAAATCTGTCTCCGAGTCGGCCCAGGAGTCTTCTGCCCACGAGGCCCTTACTCCCCCCCCAGCTCTCTTCGAAAGTCGAGTGCCTCATGCAAACAATCGTCGGAAGTATGCCTGAGGAGGAATGGCTCAATCTCTCAGAGAACAGACCTCCTCCCCTCTGACATTTGAGCATGAAACTGAGGGTAGAAAGTGAGAAGACATGATGGACTAATAACACGAGACGTAAGGAGAAGCGTGATGACATTATTCAGCCGGTAAGTCTGTCTGGGAAAAGGAGCGACGAGAGAGATATTTTTCTATCGCTGACTAAGAGTAATCGCGCGCAAGTAAATGTCGGTGGTTCAATGATTCATGATTGCAAAAAAAATACAGAGAAGATAAAAAGCAAAGCTTCGAAAATAGGACGCGGCAGTGGCACAGAGACGTAATGATGGAGAAGGAGGCGGAGGGAGATCCTCTCCTTTAGAAATCTATCACGTCGTTCGGAGCATCAACAAAACAGAACGAAAGCGAATTGTCGCCACGGTGAATCGATTGCGAATCAGCGGTTGTTGGCGATAATACATCTAGATTTATATATAGTAGGATAAGGCGGCGCGAGAGGGTGGCCACAGCGATACAGTGGTACAGAGAGAGAGAGATAGGAAAGAGCGAGAGGAGAGGAAGCGAAAACGGACGAGATCGCATGAGATTGGGAGGAAGAGGACGAAGGGGAAAGTAGAGGAAAGAGGAAGGAAGAAGTAAGAGAGAGCGAGAGAGAATGGAATGAATGAAGAGGGCGACCTTGTTGGACACACTCCTCTTTCAGTTCAAGAGGGGGGAGGTACGAGACATTTAAGAGTCAAGATTGAGATGCGAACACGCGTGATTCAATTATGATCGATTTTGAATGGAGAAACATCAAGGGATCATCGATTCACATTATACGCCGCATTCCGACACGATCGAGATAGAGGGGGAAAGGAAGTTCCGAGAAAGGAGCAGGAATAGAGAGAGGCACACTTACACGAGACGAAAGTGCAATCAACGCCCTTGCGGATCAATGAGATTCGCCGACTTTAGAGATTGAGCGAGCAATGAAACGAAACAAAGAAGATTATATTTGGGAACTGAGCAAATTAGAGTCGCCGGTCGGTCAGTGATCTCGGACGGTCACCATCCATTCCCCTTCCTTTCCCGAACAGAAATAGAGAAAAAGAGTTGGCTCTCAGAGATCGGCCGGACACGCACGGGCGCATACAACACAACAAAAATGCGGACGGCGCGTGATCGGCTCGACTCTATAGAACGGGGGAGGCAGCCGAGTCGAGCTCGAGCAAAAATACGGTCTCTTCGTTCCAATAGCTCTCTAACCACGAGCGGCACGAATGGCTGAATTTCGAACGCTACGTTTTAAGAACCCTAGCGGATCTCCCTTCCGGAAGAAGAGCAACGAAATGATGAAAAGTTGAAGTGTCCGTTCCAAATGAACCCAATTAGTCGTTTCGTCCCCTCTCTCTCACTCTTCGCTGTGCCCCACGGGGAACCAGGCTGCCAAACCCGTCTTTTGTTGCTTCCTTCCTGCCAGTGCTGATGCGCATCGAGAATATCGGGGGCGCTGTAACGCAAAAACAGTGACAAATAATCGCATTGTTCGAATCGAGTGATGGATTAAATGACGAGGATTGACCGTTTAAAATGCGCCGAAGTGGGTTGTTCTTCAAAATGAGAGCGGGAAGGAAATCAAGGGATGTGCGAGGCGGAAAACATCGCGAGCACGTGAATTCTGCAGACGCGCCGCCGGACAAATGCGCAAAACAACAGGGGAGAATGGTAATGAGCGGGCGGCGAGCTGGAAAGGGCAGCACAACATGATGAGTGGCTGTAGTTCGCGGTCTGTCGCGCCAACATCCCTGTCTATCGGTCGATGTTAGATTCGCAAAGTGCGCCGGGACGAGGCTGACGAGGCCAACTCTCTTCCATGAGATACGCGACGGGACGCGACGAAAACAAAGATCCAAAAAGGAAGGAAGGGAATATGGGGGAGGAACAAACGTCATGATAGTGAAGGAGGCACGGGGCTGAAAACAACGTTTGTTGCAGGAGGGGGCAATAGTCTTTCAACCGCTGCTGATGCAGAAGGAAATTCTCGCGACAGGCGCCTGGGCACCGGCGTGACAGCGAGCAAAATTTATTTGTGGCTGTCCACGCCCTGATTTTGTCGCTAATTTGCAGGGCGGAAATAAACCATGTGATGAGCACAAAATACTCGCAAACAGATACGAGGAAGCATCGAGAGATGCGAAATAGGCGGAAAAGAGTAAAATGAAATCAGCCGAGAACCGGTTACCACGTCCCCGCCGCCGCCCGAGATCGGTTCGCTTCCTGCCCAGTAGTTCCTCGCTCTGCCTCTTCCTCTCTCTCCCACTCTCTCTCTATCGTTCCCGATCGGAAAAGGGAAGCAAGCACAATAGTGGAAAGGACACTGAGCCATCACTGAACTGAACGGCTAATCGATCGAACTGTCAGTCGCATTACGGGCGGGGAGTGAACCTAAATGAGCTGGGACGATGCGTCATCGGCTAGGGCTCGTAAGAACATGCCAAAGAGTCGCATTCGTGTTTCGTGCTCGTTTGCTGCGCTTCATGCGGAAATGGGATGATTTCATATGCATTAGAATGGCAAGGATACTGAGAAATTTTTAGAATACATAGCAAAGATCGCTATTGTGACGCGAATCATTTTTAATCACGACAGCTGTTGCTTTCAGGTGTCAGTTAAGTGGTACAGTTGAATTTCACGGGGACTCCACTTCAATATCGCAAAGGAACACAGCGTTTTACATGGGGTGGGCGAGGAATGAGAGAGCACTGAGAAAGAGAGATAATCTCTCGCGAATTTACATGCACTCTCGCGATTGGAATCGAAGCGAATGTTTTTTTTCTGGAAATTTGCTATATGATGTCGTGTGGAATGAACCAATTCCTTTCATCATCCTGTTTACGGGTGGCATGATAATCGTGTTTCACCCGATGTGAAATGTTTCCTGGTAAATAATCAGTATGCGAAGGTAGGAGGAATGATTCGGCATTTTGAAGTAAAAATGGAAGTTGTTATGACGAATAAAGAATACTGATATTTAGGAAGAAATGGTACATGAATAATGCATCAACGTTCTTTGACTATTAATAATATTTCACCATTGTAATCGTTCTACGATAATAGTCGCTCACAGTTACAATTCGACGTCTTTCGAGAGCCTCAATATTCGATGACGAGAATTTTTGAAAACGACGATAGTCAGCTAGACATTGACGAAATCGCACTGAAAAAATACAAAAAAAATAAGTGAATACGTCTTTCAGTATCAATGGAGAAACATTTTTTTCATATGGGCAACGCAAGCAACATCGAACAATAAATATCACATTTTCCGAATGAACACAATGAGAAATCCTGAGTACTTGGTTATGTATCATAAAATGGAGAACCATCGATGAATTACAGAGTCAGGATCTCTATCATTTATTCTGTGCTTTAAGCATTCCTAATGATTGATAGGTGGCGTCACTTCCTCTGTCTTTCTGTTCTGCTCAAATAATATTTTACTTTTATTTCCTTTTTTTATTTTTTAAATAATTTGTCGTGTATTTTGATATTAGAATTGCATATTACAGTTTGGCACCGAGACGACACCACATCTCGGTGGAAAATTGAAGAAGGTCCACAATTCAGCCCCTCAGGCAGACGGATATAATCTCCGGACGGAGGGAGGAACTATAACTATAAGAATTTTGACCTTATGGTTTATGATCGTCTGTTTATCGCCGCGGCGGCGACCCTTTGCAATAGCGATTCGAGTCCCGGCGAAATCCATAAAAAGATGAGAACTGCCTCTCTCATCTCTGTTCAGATCCACATTTCCTTGTCAAAATAACCGCGTTCGTTTCCTGTTAATTGAATGTCCAATCAATCACGACTCGTTGCTAATCGTGATCTAACCGTAATGGATGGGAGGTCCGTAACGAATTGATCTACTAGCCGGCGCTCCTTTCACTCACTCAGTAACGATCTCATCCTCTTGTAGCCAGTCGTCCTCCCTCTCTCCACTGCCCAAACGGTCGTCATAAATTGTTTTACGGCCCAATAGCCCCCTCAGAGCGAGGAAAGGAAGTGAGGACAGAGAGAGACAGCGGCTTGTGTCATTTGACACATATCTCTTACACGAGCAGTCACTCGGCTTCTCTGCCTTGTCAGCAATAAATTCCGTTCACTGCATTCTATAATTGTTCAAATTTTTGGAATTGTTCATTACCAACGTCTTCTTTTCGCCATGTACAGGCTTCGAATTATTGTTGAACATTTCTATAGGGAACGCCATCCAGCCTGAGCGCTGCCCGATTATCTAGAGGCGTGGGTGCCAACAAATCATGGCGACGGCTCTCCTCTTATCATCATAACTAAGTCGATTAGCGCTGTCGGCGCCCTTTGATCTCTCGCACAGTCAGAATCAATCAGAGGCCCTTCGCACCTCTATTGATACCAGGTTCCTACCTCTCATCACTCTCTGCCCTGAGTATCACTCAACATTCGCTAGATGAATCGTTTTTACTGCGCTCGTTTACTGCTTCTGTAGGCCATCTCTGTTGTGATAGCGCGGCAGTGATCCTGTTTTGGCTCGATAGATTTAGGCGTTGACTACCGCAACCATTCCCTCCCTCATCACTCATTCCTGGCTGCTTCTGCAGCTGTTACTCACTTTGCCGCTCATAAATTCGTCTCTTCCCGGTCGTTTCAGCACTCGCCACTCTCACACATGTGATCAATTTCCCATTCTGTCATTTGCGAAACCTTGAATTCGCCTTGTTCGCAATGTACATTGGTTGTTTCATTGCTGATCTACATTAAAATGATCAGATGAGCGAGCTCGAGGCCTCGACGTCACGAGCGAACGGCGTCGTAAAAGTTGGTTTCTGTTGCACGATCAACATTTCGTACTTTCGGAGAGATGGTGGAAGATGGAACGAATACTAGAAAACCGCTCTACCATCATCTGTGCACAATGGCTAATTATTGATTATAATTTTACAATATATTATAAACTGCAGCTCAGCGTCAAGGAGTCAGCGGCGCTCGTACGGAAGGTCAAAGCGCATCCGCTTTTTCCAGCCATCGAGGTAACGACATTACATATAACGACTGTAATAAACTTTCTTTTTTTCCTTCGATCGAGCATGATTGAATGACTCTTGTTGGCGATCGACAAGTGGAACAGTAAACGTTTTATCAC
This sequence comes from Pristionchus mayeri, assembly GCA_036245805.1. Classification (NCBI taxonomy): domain Eukaryota; kingdom Metazoa; phylum Nematoda; class Chromadorea; order Rhabditida; family Neodiplogasteridae; genus Pristionchus; species Pristionchus mayeri. The sequence goes on from BTRK01000006.1 coordinate 44,090,936, forward strand.
TTAGATACTGCTCATCAAAATCGAGACCGCGATGCGACTCAACGGAGACGAGAGCGTCTTCGATATCAAGGATGTCATACAGGTGGGCTCGAAATTTACAGATAATAGATATTACAAGCATAGCTAGCTACTCCTTTAAATAGAGCGGACCCGTAGTGGGCACTGGGGTATCAGATTGTGAAGAAAGACAGTAGAGAAATCGACGGGAGATTATGAGGGAGTTTAAGTAGAGGTGATGCGGCGTGTCTTATTAGGAGGATCGCTCAATTAGAGTTAGAAGAGGAAGACCAGAGCTGCGATGCCGGCCATGAGTGATAACGATGCTTCTGGAAGCTCGATTTTGCTAGTGTCACTTATGATTTTTTCATAATTGCGTTATCAATATGATCTCATTCTTATTCTTTCTCAATCGATCGAAAACGCTTAGTTCCAATTTTAAAATAGTATTACCTCCGTTGGTAATAGGAACGTCGCGCATCATCTGGCTCCCTGCTGCAAACGCAATATTGTACTTGAATTTAGTTTTTCATGAAGTCTGGCATGCATGCATTAGTGATACATGTTTGGTTAGAAATTCACAAAAAAAAACAAACTTGGCATGCATCATAACTTAGCGAAATCGACTGACAAACTCACGTTCCATCGTCGTGTACTTGCCATACATGGTATTCATCCCATTGGCCGTTGAGAGACCGGTCGAGGGATCGTAGAGCACCTGAGTGCCCAGAGTCTGCAATGTTTAGAAATCATTTCAAGATCAAAGATCAACGACCGAGTTTTTTTGCGAGCAATCATCTTTGCATTTCTCTGCGACTCCTACGATTCGTAAGTATTTGAAAGTTTCTAGGATGGGCACACCTTCCTGTCTCACATATCGACTAGACTCGTCATATTTCCTGGTCGGATCAGATACGATCGGCCACTCCCATTTCGTCAAACATAGGTGATGATGAGTCGTAAACCCGGATCGGATTAATAGATAAGACGCACCGATGACCCCACGGCGTAGGGCGAGTACGTGGAGGCGGAGGCGTACGGACTCTGCTGCGGGTTAACCGTGTTGCCAGGAATGCCCTGCAAGTCAGAAGATAAATCGAAGACAAACTTATAGAAAAATGAACTAACGCAGATAGCACGGATATGTAGTAATTGTGAATATTATCCGCTGTAGGATGTGAATTTGTTGATTTACCTGTCCTATCTGGTAGACGGGCGATGCTGTGGTCGTGTAGGGCGGTTGCGTAGACGGGCTGTAGAATGGCTGCTGAGGAGAGGGCGTCGTCGAAGGGTAGTAGGGCTGAGAGATTATCAATCGATATCTAATTGGCAGAGCCGTCAAATCGACTTGACCGTCTTTGACGAATTGTATGCTCACCGACGATCCTTGCACATTGTTCACCCCGACGGCTCCTTGATTAACGGGGGTGCCCGTGATGGGATACTGCGAGCCGTACGGAGTCGTAGACTGCAGCGGGTAGGCGGTCGAAGGCGACGACGTCTGAGATGAGACACTCATCACTTTCAATGTCAATAATTGTTATCGACTACAGAATTACGTGCCGCTCTGTCAGAATAACTGAACTAAATGCATCACTGACACTTTCCGACACATCTACGCTATGAATACGGACGACAGGATTACTCACGAACGGTGCCTGCGAGTTGGTGTTGCCGTACTGCGGTTGTCCCGCCGGATTGTAGCCAATCTGAACGGGTGCCGTGGTACTCTGGGGTCCCTGAGTGCTGGTGTACGGTGCGAACGTGCTGGTCTGCGGCTGCTGCGGCTGCTGCGGGTTGCCCAGAACGTAAGGCTGCTGCTGCAGCTGCTGCTGCGATGGCTGCATCGTGCTGCTGCTGCCGAACTGAGGCTGTTGCATGGTGCTCGGGGATGCAGTGTACGCGGGGCTGGCGGTGGTGGTGCTGGTGCAGGGGAAGGTTGACGTCGGTGGAGCCATCGTCGTTGTCGTCGAGGGATAGTAAGAGGTCGTCGATGGGCTCATTGTTGACGTCGTGGGCGCTGCTGTTGAAGAGTACGGCATCTGCGTAGGCATCGGCGTGCCCTGATCGAACTGCGTCGAATAGGGGAAGGCGGTCGTCGATCCAGAGTACACCTGAGCGGGCTGCTGAGTGCTAGAGAAAGGCTGCTGCTGCAGTTGCGGAGCCGGTTGCAGAACCTGCTGTTGCTGCTCGGGTTGCATGCTAGAGGAGTAGGGGAAAGGGGTTGTCGACGATGGAACTCGGGATGTTGAAGGGGAGGGGGAAGCGGAGGAGGAGGAGGAAGGGGATGCGGTCGAGGGAGAGGGACTGTAAGCGGGAGTGCTGCTCACCGGCTGCATGCTGCCGGTGACCAGCGGGAGTTGGGAGGCAGTGGGAGCAGGCTGGAGGGTGGGCATGGGCGTGCCCTGATCAAACTGGGTCGAGTACGCAAACGTAATCGTCGTCGGTGGCCGAAGCGTGCTGCTACTGCTGTTGCCGGCTGCAGCAGCTGCCGCAAGTGCTGCAGCTGCAACTGCGGCGGAACCACCGCCTGCTGCAAGGGCGGCTGCAGGACCTTGCTGTTGCTGCTGCTGTGCGAAGGCAGGGTCGTACTGGTTGCTCACCGGCGCAGTTTGGGAAGTCACCAACGCAGGGTTGTATCCGGGCTGCGGCTGGGAGATCTGAGAATATTGTCCGGATTGGAACTGATTTGATACGGAGGGATTGGGCTGCATTGCGAAATCACTCGAAGCGGTGGGGGAGGGCTGGAAATCGGGAGCTGAGCCGACTGGCCGAGGAACAGCGGGTCCGGAATCCTGCACGAATGCACTCGAGGACTGGGCGGCGAATCCGCGCGACTGCGAAGGCGCAGAGGGATTCGGTTGGAATGCGGGTCCAGCGACAGAGGGGTTGGGCCCGAAGATCTGATTGGATCCAGGAATCGGTTGGTTCGAAGCAACAGGGGAGGGGAACACAACAGGCAAAGGGGTAACTGTAGATCCGGGCTGGCCACCGACAAGGTCTTGGTTTTCCGATCCGGCAAACATCGAATCCGAGCTAAAACCAGGCTGCATGTCTGAACTGAACGAGGCCTGGTTCGAGTTCACGAAGGTAGAATCAGGACCTTGACCCAAGCTACCAGTAGCCTGGTTCGTTCCGACAATGGTCTGTGTGAAGGTTGTGCTGGATTGTTGGCCGGTTCCACTGGGAACCTGATTCGTGCCAATCACCGTTTGGGTGAACGTGGCTTGGTTCGGTGGTACCTGATTCGGTGCCTGGCTCAGACCCGAGGGTGCCGTCGCGGGTCCGCTGATGGTCTGCGATATGATGACGGTGTTGGACTGTTGCGGCAGTGAGCTCGGAGCAACGGGCACAACATTCACTGACGACGAAGACACGGGGGAGGAGGGAGGAAACACAACGGGAAGGGGAGCAATCAGGGAGTCGTTCGTATTAGATGAGGGAGGAGGAGAGGGAGTGGGTGTGAAGCCTTCGGCCAGGTACGGGGATGGAGCATTCGGGGTAGAGGAGAGAGCTGGGGTGGACGAGGATACGAACGCAAACTGGATAGAGGATGCGGAGGACGATGAGGGGAACACATCCGGGCCAGGGGTGGTACTCGCATGCTCGGTTACCGGAGGCGGTGCCATGGTTGACGTGGGTCCGTAGTACGGCGCCGATGTTGAGGTGGGCCCATAGAACGGAGCCGAGGTGGTGCTCGGGTAGTTGGGCGTGGTGTCGAAGTTCTGCGTGAGCGGCGCGAGTGAGCCCGCGGTGTTGTAGGCGGGAGTGGTGGTGGAGTAGGGGAAGGCCGTGGAGGGAACGTTCATTGGGGGAACGAAGCCGGTGTTCTGCAAGAGGGAATGAAGCGGGGATGGGCGGTACTGAAGAAAGCGCAGACCAAAAGATTCATAATCGGGTTTGAGGATCGTTTTGGGGAAGATGATCTGGACTTCAACAGCAGGGAGAGGATAAAGCATGTTAGCGTACCGGTCTCGACGTCCCTTGCTGCACGCTCGGATTCGGGTTGAATTGCTGGTTGGCTGAAATTTCGGTCTTTTCTCAAGAATAAAATTGCCTCTGAATTTATGCAACCGTAATTAACTACAATAATTCAAGAAAGGTGGTTGTCATTTTTGAATACTTCATTTTGCAGCACTATGTCTGAAGTCACTGAAGCTTATGGAGCACTAAAATTACCAAAATGGTAACCCCTCATAAAACCACCAACCGTAGTTCGGCTGATCCCTGTTGATATTATTGTACATCACGGGCTGCTGGTTGTTCGGGTTGTATCCTCCATTCGGGTTGTACTGCTGCTGCTGCTGCTGCGGCACGCCGTTCTGAGGCATGTTCACTCCTAGCGCCTGGTTCAGCTAGGGATGCGGGTAGCGATTCATTCTAAGGACTACGGTACCCACCTGGTTCTGCATCTGATTTGGCTGCCCGTACCACACGTAGATCTGCTGGTTTCGCGAGACGGAGGTTGGTGGCTGGAACTGACTGAAAATAGAGAAATCAATTAGTTATCTTAAAGTTTAGTTATGTGTGAGTTGACTTAGTGTGCTGTAGTTGCGAGCAGTGCAATCGAGTGAAGTAAGTGTGTGATTCTGATCGCCCGAGTGGTGCTTCGTTATGTGACAGTAGTGAAAGGATAGTGATAGAGTGATAGACTCCATAGAGTGATAGTAGAGAGTGAAACACGGCATGCACTCACATATTTACATACCCAGGACGAGCTTGATTCGAGGGCTGAACGACGGCCTAGAAATGTGAGTTTTTAATGTCAGTGAAGTCTCGATTCTTAGAACTCAATTAGAATGTGACGTACTTGCGAATTGTAATATATTTGCGATGGTTGCTGGTTGCATGTCGTGCATTGGCTGCAGGCAGGAGTGGGCACCTGAACAGGGACGTCTCTTGTCTCAGGCAGAGTACAGAATCCCAGTTTCTCGTCATTCTTGCTAAAAAGAACAGATTTCGGGGTCCATAAACTCACTTTGAACGTCATGAGAAATGTGCACAACGGCACGTAGACAATGGCCATATTCCGTGCTGATTTTTGCCCTCAGATTCTCTGTATCTTCCCTGCTGTTTGCATACAAGTGACTGTACAAGCAACCGCTCCTCGAGTGGCAATCAAACGAGGAACAACTGTCTGTCAAAATGTCATTTCAGCAGTACTGATCAGTTTATCTCGATATCTACTGTCTAAGCCTTCAGTGAGATGTCTGCAGAGTGGCATGCTCATAAAGCTCGCAATAAACAAGTCTGAACATTAAGCGACAAGGGCAAGCAAAAGGGGATGGTACGCCACTTAGAGGGATCGAAGATGGCTCATTTGCGAAGGGAAACGCCGAAAATGACCGGAACAATGCGCACGTTTGTCTTAGAGATTGATCACCGAGAAAAGCAAAAGACCATCGCCCGCCTCCGTAACGAATGGCTATTGATAACCGGAAAAGCCGATGCGCAAAGTAAGCGATAGCCTTAACTGGTACGCAAAAATGGGCCTATAAACAGCGCCGGATAGCGTCGATTGGGGCGAATTGCGGTCTGAATGCAGTACTAATAGCGCCGTCAAATGCTTCAGACGCCCGAAGTCGGGGGTCCTCGAGAGGCGAACGATCGAGCAATTGAGCCAAGATATTGCGAGTAATACTCGGGTATCCCGCGGGCAAATATGACCCAGCCGCCCTCTATTGTATTACCCGGGGCAGTTGTCTTTTTCGATTGCGTGCTCGCTCGCTCGCCCCCCGATTGCTTTCTAGTTGTAGAAGGCAGTAACATGAATCCACGGGCAAACAGACTGTGTATTTAAACCGATCACGCACTGTTGATGGCGTAGGAAACTCTCAGGGTCCGTTCCCACGATTCCAGAAACTGTGGATATCCTTGAGACCTCTAGTGAAGAACCAGCTCGCTTGTGACTCATTATCCGCTAGTTCCTGGTTATCATAGGCGATACTCAAGTAGTCAAAGCGATTTGCTCAAAAGATTTTAAAGACTGCTTCGTTGTTCTATTGCCTCTACTCTTTCCGCGTCGTCACCAAGAATTATTTCGGGAGAGGGGAATTCGCGCCTCTACGAGTTTGTTTGCCCAATAATCGGACTTGTCTTTCGAGTATCAGCCTCGTTGCGAGAGAGAGAGAGAAATACTAACGAAGCGTGCACCATTTGATACGCAAAAGCTCATTGACCTACAAAACCCTATAAGGAAACTGCGTCCGAAGTGTACTATTAAATCAAAGAAACAAATATGTCTAAGGAACAACGAATTCCATCGCTGACAGTTCAATTATAATTATGCAACTAAGCTAGTGTGTTTCTAATATTTTCCAGGTGCGATGATGCTACCCAAACGTGGAATAGATACAGTACAAGTATTTCAAAATGTTTTCTGGCTTGAAAATTAATGTACCGCGCTCCAGCCCACATAAGCTATTGATTTCGAACATATCATAACCGTAAATTGTAAAAAAAAACAAAAAATATCTAACTCACAATAGCCAGTAGTAATAGAACGATCATCGTGCTCGCCCGTCTCGTAGCCATGCTCGTCTCAACGATGACTCGTCTTCAGCTTCCTTCTCCGTTCGTTCTTTCCTCCTCTCGATGCTGATCGCAATCTGCTCCCCTCCCTGAGACACTTACGTCAACGGGGAAGAAGAAGAATCGAGGGAGACGAAGACGATGAGGAGGAGAAGGAGAAGGAGATAGATACGGGGATAGATTGTTTTGTGTGCGCTCGCGCTCCCTTCCGGGGGAGAGAGAGAGGAAGAGAGAGAGACAGGAGGAGATGGACCAACAGGCAAGTGCGTACGTGGGGTGGTCAATGATAGCCAGAATCTGGATATCACTTGCGTGAGCGGATGCGATCAGGATGAGGAAAGCGAGTGATGTGTGGAAGAACTCTCTAAGCCGCCCCTGGGAACTATGAGGAGGCGGGAGGGATGAGAGAAGCTGCCACGCCTAAATGCTCTCTGCCAGGTGACAAACTTTGAGTCACACGCGGGAAAAAAAAAGTGTGTGCGAGAAGCTTAGCGGTTTGTTGTAGAGTATTCTAGAGGTCGGCTCGAGAAAGTGGGATCAGATTGCGTTCAGCTGTGACAGCGTCGTACCAACCATAACGTCGTGTTTCGTTGTATGTATCAAAAATATCTCCCATCAGGACTTCCTTGCCTTGTCTTCCAGTCCTCGAAATGGATACCTTGTGGAAACGCTAGAGGTGGGCAACCATCTTGAGCCTTCTTCGTTTCCTTTCCTTCGTTCGATCACGTTCCCATATTTGCCCACTCTGCCCTCGGGGCTCCAGTGCGTTATAGGATTAGCGCACTGATCTCTTCCTCTGGAGCACTAACCCGGCGCTATCATATCACAGCCCTTGTTTGACGGTAAACTTAATTTGAGTACTCGAATGTTCGTCGTTGCCTCATTGCTTCGCTTAGCTCAAACAATGGCGGCTCTTCTCTCTTTGCGCAGTGTTCGCCCTTATCGAATTGACGTGATGCAGAGGGCGGGGGCCATTCAGTGAACACCCCTCGACACCTGGCATTTTCAACTCCACTGTCAGCTATTGACACTCGAGTACAAACAAACAGTAGACGGGATGACACGTAGAAGTTGTTGGGCTAGATACTGGATGAAAAAAAACAGAAGTACGTCACAGTGTATAAATTTCAGAAGATCTCCGAGATTCGCACCACGAGGGGAAAAGAAGATGCAGAGGTACGGGAAGGGGTCAAAGATCGTTAAAGTTATTGTTTTCGAGATCAGGCTGTTGATTTTGCATTTTCACGAAAACAGGAACGCTGAAGTGGCAAAACTATATCGATTACACATTGAACAACACACAAGCAAAATATGTTTGAAAAAATTGGTTCTTTTTCCTGATTCGATGTTTGAAGATTCGTATTATTGCAGCTCGATGCATTCATGCAAGAGATGCTCGCCACGCAGGCGACGCAGCTAAGAGAGCTCAAGAAAGTGATTGACTACATCGATGAATTCGTTAGCAAGTACAAACGTCAGTTTGACTTTTAATTCTAGCCATTTTTCTTTAGCCAGGTTTTCCGAAGTTTACAGACTGACGAGAAAAATCGGACCTGGCAGAGCTAGTAATCAATTAATAATTGACTATTTCTTGATTGATTATTTGATACTCAATCAAGAAATAGTCAATTTTTGATTGACCATTTCTACAATTGATTGATTACAGATACTCTCCGGAAGCGCGTGCCAATCGAGAGTCTTGTGGGCACTGGAGACAGCGACGATGGCATGCCCTCATCGCCAGCCTCCAGCACCGATGAACCCGCGGTTAGTATTATCTCAGTATTTGTATTTTTTTTTATTGTTCCTTTCGAAGACTTCTGACTTTGAATACAAAAAAAACGAAAATCTTAGCAGATATAACTTCCCAATCTTGATCTTTGAACTTTAATTAAGAGAAGATTGTCTTCATTGCAGAGCAGCTTCGCGCCACCCATTGTGGATCACGAGGCTCCATCTGTGGCCGTGATGCAAACCCCTCAGGGCATGATCTCGATCCCGCTGAGGCTGCCGCCATCCGATGCGCAGGTTACTATTCCAGTCATTCTTTAACATTTCGATCGCATGTATGATAGGAGAGATTGGATTACATAGAGACTGGTTCTCATACGTTAATACTTAGAAGACAGCAGCTCGTCGAGTGATGGCCGTCGTACCTCCGATGGACGATGGCTACCGACTGAGGATGGTCATGATTCAAGCAGCACTGGTAAGTGTACGTCATCAAGTTTCATTAATCGAAAAATTCAGAACCCGAACCTCACTGCGGAAGATCGCAAGAAAATCGCGAGCCAATTAGGATGCGACCCAAAGCAGTTAGAATCATGGTAAAATACAACTGAATCGTTCTCCTGATTAGGTCTTTCATTCAGGATCGCCGATATGAGAAGACAATCCTCCGCACATCTCATGATGGGACGCCCACCACCCTCTGCCTCAGAAAACGCCAAGAATCAGAGCAAAAACGGGAAATGAAAGAATCAGGAATTAAAAAAAACTTGTTGTTCAATATGATAAAATTGATAAAATGATAAAATTATTTGAATTAAAGTTGTTTCGCTAATTTCTAAACTGGTTCGGGGGTTGAACGAAATGTTCGGATCTATCAGGTTGGTCATAAAGTTTTGTCCGATTTTAACCAATGTGCAGTCTGACATCTCTCTTCGTTCGTTTTTGCCCAATAAACTTAGGTCTTTTAGTGATAGATAGGGGCGTCTATACTCTCTTTAGCGCACACTATCATAAATCTGTCAGACCTAAGAAACGAATACAGTAATGTCCCATACTTCATCTTAGCGACCTACACCCTGACTATTTGAACGATCATCATTTCATTTGGAATAGATATATGACCCAAACTTTGCCACAGTAGTAAAGCACGATGGTCATATGTCGCACCGGTAATATTGATACTGATCAGCCTCTAAGGGCCTATTAGATATAGGCGAGTAATCCGAGTTTGGGATTTAATGACACTTGCAACTACACGTTTCTGGTGTATTGTATTTATACCGGTGGCCCTAGATATTTCAATTATTCATAAATGTGAACTTCCTGTCCAATGCAAGTTACAATAAGCTTTGGGAGAGAATGTGGCTTTCCATTCATGAACAGGGTTCTTCGGAGTGTAGGTGTGCAATTTTGAACATCGACATACCCACTTTTGGCGTTTTTGCGCTAGCCCTGTAGTTTGAGGAGCGGTAATTTCGTGCTCAAAGTAATGAACAACCCTTATCCTATCCCTCATCAATTAAGAATAGTATGGGGGTCGCTACTTTTTCTAGGGCAATCCGTGTCCGAATACCCCCCATGTTATGTATTTCGGCATTTATATTGAAAAATAATTGATGAACAAATATCACTTTTTTAGAAGAGAATGCCAAGTGGGCTCTCAAATATTGATGTAATAGAGAACCCTTAAAGTAGTGATTATAGCGCCCATAGGTAGGTGCCCGTCTCATCAATCCTCGAAACAGGTGATTTATTCGAAAGAACTCTGCTTTTTCTAAATATCCATGATTCATCGACCTGTACGAAGCGCATAACGAATTCAGCAGCTCTCCCTTTTCGAAACTAGGTAGTGCACGACTAGTGCTTCTTGATAAACTTTGTGAGCGTCCATCTAAAAAATTCTCTGCGAAGTGCAGGAACTTAAGAAAAATCGTATTTTTTGTGAAAAATTTAAAGTTACGCAGGCCTTTATTTCTCGCGCAGTAGAAGTGCATGCACCATTTCCACGATAACATTGAAAATGCCGAACATGTCCCTATATATCGACATCATGACTATATGTGGCCATTTGGGCCAAACAAATTATACGAACTCAAAGTCGGTGTCGGAAATCGGACAAAACTTTATGACCAACCTAATACTTCACAACGTGTCAGAGTGGTGGGAGGTCGTTAGCTTGATAGAACTATACTTGCATAGACCTCGTTCGATATGAGTTTTTATCGTACATGTTAGCGAAATCAGAACGGCTACCGAGAGGCACCGAGAAATTTTCGATTTCTGGCTCTCGCGAATACGCAATTTTAAAAGTCGTTGTTGAGCTCTTATTTTTTATCATGGTCAATTTGCAGGAATCGACCCAGACATGCCCAGCCAATTATGGATTGAAATCGATTAATCGAAAGCAAACAATTATGGCGCGATTACGGTATTTTGGAAAGCTCACCAAGGCCGTTGAGCTTTCCAAAATACGGTAATCACACCAAAAGGGGGATTTGATTTATCGATTTCTAGCCATAATTGACCGGGAATGTCCGGATCGATTCCCGAGATCAGAGATCACATTGAGAATGAGAGGGACTCTGATAGATGAAGGGGAGCAATTTGGAAGTAGAAGAATGAACAAGAGTCAATCTCGGATGTTTCCAGTGGCCACTACGATCTGAGTACGCACCGAAGCTTCTCCAGGACTGAAAAATATGCAAAACATCATCTGCTTCATTCTGACGATCAGAAGAATCCATAGGCGAGATCTGCAAAAGAGCAAAATGCTTACAACACCCAGGATTCCCAAGCCGTCTCCGATCCAAGTACCAACTGGGCTCACCGTTGCTTAACTTGACAGATCGGACGGGATGTCGTGTTCTCAACGGGGTATGGTCGTAAGCGAGAGCTGAGGGTGAAAGAATCGACAGCTATTCTGCAAATTGACGAGCTCTAGGTCTTCACGCTGATAATGAGGAATGGATGTGCAGAAGAAGATAACTGATCTGGTGGCATGGAGAGAAGGAATACCCTTTCTCATTTCCTTCTAGGGTCTTCCGCAGCCGAATGGGCTCTCTTTTCGTCTCATTCTCGGATTGTCTGCCACTGTTTTTTAATAAATTAATTTTCCCCGAGAGGGATGGGCCGATCCTGGAAACAGTGCGATACCAGGCCGGCCCGTGGTGGACGAGGAGCAAGCCCCTGCGAATCCACCTGGTTTCAAAAATCAGTTAATCTCGATGTATCCATATAGGATACGTACCGGAGACTAAGCCGATAAGAACAGAAACTACACTTTGATCTTAGCTACAAGAGCCGAGAAGCGATACTTTTGCAGCAAAAGTGTTTTGTTATGCAAAATCAACTGCATCATAGGTGCTGCGGGTAAGAGGCCTTTCGAAAACACGTTGCAAAATGCGTGATGAAGGGTGAAAGAATCAAGGAATATTTTCGGGAAACGCGCATTATTGAGGGAGAAGAAAAGGTGAATTACGAGTCAATTATTCATCTTCATAAAGATCAAAGATCACACCGAGCATGACAGAGACGACTCTGAGAAAGGAAGGGGCACAATTGAGGAGGAGAAGAAAGTAGGAACGGCATTCCCGGTTCTTTCCATGAGCATCTACTGCCAGCGAGTATCGATCGACCTACTGATAATAGATACCGTAACCCAAGGGCTGGAATGTGCCTTCGGACAGGTGTGAGGTGAACGATGGCGGCATAAGTTAGGATCATTTTTAGGAGAGTTTGAGCATACGCGGCACCTTTTATGCGCAAAAGCGAGCGTCTAGCTTCAAAATTTTAGCTCATATTTGAAAAAAAAAACGGAACTATTTACTGCAGTGTACAAAAACTCCAGCTTTTTAGGCATTTTTCGTGCCGTAATGGATGAGTAGCTTGAGTGAGTGTCATCGGGGAGTTATCAATGTATTCTGTTCGAGAAGTGGTTTATCTGCACTCTCTCATCGCTCCTCCTCCTCCTTTACTGTTTCGAATCCCTTGCTAGACTTGTGACGAATCAACACTATTGCTAGAGTTGAATCGAATTCAAAAATGCGAGATCGGGAGAATTTCTCCGATCTCGTATTGGGCGGTTTTCCGTCGACCCGCTGTTCTCCTTCACCTTGTCTTCGTCAAGACACTCTGATGGATCCGGGGTCGAATCCATGCATTCCTTTCGCTGGATAAAGAGTGTGCGCTCTCTAGAATCAGCGAATAAGGGGCCTTTTCTGTCCCGGCGCGTGCAGAAAGCACTCGCCCTAGGTAAGATCTCCCTTACCATCTCTCATCAGCTTTGCGCAGTGGCGGTAACGTGACCAATGAGGCTTAGCCGAGGTGCGTTTATTGCTGGTTGAAAACTTTTCCCAATTGCCCGCTACGGTCCCTGAAATACGGGTACCGTATGCAATTTTTGAAACCCCGTAGGGGCAAGATTACCGTATTCTTTCTCACAAAGTAAGAGCAGTTACGGGGATGAGAATTTGAGAAATGGCGACTAAATCAGAGCGACAGAAGCCAAAGAGAGGATACAAAGGAATGAACAGACAAAATAAACTGCAAAATGCTTACAACACCCAGGATTCCCAAGCCGTCTCCGATCCAAGTACTAACTGGGCCCACCGTTGCTTAACTTGCCAGATCGGACGGGATGTCGTGTTCTCAACGGGGTATGGTCGTAAGCGAGAGTTGAGGGTGAAATAATCGACAAATATTCTGCAAATTGATGAGCTCTAGATGGACGAGGTCTTCACGCTGATAATGAGGAATGGATGTGCAGAAGAAGATAACTGATCTGGTGGCATGGAGAGAAGGAATACCCTTCTCATTTCCTTCTAGGGTCTTCCGCAGCCGAATGGGCTCTCTTTTCGTCTCATTCTCGGATTGTCTGCCACTGTTTTTTAATAAATTAATTTTCCCCGAGAGGGATGGGCCGATCCTGGAAACAGTGCGATACCAGGCCGGCCCGTGGTGGACGAGGAGCAAGCCCCTGCGAATCCACCTGGTTTCAAAAATCAGTTAATCTCGATGTATCCATATAGGATACGTACCGGAGACTAAGCCGATAAGAACAGAAACTACACTTTGATCTTAGCTACAAGAGCCGAGAAGCGATACTTTTGCAGCAAAAGTGTTTTGTTATGCAAAATCAACTGCATCATAGGTGCTGCGGGTAAGAGGCCTTTCGAAAACACGTTGCAAAATGCGTGATGAAGGGTGAAAGAATCAAGGAATATTTTCGGGAAACGCGCATTATTGAGGGAGAAGAAAAGGTGAATTACGAGTCAATTATTCAGCTTCATAAAGATCAAAGATCACACCGAGCATGACAGAGACGACTCTGAGAAAGGATGGGGCACAATTGAGGAGGAGAAGAAAGTAGGAACGGCATTCCCGGTTCTTTCCATGAGCATCTACTGCCAGCGAGTATCGATCGACCTACTGATATTAGATACCGTGACCCAAGGGCTGGAATGTGCCTTCGGACAGGTGTGAGGTGAACGATGGCGGCATAAGTTAGGATCATTTTTGGGAGAGTTTGAGCATACGCGGCACCTTTTATGCGCAAAAGCGAGCGTCTAGCTTCAAAATTTTCGCTCATTTTTGGAAAAAAAATCGGAACTATTTACTGCAGTGTACAAAAACTCCAGCTTTTTAGGCATTTTTCGTGCCGTAATGGATGAGTAGCTTGAGTGAGTGTCATCGGGGAGTTATCAATGTATTCTGTTCGAGAAGTGGTTTATCTGCACTCTCTCATCGCTCCTCCTCCTCCTTTACTGTTTCGAATCCCTTGCTAGACTTGTGACGAATCAACACTATTGCTAGAGTTGAATCGAATTCAAAAATGCGAGATCGGGAGAATTTCTCCGATCTCGTATTGGGCGGTTTTCCGTCGACCCGCTGTTCTCCTTCACCTTGTCTTCGTCAAGACACTCTGATGGATCCGGGGTCGAATCCATGCATTCCTTTCGCTGGATAAAGAGTGTGCGCTCTCTAGAATCAGCGGATAAGGGGCCTTTTCTGTCCCGGCGCGTGCAGAGAGCACTCGCCCTAGGTAAGATCTCCCTTCCCATCTCTCATCAGCTTTGCGCAGTGGCGGCAACGTGACCAATGAGGCTTAGCCGAGGTGCGTTTATTGCTGGTTGAAAACTTTTCCCAATTGCCCGCTACGGTCCCTGAAATACGGGTACCGTATGCAATTTTTGAAAGCCCGTAGGGGCAAAATTACCGTATTCTTTCTCACAAAGTAAGAGCAGTTACGGGGATGAGAAATTGAGAAAAGGCGACTAAATCTGAGCGACAGAAGCCAAAAAGAGGATCTACTCTCGCTTACGACCATACCCCGTTGAGAACACGACATCCCGTCCGATCTGTCAAGTTAAGCAACGGTGGGCCCAGTTAGTACTTGGATCGGAGATGGCTTGGGAATCCTGGGTGTTGTAAGCATTTTGCTCTTTTGCAGATCTCGCCTATGGATTCTTCTGGTCGTCGAATGAAGTAGATGATGTTTTGCATATTTTTTTCAGTCCTCGAGAAGCTTCGGTGCGTACTAGAGTGCGCAATTCGGGGCGGGTAATTCGGCATTGGACCGCTACCCGCGAGCGGTGAACGACGAATGAGATTACCCGATAACTCTCTCACAAATCAATCAATTACCCGACATCTCTCTCCGAAATCGATCAATTACCCGAAATAGTCGACGAAAAAATGTGCAAAATATCGCTATCTCTGCTGAATTAGATTGTTTAGCAGCTACACAAGTCCGCTAGCAATGTACATGACATACTTATTACTTCTTTAGTTTATTTTCCTAAAAAAATACAAATATGAGAGTATAGTCTACTGGATGTAACCACCTCAGTCATAACTATGCTGATGTGAGAGCGGAGGATGATAATGAGACCTGCTGGATCCTTTATCATTATGCCCGACTAACAGTAGCCAATCCATCTACATCCGTAAATCGACTATCCCAAAAGAGCCAATAAGCTGCCTCCCAAATAGAATCCCAACCATTTGCGGAGATTTTGCGATTGAGACAGTGGTGCAACGCGGGAAGAGCGGAATCCGACCGTCCTCCTAATGACCTACCAGTTATGGGAGCGGTCAAAATCACTTCGTATTCCATGGAACTTCGTTACGGTCGTGACTTCTATGTTCCGGTCGGCTTTTGCCCGCTTACCTCCTACCTCAAATCACAATTCAAAGCCTTTTTCTCAGCTACTGGAGAACATATTGCGCGATCTATTTACAAGTCGGGAGTACCGTATTACTACAGTACCACCATCACCTACCGTAACCAGTTCCTTGGATCAGATTCAGTCCCTTGGGTGAAATATTATCTAAAATTATCTAATGTATCACAAAATGATGACGACATAGTCAGGATTATGACAATTTACGGCCGAATCATTTTAACACCGAAAAATATTCCCAAGGAACTGGTTACGGTAGGTGATGGTGGTAATTTAGTAATGATTGAATACGGTAGTCCCAACTTGTAGAAAGGTCTCCCAAGCGAGTTATGCTCTGTTGCCGTTTTGGTCGTTGCCATTTTGTCCTTCATCCAGCTCAATACGTCATTAGCCGACTTCTCAACGAAATAGGAATGCCTAGGAAACCGATTAAGATTAGTGGAAATCAAAATCGTTGAAGAGTAAAACAAATTCAGCAAATCAAGACGTATCTGGAAGGCGGCAAACGAACGATCCGCCCATAATAATCGCGAGCAACCGTTAGGCGAGAGCGAGAGCAATCGAAATGATGAGAAAATGATCTCATGATCTCAATAAAATGGCAAGGAATAATCAAAATCGCGCATTAGTGCGACAATGCACGTTCACTATCTCGGGTAATCGATCATTTTGCGCGATTACCCGAGATAGTTCTCCCTCTCATTCTTCATTCGCAGGTACCCGCGGTGTCGGGTAGTGTTGGATTTCGAACTCTAGTGCGTACTCAGATCGTAGCGGCAACTGGAAACATCCGAGAATGACGCTTGTTCATTCTTCTCCTTCCAAATTGCGCCCCTTCATCTAGCAGAGTCCCTCTCGTTCTCAATGTGATCTCTGATCTCGGGAAAGATCGGAAAGTGACCCATCAGACACCTTTTCTTCCCTCACTAGAGAGCGTCTCTCCCCAAAATATTCCCCGATTCTTTCACCCTCTACTTTCGCTTACGACCATACCCCGTTGAGAACACGACATCCCGTCCGATCTGTCAAGTTAAGCAACGGTGGGCCCAGTTAGTACTTGGATCGGAGACGGCTTGGGAATCCTGGGTGTTGTAAGCATTTTGCTCTTTTGCAGATCTCGCCTATGGATTCTTCTGGTCGTCGAATGAAGTAGATGATGTTTTGCATATTTTTTTCAGTTCTCGAGAAGCTTCGGTGCGTACTCAGATCGTAGCGGCAACTGGAAACATCCGAGAATGACGCTTGTTCATTCTTCTCCTTCCAAATTGCGCCCCTTCATCTAGCAGAGTCCCTCTCGTTCTCAATGTGATCTCTGATCTCGGGAAAGATCGGAAAGTGACCCATCAGACACCTTTTCTTCCCTCACTAGAGAGCGTCTCTCCCCAAAATATTCCCCGATTCTTTCACCCTCTACTTTCGCTTACGACCATACCCCGTTGAGAACACGACATCCCGTCCGATCTGTCAAGTTAAGCAACGGTGGGCCCAGTTAGTACTTGGATCGGAGACGGCTTGGGAATCCTGGGTGTTGTAAGCATTTTGCTCTTTTGCAGATCTCGCCTATGGATTCTTCTGGTCGTCGAATGAAGTAGATGATGTTTTGCATATTTTTTTCAGTTCTCGAGAAGCTTCGGTGCGTACTCAGATCGTAGCGGCAACTGGAAACATCCGAGAATGACGCTTGTTCATTCTTCTCCTTCCAAATTGCGCCCCTTCATCTAGCAGAGTCCCTCTCGCTCTCAATGTGATCTCTGATCTCGGGAAAGATCGGAAAGTGACCCATCAGACACCTTTTCTTCCCTAACTAGAGTGCGTCTCTCCCCAAAATATTCCCCGATTCTTTCACCCTCTACTCTCGCTTACGACCATACCCCGTTGAGAACACGACATCCCGTCCGATCTGTCAAGTTAAGCAACGGTGGGCCCAGTTAGTACTTGGATCGGAGACGGCTTGGGAATCCTGGGTGTTGTAAGCATTTTGCTCTTTTGCAGATCTCGCCTATGGATTCTTCTGGTCGTCGAATGAAGTAGATGATGTTTTGCATATTTTTTTCAGTCCTCGAGAAGCTTCGGTGCGTACTCAGATCGTAGCGGCAACTGGAAACATCCGAGAATGACGCTTGTTCATTCTTCTCCTTCCAAATTGCGCCCCTTCATCTATCAGAGTTCCTCTCGTTCTCAATGTGATCTCTGATCTCGGGAAAGATCGGAAAGTGACCCATCAGACACCTTTTCTTCCCTCACTAGAGTGCGTCTCTCCCCAAAATATTCCCCGATTCTTTCACCCTCTACTCTCGCTTACGACCATACCCCGTTGGGAACACGACATCCCGTCCGATCTGTCAAGTTAAGCAACGGTGGGCCCAGTTAGTACTTGAATCGGAGACGGCTTGGGAATCCTGGGTGTTGTAAGCATTTTGCTCTTTTGCAGATCTCGCCTATGGATTCTTCTGGTCGTCGAATGAAGTAGATGATGTTTTGCATATTTTTTTCAGTCCTCGAGAAGCTTCGGTGCGTACTCAGATCGTAGCGGCAACTGGAAACATCCGAGAATGACGCTTGTTCATTCTTCTCCTTCCAAATTGCGCCCCTTCATCTATCAGAGTCCCTCTCGTTCTCAATGTGATCTCTGATCTCGGGAAAGATCGGAAAGTGACCCATCAGACACCTTTTCTTCCCTCACTAGAGTGCGTCTCTCCCCAAAATATTCCCCGATTCTTTCACCCTCTACTCTCGCTTACGACCATATCCCGTTGAGAACACGACATCCCGTCCGATCTGTCAAGTTAAGCAACGGTGGGCCCAGTTAGTACTTGGATCGGAGACGGCTTGGGAATCCTGGGTGTTGTAAGCATTTTGCTCTTTTGCAGATCTCGCCTATGGATTCTTCTGGTCGTCGAATGAAGTAGATGATGTTTTGCATATTTTTTTCAGTCCTCGAGAAGCTTCGGTGCGTACTCAGATCGTAGCGGCAACTGGAAACATCCGAGAATGACGCTTGTTCATTCTTCTCCTTCCAAATTGCGCCCCTTCATCTATCAGAGTCCCTCTCGTTCTCAATGTGATCTCTGATCTCGGGAAAGATCGGAAAGTGACCCATCAGACACCTTTTCTTCCCTCACTAGAGTGCGTCTCTCCCCAAAATATTCCCCGATTCTTTCACCCTCTACTCTCGCTTACGACCATACCCCGTTGGGAACACGACATCCCGTCCGATCTGTCAAGTTAAGCAACGGTGGGCCCAGTTAGTACTTGAATCGGAGACGGCTTGGGAATCCTGGGTGTTGTAAGCATTTTGCTCTTTTGCAGATCTCGCCTATGGATTCTTCTGGTCGTCGAATGAAGTAGATGATGTTTTGCATATTTTTTTCAGTCCTCGAGAAGCTTCGGTGCGTACTCAGATCGTAGCGGCAACTGGAAACATCCGAGAATGACGCTTGTTCATTCTTCTCCTTCCAAATTGCGCCCCTTCATCTATCAGAGTCCCTCTCGTTCTCAATGTGATCTCTGATCTCGGGAAAGATCGGAAAGTGACCCATCAGACACCTTTTCTTCCCTCACTAGAGTGCGTCTCTCCCCAAAATATTCCCCGATTCTTTCACCCTCTACTCTCGCTTACGACCATACCCCGTTGAGAACACGACATCCCGTCCGATCTGTCAAGTTAAGCAACGGTGGGCCCAGTTAGTACTTGGATCGGAGACGGCTTGGGAATCCTGGGTGTTGTAAGCATTTTGCTCTTTTGCAGATCTCGCCTATGGATTCTTCTGGTCGTCGAATGAAGTAGATGATGTTTTGCATATTTTTTTCAGTCCTCGAGAAGCTTCGGTGCGTACTCAGATCGTAGCGGCAACTGGAAACATCCGAGAATGACGCTTGTTCATTCTTCTCCTTCCAAATTGCGCCCCTTCATCTATCAGAGTCCCTCTCGTTCTCAATGTGATCTCTGATCTCGGGAAAGATCGGAAAGTGACCCATCAGACACCTTTTCTTCCCTCACTAGAGTGCGTCTCTCCCCAAAATATTCCCCGATTCTTTCACCCTCTACTCTCGCTTACGACCATACCCCGTTGGGAACACGACATCCCGTCCGATCTGTCAAGTTAAGCAACGGTGGGCCCAGTTAGTACTTGAATCGGAGACGGCTTGGGAATCCTGGGTGTTGTAAGCATTTTGCTCTTTTGCAGATCTCGCCTATGGATTCTTCTGGTCGTCGAATGAAGTAGATGATGTTTTGCATATTTTTTTCAGTCCTCGAGAAGCTTCGGTGCGTACTCAGATCGTAGCGGCAACTGGAAACATCCGAGAATGACGCTTGTTCATTCTTCTCCTTCCAAATTGCGCCCCTTCATCTATCAGAGTCCCTCTCGTTCTCAATGTGATCTCTGATCTCGGGAAAGATCGGAAAGTGACCCATCAGACACCTTTTCTTCCCTCACTAGAGTGCGTCTCTCCCCAAAATATTCCCCGATTCTTTCACCCTCTACTCTCGCTTACGACCATACCCCGTTGGGAACACGACATCCCGTCCGATCTGTCAAGTTAAGCAACGGTGGGCCCAGTTAGTACTTGAATCGGAGACGGCTTGGGAATCCTGGGTGTTGTAAGCATTTTGCTCTTTTGCAGATCTCGCCTATGGATTCTTCTGGTCGTCGAATGAAGTAGATGATGTTTTGCATATTTTTTTCAGTCCTCGAGAAGCTTCGGTGCGTACTCAGATCGTAGCGGCAACTGGAAACATCCGAGAATGACGCTTGTTCATTCTTCTCCTTCCAAATTGCGCCCCTTCATCTATCAGAGTCCCTCTCGTTCTCAATGTGATCTCTGATCTCGGGAAAGATCGGAAAGTGACCCATCAGACACCTTTTCTTCCCTCACTAGAGTGCGTCTCTCCCCAAAATATTCCCCGATTCTTTCACCCTCTACTCTCGCTTACGACCATACCCCGTTGAGAACACGACATCCCGTCCGATCTGTCAAGTTAAGCAACGGTGGGCCCAGTTAGTACTTGAATCGGAGACGGCTTGGGAATCCTGGGTGTTGTAAGCATTTTGCTCTTTTGCAGATCTCGCCTATGGATTCTTCTGGTCGTCGAATGAAGTAGATGATGTTTTGCATATTTTTTTCAGTCCTCGAGAAGCTTCGGTGCGTACTCAGATCGTAGCGGCAACTGGAAACATCCGAGAATGACGCTTGTTCATTCTTCTCCTTCCAAATTGCGCCCCTTCATCTATCAGAGTCCCTCTCGTTCTCAATGTGATCTCTGATCTCGGGAAAGATCGGAAAGTGACCCATCAGACACCTTTTCTTCCCTCACTAGAGTGCGTCTCTCCCCAAAATATTCCCCGATTCTTTCACCCTCTACTCTCGCTTACGACCATACCCCGTTGAGAACACGACATCCCGTCCGATCTGTCAAGTTAAGCAACGGTGGGCCCAGTTAGTACTTGAATCGGAGACGGCTTGGGAATCCTGGGTGTTGTAAGCATTTCGCTCTTTTGCAGATCTCGCCTATGGATTCTTCTGGTCGTCGAATGAAGTAGATGATGTTTTGCATATTTTTTTCAGTCCTCGAGAAGCTTCGGTGCGTACTCAGATCGTAGCGGCAACTGGAAACATCCGAGAATGACGCTTGTTCATTCTTCTCCTTCCAAATTGCGCCCCTTCATCTATCAGAGTCCCTCTCGTTCTCAATGTGATCTCTGATCTCGGGAAAGATCGGAAAGTGACCCATCAGACACCTTTTCTTCCCTCACTAGAGTGCGTCTCTCCCCAAAATATTCCCCGATTCTTTCACCCTCTACTCTCGCTTACGACCATACCCCGTTGGGAACACGACATCCCGTCCGATCTGTCAAGTTAAGCAACGGTGGGCCCAGTTAGTACTTGAATCGGAGACGGCTTGGGAATCCTGGGTGTTGTAAGCATTTTGCTCTTTTGCAGATCTCGCCTATGGATTCTTCTGGTCGTCGAATGAAGTAGATGATGTTTTGCATATTTTTTTCAGTCCTCGAGAAGCTTCGGTGCGTACTCAGATCGTAGCGGCAACTGGAAACATCCGAGAATGACGCTTGTTCATTCTTCTCCTTCCAAATTGCGCCCCTTCATCTATCAGAGTCCCTCTCGTTCTCAATGTGATCTCTGATCTCGGGAAAGATCGGAAAGTGACCCATCAGACACCTTTTCTTCCCTCACTAGAGTGCGTCTCTCCCCAAAATATTCCCCGATTCTTTCACCCTCTACTTTCGCTTACGACCATACCCCGTTGAGAACACGACATCCCGTCCGATCTGTCAAGTTAAGCAACGGTGGGCCCAGTTAGTACTTGGATCGGAGACGGCTTGGGAATCCTGGGTGTTGTAAGCATTTTGCTCTTTTGCAGATCTCGCCTATGGATTCTTCTGGTCGTCGAATGAAGTAGATGATGTTTTGCATATTTTTTTCAGTCCTCGAGAAGCTTCGGTGCGTACTCAGATCGTAGCGGCAACTGGAAACATCCGAGAATGACGCTTGTTCATTCTTCTCCTTCCAAATTGCGCCCCTTCATCTATCAGAGTCCCTCTCGTTCTCAATGTGATCTCTGATCTCGGGAAAGATCGGAAAGTGACCCATCAGACACCTTTTCTTCCCTCACTAGAGTGCGTCTCTCCCCAAAATATTCCCCGATTCTTTCACCCTCTACTCTCGCTTACGACCATACCCCGTTGAGAACACGACATCCCGTCCGATCTGTCAAGTTAAGCAACGGTGGGCCCAGTTAGTACTTGAATCGGAGACGGCTTGGGAATCCTGGGTGTTGTAAGCATTTTGCTCTTTTGCAGATCTCGCCTATGGATTCTTCTGGTCGTCGAATGAAGTAGATGATGTTTTGCATATTTTTTTCAGTCCTCGAGAAGCTTCGGTGCGTACTCAGATCGTAGCGGCAACTGGAAACATCCGAGAATGACGCTTGTTCATTCTTCTCCTTCCAAATTGCGCCCCTTCATCTATCAGAGTCCCTCTCGTTCTCAATGTGATCTCTGATCTCGGGAAAGATCGGAAAGTGACCCATCAGACACCTTTTCTTCCCTCACTAGAGTGCGTCTCTCCCCAAAATATTCCCCGATTCTTTCACCCTCTACTCTCGCTTACGACCATACCCCGTTGAGAACACGACATCCCGTCCGATCTGTCAAGTTAAGCAACGGTGGGCCCAGTTAGTACTTGAATCGGAGACGGCTTGGGAATCCTGGGTGTTGTAAGCATTTTGCTCTTTTGCAGATCTCGCCTATGGATTCTTCTGGTCGTCGAATGAAGTAGATGATGTTTTGCATATTTTTTTCAGTCCTCGAGAAGCTTCGGTGCGTACTCAGATCGTAGCGGCAACTGGAAACATCCGAGAATGACGTTTGTTCATTCTTCTCCTTCCAAATTGCGCCCCTTCATCTATCAGAGTCCCTCTCGTTCTCAATGTGATCTCTGATCTCGGGAAAGATCGGAAAGTGACCCATCAGACACCTTTTCTTCCCTCACTAGAGAGCGTCTCTCCCCAAAATATTCCCCGATTCTTTCACCCTCTACTTTCGCTTACGACCATACCCCGTTGAGAACACGACATCCCGTCCGATCTGTCAAGTTAAGCAACGGTGGGCCCAGTTAGTACTTGGATCGGAGACGGCTTGGGAATCCTGGGTGTTGTAAGCATTTTGCTCTTTTGCAGATCTCGCCTATGGATTCTTCTGGTCGTCGAATGAAGTAGATGATGTTTTGCATATTTTTTTCAGTCCTCGAGAAGCTTCGGTGCGTACTCAGATCGTAGCGGCAACTGGAAACATCCGAGAATGACGCTTGTTCATTCTTCTCCTTCCAAATTGCGCCCCTTCATCTATCAGAGTCCCTCTCGTTCTCAATGTGATCTCTGATCTCGGGAAAGATCGGAAAGTGACCCATCAGACACCTTTTCTTCCCTCACTAGAGAGCGTCTCTCCCCAAAATATTCCCCGATTCTTTCACCCTCTACTTTCGCTTACGACCATACCCCGTTGAGAACACGACATCCCGTCCGATCTGTCAAGTTAAGCAACGGTGGGCCCAGTTAGTACTTGGATCGGAGACGGCTTGGGAATCCTGGGTGTTGTAAGCATTTTGCTCTTTTGCAGATCTCGCCTATGGATTCTTCTGGTCGTCGAATGAAGTAGATGATGTTTTGCATATTTTTTTCAGTCCTCGAGAAGCTTCGGTGCGTACTCAGATCGTAGCGGCAACTGGAAACATCCGAGAATGACGCTTGTTCATTCTTCTCCTTCCAAATTGCGCCCCTTCATCTATCAGAGTCCCTCTCGTTCTCAATGTGATCTCTGATCTCGGGAAAGATCGGAAAGTGACCCATCAGACACCTTTTCTTCCCTCACTAGAGAGCGTCTCTCCCCAAAATATTCCCCGATTCTTTCACCCTCTACTTTCGCTTACGACCATACCCCGTTGAGAACACGACATCCCGTCCGATCTGTCAAGTTAAGCAACGGTGGGCCCAGTTAGTACTTGGATCGGAGACGGCTTGGGAATCCTGGGTGTTGTAAGCATTTTGCTCTTTTGCAGATCTCGCCTATGGATTCTTCTGGTCGTCGAATGAAGTAGATGATGTTTTGCATATTTTTTTCAGTCCTCGAGAAGCTTCGGTGCGTACTCAGATCGTAGCGGCAACTGGAAACATCCGAGAATGACGCTTGTTCATTCTTCTCCTTCCAAATTGCGCCCCTTCATCTATCAGAGTCCCTCTCGTTCTCAATGTGATCTCTGATCTCGGGAAAGATCGGAAAGTGACCCATCAGACACCTTTTCTTCCCTCACTAGAGAGCGTCTCTCCCCAAAATATTCCCCGATTCTTTCACCCTCTACTTTCGCTTACGACCATACCCCGTTGAGAACACGACATCCCGTCCGATCTGTCAAGTTAAGCAACGGTGGGCCCAGTTAGTACTTGGATCGGAGACGGCTTGGGAATCCTGGGTGTTGTAAGCATTTTGCTCTTTTGCAGATCTCGCCTATGGATTCTTCTGGTCGTCGAATGAAGTAGATGATGTTTTGCATATTTTTTTCAGTCCTCGAGAAGCTTCGGTGCGTACTCAGATCGTAGCGGCAACTGGAAACATCCGAGAATGACGTTTGTTCATTCTTCTCCTTCCAAATTGCGCCCCTTCATCTATCAGAGTCCCTCTCGTTCTCAATGTGATCTCTGATCTCGGGAAAGATCGGAAAGTGACCCATCAGACACCTTTTCTTCCCTCACTAGAGAGCGTCTCTCCCCAAAATATTCCCCGATTCTTTCACCCTCTACTTTCGCTTACGACCATACCCCGTTGAGAACACGACATCCCGTCCGATCTGTCAAGTTAAGCAACGGTGGGCCCAGTTAGTACTTGGATCGGAGACGGCTTGGGAATCCTGGGTGTTGTAAGCATTTTGCTCTTTTGCAGATCTCGCCTATGGATTCTTCTGGTCGTCGAATGAAGTAGATGATGTTTTGCATATTTTTTTCAGTCCTCGAGAAGCTTCGGTGCGTACTCAGATCGTAGCGGCAACTGGAAACATCCGAGAATGACGCTTGTTCATTCTTCTCCTTCCAAATTGCGCCCCTTCATCTATCAGAGTCCCTCTCGTTCTCAATGTGATCTCTGATCTCGGGAAAGATCGGAAAGTGACCCATCAGACACCTTTTCTTCCCTCACTAGAGAGCGTCTCTCCCCAAAATATTCCCCGATTCTTTCACCCTCTACTTTCGCTTACGACCATACCCCGTTGAGAACACGACATCCCGTCCGATCTGTCAAGTTAAGCAACGGTGGGCCCAGTTAGTACTTGGATCGGAGACGGCTTGGGAATCCTGGGTGTTGTAAGCATTTTGCTCTTTTGCAGATCTCGCCTATGGATTCTTCTGGTCGTCGAATGAAGTAGATGATGTTTTGCATATTTTTTTCAGTCCTCGAGAAGCTTCGGTGCGTACTCAGATCGTAGCGGCAACTGGAAACATCCGAGAATGACGCTTGTTCATTCTTCTCCTTCCAAATTGCGCCCCTTCATCTATCAGAGTCCCTCTCGTTCTCAATGTGATCTCTGATCTCGGGAAAGATCGGAAAGTGACCCATCAGACACCTTTTCTTCCCTCACTAGAGAGCGTCTCTCCCCAAAATATTCCCCGATTCTTTCACCCTCTACTTTCGCTTACGACCATACCCCGTTGAGAACACGACATCCCGTCCGATCTGTCAAGTTAAGCAACGGTGGGCCCAGTTAGTACTTGGATCGGAGACGGCTTGGGAATCCTGGGTGTTGTAAGCATTTTGCTCTTTTGCAGATCTCGCCTATGGATTCTTCTGGTCGTCGAATGAAGTAGATGATGTTTTGCATATTTTTTTCAGTCCTCGAGAAGCTTCGGTGCGTACTCAGATCGTAGCGGCAACTGGAAACATCCGAGAATGACGCTTGTTCATTCTTCTCCTTCCAAATTGCGCCCCTTCATCTATCAGAGTCCCTCTCGTTCTCAATGTGATCTCTGATCTCGGGAAAGATCGGAAAGTGACCCATCAGACACCTTTTCTTCCCTCACTAGAGAGCGTCTCTCCCCAAAATATTCCCCGATTCTTTCACCCTCTACTTTCGCTTACGACCATACCCCGTTGAGAACACGACATCCCGTCCGATCTGTCAAGTTAAGCAACGGTGGGCCCAGTTAGTACTTGGATCGGAGACGGCTTGGGAATCCTGGGTGTTGTAAGCATTTTGCTCTTTTGCAGATCTCGCCTATGGATTCTTCTGGTCGTCGAATGAAGTAGATGATGTTTTGCATATTTTTTTCAGTCCTCGAGAAGCTTCGGTGCGTACTCAGATCGTAGCGGCAACTGGAAACATCCGAGAATGACGCTTGTTCATTCTTCTCCTTCCAAATTGCGCCCCTTCATCTATCAGAGTCCCTCTCGTTCTCAATGTGATCTCTGATCTCGGGAAAGATCGGAAAGTGACCCATCAGACACCTTTTCTTCCCTCACTAGAGAGCGTCTCTCCCCAAAATATTCCCCGATTCTTTCACCCTCTACTTTCGCTTACGACCATACCCCGTTGAGAACACGACATCCCGTCCGATCTGTCAAGTTAAGCAACGGTGGGCCCAGTTAGTACTTGGATCGGAGACGGCTTGGGAATCCTGGGTGTTGTAAGCATTTTGCTCTTTTGCAGATCTCGCCTATGGATTCTTCTGGTCGTCGAATGAAGTAGATGATGTTTTGCATATTTTTTTCAGTCCTCGAGAAGCTTCGGTGCGTACTCAGATCGTAGCGGCAACTGGAAACATCCGAGAATGACGCTTGTTCATTCTTCTCCTTCCAAATTGCGCCCCTTCATCTATCAGAGTCCCTCTCGTTCTCAATGTGATCTCTGATCTCGGGAAAGATCGGAAAGTGACCCATCAGACACCTTTTCTTCCCTCACTAGAGAGCGTCTCTCCCCAAAATATTCCCCGATTCTTTCACCCTCTACTTTCGCTTACGACCATACCCCGTTGAGAACACGACATCCCGTCCGATCTGTCAAGTTAAGCAACGGTGGGCCCAGTTAGTACTTGGATCGGAGACGGCTTGGGAATCCTGGGTGTTGTAAGCATTTTGCTCTTTTGCAGATCTCGCCTATGGATTCTTCTGGTCGTCGAATGAAGTAGATGATGTTTTGCATATTTTTTTCAGTCCTCGAGAAGCTTCGGTGCGTACTCAGATCGTAGCGGCAACTGGAAACATCCGAGAATGACGCTTGTTCATTCTTCTCCTTCCAAATTGCGCCCCTTCATCTATCAGAGTCCCTCTCGTTCTCAATGTGATCTCTGATCTCGGGAAAGATCGGAAAGTGACCCATCAGACACCTTTTCTTCCCTCACTAGAGAGCGTCTCTCCCCAAAATATTCCCCGATTCTTTCACCCTCTACTTTCGCTTACGACCATACCCCGTTGAGAACACGACATCCCGTCCGATCTGTCAAGTTAAGCAACGGTGGGCCCAGTTAGTACTTGGATCGGAGACGGCTTGGGAATCCTGGGTGTTGTAAGCATTTTGCTCTTTTGCAGATCTCGCCTATGGATTCTTCTGGTCGTCGAATGAAGTAGATGATGTTTTGCATATTTTTTTCAGTCCTCGAGAAGCTTCGGTGCGTACTCAGATCGTAGCGGCAACTGGAAACATCCGAGAATGACGCTTGTTCATTCTTCTCCTTCCAAATTGCGCCCCTTCATCTATCAGAGTCCCTCTCGTTCTCAATGTGATCTCTGATCTCGGGAAAGATCGGAAAGTGACCCATCAGACACCTTTTCTTCCCTCACTAGAGAGCGTCTCTCCCCAAAATATTCCCCGATTCTTTCACCCTCTACTTTCGCTTACGACCATACCCCGTTGAGAACACGACATCCCGTCCGATCTGTCAAGTTAAGCAACGGTGGGCCCAGTTAGTACTTGGATCGGAGACGGCTTGGGAATCCTGGGTGTTGTAAGCATTTTGCTCTTTTGCAGATCTCGCCTATGGATTCTTCTGGTCGTCGAATGAAGTAGATGATGTTTTGCATATTTTTTTCAGTCCTCGAGAAGCTTCGGTGCGTACTCAGATCGTAGCGGCAACTGGAAACATCCGAGAATGACGCTTGTTCATTCTTCTCCTTCCAAATTGCGCCCCTTCATCTATCAGAGTCCCTCTCGTTCTCAATGTGATCTCTGATCTCGGGAAAGATCGGAAAGTGACCCATCAGACACCTTTTCTTCCCTCACTAGAGAGCGTCTCTCCCCAAAATATTCCCCGATTCTTTCACCCTCTACTTTCGCTTACGACCATACCCCGTTGAGAACACGACATCCCGTCCGATCTGTCAAGTTAAGCAACGGTGGGCCCAGTTAGTACTTGGATCGGAGACGGCTTGGGAATCCTGGGTGTTGTAAGCATTTTGCTCTTTTGCAGATCTCGCCTATGGATTCTTCTGGTCGTCGAATGAAGTAGATGATGTTTTGCATATTTTTTTCAGTCCTCGAGAAGCTTCGGTGCGTACTCAGATCGTAGCGGCAACTGGAAACATCCGAGAATGACGCTTGTTCATTCTTCTCCTTCCAAATTGCGCCCCTTCATCTATCAGAGTCCCTCTCGTTCTCAATGTGATCTCTGATCTCGGGAAAGATCGGAAAGTGACCCATCAGACACCTTTTCTTCCCTCACTAGAGAGCGTCTCTCCCCAAAATATTCCCCGATTCTTTCACCCTCTACTTTCGCTTACGACCATACCCCGTTGAGAACACGACATCCCGTCCGATCTGTCAAGTTAAGCAACGGTGGGCCCAGTTAGTACTTGGATCGGAGACGGCTTGGGAATCCTGGGTGTTGTAAGCATTTTGCTCTTTTGCAGATCTCGCCTATGGATTCTTCTGGTCGTCGAATGAAGTAGATGATGTTTTGCATATTTTTTTCAGTCCTCGAGAAGCTTCGGTGCGTACTCAGATCGTAGCGGCAACTGGAAACATCCGAGAATGACGCTTGTTCATTCTTCTCCTTCCAAATTGCGCCCCTTCATCTATCAGAGTCCCTCTCGTTCTCAATGTGATCTCTGATCTCGGGAAAGATCGGAAAGTGACCCATCAGACACCTTTTCTTCCCTCACTAGAGAGCGTCTCTCCCCAAAATATTCCCCGATTCTTTCACCCTCTACTTTCGCTTACGACCATACCCCGTTGAGAACACGACATCCCGTCCGATCTGTCAAGTTAAGCAACGGTGGGCCCAGTTAGTACTTGGATCGGAGACGGCTTGGGAATCCTGGGTGTTGTAAGCATTTTGCTCTTTTGCAGATCTCGCCTATGGATTCTTCTGGTCGTCGAATGAAGTAGATGATGTTTTGCATATTTTTTTCAGTCCTCGAGAAGCTTCGGTGCGTACTCAGATCGTAGCGGCAACTGGAAACATCCGAGAATGACGCTTGTTCATTCTTCTCCTTCCAAATTGCGCCCCTTCATCTATCAGAGTCCCTCTCGTTCTCAATGTGATCTCTGATCTCGGGAAAGATCGGAAAGTGACCCATCAGACACCTTTTCTTCCCTCACTAGAGAGCGTCTCTCCCCAAAATATTCCCCGATTCTTTCACCCTCTACTTTCGCTTACGACCATACCCCGTTGAGAACACGACATCCCGTCCGATCTGTCAAGTTAAGCAACGGTGGGCCCAGTTAGTACTTGGATCGGAGACGGCTTGGGAATCCTGGGTGTTGTAAGCATTTTGCTCTTTTGCAGATCTCGCCTATGGATTCTTCTGGTCGTCGAATGAAGTAGATGATGTTTTGCATATTTTTTTCAGTCCTCGAGAAGCTTCGGTGCGTACTCAGATCGTAGCGGCAACTGGAAACATCCGAGAATGACGCTTGTTCATTCTTCTCCTTCCAAATTGCGCCCCTTCATCTATCAGAGTCCCTCTCGTTCTCAATGTGATCTCTGATCTCGGGAAAGATCGGAAAGTGACCCATCAGACACCTTTTCTTCCCTCACTAGAGAGCGTCTCTCCCCAAAATATTCCCCGATTCTTTCACCCTCTACTTTCGCTTACGACCATACCCCGTTGAGAACACGACATCCCGTCCGATCTGTCAAGTTAAGCAACGGTGGGCCCAGTTAGTACTTGGATCGGAGACGGCTTGGGAATCCTGGGTGTTGTAAGCATTTTGCTCTTTTGCAGATCTCGCCTATGGATTCTTCTGGTCGTCGAATGAAGTAGATGATGTTTTGCATATTTTTTTCAGTCCTCGAGAAGCTTCGGTGCGTACTCAGATCGTAGCGGCAACTGGAAACATCCGAGAATGACGCTTGTTCATTCTTCTCCTTCCAAATTGCGCCCCTTCATCTATCAGAGTCCCTCTCGTTCTCAATGTGATCTCTGATCTCGGGAAAGATCGGAAAGTGACCCATCAGACACCTTTTCTTCCCTCACTAGAGAGCGTCTCTCCCCAAAATATTCCCCGATTCTTTCACCCTCTACTTTCGCTTACGACCATACCCCGTTGAGAACACGACATCCCGTCCGATCTGTCAAGTTAAGCAACGGTGGGCCCAGTTAGTACTTGGATCGGAGACGGCTTGGGAATCCTGGGTGTTGTAAGCATTTTGCTCTTTTGCAGATCTCGCCTATGGATTCTTCTGGTCGTCGAATGAAGTAGATGATGTTTTGCATATTTTTTTCAGTCCTCGAGAAGCTTCGGTGCGTACTCAGATCGTAGCGGCAACTGGAAACATCCGAGAATGACGCTTGTTCATTCTTCTCCTTCCAAATTGCGCCCCTTCATCTATCAGAGTCCCTCTCGTTCTCAATGTGATCTCTGATCTCGGGAAAGATCGGAAAGTGACCCATCAGACACCTTTTCTTCCCTCACTAGAGAGCGTCTCTCCCCAAAATATTCCCCGATTCTTTCACCCTCTGCTTTCGCTTACGACCATACCCCGTTGAGAACACGACATCCCGTCCGATCTGTCAAGTTAAGCAACGGTGGGCCCAGTTAGTACTTGGATCGGAGACGGCTTGGGAATCCTGGGTGTTGTAAGCATTTTGCTCTTTTGCAGATCTCGCCTATGGATTCTTCTGGTCGTCGAATGAAGTAGATGATGTTTTGCATATTTTTTTCAGTCCTCGAGAAGCTTCGGTGCGTACTCAGATCGTAGCGGCAACTGGAAACATCCGAGAATGACGCTTGTTCATTCTTCTCCTTCCAAATTGCGCCCCTTCATCTATCAGAGTCCCTCTCGTTCTCAATGTGATCTCTGATCTCGGGAAAGATCGGAAAGTGACCCATCAGACACCTTTTCTTCCCTCACTAGAGAGCGTCTCTCCCCAAAATATTCCCCGATTCTTTCACCCTCTGCTTTCGCTTACGACCATACCCCGTTGAGAACACGACATCCCGTCCGATCTGTCAAGTTAAGCAACGGTGGGCCCAGTTAGTACTTGGATCGGAGACGGCTTGGGAATCCTGGGTGTTGTAAGCATTTTGCTCTTTTGCAGATCTCGCCTATGGATTCTTCTGGTCGTCGAATGAAGTAGATGATGTTTTGCATATTTTTTTCAGTCCTCGAGAAGCTTCGGTGCGTACTCAGATCGTAGCGGCAACTGGAAACATCCGAGAATGACGCTTGTTCATTCTTCTCCTTCCAAATTGCGCCCCTTCATCTATCAGAGTCCCTCTCGTTCTCAATGTGATCTCTGATCTCGGGAAAGATCGGAAAGTGACCCATCAGACACCTTTTCTTCCCTCACTAGAGAGCGTCTCTCCCCAAAATATTCCCCGATTCTTTCACCCTCTGCTTTCGCTTACGACCATACCCCGTTGAGAACACGACATCCCGTCCGATCTATCAAGTTAAGCAACGGTGGGCCCAGTTAGTACTTGGATCGGAGACGGCTTGGGAATCCTGGGTGTTGTAAGCATTTTGCTCTTTTGCAGATCTCGCCTATGGATTCTTCTGGTCGTCGAATGAAGTAGATGATGTTTTGCATATTTTTTTCAGTCCTCGAGAAGCTTCGGTGCGTACTCAGATCGTAGCGGCAACTGGAAACATCCGAGAATGACGCTTGTTCATTCTTCTCCTTCCAAATTGCGCCCCTTCATCTATCAGAGTCCCTCTCGTTCTCAATGTGATCTCTGATCTCGGGAAAGATCGGAAAGTGACCCATCAGACACCTTTTCTTCCCTCACTAGAGAGCGTCTCTCCCCAAAATATTCCCCGATTCTTTCACCCTCTACTTTCGCTTACGACCATACCCCGTTGAGAACACGACATCCCGTCCGATCTGTCAAGTTAAGCAACGGTGGGCCCAGTTAGTACTTGGATCGGAGACGGCTTGGGAATCCTGGGTGTTGTAAGCATTTTGCTCTTTTGCAGATCTCGCCTATGGATTCTTCTGGTCGTCGAATGAAGTAGATGATGTTTTGCATATTTTTTTCAGTCCTCGAGAAGCTTCGGTGCGTACTCAGATCGTAGCGGCAACTGGAAACATCCGAGAATGACGCTTGTTCATTCTTCTCCTTCCAAATTGCGCCCCTTCATCTATCAGAGTCCCTCTCGTTCTCAATGTGATCTCTGATCTCGGGAAAGATCGGAAAGTGACCCATCAGACACCTTTTCTTCCCTCACTAGAGAGCGTCTCTCCCCAAAATATTCCCCGATTCTTTCACCCTCTACTTTCGCTTACGACCATACCCCGTTGAGAACACGACATCCCGTCCGATCTGTCAAGTTAAGCAACGGTGGGCCCAGTTAGTACTTGGATCGGAGACGGCTTGGGAATCCTGGGTGTTGTAAGCATTTTGCTCTTTTGCAGATCTCGCCTATGGATTCTTCTGGTCGTCCAATGAAGTAGATGATGTTTTGCATATTTTTTTCAGTCCTCGAGAAGCTTCGGTGCGTACTCAGATCGTAGCGGCAACTGGAAACATCCGAGAATGACGCTTGTTCATTCTTCTCCTTCCAAATTGCGCCCCTTCATCTATCAGAGTCCCTCTCGTTCTCAATGTGATCTCTGATCTCGGGAAAGATCGGAAAGTGACCCATCAGACACCTTTTCTTCCCTCACTAGAGAGCGTCTCTCCCCAAAATATTCCCCGATTCTTTCACCCTCTGCTTTCGCTTACGACCATACCCCGTTGAGAACACGACATCCCGTCCGATCTGTCAAGTTAAGCAACGGTGGGCCCAGTTAGTACTTGGATCGGAGACGGCTTGGGAATCCTGGGTGTTGTAAGCATTTTGCTCTTTTGCAGATCTCGCCTATGGATTCTTCTGGTCGTCGAATGAAGTAGATGATGTTTTGCATATTTTTTTCAGTCCTCGAGAAGCTTCGGTGCGTACTCAGATCGTAGCGGCAACTGGAAACATCCGAGAATGACGCTTGTTCATTCTTCTCCTTCCAAATTGCGCCCCTTCATCTATCAGAGTCCCTCTCGTTCTCAATGTGATCTCTGATCTCGGGAAAGATCGGAAAGTGACCCATCAGACACCTTTTCTTCCCTCACTAGAGAGCGTCTCTCCCCAAAATATTCCCCGATTCTTTCACCCTCTGCTTTCGCTTACGACCATACCCCGTTGAGAACACGACATCCCGTCCGATCTGTCAAGTTAAGCAACGGTGGGCCCAGTTAGTACTTGGATCGGAGACGGCTTGGGAATCCTGGGTGTTGTAAGCATTTTGCTCTTTTGCAGATCTCGCCTATGGATTCTTCTGGTCGTCGAATGAAGTAGATGATGTTTTGCATATTTTTTTCAGTCCTCGAGAAGCTTCGGTGCGTACTCAGATCGTAGCGGCAACTGGAAACATCCGAGAATGACGCTTGTTCATTCTTCTCCTTCCAAATTGCGCCCCTTCATCTATCAGAGTCCCTCTCGTTCTCAATGTGATCTCTGATCTCGGGAAAGATCGGAAAGTGACCCATCAGACACCTTTTCTTCCCTCACTAGAGAGCGTCTCTCCCCAAAATATTCCCCGATTCTTTCACCCTCTGCTTTCGCTTACGACCATACCCCGTTGAGAACACGACATCCCGTCCGATCTGTCAAGTTAAGCAACGGTGGGCCCAGTTAGTACTTGGATCGGAGACGGCTTGGGAATCCTGGGTGTTGTAAGCATTTTGCTCTTTTGCAGATCTCGCCTATGGATTCTTCTGGTCGTCGAATGAAGTAGATGATGTTTTGCATATTTTTTTCAGTCCTCGAGAAGCTTCGGTGCGTACTCAGATCGTAGCGGCAACTGGAAACATCCGAGAATGACGCTTGTTCATTCTTCTCCTTCCAAATTGCGCCCCTTCATCTATCAGAGTCCCTCTCGTTCTCAATGTGATCTCTGATCTCGGGAAAGATCGGAAAGTGACCCATCAGACACCTTTTCTTCCCTCACTAGAGAGCGTCTCTCCCCAAAATATTCCCCGATTCTTTCACCCTCTACTTTCGCTTACGACCATACCCCGTTGAGAACACGACGTCCCGTCCGATCTGTCAAGTTAAGCAACGGTGGGCCCAGTTAGTACTTGGATCGGAGACGGCTTGGGAATCCTGGGTGTTGTAAGCATTTTGCTCTTTTGCAGATCTCGCCTATGGATTCTTCTGGTCGTCGAATGAAGTAGATGATGTTTTGCATATTTTTTTCAGTCCTCGAGAAGCTTCGGTGCGTACTCAGATCGTAGCGGCAACTGGAAACATCCGAGAATGACGCTTGTTCATTCTTCTCCTTCCAAATTGCGCCCCTTCATCTATCAGAGTCCCTCTCGTTCTCAATGTGATCTCTGATCTCGGGAAAGATCGGAAAGTGACCCATCAGACACCTTTTCTTCCCTCACTAGAGAGCGTCTCTCCCCAAAATATTCCCCGATTCTTTCACCCTCTGCTTTCGCTTACGACCATACCCCGTTGAGAACACGACATCCCGTCCGATCTGTCAAGTTAAGCAACGGTGGGCCCAGTTAGTACTTGGATCGGAGACGGCTTGGGAATCCTGGGTGTTGTAAGCATTTTGCTCTTTTGCAGATCTCGCCTATGGATTCTTCTGGTCGTCCAATGAAGTAGATGATGTTTTGCATATTTTTTTCAGTCCTCGAGAAGCTTCGGTGCGTACTCAGATCGTAGCGGCAACTGGAAACATCCGAGAATGACGCTTGTTCATTCTTCTCCTTCCAAATTGCGCCCCTTCATCTATCAGAGTCCCTCTCGTTCTCAATGTGATCTCTGATCTCGGGAAAGATCGGAAAGTGACCCATCAGACACCTTTTCTTCCCTCACTAGAGAGCGTCTCTCCCCAAAATATTCCCCGATTCTTTCACCCTCTACTTTCGCTTACGACCATACCCCGTTGAGAACACGACATCCCGTCCGATCTGTCAAGTTAAGCAACGGTGGGCCCAGTTAGTACTTGGATCGGAGACGGCTTGGGAATCCTGGGTGTTGTAAGCATTTTGCTCTTTTGCAGATCTCGCCTATGGATTCTTCTGGTCGTCCAATGAAGTAGATGATGTTTTGCATATTTTTTTCAGTCCTCGAGAAGCTTCGGTGCGTACTCAGATCGTAGCGGCAACTGGAAACATCCGAGAATGACGCTTGTTCATTCTTCTCCTTCCAAATTGCGCCCCTTCATCTATCAGAGTCCCTCTCGTTCTCAATGTGATCTCTGATCTCGGGAAAGATCGGAAAGTGACCCATCAGACACCTTTTCTTCCCTCACTAGAGAGCGTCTCTCCCCAAAATATTCCCCGATTCTTTCACCCTCTACTTTCGCTTACGACCATACCCCGTTGAGAACACGACATCCCGTCCGATCTGTCAAGTTAAGCAACGGTGGGCCCAGTTAGTACTTGGATCGGAGACGGCTTGGGAATCCTGGGTGTTGTAAGCATTTTGCTCTTTTGCAGATCTCGCCTATGGATTCTTCTGGTCGTCGAATGAAGTAGATGATGTTTTGCATATTTTTTTCAGTCCTCGAGAAGCTTCGGTGCGTACTCAGATCGTAGCGGCAACTGGAAACATCCGAGAATGACGCTTGTTCATTCTTCTCCTTCCAAATTGCGCCCCTTCATCTATCAGAGTCCCTCTCGTTCTCAATGTGATCTCTGATCTCGGGAAAGATCGGAAAGTGACCCATCAGACACCTTTTCTTCCCTCACTAGAGAGCGTCTCTCCCCAAAATATTCCCCGATTCTTTCACCCTCTGCTTTCGCTTACGACCATACCCCGTTGAGAACACGACATCCCGTCCGATCTGTCAAGTTAAGCAACGGTGGGCCCAGTTAGTACTTGGATCGGAGACGGCTTGGGAATCCTGGGTGTTGTAAGCATTTTGCTCTTTTGCAGATCTCGCCTATGGATTCTTCTGGTCGTCGAATGAAGTAGATGATGTTTTGCATATTTTTTTCAGTCCTCGAGAAGCTTCGGTGCGTACTCAGATCGTAGCGGCAACTGGAAACATCCGAGAATGACGCTTGTTCATTCTTCTCCTTCCAAATTGCGCCCCTTCATCTATCAGAGTCCCTCTCGTTCTCAATGTGATCTCTGATCTCGGGAAAGATCGGAAAGTGACCCATCAGACACCTTTTCTTCCCTCACTAGAGAGCGTCTCTCCCCAAAATATTCCCCGATTCTTTCACCCTCTACTTTCGCTTACGACCATACCCCGTTGAGAACACGACATCCCGTCCGATCTGTCAAGTTAAGCAACGGTGGGCCCAGTTAGTACTTGGATCGGAGACGGCTTGGGAATCCTGGGTGTTGTAAGCATTTTGCTCTTTTGCAGATCTCGCCTATGGATTCTTCTGGTCGTCCAATGAAGTAGATGATGTTTTGCATATTTTTTTCAGTCCTCGAGAAGCTTCGGTGCGTACTCAGATCGTAGCGGCAACTGGAAACATCCGAGAATGACGCTTGTTCATTCTTCTCCTTCCAAATTGCGCCCCTTCATCTATCAGAGTCCCTCTCGTTCTCAATGTGATCTCTGATCTCGGGAAAGATCGGAAAGTGACCCATCAGACACCTTTTCTTCCCTCACTAGAGAGCGTCTCTCCCCAAAATATTCCCCGATTCTTTCACCCTCTACTTTCGCTTACGACCATACCCCGTTGAGAACACTACATCCCGTCCGATCTGTCAAGTTAAGCAACGGTGGGCCCAGTTAGTACTTGGATCGGAGACGGCTTGGGAATCCTGGGTGTTGTAAGCATTTTGCTCTTTTGCAGATCTCGCCTATGGATTCTTCTGGTCGTCGAATGAAGTAGATGATGTTTTGCATATTTTTTTCAGTCCTCGAGAAGCTTCGGTGCGTACTCAGATCGTAGCGGCAACTGGAAACATCCGAGAATGACGCTTGTTCATTCTTCTCCTTCCAAATTGCGCCCCTTCATCTATCAGAGTCCCTCTCGTTCTCAATGTGATCTCTGATCTCGGGAAAGATCGGAAAGTGACCCATCAGACACCTTTTCTTCCCTCACTAGAGAGCGTCTCTCCCCAAAATATTCCCCGATTCTTTCACCCTCTACTTTCGCTTACGACCATACCCCGTTGAGAACACGACATCCCGTCCGATCTGTCAAGTTAAGCAACGGTGGGCCCAGTTAGTACTTGGATCGGAGACGGCTTGGGAATCCTGGGTGTTGTAAGCATTTTGCTCTTTTGCAGATCTCGCCTATGGATTCTTCTGGTCGTCCAATGAAGTAGATGATGTTTTGCATATTTTTTTCAGTCCTCGAGAAGCTTCGGTGCGTACTCAGATCGTAGCGGCAACTGGAAACATCCGAGAATGACGCTTGTTCATTCTTCTCCTTCCAAATTGCGCCCCTTCATCTATCAGAGTCCCTCTCGTTCTCAATGTGATCTCTGATCTCGGGAAAGATCGGAAAGTGACCCATCAGACACCTTTTCTTCCCTCACTAGAGAGCGTCTCTCCCCAAAATATTCCCCGATTCTTTCACCCTCTACTTTCGCTTACGACCATACCCCGTTGAGAACACGACATCCCGTCCGATCTGTCAAGTTAAGCAACGGTGGGCCCAGTTAGTACTTGGATCGGAGACGGCTTGGGAATCCTGGGTGTTGTAAGCATTTTGCTCTTTTGCAGATCTCGCCTATGGATTCTTCTGGTCGTCGAATGAAGTAGATGATGTTTTGCATATTTTTTTCAGTCCTCGAGAAGCTTCGGTGCGTACTCAGATCGTAGCGGCAACTGGAAACATCCGAGAATGACGCTTGTTCATTCTTCTCCTTCCAAATTGCGCCCCTTCATCTATCAGAGTCCCTCTCGTTCTCATTGTGATCTCTGATCTCGGGAAAGATCGGAAAGTGACCCATCAGACACCTTTTCTTCCCTCACTAGAGAGCGTCTCTCCCCAAAATATTCCCCGATTCTTTCACCCTCTACTTTCGCTTACGACCATACCCGTTGAGAACACGACATCCCGTCCGATCTGTCAAGTTAAGCAACGGTGGGCCCAGTTAGTACTTGGATCGGAGACGGCTTGGGAATCCTGGGTGTTGTAAGCATTTTGCTCTTTTGCAGATCTCGCCTATGGATTCTTCTGGTCGTCCAATGAAGTAGATGATGTTTTGCATATTTTTTCAGTCCTCGAGAAGCTTCGGTGCGTACTCAGATCGTAGCGGCAACTGGAAACATCCGAGAATGACGCTTGTTCATTCTTCTCCTTCCAAATTGCGCCCCTTCATCTATCAGAGTCCATCTCGTTCTCAATGTGATCTCTGATCTCGGGAAAGATCGGAAAGTGACCCATCAGACACCTTTTCTTCCCTCACTAGAGAGCGTCTCTCCCCAAAATATTCCCCGATTCTTTCACCCTCTACTTTCGCTTACGACCATACCCCGTTGAGAACACGACATCCCGTCCGATCTGTCAAGTTAAGCAACGGTGGGCCCAGTTAGTACTTGGATCGGAGACGGCTTGGGAATCCTGGGTGTTGTAAGCATTTTGCTCTTTTGCAGATCTCGCCTATGGATTCTTCTGGTCGTCCAATGAAGTAGATGATGTTTTGCATATTTTTTTCAGTCCTCGAGAAGCTTCGGTGCGTACTCAGATCGTAGCGGCAACTGGAAACATCCGAGAATGACGCTTGTTCATTCTTCTCCTTCCAAATTGCGCCCCTTCATCTATCAGAGTCCATCTCGTTCTCAATGTGATCTCTGATCTCGGGAAAGATCGGAAAGTGACCCATCAGACACCTTTTCTTCCCTCACTAGAGAGCGTCTCTCCCCAAAATATTCCCCGATTCTTTCACCCTCTACTTTCGCTTACGACCATACCCCGTTGAGAACACGACATCCCGTCCGATCTGTCAAGTTAAGCAACGGTGGGCCCAGTTAGTACTTGGATCGGAGACGGCTTGGGAATCCTGGGTGTTGTAAGCATTTTGCTCTTTTGCAGATCTCGCCTATGGATTCTTCTGGTCGTCGAATGAAGTAGATGATGTTTTGCATATTTTTTTCAGTCCTCGAGAAGCTTCGGTGCGTACTCAGATCGTAGCGGCAACTGGAAACATCCGAGAATGACGCTTGTTCATTCTTCTCCTTCCAAATTGCGCCCCTTCATCTATCAGAGTCCCTCTCGTTCTCATTGTGATCTCTGATCTCGGGAAAGATCGGAAAGTGACCCATCAGACACCTTTTCTTCCCTCACTAGAGAGCGTCTCTCCCCAAAATATTCCCCGATTCTTTCACCCTCTACTTTCGCTTACGACCATACCCCGTTGAGAACACGACATCCCGTCCGATCTGTCAAGTTAAGCAACGGTGGGCCCAGTTAGTACTTGGATCGGAGACGGCTTGGGAATCCTGGGTGTTGTAAGCATTTTGCTCTTTTGCAGATCTCGCCTATGGATTCTTCTGGTCGTCCAATGAAGTAGATGATGTTTTGCATATTTTTTTCAGTCCTCGAGAAGCTTCGGTGCGTACTCAGATCGTAGCGGCAACTGGAAACATCCGAGAATGACGCTTGTTCATTCTTCTCCTTCCAAATTGCGCCCCTTCATCTATCAGAGTCCCTCTCGTTCTCAATGTGATCTCTGATCTCGGGAAAGATCGGAAAGTGACCCATCAGACACCTTTTCTTCCCTCACTAGAGAGCGTCTCTCCCCAAAATATTCCCCGATTCTTTCACCCTCTACTTTCGCTTACGACCATACCCCGTTGAGAACACGACATCCCGTCCGATCTGTCAAGTTAAGCAACGGTGGGCCCAGTTAGTACTTGGATCGGAGACGGCTTGGGAATCCTGGGTGTTGTAAGCATTTTGCTCTTTTGCAGATCTCGCCTATGGATTCTTCTGGTCGTCCAATGAAGTAGATGATGTTTTGCATATTTTTTTCAGTCCTCGAGAAGCTTCGGTGCGTACTCAGATCGTAGCGGCAACTGGAAACATCCGAGAATGACGCTTGTTCATTCTTCTCCTTCCAAATTGCGCCCCTTCATCTATCAGAGTCCATCTCGTTCTCAATGTGATCTCTGATCTCGGGAAAGATCGGAAAGTGACCCATCAGACACCTTTTCTTCCCTCACTAGAGAGCGTCTCTCCCCAAAATATTCCCCGATTCTTTCACCCTCTACTTTCGCTTACGACCATACCCCGTTGAGAACACGACATCCCGTCCGATCTGTCAAGTTAAGCAACGGTGGGCCCAGTTAGTACTTGGATCGGAGACGGCTTGGGAATCCTGGGTGTTGTAAGCATTTTGCTCTTTTGCAGATCTCGCCTATGGATTCTTCTGGTCGTCCAATGAAGTAGATGATGTTTTGCATATTTTTTTCAGTCCTCGAGAAGCTTCGGTGCGTACTCAGATCGTAGCGGCAACTGGAAACATCCGAGAATGACGCTTGTTCATTCTTCTCCTTCCAAATTGCGCCCCTTCATCTATCAGAGTCCCTCTCGTTCTCAATGTGATCTCTGATCTCGGGAAAGATCGGAAAGTGACCCATCAGACACCTTTTCTTCCCTCACTAGAGACCGTCTCTCCCCAAAATATTCCCCGATTCTTTCACCCTCTACTCTCGCTTACGACCATACCCCGTTGAGAACACGACATCCCGTCCGATCTGTCAAGTTAAGCAACGGTGGGCCCAGTTAGTACTTGGATCGGAGACGGCTTGGGAATCCTGGGTGTTGTAAGCATTTTGCTCTTTTGCAGATCTCGCCTATGGATTCTTCTGGTCGTCCAATGAAGTAGATGATGTTTTGCATATTTTTTTCAGTCCTCGAGAAGCTTCGGTGCGTACTCAGATCGTAGCGGCAACTGGAAACATCCGAGAATGACGCTTGTTCATTCTTCTCCTTCCAAATTGCGCCCCTTCATCTATCAGAGTCCATCTCGTTCTCAATGTGATCTCTGATCTCGGGAAAGATCGGAAAGTGACCCATCAGACACCTTTTCTTCCCTCACTAGAGAGCGTCTCTCCCCAAAATATTCCCCGATTCTTTCACCCTCTACTTTCGCTTACGACCATACCCCGTTGAGAACACGACATCCCGTCCGATCTGTCAAGTTAAGCAACGGTGGGCCCAGTTAGTACTTGGATCGGAGACGGCTTGGGAATCCTGGGTGTTGTAAGCATTTTGCTCTTTTGCAGATCTCGCCTATGGATTCTTCTGGTCGTCCAATGAAGTAGATGATGTTTTGCATATTTTTTTCAGTCCTCGAGAAGCTTCGGTGCGTACTCAGATCGTAGCGGCAACTGGAAACATCCGAGAATGACGCTTGTTCATTCTTCTCCTTCCAAATTGCGCCCCTTCATCTATCAGAGTCCCTCTCGTTCTCAATGTGATCTCTGATCTCGGGAAAGATCGGAAAGTGACCCATCAGACACCTTTTCTTCCCTCACTAGAGAGCGTCTCTCCCCAAAATATTCCCCGGTTCTTTCACCCTCTACTTTCGCTTACGACCATACCCCGTTGAGAACACGACATCCCGTCCGATCTGTCAAGTTAAGCAACGGTGGGCCCAGTTAGTACTTGGATCGGAGACGGCTTGGGAATCCTGGGTGTTGTAAGCATTTTGCTCTTTTGCAGATCTCGCCTATGGATTCTTCTGGTCGTCGAATGAAGTAGATGATGTTTTGCATATTTTTTTCAGTCCTCGAGAAGCTTCGGTGCGTACTCAGATCGTAGCGGCAACTGGAAACATCCGAGAATGACGCTTGTTCATTCTTCTCCTTCCAAATTGCGCCCCTTCATCTATCAGAGTCCCTCTCGTTCTCATTGTGATCTCTGATCTCGGGAAAGATCGGAAAGTGACCCATCAGACACCTTTTCTTCCCTCACTAGAGAGCGTCTCTCCCCAAAATATTCCCCGATTCTTTCACCCTCTACTTTCGCTTACGACCATACCCCGTTGAGAACACGACATCCCGTCCGATCTGTCAAGTTAAGCAACGGTGGGCCCAGTTAGTACTTGGATCGGAGACGGCTTGGGAATCCTGGGTGTTGTAAGCATTTTGCTCTTTTGCAGATCTCGCCTATGGATTCTTCTGGTCGTCCAATGAAGTAGATGATGTTTTGCATATTTTTCTCAGTCCTCGAGAAGCTTCGGTGCGTACTCAGATCGTAGCGGCAACTGGAAACATCCGAGAATGACGCTTGTTCATTCTTCTCCTTCCAAATTGCGCCCCTTCATCTATCAGAGTCCATCTCGTTCTCAATGTGATCTCTGATCTCGGGAAAGATCGGAAAGTGACCCATCAGACACCTTTTCTTCCCTCACTAGAGAGCGTCTCTCCCCAAAATATTCCCCGATTCTTTCACCCTCTACTTTCGCTTAC
This sequence comes from Pristionchus mayeri, assembly GCA_036245805.1. Taxonomy (NCBI): domain Eukaryota; kingdom Metazoa; phylum Nematoda; class Chromadorea; order Rhabditida; family Neodiplogasteridae; genus Pristionchus; species Pristionchus mayeri. The sequence continues at coordinate 44,133,699 of BTRK01000006.1, forward strand.
GACCATACCCCGTTGAGAACACGACATCCCGTCCGATCTGTCAAGTTAAGCAACGGTGGGCCCAGTTAGTACTTGGATCGGAGACGGCTTGGGAATCCTGGGTGTTGTAAGCATTTTGCTCTTTTGCAGATCTCGCCTATGGATTCTTCTGGTCGTCGAATGAAGTAGATGATGTTTTGCATATTTTTTTCAGTCCTCGAGAAGCTTCGGTGCGTACTCAGATCGTAGCGGCAACTGGAAACATCCGAGAATGACGCTTGTTCATTCTTCTCCTTCCAAATTGCGCCCCTTCATCTATCAGAGTCCCTCTCGTTCTCATTGTGATCTCTGATCTCGGGAAAGATCGGAAAGTGACCCATCAGACACCTTTTCTTCCCTCACTAGAGAGCGTCTCTCCCCAAAATATTCCCCGATTCTTTCACCCTCTACTTTCGCTTACGACCATACCCCGTTGAGAACACGACATCCCGTCCGATCTGTCAAGTTAAGCAACGGTGGGCCCAGTTAGTACTTGGATCGGAGACGGCTTGGGAATCCTGGGTGTTGTAAGCATTTTGCTCTTTTGCAGATCTCGCCTATGGATTCTTCTGGTCGTCCAATGAAGTAGATGATGTTTTGCATATTTTTTTCAGTCCTCGAGAAGCTTCGGTGCGTACTCAGATCGTAGCGGCAACTGGAAACATCCGAGAATGACGCTTGTTCATTCTTCTCCTTCCAAATTGCGCCCCTTCATCTATCAGAGTCCATCTCGTTCTCAATGTGATCTCTGATCTCGGGAAAGATCGGAAAGTGACCCATCAGACACCTTTTCTTCCCTCACTAGAGAGCGTCTCTCCCCAAAATATTCCCCGATTCTTTCACCCTCTACTTTCGCTTACGACCATACCCCGTTGAGAACACGACATCCCGTCCGATCTGTCAAGTTAAGCAACGGTGGGCCCAGTTAGTACTTGGATCGGAGACGGCTTGGGAATCCTGGGTGTTGTAAGCATTTTGCTCTTTTGCAGATCTCGCCTATGGATTCTTCTGGTCGTCGAATGAAGTAGATGATGTTTTGCATATTTTTTTCAGTCCTCGAGAAGCTTCGGTGCGTACTCAGATCGTAGCGGCAACTGGAAACATCCGAGAATGACGCTTGTTCATTCTTCTCCTTCCAAATTGCGCCCCTTCATCTATCAGAGTCCCTCTCGTTCTCAATGTGATCTCTGATCTCGGGAAAGATCGGAAAGTGACCCATCAGACACCTTTTCTTCCCTCACTAGAGAGCGTCTCTCCCCAAAATATTCCCCGATTCTTTCACCCTCTACTTTCGCTTACGACCATACCCCGTTGAGAACACGACATCCCGTCCGATCTGTCAAGTTAAGCAACGGTGGGCCCAGTTAGTACTTGGATCGGAGACGGCTTGGGAATCCTGGGTGTTGTAAGCATTTTGCTCTTTTGCAGATCTCGCCTATGGATTCTTCTGGTCGTCGAATGAAGTAGATGATGTTTTGCATATTTTTTTCAGTCCTCGAGAAGCTTCGGTGCGTACTCAGATCGTAGCGGCAACTGGAAACATCCGAGAATGACGCTTGTTCATTCTTCTCCTTCCAAATTGCGCCCCTTCATCTATCAGAGTCCCTCTCGTTCTCAATGTGATCTCTGATCTCGGGAAAGATCGGAAAGTGACCCATCAGACACCTTTTCTTCCCTCACTAGAGAGCGTCTCTCCCCAAAATATTCCCCGATTCTTTCACCCTCTACTTTCGCTTACGACCATACCCCGTTGAGAACACGACATCCCGTCCGATCTGTCAAGTTAAGCAACGGTGGGCCCAGTTAGTACTTGGATCGGAGACGGCTTGGGAATCCTGGGTGTTGTAAGCATTTTGCTCTTTTGCAGATCTCGCCTATGGATTCTTCTGGTCGTCCAATGAAGTAGATGATGTTTTGCATATTTTTTTCAGTCCTCGAGAAGCTTCGGTGCGTACTCAGATCGTAGCGGCAACTGGAAACATCCGAGAATGACGCTTGTTCATTCTTCTCCTTCCAAATTGCGCCCCTTCATCTATCAGAGTCCCTCTCGTTCTCAATGTGATCTCTGATCTCGGGAAAGATCGGAAAGTGACCCATCAGACACCTTTTCTTCCCTCACTAGAGAGCGTCTCTCCCCAAAATATTCCCCGATTCTTTCACCCTCTACTTTCGCTGACGACCATACCCCGTTGAGAACACGACATCCCGTCCGATCTGTCAAGTTAAGCAACGGTGGGCCCAGTTAGTACTTGGATCGGAGACGGCTTGGGAATCCTGGGTGTTGTAAGCATTTTGCTCTTTTGCAGATCTCGCCTATGGATTCTTCTGGTCGTCCAATGAAGTAGATGATGTTTTGCATATTTTTTTCAGTCCTCGAGAAGCTTCGGTGCGTACTCAGATCGTAGCGGCAACTGGAAACATCCGAGAATGACGCTTGTTCATTCTTCTCCTTCCAAATTGCGCCCCTTCATCTATCAGAGTCCCTCTCGTTCTCAATGTGATCTCTGATCTCGGGAAAGATCGGAAAGTGACCCATCAGACACCTTTTCTTCCCTCACTAGAGAGCGTCTCTCCCCAAAATATTCCCCGATTCTTTCACCCTCTACTTTCGCTTACGACCATACCCCGTTGAGAACACGACATCCCGTCCGATCTGTCAAGTTAAGCAACGGTGGGCCCAGTTAGTACTTGGATCGGAGACGGCTTGGGAATCCTGGGTGTTGTAAGCATTTTGCTCTTTTGCAGATCTCGCCTATGGATTCTTCTGGTCGTCCAATGAAGTAGATGATGTTTTGCATATTTTTTTCAGTCCTCGAGAAGCTTCGGTGCGTACTCAGATCGTAGCGGCAACTGGAAACATCCGAGAATGACGCTTGTTCATTCTTCTCCTTCCAAATTGCGCCCCTTCATCTATCAGAGTCCCTCTCGTTCTCAATGTGATCTCTGATCTCGGGAAAGATCGGAAAGTGACCCATCAGACACCTTTTCTTCCCTCACTAGAGAGCGTCTCTCCCCAAAATATTCCCCGATTCTTTCACCCTCTACTTTCGCTTACGACCATACCCCGTTGAGAACACGACATCCCGTCCGATCTGTCAAGTTAAGCAACGGTGGGCCCAGTTAGTACTTGGATCGGAGACGGCTTGGGAATCCTGGGTGTTGTAAGCATTTTGCTCTTTTGCAGATCTCGCCTATGGATTCTTCTGGTCGTCGAATGAAGTAGATGATGTTTTGCATATTTTTTTCAGTCCTCGAGAAGCTTCGGTGCGTACTCAGATCGTAGCGGCAACTGGAAACATCCGAGAATGACGCTTGTTCATTCTTCTCCTTCCAAATTGCGCCCCTTCATCTATCAGAGTCCCTCTCGTTCTCAATGTGATCTCTGATCTCGGGAAAGATCGGAAAGTGACCCATCAGACACCTTTTCTTCCCTCACTAGAGAGCGTCTCTCCCCAAAATATTCCCCGATTCTTTCACCCTCTACTTTCGCTTACGACCATACCCCGTTGAGAACACGACATCCCGTCCGATCTGTCAAGTTAAGCAACGGTGGGCCCAGTTAGTACTTGGATCGGAGACGGCTTGGGAATCCTGGGTGTTGTAAGCATTTTGCTCTTTTGCAGATCTCGCCTATGGATTCTTCTGGTCGTCCAATGAAGTAGATGATGTTTTGCATATTTTTTTCAGTCCTCGAGAAGCTTCGGTGCGTACTCAGATCGTAGCGGCAACTGGAAACATCCGAGAATGACGCTTGTTCATTCTTCTCCTTCCAAATTGCGCCCCTTCATCTATCAGAGTCCCTCTCGTTCTCAATGTGATCTCTGATCTCGGGAAAGATCGGAAAGTGACCCATCAGACACCTTTTCTTCCCTCACTAGAGAGCGTCTCTCCCCAAAATATTCCCCGATTCTTTCACCCTCTACTTTCGCTTACGACCATACCCCGTTGAGAACACGACATCCCGTCCGATCTGTCAAGTTAAGCAACGGTGGGCCCAGTTAGTACTTGGATCGGAGACGGCTTGGGAATCCTGGGTGTTGTAAGCATTTTGCTCTTTTGCAGATCTCGCCTATGGATTCTTCTGGTCGTCCAATGAAGTAGATGATGTTTTGCATATTTTTTTCAGTCCTCGAGAAGCTTCGGTGCGTACTCAGATCGTAGCGGCAACTGGAAACATCCGAGAATGACGCTTGTTCATTCTTCTCCTTCCAAATTGCGCCCCTTCATCTATCAGAGTCCCTCTCGTTCTCAATGTGATCTCTGATCTCGGGAAAGATCGGAAAGTGACCCATCAGACACCTTTTCTTCCCTCACTAGAGAGCGTCTCTCCCCAAAATATTCCCCGATTCTTTCACCATCTACTTTCGCTTACGACCATACCCCGTTGAGAACACGACATCCCGTCCGATCTGTCAAGTTAAGCAACGGTGGGCCCAGTTAGTACTTGGATCGGAGACGGCTTGGGAATCCTGGGTGTTGTAAGCATTTTGCTCTTTTGCAGATCTCGCCTATGGATTCTTCTGGTCGTCCAATGAAGTAGATGATGTTTTGCATATTTTTTTCAGTCCTCGAGAAGCTTCGGTGCGTACTCAGATCGTAGCGGCAACTGGAAACATCCGAGAATGACGCTTGTTCATTCTTCTCCTTCCAAATTGCGCCCCTTCATCTATCAGAGTCCCTCTCGTTCTCAATGTGATCTCTGATCTCGGGAAAGATCGGAAAGTGACCCATCAGACACCTTTTCTTCCCTCACTAGAGAGCGTCTCTCCCCAAAATATTCCCCGATTCTTTCACCCTCTACTTTCGCTTACGACCATACCCCGTTGAGAACACGACATCCCGTCCGATCTGTCAAGTTAAGCAACGGTGGGCCCAGTTAGTACTTGGATCGGAGACGGCTTGGGAATCCTGGGTGTTGTAAGCATTTTGCTCTTTTGCAGATCTCGCCTATGGATTCTTCTGGTCGTCCAATGAAGTAGATGATGTTTTGCATATTTTTTTCAGTCCTCGAGAAGCTTCGGTGCCTACTCAGATCGTAGCGGCAACTGGAAACATCCGAGAATGACGCTTGTTCATTCTTCTCCTTCCAAATTGCGCCCCTTCATCTATCAGAGTCCCTCTCGTTCTCAATGTGATCTCTGATCTCGGGAAAGATCGGAAAGTGACCCATCAGACACCTTTTCTTCCCTCACTAGAGAGCGTCTCTCCCCAAAATATTCCCCGATTCTTTCACCCTCTACTTTCGCTTACGACCATACCCCGTTGAGAACACGACATCCCGTCCGATCTGTCAAGTTAAGCAACGGTGGGCCCAGTTAGTACTTGGATCGGAGACGGCTTGGGAATCCTGGGTGTTGTAAGCATTTTGCTCTTTTGCAGATCTCGCCTATGGATTCTTCTGGTCGTCGAATGAAGTAGATGATGTTTTGCATATTTTTTTCAGTCCTCGAGAAGCTTCGGTGCGTACTCAGATCGTAGCGGCAACTGGAAACATCCGAGAATGACGCTTGTTCATTCTTCTCCTTCCAAATTGCGCCCCTTCATCTATCAGAGTCCCTCTCGTTCTCAATGTGATCTCTGATCTCGGGAAAGATCGGAAAGTCACCCATCAGACACCTTTTCTTCCCTCACTAGAGAGCGTCTCTCCCCAAAATATTCCCCGATTCTTTCACCCTCTACTTTCGCTTACGACCATACCCCGTTGAGAACACGACATCCCGTCCGATCTGTCAAGTTAAGCAACGGTGGGCCCAGTTAGTACTTGGATCGGAGACGGCTTGGGAATCCTGGGTGTTGTAAGCATTTTGCTCTTTTGCAGATCTCGCCTATGGATTCTTCTGGTCGTCCAATGAAGTAGATGATGTTTTGCATATTTTTTTCAGTCCTCGAGAAGCTTCGGTGCCTACTCAGATCGTAGCGGCAACTGGAAACATCCGAGAATGACGCTTGTTCATTCTTCTCCTTCCAAATTGCGCCCCTTCATCTATCAGAGTCCCTCTCGTTCTCAATGTGATCTCTGATCTCGGGAAAGATCGGAAAGTGACCCATCAGACACCTTTTCTTCCCTCACTAGAGAGCGTCTCTCCCCAAAATATTCCCCGATTCTTTCACCCTCTACTTTCGCTTACGACCATACCCCGTTGAGAACACGACATCCCGTCCGATCTGTCAAGTTAAGCAACGGTGGGCCCAGTTAGTACTTGGATCGGAGACGGCTTGGGAATCCTGGGTGTTGTAAGCATTTTGCTCTTTTGCAGATCTCGCCTATGGATTCTTCTGGTCGTCGAATGAAGTAGATGATGTTTTGCATATTTTTTTCAGTCCTCGAGAAGCTTCGGTGCGTACTCAGATCGTAGCGGCAACTGGAAACATCCGAGAATGACGCTTGTTCATTCTTCTCCTTCCAAATTGCGCCCCTTCATCTATCAGAGTCCCTCTCGTTCTCAATGTGATCTCTGATCTCGGGAAAGATCGGAAAGTCACCCATCAGACACCTTTTCTTCCCTCACTAGAGAGCGTCTCTCCCCAAAATATTCCCCGATTCTTTCACCCTCTACTTTCGCTTACGACCATACCCCGTTGAGAACACGACATCCCGTCCGATCTGTCAAGTTAAGCAACGGTGGGCCCAGTTAGTACTTGGATCGGAGACGGCTTGGGAATCCTGGGTGTTGTAAGCATTTTGCTCTTTTGCAGATCTCGCCTATGGATTCTTCTGGTCGTCGAATGAAGTAGATGATGTTTTGCATATTTTTTTCAGTCCTCGAGAAGCTTCGGTGCGTACTCAGATCGTAGCGGCAACTGGAAACATCCGAGAATGACGCTTGTTCATTCTTCTCCTTCCAAATTGCGCCCCTTCATCTATCAGAGTCCCTCTCGTTCTCAATGTGATCTCTGATCTCGGGAAAGATCGGAAAGTCACCCATCAGACACCTTTTCTTCCCTCACTAGAGAGCGTCTCTCCCCAAAATATTCCCCGATTCTTTCACCCTCTACTTTCGCTTACGACCATACCCCGTTGAGAACACGACATCCCGTCCGATCTGTCAAGTTAAGCAACGGTGGGCCCAGTTAGTACTTGGATCGGAGACGGCTTGGGAATCCTGGGTGTTGTAAGCATTTTGCTCTTTTGCAGATCTCGCCTATGGATTCTTCTGGTCGTCCAATGAAGTAGATGATGTTTTGCATATTTTTTTCAGTCCTCGAGAAGCTTCGGTGCGTACTCAGATCGTAGCGGCAACTGGAAACATCCGAGAATGACGCTTGTTCATTCTTCTCCTTCCAAATTGCGCCCCTTCATCTATCAGAGTCCCTCTCGTTCTCAATGTGATCTCTGATCTCGGGAAAGATCGGAAAGTGACCCATCAGACACCTTTTCTTCCCTCACTAGAGAGCGTCTCTCCCCAAAATATTCCCCGATTCTTTCACCCTCTACTTTCGCTTACGACCATACCCCGTTGAGAACACGACATCCCGTCCGATCTGTCAAGTTAAGCAACGGTGGGCCCAGTTAGTACTTGGATCGGAGACGGCTTGGGAATCCTGGGTGTTGTAAGCATTTTGCTCTTTTGCAGATCTCGCCTATGGATTCTTCTGGTCGTCGAATGAAGTAGATGATGTTTTGCATATTTTTTTCAGTCCTCGAGAAGCTTCGGTGCGTACTCAGATCGTAGCGGCAACTGGAAACATCCGAGAATGACGCTTGTTCATTCTTCTCCTTCCAAATTGCGCCCCTTCATCTATCAGAGTCCCTCTCGTTCTCAATGTGATCTCTGATCTCGGGAAAGATCGGAAAGTGACCCATCAGACACCTTTTCTTCCCTCACTAGAGAGCGTCTCTCCCCAAAATATTCCCCGATTCTTTCACCCTCTACTTTCGCTTACGACCATACCCCGTTGAGAACACGACATCCCGTCCGATCTGTCAAGTTAAGCAACGGTGGGCCCAGTTAGTACTTGGATCGGAGACGGCTTGGGAATCCTGGGTGTTGTAAGCATTTTGCTCTTTTGCAGATCTCGCCTATGGATTCTTCTGGTCGTCCAATGAAGTAGATGATGTTTTGCATATTTTTTTCAGTCCTCGAGAAGCTTCGGTGCGTACTCAGATCGTAGCGGCAACTGGAAACATCCGAGAATGACGCTTGTTCATTCTTCTCCTTCCAAATTGCGCCCCTTCATCTATCAGAGTCCCTCTCGTTCTCAATGTGATCTCTGATCTCGGGAAAGATCGGAAAGTGACCCATCAGACACCTTTTCTTCCCTCACTAGAGAGCGTCTCTCCCCAAAATATTCCCCGATTCTTTCACCCTCTACTTTCGCTTACGACCATACCCCGTTGAGAACACGACATCCCGTCCGATCTGTCAAGTTAAGCAACGGTGGGCCCAGTTAGTACTTGGATCGGAGACGGCTTGGGAATCCTGGGTGTTGTAAGCATTTTGCTCTTTTGCAGATCTCGCCTATGGATTCTTCTGGTCGTCGAATGAAGTAGATGATGTTTTGCATATTTTTTTCAGTCCTCGAGAAGCTTCGGTGCGTACTCAGATCGTAGCGGCAACTGGAAACATCCGAGAATGACGCTTGTTCATTCTTCTCCTTCCAAATTGCGCCCCTTCATCTATCAGAGTCCCTCTCGTTCTCAATGTGATCTCTGATCTCGGGAAAGATCGGAAAGTGACCCATCAGACACCTTTTCTTCCCTCACTAGAGAGCGTCTCTCCCCAAAATATTCCCCGATTCTTTCACCCTCTACTTTCGCTTACGACCATACCCCGTTGAGAACACGACATCCCGTCCGATCTGTCAAGTTAAGCAACGGTGGGCCCAGTTAGTACTTGGATCGGAGACGGCTTGGGAATCCTGGGTGTTGTAAGCATTTTGCTCTTTTGCAGATCTCGCCTATGGATTCTTCTGGTCGTCCAATGAAGTAGATGATGTTTTGCATATTTTTTTCAGTCCTCGAGAAGCTTCGGTGCGTACTCAGATCGTAGCGGCAACTGGAAACATCCGAGAATGACGCTTGTTCATTCTTCTCCTTCCAAATTGCGCCCCTTCATCTATCAGAGTCCCTCTCGTTCTCAATGTGATCTCTGATCTCGGGAAAGATCGGAAAGTGACCCATCAGACACCTTTTCTTCCCTCACTAGAGAGCGTCTCTCCCCAAAATATTCCCCGATTCTTTCACCCTCTACTTTCGCTTACGACCATACCCCGTTGAGAACACGACATCCCGTCCGATCTGTCAAGTTAAGCAACGGTGGGCCCAGTTAGTACTTGGATCGGAGACGGCTTGGGAATCCTGGGTGTTGTAAGCATTTTGCTCTTTTGCAGATCTCGCCTATGGATTCTTCTGGTCGTCCAATGAAGTAGATGATGTTTTGCATATTTTTTTCAGTCCTCGAGAAGCTTCGGTGCGTACTCAGATCGTAGCGGCAACTGGAAACATCCGAGAATGACGCTTGTTCATTCTTCTCCTTCCAAATTGCGCCCCTTCATCTATCAGAGTCCCTCTCGTTCTCAATGTGATCTCTGATCTCGGGAAAGATCGGAAAGTGACCCATCAGACACCTTTTCTTCCCTCACTAGAGAGCGTCTCTCCCCAAAATATTCCCCGATTCTTTCACCCTCTACTTTCGCTTACGACCATACCCCGTTGAGAACACGACATCCCGTCCGATCTGTCAAGTTAAGCAACGGTGGGCCCAGTTAGTACTTGGATCGGAGACGGCTTGGGAATCCTGGGTGTTGTAAGCATTTTGCTCTTTTGCAGATCTCGCCTATGGATTCTTCTGGTCGTCCAATGAAGTAGATGATGTTTTGCATATTTTTTTCAGTCCTCGAGAAGCTTCGGTGCCTACTCAGATCGTAGCGGCAACTGGAAACATCCGAGAATGACGCTTGTTCATTCTTCTCCTTCCAAATTGCGCCCCTTCATCTATCAGAGTCCCTCTCGTTCTCAATGTGATCTCTGATCTCGGGAAAGATCGGAAAGTGACCCATCAGACACCTTTTCTTCCCTCACTAGAGAGCGTCTCTCCCCAAAATATTCCCCGATTCTTTCACCCTCTACTTTCGCTTACGACCATACCCCGTTGAGAACACGACATCCCGTCCGATCTGTCAAGTTAAGCAACGGTGGGCCCAGTTAGTACTTGGATCGGAGACGGCTTGGGAATCCTGGGTGTTGTAAGCATTTTGCTCTTTTGCAGATCTCGCCTATGGATTCTTCTGGTCGTCCAATGAAGTAGATGATGTTTTGCATATTTTTTTCAGTCCTCGAGAAGCTTCGGTGCCTACTCAGATCGTAGCGGCAACTGGAAACATCCGAGAATGACGCTTGTTCATTCTTCTCCTTCCAAATTGCGCCCCTTCATCTATCAGAGTCCCTCTCGTTCTCAATGTGATCTCTGATCTCGGGAAAGATCGGAAAGTGACCCATCAGACACCTTTTCTTCCCTCACTAGAGAGCGTCTCTCCCCAAAATATTCCCCGATTCTTTCACCCTCTACTTTCGCTTACGACCATACCCCGTTGAGAACACGACATCCCGTCCGATCTGTCAAGTTAAGCAACGGTGGGCCCAGTTAGTACTTGGATCGGAGACGGCTTGGGAATCCTGGGTGTTGTAAGCATTTTGCTCTTTTGCAGATCTCGCCTATGGATTCTTCTGGTCGTCGAATGAAGTAGATGATGTTTTGCATATTTTTTTCAGTCCTCGAGAAGCTTCGGTGCGTACTCAGATCGTAGCGGCAACTGGAAACATCCGAGAATGACGCTTGTTCATTCTTCTCCTTCCAAATTGCGCCCCTTCATCTATCAGAGTCCCTCTCGTTCTCAATGTGATCTCTGATCTCGGGAAAGATCGGAAAGTGACCCATCAGACACCTTTTCTTCCCTCACTAGAGAGCGTCTCTCCCCAAAATATTCCCCGATTCTTTCACCCTCTACTTTCGCTTACGACCATACCCCGTTGAGAACACGACATCCCGTCCGATCTGTCAAGTTAAGCAACGGTGGGCCCAGTTAGTACTTGGATCGGAGACGGCTTGGGAATCCTGGGTGTTGTAAGCATTTTGCTCTTTTGCAGATCTCGCCTATGGATTCTTCTGGTCGTCCAATGAAGTAGATGATGTTTTGCATATTTTTTTCAGTCCTCGAGAAGCTTCGGTGCGTACTCAGATCGTAGCGGCAACTGGAAACATCCGAGAATGACGCTTGTTCATTCTTCTCCTTCCAAATTGCGCCCCTTCATCTATCAGAGTCCCTCTCGTTCTCAATGTGATCTCTGATCTCGGGAAAGATCGGAAAGTGACCCATCAGACACCTTTTCTTCCCTCACTAGAGAGCGTCTCTCCCCAAAATATTCCCCGATTCTTTCACCCTCTACTTTCGCTTACGACCATACCCCGTTGAGAACACGACATCCCGTCCGATCTGTCAAGTTAAGCAACGGTGGGCCCAGTTAGTACTTGGATCGGAGACGGCTTGGGAATCCTGGGTGTTGTAAGCATTTTGCTCTTTTGCAGATCTCGCCTATGGATTCTTCTGGTCGTCGAATGAAGTAGATGATGTTTTGCATATTTTTTTCAGTCCTCGAGAAGCTTCGGTGCGTACTCAGATCGTAGCGGCAACTGGAAACATCCGAGAATGACGCTTGTTCATTCTTCTCCTTCCAAATTGCGCCCCTTCATCTATCAGAGTCCCTCTCGTTCTCAATGTGATCTCTGATCTCGGGAAAGATCGGAAAGTGACCCATCAGACACCTTTTCTTCCCTCACTAGAGAGCGTCTCTCCCCAAAATATTCCCCGATTCTTTCACCCTCTACTTTCGCTTACGACCATACCCCGTTGAGAACACGACATCCCGTCCGATCTGTCAAGTTAAGCAACGGTGGGCCCAGTTAGTACTTGGATCGGAGACGGCTTGGGAATCCTGGGTGTTGTAAGCATTTTGCTCTTTTGCAGATCTCGCCTATGGATTCTTCTGGTCGTCGAATGAAGTAGATGATGTTTTGCATATTTTTTTCAGTCCTCGAGAAGCTTCGGTGCGTACTCAGATCGTAGCGGCAACTGGAAACATCCGAGAATGACGCTTGTTCATTCTTCTCCTTCCAAATTGCGCCCCTTCATCTATCAGAGTCCCTCTCGTTCTCAATGTGATCTCTGATCTCGGGAAAGATCGGAAAGTGACCCATCAGACACCTTTTCTTCCCTCACTAGAGAGCGTCTCTCCCCAAAATATTCCCCGATTCTTTCACCCTCTACTTTCGCTTACGACCATACCCCGTTGAGAACACGACATCCCGTCCGATCTGTCAAGTTAAGCAACGGTGGGCCCAGTTAGTACTTGGATCGGAGACGGCTTGGGAATCCTGGGTGTTGTAAGCATTTTGCTCTTTTGCAGATCTCGCCTATGGATTCTTCTGGTCGTCCAATGAAGTAGATGATGTTTTGCATATTTTTTTCAGTCCTCGAGAAGCTTCGGTGCGTACTCAGATCGTAGCGGCAACTGGAAACATCCGAGAATGACGCTTGTTCATTCTTCTCCTTCCAAATTGCGCCCCTTCATCTATCAGAGTCCCTCTCGTTCTCAATGTGATCTCTGATCTCGGGAAAGATCGGAAAGTGACCCATCAGACACCTTTTCTTCCCTCACTAGAGAGCGTCTCTCCCCAAAATATTCCCCGATTCTTTCACCCTCTACTTTCGCTTACGACCATACCCCGTTGAGAACACGACATCCCGTCCGATCTGTCAAGTTAAGCAACGGTGGGCCCAGTTAGTACTTGGATCGGAGACGGCTTGGGAATCCTGGGTGTTGTAAGCATTTTGCTCTTTTGCAGATCTCGCCTATGGATTCTTCTGGTCGTCGAATGAAGTAGATGATGTTTTGCATATTTTTTTCAGTCCTCGAGAAGCTTCGGTGCGTACTCAGATCGTAGCGGCAACTGGAAACATCCGAGAATGACGCTTGTTCATTCTTCTCCTTCCAAATTGCGCCCCTTCATCTATCAGAGTCCCTCTCGTTCTCAATGTGATCTCTGATCTCGGGAAAGATCGGAAAGTGACCCATCAGACACCTTTTCTTCCCTCACTAGAGAGCGTCTCTCCCCAAAATATTCCCCGATTCTTTCACCCTCTACTTTCGCTTACGACCATACCCCGTTGAGAACACGACATCCCGTCCGATCTGTCAAGTTAAGCAACGGTGGGCCCAGTTAGTACTTGGATCGGAGACGGCTTGGGAATCCTGGGTGTTGTAAGCATTTTGCTCTTTTGCAGATCTCGCCTATGGATTCTTCTGGTCGTCCAATGAAGTAGATGATGTTTTGCATATTTTTTTCAGTCCTCGAGAAGCTTCGGTGCGTACTCAGATCGTAGCGGCAACTGGAAACATCCGAGAATGACGCTTGTTCATTCTTCTCCTTCCAAATTGCGCCCCTTCATCTATCAGAGTCCCTCTCGTTCTCAATGTGATCTCTGATCTCGGGAAAGATCGGAAAGTGACCCATCAGACACCTTTTCTTCCCTCACTAGAGAGCGTCTCTCCCCAAAATATTCCCCGATTCTTTCACCCTCTACTTTCGCTTACGACCATACCCCGTTGAGAACACGACATCCCGTCCGATCTGTCAAGTTAAGCAACGGTGGGCCCAGTTAGTACTTGGATCGGAGACGGCTTGGGAATCCTGGGTGTTGTAAGCATTTTGCTCTTTTGCAGATCTCGCCTATGGATTCTTCTGGTCGTCGAATGAAGTAGATGATGTTTTGCATATTTTTTTCAGTCCTCGAGAAGCTTCGGTGCGTACTCAGATCGTAGCGGCAACTGGAAACATCCGAGAATGACGCTTGTTCATTCTTCTCCTTCCAAATTGCGCCCCTTCATCTATCAGAGTCCCTCTCGTTCTCAATGTGATCTCTGATCTCGGGAAAGATCGGAAAGTGACCCATCAGACACCTTTTCTTCCCTCACTAGAGAGCGTCTCTCCCCAAAATATTCCCCGATTCTTTCACCCTCTACTTTCGCTTACGACCATACCCCGTTGAGAACACGACATCCCGTCCGATCTGTCAAGTTAAGCAACGGTGGGCCCAGTTAGTACTTGGATCGGAGACGGCTTGGGAATCCTGGGTGTTGTAAGCATTTTGCTCTTTTGCAGATCTCGCCTATGGATTCTTCTGGTCGTCCAATGAAGTAGATGATGTTTTGCATATTTTTTTCAGTCCTCGAGAAGCTTCGGTGCGTACTCAGATCGTAGCGGCAACTGGAAACATCCGAGAATGACGCTTGTTCATTCTTCTCCTTCCAAATTGCGCCCCTTCATCTATCAGAGTCCCTCTCGTTCTCAATGTGATCTCTGATCTCGGGAAAGATCGGAAAGTGACCCATCAGACACCTTTTCTTCCCTCACTAGAGAGCGTCTCTCCCCAAAATATTCCCCGATTCTTTCACCCTCTACTTTCGCTTACGACCATACCCCGTTGAGAACACGACATCCCGTCCGATCTGTCAAGTTAAGCAACGGTGGGCCCAGTTAGTACTTGGATCGGAGACGGCTTGGGAATCCTGGGTGTTGTAAGCATTTTGCTCTTTTGCAGATCTCGCCTATGGATTCTTCTGGTCGTCCAATGAAGTAGATGATGTTTTGCATATTTTTTTCAGTCCTCGAGAAGCTTCGGTGCGTACTCAGATCGTAGCGGCAACTGGAAACATCCGAGAATGACGCTTGTTCATTCTTCTCCTTCCAAATTGCGCCCCTTCATCTATCAGAGTCCCTCTCGTTCTCAATGTGATCTCTGATCTCGGGAAAGATCGGAAAGTGACCCATCAGACACCTTTTCTTCCCTCACTAGAGAGCGTCTCTCCCCAAAATATTCCCCGATTCTTTCACCCTCTACTTTCGCTTACGACCATACCCCGTTGAGAACACGACATCCCGTCCGATCTGTCAAGTTAAGCAACGGTGGGCCCAGTTAGTACTTGGATCGGAGACGGCTTGGGAATCCTGGGTGTTGTAAGCATTTTGCTCTTTTGCAGATCTCGCCTATGGATTCTTCTGGTCGTCGAATGAAGTAGATGATGTTTTGCATATTTTTTTCAGTCCTCGAGAAGCTTCGGTGCGTACTCAGATCGTAGCGGCAACTGGAAACATCCGAGAATGACGCTTGTTCATTCTTCTCCTTCCAAATTGCGCCCCTTCATCTATCAGAGTCCCTCTCGTTCTCAATGTGATCTCTGATCTCGGGAAAGATCGGAAAGTGACCCATCAGACACCTTTTCTTCCCTCACTAGAGAGCGTCTCTCCCCAAAATATTCCCCGATTCTTTCACCCTCTACTTTCGCTTACGACCATACCCCGTTGAGAACACGACATCCCGTCCGATCTGTCAAGTTAAGCAACGGTGGGCCCAGTTAGTACTTGGATCGGAGACGGCTTGGGAATCCTGGGTGTTGTAAGCATTTTGCTCTTTTGCAGATCTCGCCTATGGATTCTTCTGGTCGTCGAATGAAGTAGATGATGTTTTGCATATTTTTTTCAGTCCTCGAGAAGCTTCGGTGCGTACTCAGATCGTAGCGGCAACTGGAAACATCCGAGAATGACGCTTGTTCATTCTTCTCCTTCCAAATTGCGCCCCTTCATCTATCAGAGTCCCTCTCGTTCTCAATGTGATCTCTGATCTCGGGAAAGATCGGAAAGTGACCCATCAGACACCTTTTCTTCCCTCACTAGAGAGCGTCTCTCCCCAAAATATTCCCCGATTCTTTCACCCTCTACTTTCGCTTACGACCATACCCCGTTGAGAACACGACATCCCGTCCGATCTGTCAAGTTAAGCAACGGTGGGCCCAGTTAGTACTTGGATCGGAGACGGCTTGGGAATCCTGGGTGTTGTAAGCATTTTGCTCTTTTGCAGATCTCGCCTATGGATTCTTCTGGTCGTCCAATGAAGTAGATGATGTTTTGCATATTTTTTTCAGTCCTCGAGAAGCTTCGGTGCGTACTCAGATCGTAGCGGCAACTGGAAACATCCGAGAATGACGCTTGTTCATTCTTCTCCTTCCAAATTGCGCCCCTTCATCTATCAGAGTCCCTCTCGTTCTCAATGTGATCTCTGATCTCGGGAAAGATCGGAAAGTGACCCATCAGACACCTTTTCTTCCCTCACTAGAGAGCGTCTCTCCCCAAAATATTCCCCGATTCTTTCACCCTCTACTTTCGCTTACGACCATACCCCGTTGAGAACACGACATCCCGTCCGATCTGTCAAGTTAAGCAACGGTGGGCCCAGTTAGTACTTGGATCGGAGACGGCTTGGGAATCCTGGGTGTTGTAAGCATTTTGCTCTTTTGCAGATCTCGCCTATGGATTCTTCTGGTCGTCCAATGAAGTAGATGATGTTTTGCATATTTTTTTCAGTCCTCGAGAAGCTTCGGTGCGTACTCAGATCGTAGCGGCAACTGGAAACATCCGAGAATGACGCTTGTTCATTCTTCTCCTTCCAAATTGCGCCCCTTCATCTATCAGAGTCCCTCTCGTTCTCAATGTGATCTCTGATCTCGGGAAAGATCGGAAAGTGACCCATCAGACACCTTTTCTTCCCTCACTAGAGAGCGTCTCTCCCCAAAATATTCCCCGATTCTTTCACCCTCTACTTTCGCTTACGACCATACCCCGTTGAGAACACGACATCCCGTCCGATCTGTCAAGTTAAGCAACGGTGGGCCCAGTTAGTACTTGGATCGGAGACGGCTTGGGAATCCTGGGTGTTGTAAGCATTTTGCTCTTTTGCAGATCTCGCCTATGGATTCTTCTGGTCGTCGAATGAAGTAGATGATGTTTTGCATATTTTTTTCAGTCCTCGAGAAGCTTCGGTGCGTACTCAGATCGTAGCGGCAACTGGAAACATCCGAGAATGACGCTTGTTCATTCTTCTCCTTCCAAATTGCGCCCCTTCATCTATCAGAGTCCCTCTCGTTCTCAATGTGATCTCTGATCTCGGGAAAGATCGGAAAGTGACCCATCAGACACCTTTTCTTCCCTCACTAGAGAGCGTCTCTCCCCAAAATATTCCCCGATTCTTTCACCCTCTACTTTCGCTTACGACCATACCCCGTTGAGAACACTACATCCCGTCCGATCTGTCAAGTTAAGCAACGGTGGGCCCAGTTAGTACTTGGATCGGAGACGGCTTGGGAATCCTGGGTGTTGTAAGCATTTTGCTCTTTTGCAGATCTCGCCTATGGATTCTTCTGGTCGTCGAATGAAGTAGATGATGTTTTGCATATTTTTTTCAGTCCTCGAGAAGCTTCGGTGCGTACTCAGATCGTAGCGGCAACTGGAAACATCCGAGAATGACGCTTGTTCATTCTTCTCCTTCCAAATTGCGCCCCTTCATCTATCAGAGTCCCTCTCGTTCTCAATGTGATCTCTGATCTCGGGAAAGATCGGAAAGTGACCCATCAGACACCTTTTCTTCCCTCACTAGAGAGCGTCTCTCCCCAAAATATTCCCCGATTCTTTCACCCTCTACTTTCGCTTACGACCATACCCCGTTGAGAACACGACATCCCGTCCGATCTGTCAAGTTAAGCAACGGTGGGCCCAGTTAGTACTTGGATCGGAGACGGCTTGGGAATCCTGGGTGTTGTAAGCATTTTGCTCTTTTGCAGATCTCGCCTATGGATTCTTCTGGTCGTCGAATGAAGTAGATGATGTTTTGCATATTTTTTTCAGTCCTCGAGAAGCTTCGGTGCGTACTCAGATCGTAGCGGCAACTGGAAACATCCGAGAATGACGCTTGTTCATTCTTCTCCTTCCAAATTGCGCCCCTTCATCTATCAGAGTCCCTCTCGTTCTCAATGTGATCTCTGATCTCGGGAAAGATCGGAAAGTGACCCATCAGACACCTTTTCTTCCCTCACTAGAGAGCGTCTCTCCCCAAAATATTCCCCGATTCTTTCACCCTCTACTTTCGCTTACGACCATACCCCGTTGAGAACACGACATCCCGTCCGATCTGTCAAGTTAAGCAACGGTGGGCCCAGTTAGTACTTGGATCGGAGACGGCTTGGGAATCCTGGGTGTTGTAAGCATTTTGCTCTTTTGCAGATCTCGCCTATGGATTCTTCTGGTCGTCGAATGAAGTAGATGATGTTTTGCATATTTTTTTCAGTCCTCGAGAAGCTTCGGTGCGTACTCAGATCGTAGCGGCAACTGGAAACATCCGAGAATGACGCTTGTTCATTCTTCTCCTTCCAAATTGCGCCCCTTCATCTATCAGAGTCCCTCTCGTTCTCAATGTGATCTCTGATCTCGGGAAAGATCGGAAAGTGACCCATCAGACACCTTTTCTTCCCTCACTAGAGAGCGTCTCTCCCCAAAATATTCCCCGATTCTTTCACCCTCTACTTTCGCTTACGACCATACCCCGTTGAGAACACGACATCCCGTCCGATCTGTCAAGTTAAGCAACGGTGGGCCCAGTTAGTACTTGGATCGGAGACGGCTTGGGAATCCTGGGTGTTGTAAGCATTTTGCTCTTTTGCAGATCTCGCCTATGGATTCTTCTGGTCGTCCAATGAAGTAGATGATGTTTTGCATATTTTTTTCAGTCCTCGAGAAGCTTCGGTGCGTACTCAGATCGTAGCGGCAACTGGAAACATCCGAGAATGACGCTTGTTCATTCTTCTCCTTCCAAATTGCGCCCCTTCATCTATCAGAGTCCCTCTCGTTCTCAATGTGATCTCTGATCTCGGGAAAGATCGGAAAGTGACCCATCAGACACCTTTTCTTCCCTCACTAGAGAGCGTCTCTCCCCAAAATATTCCCCGATTCTTTCACCCTCTACTTTCGCTTACGACCATACCCCGTTGAGAACACGACATCCCGTCCGATCTGTCAAGTTAAGCAACGGTGGGCCCAGTTAGTACTTGGATCGGAGACGGCTTGGGAATCCTGGGTGTTGTAAGCATTTTGCTCTTTTGCAGATCTCGCCTATGGATTCTTCTGGTCGTCGAATGAAGTAGATGATGTTTTGCATATTTTTTTCAGTCCTCGAGAAGCTTCGGTGCGTACTCAGATCGTAGCGGCAACTGGAAACATCCGAGAATGACGCTTGTTCATTCTTCTCCTTCCAAATTGCGCCCCTTCATCTATCAGAGTCCCTCTCGTTCTCAATGTGATCTCTGATCTCGGGAAAGATCGGAAAGTGACCCATCAGACACCTTTTCTTCCCTCACTAGAGAGCGTCTCTCCCCAAAATATTCCCCGATTCTTTCACCCTCTACTTTCGCTTACGACCATACCCCGTTGAGAACACGACATCCCGTCCGATCTGTCAAGTTAAGCAACGGTGGGCCCAGTTAGTACTTGGATCGGAGACGGCTTGGGAATCCTGGGTGTTGTAAGCATTTTGCTCTTTTGCAGATCTCGCCTATGGATTCTTCTGGTCGTCCAATGAAGTAGATGATGTTTTGCATATTTTTTTCAGTCCTCGAGAAGCTTCGGTGCGTACTCAGATCGTAGCGGCAACTGGAAACATCCGAGAATGACGCTTGTTCATTCTTCTCCTTCCAAATTGCGCCCCTTCATCTATCAGAGTCCCTCTCGTTCTCAATGTGATCTCTGATCTCGGGAAAGATCGGAAAGTGACCCATCAGACACCTTTTCTTCCCTCACTAGAGAGCGTCTCTCCCCAAAATATTCCCCGATTCTTTCACCCTCTACTTTCGCTTACGACCATACCCCGTTGAGAACACGACATCCCGTCCGATCTGTCAAGTTAAGCAACGGTGGGCCCAGTTAGTACTTGGATCGGAGACGGCTTGGGAATCCTGGGTGTTGTAAGCATTTTGCTCTTTTGCAGATCTCGCCTATGGATTCTTCTGGTCGTCGAATGAAGTAGATGATGTTTTGCATATTTTTTTCAGTCCTCGAGAAGCTTCGGTGCGTACTCAGATCGTAGCGGCAACTGGAAACATCCGAGAATGACGCTTGTTCATTCTTCTCCTTCCAAATTGCGCCCCTTCATCTATCAGAGTCCCTCTCGTTCTCAATGTGATCTCTGATCTCGGGAAAGATCGGAAAGTGACCCATCAGACACCTTTTCCTCCCTCACTAGAGAGCGTCTCTCCCCAAAATATTCCCCGATTCTTTCACCCTCTACTTTCGCTTACGACCATACCCCGTTGAGAACACGACATCCCGTCCGATCTGTCAAGTTAAGCAACGGTGGGCCCAGTTAGTACTTGGATCGGAGACGGCTTGGGAATCCTGGGTGTTGTAAGCATTTTGCTCTTTTGCAGATCTCGCCTATGGATTCTTCTGGTCGTCCAATGAAGTAGATGATGTTTTGCATATTTTTTTCAGTCCTCGAGAAGCTTCGGTGCGTACTCAGATCGTAGCGGCAACTGGAAACATCCGAGAATGACGCTTGTTCATTCTTCTCCTTCCAAATTGCGCCCCTTCATCTATCAGAGTCCCTCTCGTTCTCAATGTGATCTCTGATCTCGGGAAAGATCGGAAAGTGACCCATCAGACACCTTTTCTTCCCTCACTAGAGAGCGTCTCTCCCCAAAATATTCCCCGATTCTTTCACCCTCTACTTTCGCTTACGACCATACCCCGTTGAGAACACGACATCCCGTCCGATCTGTCAAGTTAAGCAACGGTGGGCCCAATTAGTACTTGGATCGGAGACGGCTTGGGAATCCTGGGTGTTGTAAGCATTTTGCTCTTTTGCAGATCTCGCCTATGGATTCTTCTGGTCGTCCAATGAAGTAGATGATGTTTTGCATATTTTTTTCAGTCCTCGAGAAGCTTCGGTGCGTACTCAGATCGTAGCGGCAACTGGAAACATCCGAGAATGACGCTTGTTCATTCTTCTCCTTCCAAATTGCGCCCCTTCATCTATCAGAGTCCCTCTCGTTCTCAATGTGATCTCTGATCTCGGGAAAGATCGGAAAGTGACTCATCAGACACCTTTTCTTCCCTCACTAGAGAGCGTCTCTCCCCAAAATATTCCCCGATTCTTTCACCCTCTACTTTCGCTGACGACCATACCCCGTTGAGAACACGACATCCCGTCCGATCTGTCAAGTTAAGCAACGGTGGGCCCAGTTAGTACTTGGATCGGAGACGGCTTGGGAATCCTGGGTGTTGTAAGCATTTTGCTCTTTTGCAGATCTCGCCTATGGATTCTTCTGGTCGTCGAATGAAGTAGATGATGTTTTGCATATTTTTTTCAGTCCTCGAGAAGCTTCGGTGCGTACTCAGATCGTAGCGGCAACTGGAAACATCCGAGAATGACGCTTGTTCATTCTTCTCCTTCCAAATTGCGCCCCTTCATCTATCAGAGTCCCTCTCGTTCTCAATGTGATCTCTGATCTCGGGAAAGATCGGAAAGTGACCCATCAGACACCTTTTCTTCCCTCACTAGAGAGCGTCTCTCCCCAAAATATTCCCCGATTCTTTCACCCTCTACTTTCGCTTACGACCATACCCCGTTGAGAACACGACATCCCGTCCGATCTGTCAAGTTAAGCAACGGTGGGCCCAGTTAGTACTTGGATCGGAGACGGCTTGGGAATCCTGGGTGTTGTAAGCATTTTGCTCTTTTGCAGATCTCGCCTATGGATTCTTCTGGTCGTCCAATGAAGTAGATGATGTTTTGCATATTTTTTTCAGTCCTCGAGAAGCTTCGGTGCGTACTCAGATCGTAGCGGCAACTGGAAACATCCGAGAATGACGCTTGTTCATTCTTCTCCTTCCAAATTGCGCCCCTTCATCTATCAGAGTCCCTCTCGTTCTCAATGTGATCTCTGATCTCGGGAAAGATCGGAAAGTGACCCATCAGACACCTTTTCTTCCCTCACTAGAGAGCGTCTCTCCCCAAAATATTCCCCGATTCTTTCACCCTCTACTTTCGCTTACGACCATACCCCGTTGAGAACACGACATCCCGTCCGATCTGTCAAGTTAAGCAACGGTGGGCCCAGTTAGTACTTGGATCGGAGACGGCTTGGGAATCCTGGGTGTTGTACGCATTTTGCTCTTTTGCAGATCTCGCCTATGGATTCTTCTGGTCGTCCAATGAAGTAGATGATGTTTTGCATATTTTTTTCAGTCCTCGAGAAGCTTCGGTGCGTACTCAGATCGTAGCGGCAACTGGAAACATCCGAGAATGACGCTTGTTCATTCTTCTCCTTCCAAATTGCGCCCCTTCATCTATCAGAGTCCCTCTCGTTCTCAATGTGATCTCTGATCTCGGGAAAGATCGGAAAGTTACCCATCAGACACCTTTTCTTCCCTCACTAGAGAGCGTCTCTCCCCAAAATATTCCCCGATTCTTTCACCCTCTACTTTCGCTTACGACCATACCCCGTTGAGAACACGACATCCCGTCCGATCTGTCAAGTTAAGCAGCGGTGGGCCCAGAAAGTACTTGGATCGGAGACGGCTTGGGAATCCTGGGTGTTGTAAGCATTTTGCTCTTTTGCAGATCTCGCCTATGGATTCTTCTGGTCGTCGAATGAAGTAGATGATGTTTTGCATATTTTTTTCAGTCCTCGAGAAGCTTCGGTGCGTACTCAGATCGTAGCGGCAACTGGAAACATCCGAGAATGACGCTTGTTCATTCTTCTCCTTCCAAATTGCGCCCCTTCATCTATCAGAGTCCCTCTCGTTCTCAATGTGATCTCTGATCTCGGGAAAGATCGGAAAGTTACCCATCAGACACCTTTTCTTCCCTCACTAGAGAGCGTCTCTCCCCAAAATATTCCCCGATTCTTTCACCCTCTACTTTCGCTTACGACCATACCCCGTTGAGAACACGACATCCCGTCCGATCTGTCAAGTTAAGCAACGGTGGGCCCAGTTAGTACTTGGATCGGAGACGGCTTGGGAATCCTGGGTGTTGTAAGCATTTTGCTCTTTTGCAGATCTCGCCTATGGATTCTTCTGGTCGTCCAATGAAGTAGATGATGTTTTGCATATTTTTTTCAGTCCTCGAGAAGCTTCGGTGCGTACTCAGATCGTAGCGGCAACTGGAAACATCCGAGAATGACGCTTGTTCATTCTTCTCCTTCCAAATTGCGCCCCTTCATCTATCAGAGTCCCTCTCGTTCTCAATGTGATCTCTGATCTCGGGAAAGATCGGAAAGTGACCCATCAGACACCTTTTCTTCCCTCACTAGAGACCGTCTCTCCCCAAAATATTCCCCGATTCTTTCACCCTCTACTCTCGCTTACGACCATACCCCGTTGAGAACACGACATCCCGTCCGATCTGTCAAGTTAAGCAGCGGTGGGCCCAGTTAGTACTTGGATCGGAGACGGCTTGGGAATCCTGGGTGTTGTAAGCATTTTGCTCTTTTGCAGATCTCGCCTATGGATTCTTCTGGTCGTCGAATGAAGTAGATGATGTTTTGCATATTTTTTTCAGTCCTCGAGAAGCTTCGGTGCGTACTCAGATCGTAGCGGCAACTGGAAACATCCGAGAATGACGCTTGTTCATTCTTCTCCTTCCAAATTGCGCCCCTTCATCTATCAGAGTCCCTCTCGTTCTCAATGTGATCTCTGATCTCGGGAAAGATCGGAAAGTTACCCATCAGACACCTTTTCTTCCCTCACTAGAGAGCGTCTCTCCCCAAAATATTCCCCGATTCTTTCACCCTCTACTTTCGCTTACGACCATACCCCGTTGAGAACACGACATCCCGTCCGATCTGTCAAGTTAAGCAGCGGTGGGCCCAGTTAGTACTTGGATCGGAGACGGCTTGGGAATCCTGGGTGTTGTAAGCATTTTGCTCCTTTGCAGATCTCGCCTATGGATTCTTCTGGTCGTCGAATGAAGTAGATGATGTTTTCATATTTTTTTCAGTCCTCGAGATGCTTCGGTGCGTACTCAGATCGTAGCGGCAACTGGAAACATCCGAGAATGACGCTTGTTCATTCTTCTCCTTCCAAATTGCGCCCCTTCATCTATCAGAGTCCCTCTCGTTCTCAATGTGATCTCTGATCTCGGGAAAGATCGGAAAGTGACCCATCAGACACCTTTTCTTCCCTCACTAGAGACCGTCTCTCCCCAAAATATTCCCCGATTCTTTCACCCTCTACTCTCGCTTACGACCATACCCCGTTGAGAACACGACATCCCGTCCGATCTGTCAAGTTAAGCAGCGGTGGGCCCAGTTAGTACTTGGATCGGAGACGGCTTGGGAATCCTGGGTGTTGTAAGCATTTTGCTCTTTTGCAGATCTCGCCTATGGATTCTTCTGGTCGTCGAATGAAGTAGATGATGTTTTGCATATTTTTTTCAGTCCTCGAGAAGCTTCGGTGCGTACTCAGATCGTAGCGGCAACTGGAAACATCCGAGAATGACGCTTGTTCATTCTTCTCCTTCCAAATTGCGCCCCTTCATCTATCAGAGTCCCTCTCGTTCTCAATGTGATCTCTGATCTCGGGAAAGATCGGAAAGTGACCCATCAGACACCTTTTCTTCCCTCACTAGAGAGCGTCTCTCCCCAAAATATTACCCGATTCTTTCACCCTCTACTTTCGCTTACGACCATACCCCGTTGAGAACACGACATCCCGTCCGATCTGTCAAGTTAAGCAACGGTGGGCCCAGTTAGTACTTGGATCGGAGACGGCTTGGGAATCCTGGGTGTTGTAAGCATTTTGCTCTTTTGCAGATCTCGCCTATGGATTCTTCTGGTCGTCGAATGAAGTAGATGATGTTTTCATATTTTTTTCAGTCCTCGAGAAGCTTCGGTGCGTACTCAGATCGTAGCGGCAACTGGAAACATCCGAGAATGACGCTTGTTCATTCTTCTCCTTCCAAATTGCGCCCCTTCATCTATCAGAGTCCCTCTCGTTCTCAATGTGATCTCTGATCTCGGGAAAGATCGGAAAGTGACCCATCAGACACCTTTTCTTCCCTCACTAGAGACCGTCTCTCCCCAAAATATTCCCCGATTCTTTCACCCTCTACTCTCGCTTACGACCATACCCCGTTGAGAACACGACATCCCGTCCGATCTGTCAAGTTAAGCAGCGGTGGGCCCAGTTAGTACTTGGATCGGAGACGGCTTGGGAATCCTGGGTGTTGTAAGCATTTTGCTCTTTTGCAGATCTCGCCTATGGATTCTTCTGGTCGTCGAATGAAGTAGATGATGTTTTGCATATTTTTTTCAGTCCTCGAGAAGCTTCGGTGCGTACTCAGATCGTAGCGGCAACTGGAAACATCCGAGAATGACGCTTGTTCATTCTTCTCCTTCCAAATTGCGCCCCTTCATCTATCAGAGTCCCTCTCGTTCTCAATGTGATCTCTGATCTCGGGAAAGATCGGAAAGTGACCCATCAGACACCTTTTCTTCCCTCACTAGAGAGCGTCTCTCCCCAAAATATTCCCCGATTCTTTCACCCTCTACTTTCGCTTACGACCATACCCCGTTGAGAACACGACATCCCGTCCGATCTGTCAAGTTAAGCAGCGGTGGGCCCAGTTAGTACTTGGATCGGAGACGGCTTGGGAATCCTGGGTGTTGTAAGCATTTTGCTCTTTTGCAGATCTCGCCTATGGATTCTTCTGGTCGTCGAATGAAGTAGATGATGTTTTGCATATTTTTTTCAGTCCTCGAGAAGCTTCGGTGCGTACTCACATCGTAGCGGCAACTGGAAACATCCGAGAATGACGCTTGTTCATTCTTCTCCTTCCACATTGCGCCCCTTCATCTATCAGAGTCCCTCTCGTTCTCAATGTGATCTCTGATCTCGGGAAAGATCGGAAAGTGACCCATCAGACACCTTTTCTTCCCTCACTAGAGTGCGTCTCTCCCCAAAATATTCCCCGATTCTTTCACCCTCTACTCTCGCTTACGACCATACCCCGTTGAGAACACGACATCCCGTCCGATCTGTCAAGTTAAGCAACGGTGGGCCCAGTTAGTACTTGGATCGGAGACGGCTTGGGAATCCTGGGTGTTGTAAGCATTTTGCTCTTTTGCAGATCTCGCCTATGGATTCTTCTGGTCGTCGAATGAAGTAGATGATGTTTTGCATATTTTTTTCAGTCCTCGAGAAGCTTCGGTGCGTACTCAGATCGTAGCGGCAACTGGAAACATCCGAGAATGACGCTTGTTCATTCTTCTCCTTCCAAATTGCGCCCCTTCATCTATCAGAGTCCCTCTCGTTCTCAATGTGATCTCTGATCTCGGGAAAGATCGGAAAGTGACCCATCAGACACCTTTTCTTCCCTCACTAGAGAGCGTCTCTCCCCAAAATATTCCCCGATTCTTTCACCCTCTACTTTCGCTTACGACCATACCCCGTTGAGAACACGACATCCCGTCCGATCTGTCAAGTTAAGCAGCGGTGGGCCCAGTTAGTACTTGGATCGGAGACGGCTTGGGAATCCTGGGTGTTGTACGCATTTTGCTCTTTTGCAGATCTCGCCTATGGATTCTTCTGGTCGTCGAATGAAG
Source organism: Pristionchus mayeri (assembly GCA_036245805.1). Taxonomy (NCBI): domain Eukaryota; kingdom Metazoa; phylum Nematoda; class Chromadorea; order Rhabditida; family Neodiplogasteridae; genus Pristionchus; species Pristionchus mayeri. The sequence continues at coordinate 44,160,202 of BTRK01000006.1, forward strand.
TAGATGATGTTTTGCATATTTTTTTCAGTCCTCGAGAAGCTTCGGTGCGTACTCAGATCGTAGCGGCAACTGGAAACATCCGAGAATGACGCTTGTTCATTCTTCTCCTTCCAAATTGCGCCCCTTCATCTATCAGAGTCCCTCTCGTTCTCAATGTGATCTCTGATCTCGGGAAAGATCGGAAAGTGACCCATCAGACACCTTTTCTTCCCTCACTGGAGAGCGTCTCTCCCCAAAATATTCCCCGATTCTTTCACCCTCTACTTTCGCTTACGACCATACCCCGTTGAGAACACGACATCCCGTCCGATCTGTCAAGTTAAGCAACGGTGGGCCCAGTTAGTACTTGGATCGGAGACGGCTTGGGAATCCTGGGTGTTGTAAGCATTTTGCTCTTTTGCAGATCTCGCCTATGGATTCTTCTGGTCGTCGAATGAAGTAGATGATGTTTTCATATTTTTTTCAGTCCTCGAGAAGCTTCGGTGCGTACTCAGATCGTAGCGGCAACTGGAAACATCCGAGAATGACGCTTGTTCATTCTTCTCCTTCCAAATTGCGCCCCTTCATCTATCAGAGTCCCTCTCGTTCTCAATGTGATCTCTGATCTCGGGAAAGATCGGAAAGTGACCCATCAGACACCTTTTCTTCCCTCACTAGAGACCGTCTCTCCCCAAAATATTCCCCGATTCTTTCACCCTCTACTCTCGCTTACGACCATACCCCGTTGAGAACACGACATCCCGTCCGATCTGTCAAGTTAAGCAGCGGTGGGCCCAGTTAGTACTTGGATCGGAGACGGCTTGGGAATCCTGGGTGTTGTACGCATTTTGCTCTTTTGCAGATCTCGCCTATGGATTCTTCTGGTCGTCGAATGAAGTAGATGATGTTTTGCATATTTTTTTCAGTCCTCGAGAAGCTTCGGTGCGTACTCAGATCGTAGCGGCAACTGGAAACATCCGAGAATGACGCTTGTTCATTCTTCTCCTTCCAAATTGCGCCCCTTCATCTATCAGAGTCCCTCTCGTTCTCAATGTGATCTCTGATCTCGGGAAAGATCGGAAAGTGACCCATCAGACACCTTTTCTTCCCTCACTAGAGAGCGTCTCTCCCCAAAATATTCCCCGATTCTTTCACCCTCTACTTTCGCTTACGACCATACCCCGTTGAGAACACGACATCCCGTCCGATCTGTCAAGTTAAGCAACGGTGGGCCCAGTTAGTACTTGGATCGGAGACGGCTTGGGAATCCTGGGTGTTGTAAGCATTTTGCTCTTTTGCAGATCTCGCCTATGGATTCTTCTGGTCGTCGAATGAAGTAGATGATGTTTTCATATTTTTTTCAGTCCTCGAGAAGCTTCGGTGCGTACTCAGATCGTAGCGGCAACTGGAAACATCCGAGAATGACGCTTGTTCATTCTTCTCCTTCCAAATTGCGCCCCTTCATCTATCAGAGTCCCTCTCGTTCTCAATGTGATCTCTGATCTCGGGAAAGATCGGAAAGTGACCCATCAGACACCTTTTCTTCCCTCACTAGAGACCGTCTCTCCCCAAAATATTCCCCGATTCTTTCACCCTCTACTCTCGCTTACGACCATACCCCGTTGAGAACACGACATCCCGTCCGATCTGTCAAGTTAAGCAACGGTGGGCCCAGTTAGTACTTGGATCGGAGACGGCTTGGGAATCCTGGGTGTTGTAAGCATTTTGCTCTTTTGCAGATCTCGCCTATGGATTCTTCTGGTCGTCGAATGAAGTAGATGATGTTTTCATATTTTTTTCAGTCCTCGAGAAGCTTCGGTGCGTACTCAGATCGTAGCGGCAACTGGAAACATCCGAGAATGACGCTTGTTCATTCTTCTCCTTCCAAATTGCGCCCCTTCATCTATCAGAGTCCCTCTCGTTCTCAATGTGATCTCTGATCTCGGGAAAGATCGGAAAGTGACCCATCAGACACCTTTTCTTCCCTCACTAGAGAGCGTCTCTCCCCAAAATATTTCCCGATTCTTTCACCCTCTACTCTCGCTTACGACCATACCCCGTTGAGAACACGACATCCCGTCCGATCTGTCAAGTTAAGCAACGGTGGGCCCAGTTAGTACTTGGATCGGAGACGGCTTGGGAATCCTGGGTGTTGTAAGCATTTTGCTCTTTTGCAGATCTCGCCTATGGATTCTTCTGGTCGTCGAATGAAGTAGATGATGTTTTGCATATTTTTTTCAGTCCTCGAGAAGCTTCGGTGCGTACTCAGATCGTAGCGGCAACTGGAAACATCCGAGAATGACGCTTGTTCATTCTTCTCCTTCCAAATTGCGCCCCTTCATCTATCAGAGTCCCTCTCGTTCTCAATGTGATCTCTGATCTCGGGAAAGATCGGAAAGTGACCCATCAGACACCTTTTCTTCCCTCACTAGAGAGCGTCTCTCCCCAAAATATTCCCCGATTCTTTCACCCTCTACTTTCGCTTACGACCATACCCCGTTGAGAACACGACATCCCGTCCGATCTGTCAAGTTAAGCAACGGTGGGCCCAGTTAGTACTTGGATCGGAGACGGCTTGGGAATCCTGGGTGTTGTAAGCATTTTGCTCTTTTGCAGATCTCGCCTATGGATTCTTCTGGTCGTCGAATGAAGTAGATGATGTTTTGCATATTTTTTTCAGTCCCCGAGAAGCTTCGGTGCGTACTCAGATCGTAGCGGCAACTGGAAACATCCGAGAATGACGCTTGTTCATTCTTCTCCTTCCAAATTGCGCCCCTTCATCTATCAGAGTCCCTCTCGTTCTCAATGTGATCTCTGATCTCGGGAAAGATCGGAAAGTGACCCATCAGACACCTTTTCTTCCCTCACTAGAGAGCGTCTCTCCCCAAAATATTCCCCGATTCTTTCACCCTCTACTTTCGCTTACGACCATACCCCGTTGAGAACACGACATCCCGTCCGATCTGTCAAGTTAAGCAGCGGTGGGCCCAGTTAGTACTTGGATCGGAGACGGCTTGGGAATCCTGGGTGTTGTACGCATTTTGCTCTTTTGCAGATCTCGCCTATGGATTCTTCTGGTCGTCGAATGAAGTAGATGATGTTTTGCATATTTTTTTCAGTCCTCGAGAAGCTTCGGTGCGTACTCAGATCGTAGCGGCAACTGGAAACATCCGAGAATGACGCTTGTTCATTCTTCTCCTTCCAAATTGCGCCCCTTCATCTATCAGAGTCCCTCTCGTTCTCAATGTGATCTCTGATCTCGGGAAAGATCGGAAAGTGACCCATCAGACACCTTTTCTTCCCTCACTAGAGAGCGTCTCTCCCCAAAATATTCCCCGATTCTTTCACCCTCTACTTTCGCTTACGACCATACCCCGTTGAGAACACGACATCCCGTCCGATCTGTCAAGTTAAGCAACGGTGGGCCCAGTTAGTACTTGGATCGGAGACGGCTTGGGAATCCTGGGTGTTGTAAGCATTTTGCTCTTTTGCAGATCTCGCCTATGGATTCTTCTGGTCGTCGAATGAAGTAGATGATGTTTTCATATTTTTTTCAGTCCTCGAGAAGCTTCGGTGCGTACTCAGATCGTAGCGGCAACTGGAAACATCCGAGAATGACGCTTGTTCATTCTTCTCCTTCCAAATTGCGCCCCTTCATCTATCAGAGTCCCTCTCGTTCTCAATGTGATCTCTGATCTCGGGAAAGATCGGAAAGTGACCCATCAGACACCTTTTCTTCCCTCACTAGAGACCGTCTCTCCCCAAAATATTCCCCGATTCTTTCACCCTCTACTCTCGCTTACGACCATACCCCGTTGAGAACACGACATCCCGTCCGATCTGTCAAGTTAAGCAGCGGTGGGCCCAGTTAGTAATTGGATCGGAGACGGCTTGGGAATCCTGGGTGTTGTACGCATTTTGCTCTTTTGCAGATCTCGCCTATGGATTCTTCTGGTCGTCGAATGAAGTAGATGATGTTTTGCATATTTTTTTCAGTCCTCGAGAAGCTTCGGTGCGTACTCAGATCGTAGCGGCAACTGGAAACATCCGAGAATGACGCTTGTTCATTCTTCTCCTTCCAAATTGCGCCCCTTCATCTATCAGAGTCCCTCTCGTTCTCAATGTGATCTCTGATCTCGGGAAAGATCGGAAAGTGACCCATCAGACACCTTTTCTTCCCTCACTAGAGAGCGTCTCTCCCCAAAATATTCCCCGATTCTTTCACCCTCTACTTTCGCTTACGACCATACCCCGTTGAGAACACGACATCCCGTCCGATCTGTCAAGTTAAGCAACGGTGGGCCCAGTTAGTACTTGGATCGGAGACGGCTTGGGAATCCTGGGTGTTGTAAGCATTTTGCTCTTTTGCAGATCTCGCCTATGGATTCTTCTGGTCGTCGAATGAAGTAGATGATGTTTTCATATTTTTTTCAGTCCTCGAGAAGCTTCGGTGCTTACTCAGATCGTAGCGGCAACTGGAAACATCCGAGAATGACGCTTGTTCATTCTTCTCCTTCCAAATTGCGCCCCTTCATCTATCAGAGTCCCTCTCGTTCTCAATGTGATCTCTGATCTCGGGAAAGATCGGAAAGTGACCCATCAGACACCTTTTCTTCCCTCACTAGAGACCGTCTCTCCCCAAAATATTCCCCGATTCTTTCACCCTCTACTCTCGCTTACGACCATACCCCGTTGAGAACACGACATCCCGTCCGATCTGTCAAGTTAAGCAGCGGTGGGCCCAGTTAGTACTTGGATCGGAGACGGCTTGGGAATCCTGGGTGTTGTACGCATTTTGCTCTTTTGCAGATCTCGCCTATGGATTCTTCTGGTCGTCGAATGAAGTAGATGATGTTTTGCATATTTTTTTCAGTCCTCGAGAAGCTTCGGTGCGTACTCAGATCGTAGCGGCAACTGGAAACATCCGAGAATGACGCTTGTTCATTCTTCTCCTTCCAAATTGCGCCCCTTCATCTATCAGAGTCCCTCTCGTTCTCAATGTGATCTCTGATCTCGGGAAAGATCGGAAAGTGACCCATCAGACACCTTTTCTTCCCTCACTAGAGTGCGTCTCTCCCCAAAATATTCCCCGATTCTTTCACCCTCTACTCTCGCTTACGACCATACCCCGTTGAGAACACGACATCCCGTCCGATCTGTCAAGTTAAGCAACGGTGGGCCCAGTTAGTACTTGGATCGGAGACGGCTTGGGAATCCTGGGTGTTGTAAGCATTTTGCTCTTTTGCAGATCTCGCCTATGGATTCTTCTGGTCGTCGAATGAAGTAGATGATGTTTTGCATATTTTTTTCAGTCCTCGAGAAGCTTCGGTGCGTACTCAGATCGTAGCGGCAACTGGAAACATCCGAGAATGACGCTTGTTCATTCTTCTCCTTCCAAATTGCGCCCCTTCATCTATCAGAGTCCCTCTCGTTCTCAATGTGATCTCTGATCTCGGGAAAGATCGGAAAGTGACCCATCAGACACCTTTTCTTCCCTCACTAGAGACCGTCTCTCCCCAAAATATTCCCCGATTCTTTCACCCTCTACTCTCGCTTACGACCATACCCCGTTGAGAACACGACATCCCGTCCGATCTGTCAAGTTAAGCAACGGTGGGCCCAGTTAGTACTTGGATCGGAGACGGCTTGGGAATCCTGGGTGTTGTAAGCATTTTGCTCTTTTGCAGATCTCGCCTATGGATTCTTCTGGTCGTCGAATGAAGTAGATGATGTTTAGCATATTTTTTTCAGTCCTCGAGAAGCTTCGGTGCGTACTCAGATCGTAGCGGCAACTGGAAACATCCGAGAATGACGCTTGTTCATTCTTCTCCTTCCAAATTGCGCCCCTTCATCTATCAGAGTCCCTCTCGTTCTCAATGTGATCTCTGATCTCGGGAAAGATCGGAAAGTGACCCATCAGACACCTTTTCTTCCCTCACTAGAGACCGTCTCTCCCCAAAATATTCCCCGATTCTTTCACCCTCTACTCTCGCTTACGACCATACCCCGTTGAGAACACGACATCCCGTCCGATCTGTCAAGTTAAGCAGCTGTGGGCCCAGTTAGTACTTGGATCGGAGACGGCTTGGGAATCCTGGGTGTTGTAAGCATTTTGCTCTTTTGCAGATCTCGCCTATGGATTCTTCTGGTCGTCGAATGAAGTAGATGATGTTTTGCATATTTTTTTCAGTCCTCGAGAAGCTTCGGTGCGTACTCAGATCGTAGCGGCAACTGGAAACATCCGAGAATGACGCTTGTTCATTCTTCTCCTTCCAAATTGCGCCCCTTCATCTATCAGAGTCCCTCTCGTTCTCAATGTGATCTCTGATCTCGGGAAAGATCGGAAAGTGACCCATCAGACACCTTTTCTTCCCTCACTAGAGTGCGTCTCTCCCCAAAATATTCCCCGATTCTTTCACCCTCTACTTTCGCTTACGACCATACCCCGTTGAGAACACGACATCCCGTCCGATCTGTCAAGTTAAGCAACGGTGGGCCCAGTTAGTACTTGGATCGGAGACGGCTTGGGAATCCTGGGTGTTGTAAGCATTTTGCTCTTTTGCAGATCTCGCCTATGGATTCTTCTGGTCGTCGAATGAAGTAGATGATGTTTTGCATATTTTTTTCAGTCCTCGAGAAGCTTCGGTGCGTACTCAGATCGTAGCGGCAACTGGAAACATCCGAGAATGACGCTTGTTCATTCTTCTCCTTCCAAATTGCGCCCCTTCATCTATCAGAGTCCCTCTCGTTCTCAATGTGATCTCTGATCTCGGGAAAGATCGGAAAGTGACCCATCAGACACCTTTTCTTCCCTCACTAGAGAGCGTCTCTCCCCAAAATATTCCCCGATTCTTTCACCCTCTACTTTCGCTTACGACCATACCCCGTTGAGAACACGACATCCCGTCCGATCTGTCAAGTTAAGCAGCGGTGGGCCCAGTTAGTACTTGGATCGGAGACGGCTTGGGAATCCTGGGTGTTGTACGCATTTTGCTCTTTTGCAGATCTCGCCTATGGATTCTTCTGGTCGTCGAATGAAGTAGATGATGTTTTGCATATTTTTTTCAGTCCTCGAGAAGCTTCGGTGCGTACTCAGATCGTAGCGGCAACTGGAAACATCCGAGAATGACGCTTGTTCATTCTTCTCCTTCCAAATTGCGCCCCTTCATCTATCAGAGTCCCTCTCGTTCTCAATGTGATCTCTGATCTCGGGAAAGATCGGAAAGTGACCCATCAGACACCTTTTCTTCCCTCACTAGAGACCGTCTCTCCCCAAAATATTCCCCGATTCTTTCACCCTCTACTTTCGCTTACGACCATACCCCGTTGAGAACACGACATCCCGTCCGATCTGTCAAGTTAAGCAGCGGTGGGCCCAGTTAGTACTTGGATCGGAGACGGCTTGGGAATCCTGGGTGTTGTAAGCATTTTGCTCTTTTGCAGATCTCGCCTATGGATTCTTCTGGTCGTCGAATGAAGTAGATGATGTTTTGCATATTTTTTTCAATCCTCGAGAAGCTTCGGTGCGTACTCAGATCGTAGCGGCAACTGGAAACATCCGAGAATGACGCTTGTTCATTCTTCTCCTTCCAAATTGCGCCCCTTCATCTATCAGAGTCCCTCTCGTTCTCAATGTGATCTCTGATCTCGGGAAAGATCGGAAAGTGACCCATCAGACACCTTTTCTTCCCTCACTAGAGACCGTCTCTCCCCAAAATATTCCCCGATTCTTTCACCCTCTACTCTCGCTTACGACCATACCCCGTTGAGAACACGACATCCCGTCCGATCTGTCAAGTTAAGCAACGGTGGGCCCAGTTAGTACTTGGATCGGAGACGGCTTGGGAATCCTGGGTGTTGTAAGCATTTTGCTCTTTTGCAGATCTCGCCTATGGATTCTTCTGGTCGTCGAATGAAGTAGATGATGTTTTGCATATTTTTTTCAGTCCTCGAGAAGCTTCGGTGCGTACTCAGATCGTAGCGGCAACTGGAAACATCCGAGAATGACGCTTGTTCATTCTTCTCCTTCCAAATTGCGCCCCTTCATCTATCAGAGTCCCTCTCGTTCTCAATGTGATCTCTGATCTCGGGAAAGATCGGAAAGTGACCCATCAGACACCTTTTCTTCCCTCACTAGAGAGCGTCTCTCCCCAAAATATTCCCCGATTCTTTCACCCTCTACTTTCGCTTACGACCATACCCCGTTGAGAACACGACATCCCGTCCGATCTGTCAAGTTAAGCAACGGTGGGCCCAGTTAGTACTTGGATCGGAGACGGCTTGGGAATCCTGGGTGTTGTAAGCATTTTGCTCTTTTGCAGATCTCGCCTATGGATTCTTCTGGTCGTCGAATGAAGTAGATGATGTTTTGCATATTTTTTTCAGTCCTCGAGAAGCTTCGGTGCGTACTCAGATCGTAGCGGCAACTGGAAACATCCGAGAATGACGCTTGTTCATTCTTCTCCTTCCAAATTGCGCCCCTTCATCTATCAGAGTCCCTCTCGTTCTCAATGTGATCTCTGATCTCGGGAAAGATCGGAAAGTGACCCATCAGACACCTTTTCTTCCCTCACTAGAGTGCGTCTCTCCCCAAAATATTCCCCGATTCTTTCACCCTCTACTCTCGCTTACGACCATACCCCGTTGAGAACACGACATCCCGTCCGATCTGTCAAGTTAAGCAACGGTGGGCCCAGTTAGTACTTGGATCGGAGACGGCTTGGGAATCCTGGGTGTTGTAAGCATTTTGCTCTTTTGCAGATCTCGCCTATGGATTCTTCTGGTCGTCGAATGAAGTAGATGATGTTTTGCATATTTTTTTCAGTCCTCGAGAAGCTTCGGTGCGTACTCAGATCGTAGCGGCAACTGGAAACATCCGAGAATGACGCTTGTTCATTCTTCTCCTTCCAAATTGCGCCCCTTCATCTATCAGAGTCCCTCTCGTTCTCAATGTGATCTCTGATCTCGGGAAAGATCGGAAAGTGACCCATCAGACACCTTTTCTTCCCTCACTAGAGAGCGTCTCTCCCCAAAATATTCCCCGATTCTTTCACCCTCTACTCTCGCTTACGACCATACCCCGTTGAGAACACGACATCCCGTCCGATCTGTCAAGTTAAGCAACGGTGGGCCCAGTTAGTACTTGGATCGGAGACGGCTTGGGAATCCTGGGTGTTGTAATCATTTTGCTCTTTTGCAGATCTCGCCTATGGATTCTTCTGGTCGTCGAATGAAGTAGATGATGTTTTGCATATTTTTTTCAGTCCTCGAGAAGCTTCGGTGCGTACTCAGATCGTAGCGGCAACTGGAAACATCCGAGAATGACGCTTGTTCATTCTTCTCCTTCCAAATTGCGCCCCTTCATCTATCAGAGTCCCTCTCGTTCTCAATGTGATCTCTGATCTCGGGAAAGATCGGAAAGTGACCCATCAGACACCTTTTCTTCCCTCACTAGAGACCGTCTCTCCCCAAAATATTCCCCGATTCTTTCACCCTCTACTCTCGCTTACGACCATACCCCGTTGAGAACACGACATCCCGTCCGATCTGTCAAGTTAAGCAACGGTGGGCCCAGTTAGTACTTGGATCGGAGACGGCTTGGGAATCCTGGGTGTTGTAAGCATTTTGCTCTTTTGCAGATCTCGCCTATGGATTCTTCTGGTCGTCGAATGAAGTAGATGATGTTTTGCATATTTTTTTCAGTCCTCGAGAAGCTTCGGTGCGTACTCAGATCGTAGCGGCAACTGGAAACATCCGAGAATGACGCTTGTTCATTCTTCTCCTTCCAAATTGCGCCCCTTCATCTATCAGAGTCCCTCTCGTTCTCAATGTGATCTCTGATCTCGGGAAAGATCGGAAAGTGACCCATCAGACACCTTTTCTTCCCTCACTAGAGAGCGTCTCTCCCCAAAATATTCCCCGATTCTTTCACCCTCTACTTTCGCTTACGACCATACCCCGTTGAGAACACGACATCCCGTCCGATCTGTCAAGTTAAGCAACGGTGGGCCCAGTTAGTACTTGGATCGGAGACGGCTTGGGAATCCTGGGTGTTGTGAGCATTTTGCTCTTTTGCAGATCTCGCCTATGGATTCTTCTGGTCGTCGAATGAAGTAGATGATGTTTTGCATATTTTTTTCAGTCCTCGAGAAGCTTCGGTGCGTACTCAGATCGTAGCGGCAACTGGAAACATCCGAGAATGACGCTTGTTCATTCTTCTCCTTCCAAATTGCGCCCCTTCATCTATCAGAGTCCCTCTCGTTCTCAATGTGATCTCTGATCTCGGGAAAGATCGGAAAGTGACCCATCAGACACCTTTTCTTCCCTCACTAGAGACCGTCTCTCCCCAAAATATTCCCCGATTCTTTCACCCTCTACTCTCGCTTACGACCATACCCCGTTGAGAACACGACATCCCGTCCGATCTGTCAAGTTAAGCAACGGTGGGCCCAGTTAGTACTTGGATCGGAGACGGCTTGGGAATCCTGGGTGTTGTAATCATTTTGCTCTTTTGCAGATCTCGCCTATGGATTCTTCTGGTCGTCGAATGAAGTAGATGATGTTTTGCATATTTTTTTCAGTCCTCGAGAAGCTTCGGTGCGTACTCAGATCGTAGCGGCAACTGGAAACATCCGAGAATGACGCTTGTTCATTCTTCTCCTTCCAAATTGCGCCCCTTCATCTATCAGAGTCCCTCTCGTTCTCAATGTGATCTCTGATCTCGGGAAAGATCGGAAAGTGACCCATCAGACACCTTTTCTTCCCTCACTAGAGACCGTCTCTCCCCAAAATATTCCCCGATTCTTTCACCCTCTACTCTCGCTTACGACCATACCCCGTTGAGAACACGACATCCCGTCCGATCTGTCAAGTTAAGCAACGGTGGGCCCAGTTAGTACTTGGATCGGAGACGGCTTGGGAATCCTGGGTGTTGTAAGCATTTTGCTCTTTTGCAGATCTCGCCTATGGATTCTTCTGGTCGTCGAATGAAGTAGATGATGTTTTGCATATTTTTTTCAGTCCTCGAGAAGCTTCGGTGCGTACTCAGATCGTAGCGGCAACTGGAAACATCCGAGAATGACGCTTGTTCATTCTTCTCCTTCCAAATTGCGCCCCTTCATCTATCAGAGTCCCTCTCGTTCTCAATGTGATCTCTGATCTCGGGAAAGATCGGAAAGTGACCCATCAGACACCTTTTATTCCCTCACTAGAGAGCGTCTCTCCCCAAAATATTCCCCGATTCTTTCACCCTCTACTTTCGCTTACGACCATACCCCGTTGAGAACACGACATCCCGTCCGATCTGTCAAGTTAAGCAACGGTGGGCCCAGTTAGTACTTGGATCGGAGACGGCTTGGGAATCCTGGGTGTTGTAAGCATTTTGCTCTTTTGCAGATCTCGCCTATGGATTCTTCTGGTCGTCGAATGAAGTAGATGATGTTTTGCATATTTTTTTCAGTCCTCGAGAAGCTTCGGTGCGTACTCAGATCGTAGCGGCAACTGGAAACATCCGAGAATGACGCTTGTTCATTCTTCTCCTTCCAAATTGCGCCCCTTCATCTATCAGAGTCCCTCTCGTTCTCAATGTGATCTCTGATCTCGGGAAAGATCGGAAAGTGACCCATCAGACACCTTTTCTTCCCTCACTAGAGACCGTCTCTCCCCAAAATATTCCCCGATTCTTTCACCCTCTACTCTCGCTTACGACCATACCCCGTTGAGAACACGACATCCCGTCCGATCTGTCAAGTTAAGCAACGGTGGGCCCAGTTAGTACTTGGATCGGAGACGGCTTGGGAATCCTGGGTGTTGTAAGCATTTTGCTCTTTTGCAGATCTCGCCTATGGATTCTTCTGGTCGTCGAATGAAGTAGATGATGTTTTGCATATTTTTTTCAGTCCTCGAGAAGCTTCGGTGCGTACTCAGATCGTAGCGGCAACTGGAAACATCCGAGAATGACGCTTGTTCATTCTTCTCCTTCCAAATTGCGCCCCTTCATCTATCAGAGTCCCTCTCGTTCTCAATGTGATCTCTGATCTCGGGAAAGATCGGAAAGTGACCCATCAGACACCTTTTCTTCCCTCACTAGAGAGCGTCTCTCCCCAAAATATTCCCCGATTCTTTCACCCTCTACTTTCGCTTACGACCATACCCCGTTGAGAACACGACATCCCGTCCGATCTGTCAAGTTAAGCAACGGTGGGCCCAGTTAGTACTTGGATCGGAGACGGCTTGGGAATCCTGGGTGTTGTAAGCATTTTGCTCTTTTGCAGATCTCGCCTATGGATTCTTCTGGTCGTCGAATGAAGTAGATGATGTTTTGCATATTTTTTTCAGTCCTCGAGAAGCTTCGGTGCGTACTCAGATCGTAGCGGCAACTGGAAACATCCGAGAATGACGCTTGTTCATTCTTCTCCTTCCAAATTGCGCCCCTTCATCTATCAGAGTCCCTCTCGTTCTCAATGTGATCTCTGATCTCGGGAAAGATCGGAAAGTGACCCATCAGACACCTTTTCTTCCCTCACTAGAGTGCGTCTCTCCCCAAAATATTCCCCGATTCTTTCACCCTCTACTCTCGCTTACGACCATACCCCGTTGAGAACACGACATCCCGTCCGATCTGTCAAGTTAAGCAACGGTGGGCCCAGTTAGTACTTGGATCGGAGACGGCTTGGGAATCCTGGGTGTTGTAAGCATTTTGCTCTTTTGCAGATCTCGCCTATGGATTCTTCTGGTCGTCGAATGAAGTAGATGATGTTTTGCATATTTTTTTCAGTCCTCGAGAAGCTTCGGTGCGTACTCAGATCGTAGCGGCAACTGGAAACATCCGAGAATGACGCTTGTTCATTCTTCTCCTTCCAAATTGCGCCCCTTCATCTATCAGAGTCCCTCTCGTTCTCAATGTGATCTCTGATCTCGGGAAAGATCGGAAAGTGACCCATCAGACACCTTTTCTTCCCTCACTAGAGAGCGTCTCTCCCCAAAATATTCCCCGATTCTTTCACCCTCTACTCTCGCTTACGACCATACCCCGTTGAGAACACGACATCCCGTCCGATCTGTCAAGTTAAGCAACGGTGGGCCCAGTTAGTACTTGGATCGGAGACGGCTTGGGAATCCTGGGTGTTGTAATCATTTTGCTCTTTTGCAGATCTCGCCTATGGATTCTTCTGGTCGTCGAATGAAGTAGATGATGTTTTGCATATTTTTTTCAGTCCTCGAGAAGCTTCGGTGCGTACTCAGATCGTAGCGGCAACAGGAAACATCCGAGAATGACGCTTGTTCATTCTTCTCCTTCCAAATTGCGCCCCTTCATCTATCAGAGTCCCTCTCGTTCTCAATGTGATCTCTGATCTCGGGAAAGATCGGAAAGTGACCCATCAGACACCTTTTCTTCCCTCACTAGAGAGCGTCTCTCCCCAAAATATTCCCCGATTCTTTCACCCTCTACTCTCGCTTACGACCATACCCCGTTGAGAACACGACATCCCGTCCGATCTGTCAAGTTAAGCAACGGTGGGCCCAGTTAGTACTTGGATCGGAGACGGCTTGGGAATCCTGGGTGTTGTAAGCATTTTGCTCTTTTGCAGATCTCGCCTATGGATTCTTCTGGTCGTCGAATGAAGTAGATGATGTTTTGCATATTTTTTTCAGTCCTCGAGAAGCTTCGGTGCGTACTCAGATCGTAGCGGCAACTGGAAACATCCGAGAATGACGCTTGTTCATTCTTCTCCTTCCAAATTGCGCCCCTTCATCTATCAGAGTCCCTCTCGTTCTCAATGTGATCTCTGATCTCGGGAAAGATCGGAAAGTGACCCATCAGACACCTTTTCTTCCCTCACTAGAGACCGTCTCTCCCCAAAATATTCCCCGATTCTTTCACCCTCTACTCTCGCTTACGACCATACCCCGTTGAGAACACGACATCCCGTCCGATCTGTCAAGTTAAGCAACGGTGGGCCCAGTTAGTACTTGGATCGGAGACGGCTTGGGAATCCTGGGTGTTGTAAGCATTTTGCTCTTTTGCAGATCTCGCCTATGGATTCTTCTGGTCGTCGAATGAAGTAGATGATGTTTTGCATATTTTTTTCAGTCCTCGAGAAGCTTCGGTGCGTACTCAGATCGTAGCGGCAACTGGAAACATCCGAGAATGACGCTTGTTCATTCTTCTCCTTCCAAATTGCGCCCCTTCATCTATCAGAGTCCCTCTCGTTCTCAATGTGATCTCTGATCTCGGGAAAGATCGGAAAGTGACCCATCAGACACCTTTTCTTCCCTCACTAGAGAGCGTCTCTCCCCAAAATATTCCCCGATTCTTTCACCCTCTACTTTCGCTTACGACCATACCCCGTTGAGAACACGACATCCCGTCCGATCTGTCAAGTTAAGCAACGGTGGGCCCAGTTAGTACTTGGATCGGAGACGGCTTGGGAATCCTGGGTGTTGTAAGCATTTTGCTCTTTTGCAGATCTCGCCTATGGATTCTTCTGGTCGTCGAATGAAGTAGATGATGTTTTGCATATTTTTTTCAGTCCTCGAGAAGCTTCGGTGCGTACTCAGATCGTAGCGGCAACTGGAAACATCCGAGAATGACGCTTGTTCATTCTTCTCCTTCCAAATTGCGCCCCTTCATCTATCAGAGTCCCTCTCGTTCTCAATGTGATCTCTGATCTCGGGAAAGATCGGAAAGTGACCCATCAGACACCTTTTCTTCCCTCACTAGAGAGCGTCTCTCCCCAAAATATTCCCCGATTCTTTCACCCTCTACTCTCGCTTACGACCATACCCCGTTGAGAACACGACATCCCGTCCGATCTGTCAAGTTAAGCAACGGTGGGCCCAGTTAGTACTTGGATCGGAGACGGCTTGGGAATCCTGGGTGTTGTAATCATTTTGCTCTTTTGCAGATCTCGCCTATGGATTCTTCTGGTCGTCGAATGAAGTAGATGATGTTTTGCATATTTTTTTCAGTCCTCGAGAAGCTTCGGTGCGTACTCAGATCGTAGCGGCAACAGGAAACATCCGAGAATGACGCTTGTTCATTCTTCTCCTTCCAAATTGCGCCCCTTCATCTATCAGAGTCCCTCTCGTTCTCAATGTGATCTCTGATCTCGGGAAAGATCGGAAAGTGACCCATCAGACACCTTTTCTTCCCTCACTAGAGAGCGTCTCTCCCCAAAATATTCCCCGATTCTTTCACCCTCTACTCTCGCTTACGACCATACCCCGTTGAGAACACGACATCCCGTCCGATCTGTCAAGTTAAGCAACGGTGGGCCCAGTTAGTACTTGGATCGGAGACGGCTTGGGAATCCTGGGTGTTGTAAGCATTTTGCTCTTTTGCAGATCTCGCCTATGGATTCTTCTGGTCGTCGAATGAAGTAGATGATGTTTTGCATATTTTTTTCAGTCCTCGAGAAGCTTCGGTGCGTACTCAGATCGTAGCGGCAACTGGAAACATCCGAGAATGACGCTTGTTCATTCTTCTCCTTCCAAATTGCGCCCCTTCATCTATCAGAGTCCCTCTCGTTCTCAATGTGATCTCTGATCTCGGGAAAGATCGGAAAGTGATCCATCAGACACCTTTTCTTCCCTCACTAGAGAGCGTCTCTCCCCAAAATATTCCCCGATTCTTTCACCCTCTACTTTCGCTTACGACCATACCCCGTTGAGAACACGACATCCCGTCCGATCTGTCAAGTTAAGCAACGGTGGGCCCAGTTAGTACTTGGATCGGAGACGGCTTGGGAATCCTGGGTGTTGTAAGCATTTTGCTCTTTTGCAGATCTCGCCTATGGATTCTTCTGGTCGTCGAATGAAGTAGATGATGTTTTGCATATTTTTTTCAGTCCTCGAGAAGCTTCGGTGCGTACTCAGATCGTAGCGGCAACTGGAAACATCCGAGAATGACGCTTGTTCATTCTTCTCCTTCCAAATTGCGCCCCTTCATCTATCAGAGTCCCTCTCGTTCTCAATGTGATCTCTGATCTCGGGAAAGATCGGAAAGTGACCCATCAGACACCTTTTCTTCCCTCACTAGAGAGCGTCTCTCCCCAAAATATTCCCCGATTCTTTCACCCTCTGCTTTCGCTTACGACCATACCCCGTTGAGAACACGACATCCCGTCCGATCTGTCAAGTTAAGCAACGGTGGGCCCAGTTAGTACTTGGATCGGAGACGGCTTGGGAATCCTGGGTGTTGTAAGCATTTTGCTCTTTTGCAGATCTCGCCTATGGATTCTTCTGGTCGTCGAATGAAGTAGATGATGTTTTGCATATTTTTTTCAGTCCTCGAGAAGCTTCGGTGCGTACTCAGATCGTAGCGGCAACTGGAAACATCCGAGAATGACGCTTGTTCATTCTTCTCCTTCCAAATTGCGCCCCTTCATCTATCAGAGTCCCTCTCGTTCTCAATGTGATCTCTGATCTCGGGAAAGATCGGAAAGTGACCCATCAGACACCTTTTCTTCCCTCACTAGAGAGCGTCTCTCCCCAAAATATTCCCCGATTCTTTCACCCTCTACTTTCGCTTACGACCATACCCCGTTGAGAACACGACATCCCGTCCGATCTGTCAAGTTAAGCAACGGTGGGCCCAGTTAGTACTTGGATCGGAGACGGCTTGGGAATCCTGGGTGTTGTAAGCATTTTGCTCTTTTGCAGATCTCGCCTATGGATTCTTCTGGTCGTCGAATGAAGTAGATGATGTTTTGCATATTTTTTTCAGTCCTCGAGAAGCTTCGGTGCGTACTCAGATCGTAGCGGCAACTGGAAACATCCGAGAATGACGCTTGTTCATTCTTCTCCTTCCAAATTGCGCCCCTTCATCTATCAGAGTCCCTCTCGTTCTCAATGTGATCTCTGATCTCGGGAAAGATCGGAAAGTGACCCATCAGACACCTTTTCTTCCCTCACTAGAGAGCGTCTCTCCCCAAAATATTCCCCGATTCTTTCACCCTCTACTTTCGCTTACGACCATACCCCGTTGAGAACACGACATCCCGTCCGATCTGTCAAGTTAAGCAACGGTGGGCCCAGTTAGTACTTGGATCGGAGACGGCTTGGGAATCCTGGGTGTTGTAAGCATTTTGCTCTTTTGCAGATCTCGCCTATGGATTCTTCTGGTCGTCGAATGAAGTAGATGATGTTTTGCATATTTTTTTCAGTCCTCGAGAAGCTTCGGTGCGTACTCAGATCGTAGCGGCAACTGGAAACATCCGAGAATGACGCTTGTTCATTCTTCTCCTTCCAAATTGCGCCCCTTCATCTATCAGAGTCCCTCTCGTTCTCAATGTGATCTCTGATCTCGGGAAAGATCGGAAAGTGATCCATCAGACACCTTTTCTTCCCTCACTAGAGAGCGTCTCTCCCCAAAATATTCCCCGATTCTTTCACCCTCTACTTTCGCTTACGACCATACCCCGTTGAGAACACGACATCCCGTCCGATCTGTCAAGTTAAGCAACGGTGGGCCCAGTTAGTACTTGGATCGGAGACGGCTTGGGAATCCTGGGTGTTGTAAGCATTTTGCTCTTTTGCAGATCTCGCCTATGGATTCTTCTGGTCGTCGAATGAAGTAGATGATGTTTTGCATATTTTTTTCAGTCCTCGAGAAGCTTCGGTGCGTACTCAGATCGTAGCGGCAACTGGAAACATCCGAGAATGACGCTTGTTCATTCTTCTCCTTCCAAATTGCGCCCCTTCATCTATCAGAGTCCCTCTCGTTCTCAATGTGATCTCTGATCTCGGGAAAGATCGGAAAGTGACCCATCAGACACCTTTTCTTCCCTCACTAGAGAGCGTCTCTCCCCAAAATATTCCCCGATTCTTTCACCCTCTACTTTCGCTTACGACCATACCCCGTTGAGAACACGACATCCCGTCCGATCTGTCAAGTTAAGCAACGGTGGGCCCAGTTAGTACTTGGATCGGAGACGGCTTGGGAATCCTGGGTGTTGTAAGCATTTTGCTCTTTTGCAGATCTCGCCTATGGATTCTTCTGGTCGTCGAATGAAGTAGATGATGTTTTGCATATTTTTTTCAGTCCTCGAGAAGCTTCGGTGCGTACTCAGATCGTAGCGGCAACTGGAAACATCCGAGAATGACGCTTGTTCATTCTTCTCCTTCCAAATTGCGCCCCTTCATCTATCAGAGTCCCTCTCGTTCTCAATGTGATCTCTGATCTCGGGAAAGATCGGAAAGTGATCCATCAGACACCTTTTCTTCCCTCACTAGAGAGCGTCTCTCCCCAAAATATTCCCCGATTCTTTCACCCTCTACTTTCGCTTACGACCATACCCCGTTGAGAACACGACATCCCGTCCGATCTGTCAAGTTAAGCAACGGTGGGCCCAGTTAGTACTTGGATCGGAGACGGCTTGGGAATCCTGGGTGTTGTAAGCATTTTGCTCTTTTGCAGATCTCGCCTATGGATTCTTCTGGTCGTCGAATGAAGTAGATGATGTTTTGCATATTTTTTTCAGTCCTCGAGAAGCTTCGGTGCGTACTCAGATCGTAGCGGCAACTGGAAACATCCGAGAATGACGCTTGTTCATTCTTCTCCTTCCAAATTGCGCCCCTTCATCTATCAGAGTCCCTCTCGTTCTCAATGTGATCTCTGATCTCGGGAAAGATCGGAAAGTGACCCATCAGACACCTTTTCTTCCCTCACTAGAGAGCGTCTCTCCCCAAAATATTCCCCGATTCTTTCACCCTCTACTTTCGCTTACGACCATACCCCGTTGAGAACACGACATCCCGTCCGATCTGTCAAGTTAAGCAACGGTGGGCCCAGTTAGTACTTGGATCGGAGACGGCTTGGGAATCCTGGGTGTTGTAAGCATTTTGCTCTTTTGCAGATCTCGCCTATGGATTCTTCTGGTCGTCGAATGAAGTAGATGATGTTTTGCATATTTTTTTCAGTCCTCGAGAAGCTTCGGTGCGTACTCAGATCGTAGCGGCAACTGGAAACATCCGAGAATGACGCTTGTTCATTCTTCTCCTTCCAAATTGCGCCCCTTCATCTATCAGAGTCCCTCTCGTTCTCAATGTGATCTCTGATCTCGGGAAAGATCGGAAAGTGACCCATCAGACACCTTTTCTTCCCTCACTAGAGAGCGTCTCTCCCCAAAATATTCCCCGATTCTTTCACCCTCTACTTTCGCTTACGACCATACCCCGTTGAGAACACGACATCCCGTCCGATCTGTCAAGTTAAGCAACGGTGGGCCCAGTTAGTACTTGGATCGGAGACGGCTTGGGAATCCTGGGTGTTGTAAGCATTTTGCTCTTTTGCAGATCTCGCCTATGGATTCTTCTGGTCGTCGAATGAAGTAGATGATGTTTTGCATATTTTTTTCAGTCCTCGAGAAGCTTCGGTGCGTACTCAGATCGTAGCGGCAACTGGAAACATCCGAGAATGACGCTTGTTCATTCTTCTCCTTCCAAATTGCGCCCCTTCATCTATCAGAGTCCCTCTCGTTCTCAATGTGATCTCTGATCTCGGGAAAGATCGGAAAGTGACCCATCAGACACCTTTTCTTCCCTCACTAGAGAGCGTCTCTCCCCAAAATATTCCCCGATTCTTTCACCCTCTACTTTCGCTTACGACCATACCCCGTTGAGAACACGACATCCCGTCCGATCTGTCAAGTTAAGCAACGGTGGGCCCAGTTAGTACTTGGATCGGAGACGGCTTGGGAATCCTGGGTGTTGTAAGCATTTTGCTCTTTTGCAGATCTCGCCTATGGATTCTTCTGGTCGTCGAATGAAGTAGATGATGTTTTGCATATTTTTTTCAGTCCTCGAGAAGCTTCGGTGCGTACTCAGATCGTAGCGGCAACTGGAAACATCCGAGAATGACGCTTGTTCATTCTTCTCCTTCCAAATTGCGCCCCTTCATCTATCAGAGTCCCTCTCGTTCTCAATGTGATCTCTGATCTCGGGAAAGATCGGAAAGTGACCCATCAGACACCTTTTCTTCCCTCACTAGAGAGCGTCTCTCCCCAAAATATTTCCCGATTCTTTCACCCTCTACTTTCGCTTACGACCATACCCCGTTGAGAACACGACATCCCGTCCGATCTGTCAAGTTAAGCAACGGTGGGCCCAGTTAGTACTTGGATCGGAGACGGCTTGGGAATCCTGGGTGTTGTAAGCATTTTGCTCTTTTGCAGATCTCGCCTATGGATTCTTCTGGTCGTCGAATGAAGTAGATGATGTTTTGCATATTTTTTTCAGTCCTCGAGAAGCTTCGGTGCGTACTCAGATCGTAGCGGCAACTGGAAACATCCGAGAATGACGCTTGTTCATTCTTCTCCTTCCAAATTGCGCCCCTTCATCTATCAGAGTCCCTCTCGTTCTCAATGTGATCTCTGATCTCGGGAAAGATCGGAAAGTGACCCATCAGACACCTTTTCTTCCCTCACTAGAGAGCGTCTCTCCCCAAAATATTTCCCGATTCTTTCACCCTCTACTCTCGCTTACGACCATACCCCGTTGAGAACACGACATCCCGTCCGATCTGTCAAGTTAAGCAACGGTGGGCCCAGTTAGTACTTGGATCGGAGACGGCTTGGGAATCCTGGGTGTTGTAAGCATTTTGCTCTTTTGCAGATCTCGCCTATGGATTCTTCTGGTCGTCGAATGAAGTAGATGATGTTTTGCATATTTTTTTCAGTCCTCGAGAAGCTTCGGTGCGTACTCAGATCGTAGCGGCAACTGGAAACATCCGAGAATGACGCTTGTTCATTCTTCTCCTTCCAAATTGCGCCCCTTCATCTATCAGAGTCCCTCTCGTTCTCAATGTGATCTCTGATCTCGGGAAAGATCGGAAAGTGACCCATCAGACACCTTTTCTTCCCTCACTAGAGAGCGTCTCTCCCCAAAATATTCCCCGATTCTTTCACCCTCTACTTTCGCTTACGACCATACCCCGTTGAGAACACGACATCCCGTCCGATCTGTCAAGTTAAGCAACGGTGGGCCCAGTTAGTACTTGGATCGGAGACGGCTTGGGAATCCTGGGTGTTGTAAGCATTTTGCTCTTTTGCAGATCTCGCCTATGGATTCTTCTGGTCGTCGAATGAAGTAGATGATGTTTTGCATATTTTTTTCAGTCCTCGAGAAGCTTCGGTGCGTACTCAGATCGTAGCGGCAACTGGAAACATCCGAGAATGACGCTTGTTCATTCTTCTCCTTCCAAATTGCGCCCCTTCATCTATCAGAGTCCCTCTCGTTCTCAATGTGATCTCTGATCTCGGGAAAGATCGGAAAGTGACCCATCAGACACCTTTTCTTCCCTCACTAGAGAGCGTCTCTCCCCAAAATATTTCCCGATTCTTTCACCCTCTACTCTCGCTTACGACCATACCCCGTTGAGAACACGACATCCCGTCCGATCTGTCAAGTTAAGCAACGGTGGGCCCAGTTAGTACTTGGATCGGAGACGGCTTGGGAATCCTGGGTGTTGTAAGCATTTTGCTCTTTTGCAGATCTCGCCTATGGATTCTTCTGGTCGTCGAATGAAGTAGATGATGTTTTGCATATTTTTTTCAGTCCTCGAGAAGCTTCGGTGCGTACTCAGATCGTAGCGGCAACTGGAAACATCCGAGAATGACGCTTGTTCATTCTTCTCCTTCCAAATTGCGCCCCTTCATCTATCAGAGTCCCTCTCGTTCTCAATGTGATCTCTGATCTCGGGAAAGATCGGAAAGTGACCCATCAGACACCTTTTCTTCCCTCACTAGAGAGCGTCTCTCCCCAAAATATTCCCCGATTCTTTCACCCTCTACTTTCGCTTACGACCATACCCCGTTGAGAACACGACATCCCGTCCGATCTGTCAAGTTAAGCAACGGTGGGCCCAGTTAGTACTTGGATCGGAGACGGCTTGGGAATCCTGGGTGTTGTAAGCATTTTGCTCTTTTGCAGATCTCGCCTATGGATTCTTCTGGTCGTCGAATGAAGTAGATGATGTTTTGCATATTTTTTTCAGTCCTCGAGAAGCTTCGGTGCGTACTCAGATCGTAGCGGCAACTGGAAACATCCGAGAATGACGCTTGTTCATTCTTCTCCTTCCAAATTGCGCCCCTTCATCTATCAGAGTCCCTCTCGTTCTCAATGTGATCTCTGATCTCGGGAAAGATCGGAAAGTGACCCATCAGACACCTTTTCTTCCCTCACTAGAGAGCGTCTCTCCCCAAAATATTTCCCGATTCTTTCACCCTCTACTCTCGCTTACGACCATACCCCGTTGAGAACACGACATCCCGTCCGATCTGTCAAGTTAAGCAACGGTGGGCCCAGTTAGTACTTGGATCGGAGACGGCTTGGGAATCCTGGGTGTTGTAAGCATTTTGCTCTTTTGCAGATCTCGCCTATGGATTCTTCTGGTCGTCGAATGAAGTAGATGATGTTTTGCATATTTTTTTCAGTCCTCGAGAAGCTTCGGTGCGTACTCAGATCGTAGCGGCAACTGGAAACATCCGAGAATGACGCTTGTTCATTCTTCTCCTTCCAAATTGCGCCCCTTCATCTATCAGAGTCCCTCTCGTTCTCAATGTGATCTCTGATCTCGGGAAAGATCGGAAAGTGACCCATCAGACACCTTTTCTTCCCTCACTAGAGAGCGTCTCTCCCCAAAATATTCCCCGATTCTTTCACCCTCTACTTTCGCTTACGACCATACCCCGTTGAGAACACGACATCCCGTCCGATCTGTCAAGTTAAGCAACGGTGGGCCCAGTTAGAACTTGGATCGGAGACGGCTTGGGAATCCTGGGTGTTGTAAGCATTTTGCTCTTTTGCAGATCTCGCCTATGGATTCTTCTGGTCGTCGAATGAAGTAGATGATGTTTTGCATATTTTTTTCAGTCCTCGAGAAGCTTCGGTGCGTACTCAGATCGTAGCGGCAACTGGAAACATCCGAGAATGACGCTTGTTCATTCTTCTCCTTCCAAATTGCGCCCCTTCATCTATCAGAGTCCCTCTCGTTCTCAATGTGATCTCTGATCTCGGGAAAGATCGGAAAGTGACCCATCAGACACCTTTTCTTCCCTCACTAGAGAGCGTCTCTCCCCAAAATATTTCCCGATTCTTTCACCCTCTACTCTCGCTTACGACCATACCCCGTTGAGAACACGACATCCCGTCCGATCTGTCAAGTTAAGCAACGGTGGGCCCAGTTAGTACTTGGATCGGAGACGGCTTGGGAATCCTGGGTGTTGTAAGCATTTTGCTCTTTTGCAGATCTCGCCTATGGATTCTTCTGGTCGTCGAATGAAGTAGATGATGTTTTGCATATTTTTTTCAGTCCTCGAGAAGCTTCGGTGCGTACTCAGATCGTAGCGGCAACTGGAAACATCCGAGAATGACGCTTGTTCATTCTTCTCCTTCCAAATTGCGCCCCTTCATCTATCAGAGTCCCTCTCGTTCTCAATGTGATCTCTGATCTCGGGAAAGATCGGAAAGTGACCCATCAGACACCTTTTCTTCCCTCACTAGAGAGCGTCTCTCCCCAAAATATTCCCCGATTCTTTCACCCTCTACTTTCGCTTACGACCATACCCCGTTGAGAACACGACATCCCGTCCGATCTGTCAAGTTAAGCAACGGTGGGCCCAGTTAGTACTTGGATCGGAGACGGCTTGGGAATCCTGGGTGTTGTAAGCATTTTGCTCTTTTGCAGATCTCGCCTATGGATTCTTCTGGTCGTCGAATGAAGTAGATGATGTTTTGCATATTTTTTTCAGTCCCCGAGAAGCTTCGGTGCGTACTCAGATCGTAGCGGCAACTGGAAACATTCGAGAATGACGCTTGTTCATTCTTCTCCTTCCAAATTGCGCCCCTTCATCTATCAGAGTCCCTCTCGTTCTCAATGTGATCTCTGATCTCGGGAAAGATCGGAAAGTGACCCATCAGACACCTTTTCTTCCCTCACTAGAGAGCGTCTCTCCCCAAAATATTCCCCGATTCTTTCACCCTCTACTTTCGCTTACGACCATACCCCGTTGAGAACACGACATCCCGTCCGATCTGTCAAGTTAAGCAACGGTGGGCCCAGTTAGTACTTGGATCGGAGTCGGCTTGGGAATCCTGGGTGTTGTAAGCATTTTGCTCTTTTGCAGATCTCGCCTATGGATTCTTCTGGTCGTCGAATGAAGTAGATGATGTTTTGCATATTTTTTTCAGTCCTCGAGAAGCTTCGGTGCGTACTCAGATCGTAGCGGCAACTGGAAACATCCGAGAATGACGCTTGTTCATTCTTCTCCTTCCAAATTGCGCCCCTTCATCTATCAGAGTCCCTCTCGTTCTCAATGTGATCTCTGATCTCGGGAAAGATCGGAAAGTGACCCATCAGACACCTTTTCTTCCCTCACTAGAGAGCGTCTCTCCCCAAAATATTCCCCGATTCTTTCACCCTCTACTTTCGCTTACGACCATACCCCGTCGAGAACACGACATCCCGTCCGATCTGTCAAGTTAAGCAACGGTGGGCCCAGTTAGTACTTGGATCGGAGACGGCTTGGGAATCCTGGGTGTTGTAAGCATTTTGCTCTTTTGCAGATCTCGCCTATGGATTCTTCTGGTCGTCGAATGAAGTAGATGATGTTTTGCATATTTTTTCAGTCCCCGAGAAGCTTCGGTGCGTACTCAGATCGTAGCGGCAACTGGAAACATTCGAGAATGACGCTTGTTCATTCTTCTCCTTCCAAATTGCGCCCCTTCATCTATCAGAGTCCCTCTCGTTCTCAATGTGATCTCTGATCTCGGGAAAGATCGGAAAGTGATCCATCAGACACCTTTTCTTCCCTCACTAGAGAGCGTCTCTCCCCAAAATATTCCCCGATTCTTTCACCCTCTACTTTCGCTTACGACCATACCCCGTTGAGAACACGACATCCCGTCCGATCTGTCAAGTTAAGCAACGGTGGGCCCAGTTAGTACTTGGATCGGAGACGGCTTGGGAATCCTGGGTGTTGTAAGCATTTTGCTCTTTTGCAGATCTCGCCTATGGATTCTTCTGGTCGTCGAATGAAGTAGATGATGTTTTGCATATTTTTTTTCAGTCCTCGAGAAGCTTCGGTGCGTACTCAGATCGTAGCGGCAACTGGAAACATCTGAGAATGACGCTTGTTCATTCTTCTCCTTCCAAATTGCGCCCCTTCATCTATCAGAGTCCCTCTCGTTCTCAATGTGATCTCTGATCTCGGGAAAGATCGGAAAGTGACCCATCAGACACCTTTTCTTCCCTCACTAGAGTGCGTCTCTCCCCAAAATATTCCCCGATTCTTTCACCCTCTACTCTCGCTTGATCATACCCCGTTGAGAACACGACATCCCGTCCGATCTGTCAAGTTAAGCAACGGTGGCCCCAGTTAGTACTTGGATCGGAGACGGCTTGGGAATCCTGGGTGTTGTAAGCATTTTGCTCTTTTGCAGATCTCGCCTATGGATTCTTCTGGTCGTCGAATGAAGTAGATGATGTTTTGCATATTTTTTTCAGTCCTCGAGAAGCTTCGGTGCGTACTCAGATCGTAGCGGCAACTGGAAACATCCGAGAATGACGCTTGTTCATTCTTCTCCTTCCAAATTGCGCCCCTTCATCTATCAGAGTCCCTCTCGTTCTCAATGTGATCTCTGATCTCGGGAAAGATCGGAAAGTGACCCATCAGACACCTTTTCTTCCCTCACTAGAGTGCGTCTCTCCCCAAAATATTCCCCGATTCTTTCACCCTCTACTTTCGCTTACGACCATACCCCGTTGAGAACACGACATCCCGTCCGATCTGTCAAGTTAAGCAACGGTGGGCCCAGTTAGTACTTGGATCGGAGACGGCTTGGGAATCCTGGGTGTTGTAGGCATTTTGCTCTTTTGCAGATCTCGCCTATGGATTCTTCTGGTCGTCGAATGAAGTAGATGATGTTTTGCATATTTTTTTCAGTCCTCGAGAAGCTTCGGTGCGTACTCAGATCGTAGCGGCAACTGGAAACATCCGAGAATGACGCTTGTTCATTCTTCTCCTTCCAAATTGCGCCCCTTCATCTATCAGAGTCCCTCTCGTTCTCAATGTGATCTCTGATCTCGGGAAAGATCGGAAAGTGACCCATCAGACACCTTTTCTTCCCTCACTAGAGTGCGTCTCTCCCCAAAATATTCCCCGATTCTTTCACCCTCTACTCTCGCTTACGACCATACCCCGTTGAGAACACGACATCCCGTCCGATCTGTCAAGTTAAGCAACGGTGGGCCCAGTTAGTACTTGGATCGGAGACGGCTTGGGAATCCTGGGTGTTGTAAGCATTTTGCTCTTTTGCAGATCTCGCCTATGGATTCTTCTGGTCGTCGAATGAAGTAGATGATGTTTTGCATATTTTTTTCAGTCCTCGAGAAGCTTCGGTGCGTACTCAGATCGTAGCGGCAACTGGAAACATCCGAGAATGACGCTTGTTCATTCTTCTCCTTCCAAATTGCGCCCCTTCATCTATCAGAGTCCCTCTCGTTCTCAATGTGATCTCTGATCTCGGGAAAGATCGGAAAGTGACCCATCAGACACCTTTTCTTCCCTCACTAGAGTGCGTCTCTCCCCAAAATATTCCCCGATTCTTTCACCCTCTACTTTCGCTTACGACCATACCCCGTTGAGAACACGACATCCCGTCCGATCTGTCAAGTTAAGCAACGGTGGGCCCAGTTAGTACTTGGATCGGAGACGGCTTGGGAATCCTGGGTGTTGTAAGCATTTTGCTCTTTTGCAGATCTCGCCTATGGATTCTTCTGGTCGTCGAATGAAGTAGATGATGTTTTGCATATTTTTTTCAGTCCTCGAGAAGCTTCGGTGCGTACTCAGATCGTAGCGGCAACTGGAAACATCCGAGAATGACGCTTGTTCATTCTTCTCCTTCCAAATTGCGCCCCTTCATCTATCAGAGTCCCTCTCGTTCTCAATGTGATCTCTGATCTCGGGAAAGATCGGAAAGTGACCCATCAGACACCTTTTCTTCCCTCACTAGAGTGCGTCTCTCCCCAAAATATTCCCCGATTCTTTCACCCTCTACTTTCGCTTACGACCATACCCCGTTGAGAACACGACATCCCGTCCGATCTGTCAAGTTAAGCAACGGTGGGCCCAGTTAGTACTTGGATCGGAGACGGCTTGGGAATCCTGGGTGTTGTAGGCATTTTGCTCTTTTGCAGATCTCGCCTATGGATTCTTCTGGTCGTCGAATGAAGTAGATGATGTTTTGCATATTTTTTTCAGTCCTCGAGAAGCTTCGGTGCGTACTCAGATCGTAGCGGCAACTGGAAACATCCGAGAATGACGCTTGTTCATTCTTCTCCTTCCAAATTGCGCCCCTTCATCTATCAGAGTCCCTCTCGTTCTCAATGTGATCTCTGATCTCGGGAAAGATCGGAAAGTGACCCATCAGACACCTTTTCTTCCCTCACTAGAGTGCGTCTCTCCCCAAAATATTCCCCGATTCTTTCACCCTCTACTCTCGCTTGATCATACCCCGTTGAGAACACGACATCCCGTCCGATCTGTCAAGTTAAGCAACGGTGGGCCCAGTTAGTACTTGGATCGGAGACGGCTTGGGAATCCTGGGTGTTGTAAGCATTTTGCTCTTTTGCAGATCTCGCCTATGGATTCTTCTGGTCGTCGAATGAAGTAGATGATGTTTTGCATATTTTTTTCAGTCCTCGAGAAGCTTCGGTGCGTACTCAGATCGTAGCGGCAACTGGAAACATCCGAGAATGACGCTTGTTCATTCTTCTCCTTCCAAATTGCGCCCCTTCATCTATCAGAGTCCCTCTCGTTCTCAATGTGATCTCTGATCTCGGGAAAGATCGGAAAGTGACCCATCAGACACCTTTTCTTCCCTCACTAGAGTGCGTCTCTCCCCAAAATATTCCCCGATTCTTTCACCCTCTACTTTCGCTTACGACCATACCCCGTTGAGAACACGACATCCCGTCCGATCTGTCAAGTTAAGCAACGGTGGGCCCAGTTAGTACTTGGATCGGAGACGGCTTGGGAATCCTGGGTGTTGTAGGCATTTTGCTCTTTTGCAGATCTCGCCTATGGATTCTTCTGGTCGTCGAATGAAGTAGATGATGTTTTGCATATTTTTTTCAGTCCTCGAGAAGCTTCGGTGCGTACTCAGATCGTAGCGGCAACTGGAAACATCCGAGAATGACGCTTGTTCATTCTTCTCCTTCCAAATTGCGCCCCTTCATCTATCAGAGTCCCTCTCGTTCTCAATGTGATCTCTGATCTCGGGAAAGATCGGAAAGTGACCCATCAGACACCTTTTCTTCCCTCACTAGAGTGCGTCTCTCCCCAAAATATTCCCCGATTCTTTCACCCTCTACTCTCGCTTACGACCATACCCCGTTGAGAACACGACATCCCGTCCGATCTGTCAAGTTAAGCAACGGTGGGCCCAGTTAGTACTTGGATCGGAGACGGCTTGGGAATCCTGGGTGTTGTAAGCATTTTGCTCTTTTGCAGATCTCGCCTATGGATTCTTCTGGTCGTCGAATGAAGTAGATGATGTTTTGCATATTTTTTTCAGTCCTCGAGAAGCTTCGGTGCGTACTCAGATCGTAGCGGCAACTGGAAACATCCGAGAATGACGCTTGTTCATTCTTCTCCTTCCAAATTGCGCCCCTTCATCTATCAGAGTCCCTCTCGTTCTCAATGTGATCTCTGATCTCGGGAAAGATCGGAAAGTGACCCATCAGACACCTTTTCTTCCCTCACTAGAGTGCGTCTCTCCCCAAAATATTCCCCGATTCTTTCACCCTCTACTTTCGCTTACGACCATACCCCGTTGAGAACACGACATCCCGTCCGATCTGTCAAGTTAAGCAACGGTGGGCCCAGTTAGTACTTGGATCGGAGACGGCTTGGGAATCCTGGGTGTTGTAAGCATTTTGCTCTTTTGCAGATCTCGCCTATGGATTCTTCTGGTCGTCGAATGAAGTAGATGATGTTTTGCATATTTTTTTCAGTCCTCGAGAAGCTTCGGTGCGTACTCAGATCGTAGCGGCAACTGGAAACATCCGAGAATGACGCTTGTTCATTCTTCTCCTTCCAAATTGCGCCCCTTCATCTATCAGAGTCCCTCTCGTTCTCAATGTGATCTCTGATCTCGGGAAAGATCGGAAAGTGACCCATCAGACACCTTTTCTTCCCTCACTAGAGTGCGTCTCTCCCCAAAATATTCCCCGATTCTTTCACCCTCTACTTTCGCTTACGACCATACCCCGTTGAGAACACGACATCCCGTCCGATCTGTCAAGTTAAGCAACGGTGGGCCCAGTTAGTACTTGGATCGGAGACGGCTTGGGAATCCTGGGTGTTGTAGGCATTTTGCTCTTTTGCAGATCTCGCCTATGGATTCTTCTGGTCGTCGAATGAAGTAGATGATGTTTTGCATATTTTTTTCAGTCCTCGAGAAGCTTCGGTGCGTACTCAGATCGTAGCGGCAACTGGAAACATCCGAGAATGACGCTTGTTCATTCTTCTCCTTCCAAATTGCGCCCCTTCATCTATCAGAGTCCCTCTCGTTCTCAATGTGATCTCTGATCTCGGGAAAGATCGGAAAGTGACCCATCAGACACCTTTTCTTCCCTCACTAGAGTGCGTCTCTCCCCAAAATATTCCCCGATTCTTTCACCCTCTACTCTCGCTTACGACCATACCCCGTTGAGAACACGACATCCCGTCCGATCTGTCAAGTTAAGCAACGGTGGGCCCAGTTAGTACTTGGATCGGAGACGGCTTGGGAATCCTGGGTGTTGTAAGCATTTTGCTCTTTTGCAGATCTCGCATATGGATTCTTCTGGTCGTCGAATGAAGTAGATGATGTTTTGCATATTTTTTTTCAGTCCTCGAGAAGCTTCGGTGCGTACTCAGATCGTAGCGGCAACTGGAAACATCTGAGAATGACGCTTGTTCATTCTTCTCCTTCCAAATTGCGCCCCTTCATCTATCAGAGTCCCTCTCGTTCTCAATGTGATCTCTGATCTCGGGAAAGATCGGAAAGTGACCCATCAGACACCTTTTCTTCCCTCACTAGAGTGCGTCTCTCCCCAAAATATTCCCCGATTCTTTCACCCTCTACTCTCGCTTACGACCATACCCCGTTGAGAACACGACATCCCGTCCGATCTGTCAAGTTAAGCAACGGTGGGCCCAGTTAGTACTTGGATCGGAGACGGCTTGGGAATCCTGGGTGTTGTAAGCATTTTGCTCTTTTGCAGATCTCGCCTATGGATTCTTCTGGTCGTCGAATGAAGTAGATGATGTTTTGCATATTTTTTTCAGTCCTCGAGAAGCTTCGGTGCGTACTCAGATCGTAGCGGCAACTGGAAACATCCGAGAATGACGCTTGTTCATTCTTCTCCTTCCAAATTGCGCCCCTTCATCTATCAGAGTCCCTCTCGTTCTCAATGTGATCTCTGATCTCGGGAAAGATCGGAAAGTGACCCATCAGACACCTTTTCTTCCCTCACTAGAGTGCGTCTCTCCCCAAAATATTCCCCGATTCTTTCACCCTCTACTTTCGCTTACGACCATACCCCGTTGAGAACACGACATCCCGTCCGATCTGTCAAGTTAAGCAACGGTGGGCCCAGTTAGTACTTGGATCGGAGACGGCTTGGGAATCCTGGGTGTTGTAGGCATTTTGCTCTTTTGCAGATCTCGCCTATGGATTCTTCTGGTCGTCGAATGAAGTAGATGATGTTTTGCATATTTTTTTCAGTCCTCGAGAAGCTTCGGTGCGTACTCAGATCGTAGCGGCAACTGGAAACATCCGAGAATGACGCTTGTTCATTCTTCTCCTTCCAAATTGCGCCCCTTCATCTATCAGAGTCCCTCTCGTTCTCAATGTGATCTCTGATCTCGGGAAAGATCGGAAAGTGACCCATCAGACACCTTTTCTTCCCTCACTAGAGAGCGTCTCTCCCCAAAATATTCCCCGATTCTTTCACCCTCTACTTTCGCTTACGACCATACCCCGTTGAGAACACGACATCCCGTCCGATCTGTCAAGTTAAGCAACGGTGGGCCCAGTTAGTACTTGGATCGGAGACGGCTTGGGAATCCTGGGTGTTGTAAGCATTTTGCTCTTTTGCAGATCTCGCCTATGGATTCTTCTGGTCGTCGAATGAAGTAGATGATGTTTTGCATATTTTTTTCAGTCCTCGAGAAGCTTCGGTGCGTACTCAGATCGTAGCGGCAACTGGAAACATCCGAGAATGACGCTTGTTCATTCTTCTCCTTCCAAATTGCGCCCCTTCATCTATCAGAGTCCCTCTCGTTCTCAATGTGATCTCTGATCTCGGGAAAGATCGGAAAGTGACCCATCAGACACCTTTTCTTCCCTCACTAGAGTGCGTCTCTCCCCAAAATATTCCCCGATTCTTTCACCCTCTACTCTCGCTTACGACCATACCCCGTTGAGAACACGACATCCCGTCCGATCTGTCAAGTTAAGCAACGGTGGGCCCAGTTAGTACTTGGATCGGAGACGGCTTGGGAATCCTGGGTGTTGTAAGCATTTTGCTCTTTTGCAGATCTCGCCTATGGATTCTTCTGGTCGTCGAATGAAGTAGATGATGTTTTGCATATTTTTTTCAGTCCTCGAGAAGCTTCGGTGCGTACTCAGATCGTAGCGGCAACTGGAAACATCCGAGAATGACGCTTGTTCATTCTTCTCCTTCCAAATTGCGCCCCTTCATCTATCAGAGTCCCTCTCGTTCTCAATGTGATCTCTGATCTCGGGAAAGATCGGAAAGTGACCCATCAGACACCTTTTCTTCCCTCACTAGAGTGCGTCTCTCCCCAAAATATTCCCCGATTCTTTCACCCTCTACTTTCGCTTACGACCATACCCCGTTGAGAACACGACATCCCGTCCGATCTGTCAAGTTAAGCAACGGTGGGCCCAGTTAGTACTTGGATCGGAGACGGCTTGGGAATCCTGGGTGTTGTAGGCATTTTGCTCTTTTGCAGATCTCGCCTATGGATTCTTCTGGTCGTCGAATGAAGTAGATGATGTTTTGCATATTTTTTTCAGTCCTCGAGAAGCTTCGGTGCGTACTCAGATCGTAGCGGCAACTGGAAACATCCGAGAATGACGCTTGTTCATTCTTCTCCTTCCAAATTGCGCCCCTTCATCTATCAGAGTCCCTCTCGTTCTCAATGTGATCTCTGATCTCGGGAAAGATCGGAAAGTGACCCATCAGACACCTTTTCTTCCCTCACTAGAGAGCGTCTCTCCCCAAAATATTCCCCGATTCTTTCACCCTCTACTTTCGCTTACGACCATACCCCGTTGAGAACACGACATCCCGTCCGATCTGTCAAGTTAAGCAACGGTGGGCCCAGTTAGTACTTGGATCGGAGACGGCTTGGGAATCCTGGGTGTTGTAAGCATTTTGCTCTTTTGCAGATCTCGCCTATGGATTCTTCTGGTCGTCGAATGAAGTAGATGATGTTTTGCATATTTTTTTCAGTCCTCGAGAAGCTTCGGTGCGTACTCAGATCGTAGCGGCAACTGGAAACATCCGAGAATGACGCTTGTTCATTCTTCTCCTTCCAAATTGCGCCCCTTCATCTATCAGAGTCCCTCTCGTTCTCAATGTGATCTCTGATCTCGGGAAAGATCGGAAAGTGACCCATCAGACACCTTTTCTTCCCTCACTAGAGTGCGTCTCTCCCCAAAATATTCCCCGATTCTTTCACCCTCTACTTTCGCTTACGACCATACCCCGTTGAGAACACGACATCCCGTCCGATCTGTCAAGTTAAGCAACGGTGGGCCCAGTTAGTACTTGGATCGGAGACGGCTTGGGAATCCTGGGTGTTGTAGGCATTTTGCTCTTTTGCAGATCTCGCCTATGGATTCTTCTGGTCGTCGAATGAAGTAGATGATGTTTTGCATATTTTTTTCAGTCCTCGAGAAGCTTCGGTGCGTACTCAGATCGTAGCGGCAACTGGAAACATCCGAGAATGACGCTTGTTCATTCTTCTCCTTCCAAATTGCGCCCCTTCATCTATCAGAGTCCCTCTCGTTCTCAATGTGATCTCTGATCTCGGGAAAGATCGGAAAGTGACCCATCAGACACCTTTTCTTCCCTCACTAGAGAGCGTCTCTCCCCAAAATATTCCCCGATTCTTTCACCCTCTACTTTCGCTTACGACCATACCCCGTTGAGAACACGACATCCCGTCCGATCTGTCAAGTTAAGCAACGGTGGGCCCAGTTAGTACTTGGATCGGAGACGGCTTGGGAATCCTGGGTGTTGTAAGCATTTTGCTCTTTTGCAGATCTCGCCTATGGATTCTTCTGGTCGTCGAATGAAGTAGATGATGTTTTGCATATTTTTTTCAGTCCTCGAGAAGCTTCGGTGCGTACTCAGATCGTAGCGGCAACTGGAAACATCCGAGAATGACGCTTGTTCATTCTTCTCCTTCCAAATTGCGCCCCTTCATCTATCAGAGTCCCTCTCGTTCTCAATGTGATCTCTGATCTCGGGAAAGATCGGAAAGTGACCCATCAGACACCTTTTCTTCCCTCACTAGAGAGCGTCTCTCCCCAAAATATTCCCCGATTCTTTCTCCCTCTACTCTCGCTTACGACCATACCCCGTTGAGAACACGACATCCCGTCCGATCTGTCAAGTTAAGCAACGGTGGGCCCAGTTAGTACTTGGATCGGAGACGGCTTGGGAATCCTGGGTGTTGTAAGCATTTTGCTCTTTTGCAGATCTCGCCTATGGATTCTTCTGGTCGTCGAATGAAGTAGATGATGTTTTGAATCTTTTTTTCAGTCCTCGAGAAGCTTCGGTGCGTACTCAGATCGTAGCGGCAACTGGAAACATCCGAGAATGACGCTTGTTCATTCTTCTCCTTCCAAATTGCGCTCCTTCATCTATCAGAGTCCCTCTCGTTCTCAATGTGATCTCTGATCTCGGGAAAGATCGGAAAGTGACCCATCAGACACCTTTTCTTCCCTCACTAGAGTGCGTCTCTCCCCAAAATATTCCCCGATTCTTTCACCCTCTACTCTCGCTTACGACCATACCCCGTTGAGAACACGACATCCCGTCCGATCTGTCAAGTTAAGCAACGGTGGGCCCAGTTAGTACTTGGATCGGAGACGGCTTGGGAATCCTGGGTGTTGTAAGCATTTTGCTCTTTTGCAGATCTCGCCTATGGATTCTTCTGGTCGTCGAATGAAGTAGATGATGTTTTGCATATTTTTTTCAGTCCTCGAGAAGCTTCGGTGCGTACTCAGATCGTAGCGGCAACTGGAAACATCCGAGAATGACGCTTGTTCATTCTTCTCCTTCCAAATTGCGCCCCTTCATCTATCAGAGTCCCTCTCGTTCTCAATGTGATCTCTGATCTCGGGAAAGATCGGAAAGTGACCCATCAGACACCTTTTCTTCCCTCACTAGAGTGCGTCTCTCCCCAAAATATTCCCCGATTCTTTCACCCTCTACTATCGCTTACGACCATACCCCGTTGAGAACACGACATCCCGTCCGATCTGTCAAGTTAAGCAACGGTGGGCCCAGTTAGTACTTGGATCGGAGACGGCTTGGGAATCCTGGGTGTTGTAAGCAATGTCTGACGGGTCACTTTCCGATACTTCATTCGACGACCAGAAGAATCCATAGGCGAGATCTGCAAAAGAGCAAAATGCCTACAACACCCAGGATTCCCAAGCCGTCTCCGATCCAAGTACTAACTGGGCCCACCGTTGCTTAACTTGACAGATCGGACGGGATGTCGTGTTCTCAACGGGGTATGGTCGTAAGCGAAAGTAGAGGGTGAAAGAATCGGGGAATATTTTGGGGAGAGACGCACTCTAGTGAGGGAAGAAAAGGTGTCTGATGGGTCACTTTCCGATCTTTCCCGAGATCAGAGATCACATTGAGAACGAGAGGGACTCTGATAGATGAAGGGGCGCAATTTGGAAGGAGAAGAATGAACAAGCGTCATTCTCGGATGTTTCCAGTTGCCGCTACGATCTGAGTACGCACCGAAGCTTCTCGAGGACTGAAAAAAATATGCAAAACATCATCTACTTCATTCGACGACCAGAAGAATCCATAGGCGAGATCTGCAAAAGAGCAAAATGCTTACAACACCCAGGATTCCCAAGCCGTCTCCGATCCAAGTACTAACTGGGCCCACCGTTGCTTAACTTGACAGATCAGACGGGATGTCGTGTTCTCAACGGGGTATGGTCGTAAGCGAGAGTAGACCTCTTGTCTCCAGTGTGGACGATTTTCGGCGACTTGGTGGCCTTCTTGGCTTAATTCGCGGACGGTTTCGGAGGCATGCGGACTGGTGATGAAGTGATGATCGGCTATGAGTTTCCCGTGTATTATTGAACAGGAATAACATTTAATAGAAACACATAATCAAGTATATTTTTGATCAGAGAGAGGCTTGGTTTGGAATAGAGATGTGACCCTAATGTATTGCATTTATTTTCTCAAGATTTGTTCATGCGTGCTTCCGGTCCAGTTCCCCTCCGGTCAGGCACTCTCAGAATCAGAATCTGAAAATGATTTCCGAGCTGGTCGGTCTGCTCTTCGAAGGCATCTCCTTCGGATTACTCGCTGTATTCATCGATGAGGTGAGGAAATAATGATAACTTCCTTAACATTGAATTAAAATAGAATTTATCAGTATTCGCGGGGTGTGGTTGCTAATGGACGATGGGGTGGCAGAGACCGCCCTTGCGTGTAATAATGCCTAACACCTTTACCTTTACTTTTACCTTTTTTTGCGCGCTGATCATAGGCTACGTTCCCTAATATCGCCTCTCCAAAAAAGTTATGCCTCCCCCACATCGTATTAGTAATCAACCGGAAGTGACTTCTGCCGTTGCCGATATAATTCATATCTTGCATGAAGCACGATATGCAGTTTTCCCACACGACTGTAATCGTTCCTTTTCTGCAAAACATCCACATATATGAGCGATTTTTTTCATGATCCCAGTTAGGTCTCGCATCGCAAGCTTCCTTTCCCAAGACGATAAGAGCGAGCTTATCGTGCGGAACTCAGCAGCGAAGAGTGATAGTCAGCATCCTTCTCCATCCCCCTCTCACTCTCTCGTCTGTTCGAGCCAGAGATAGTGCAATAAACCATTCGTACAGAATCTGCTCGCTATAGCGCCCGCTCTCGATTTATGCTCATATTTTCAGGCGATAGCACGCTCGCGAGCTCACATAGCAGCAAATATGAGACGTAGAAGCATTGAGGTATGTATATTTGAACATTTTCCCATAATGAAATATCTTTGAGGACCTCCTTCTGAAGAACTCCAAGGACGCTCTCAAGAACATCAAAGTGGCCCTCGTCGTGGTTGACTACCAGAATGACTTTGTCACGGGTTCTCTGGCAATCGGTGTAAGATATTTTTCATCTCTCATCTCGAAAAATTTCCCCGTTTTCCCCTATGAATCACTGAATATGATCAACATGACGCATGAAGCATCTATTTTTCGAGTGCTTAGCTTAGAATAAGGGTAACCAGAGGGCTGGCCATTCTCGAATGAATGCGCAAATCGCTCAACCGAGATTCGGCGTCACTTCTGGCTGTGCTGAGTGCCTACATCCCAAAATAAACGTGACCTAGGATATTTCGGGGTCCAGGAAGTAAATTACAATGCATAATTAATTTTTTAAGGCCGGGGACGCGGGTGAGGACCCAGTGGCGCGCATCTGGAACATCAATCGACTCATCGACCTGGACTTTGACGCCATTGTCATCACCAAGGTGCGGCTCTTATTCATCATCACTTGTATTCAGATCTAAACGAAAACAGCGAATGACAAACAAAAACATCGAAATGAAGTGACATAACATATTGTCACACAATTTTTATCTCGACGTATAGTCATCGTACCGTAGCTGTTTCTCTTCTTGCTAGGCAGAGACTGCATTGCATTGTTCATTGTTTTTCATTGTCCATTCTTTGAAACATCTGGCGCAATATAATAGGACTTCTGACCATTTTCTGATGTCTTGAACTGACCCGACTGGCCGCTTCTTATCACCAAACGGAATGCGCACTTCTCGCTCTTAGTACGTATAAAGGTGAAGGCTGCGTCAAAGACCTTGATTTTAAGCCGTGAAATGTATGCAAAAGAATATTTCCGGAGAATCGCTGGTAAGAAATCGATTTTTTTCAGGATTGGCACCCGGCAGACCACATCTCATTCCTTAGCGCGGCCAAAAATTCGGATCGGCGTCTTTCCGCGGAGTTCGCTTCCCGAGATATCGAACTCTTCGAAAAGGTCTCGTTCAAGGAGCCTCGACGAGAACAGGTAATAAGCAAATGACAAATTTAGACGAATTGAATGTTCAAAGTACATAGATTGATGTGATAGTGCTGTTTGTTGAAATAGCAAGTGACGTAATTTAGTGTATTTTTAATAGGTGGCATCACAAAATAAATCGAATGATTCATTCAGCAATATGATAAAGTGTTGAGGTGGGCCGGATGTAGTATTTCCGGCTCTCAAATTTTTAGTGAGCAAAAGCGCGTGAACAGCAAACCCCAAATGAAAAGTATGGAATGACATCTCAGTAAGATCATGTAGAGCTGTTCTTTATTTCGTGTAGGTGCTCTATCCCGACCACTGCGTGGCTAACACGCACGGAGCGGAGCTCGTGCCGCAAATGAAGGTTCCTGAGCGGGCGGTCATCGTCAACAAGGGCCTCGACACCCTCGTCGACTCCTACTCCGCATTCATGGACAACGAGGGCGACAAGAAGTGCGGTTGATTCTCTTCCCCTAGAAACATTGACACGATTAGTGGTATGGAAAAGTCAAGGATATTCCCGTTATCTAGGCGCATAAAATTCCGCAGGAATTTTGAATGACTAGGCAAGTGCCTAAGATCTTGGTCAGTTAAGTGCGGAGATCTTAATCGCTTCTTTGGACAGACAAAATAGCAGCGGATTAGGTTCCACAATTTTTGTGCAATTGGCGAGTGTGGAAATGTTGAGCTTGATGCAGTTTGAAGACGATAACAAGTGCTTGTCATGGATCTTATATATTTATCTTTTACTCTGTACGACTGCTGCAGGAGTGAGCTGCACGAGGTGCTCAAGGCTGCATCCATCGACGCTGTCGTCGTCTGCGGTCTCGCCTACGACATCTGCGTCTTCCACACTGTCAAAGACGCTCGCAACTTCGGATTCTACTGTGCGACAGCGCGTGATGCCAGGTGAAATAATGAGCGAGAAATATACAATGAGGGGATCCAATGTTTACTGCTTTCTATCGATGGGCCACGCTCCTGCATTGATCATCGCCCAGTCGCTCTCTTACAAGGAAATATATCATGAGCCGGAATTTCCTGCTTTCTGTTATCAGTACCGGCTGAAAACGCTGCGCATTCCCGGGTTTTGTTCACTACAGAGCACAGTTACTCGTGGGGAGATAAGAGTAAGCGGCTTGCGAGTGATAGAAGGATTAGGCGTGGAAGGGACAAGAAGAAGATCTCTTCCATATTGGAAAACGCTACAATTTGATGTGTAGTTCATAGCAGCGGATTAGACGGTACAAGGTGCCGAGGAGGGACCTAAATCATGCACCCACGAATTCTTATTCTTAACAGAAAACTGCCTTTTTCTTAATGCGATGGTGATACCGACTAAAGACTAAAGATCAAAGATCAAAGATAAATTTCAGCGCAGCCTTCAGCAGTGGCGGAGCGAGGCAGGCTGCTGAGTACCATGCAGAGAATCTGATCAAGGAAATGTCAACTGACGACATCGTCGAGATGATGAAAAGTCGCAAATTTCCACAGGAATGGGTCAAGTGCGCCATCGACGAGGACAAACTTCAGAATAACAATAGTATTTCCGCCCTCAAGCAGTAGTCGCCAAATGCGCTTTGTATTTTCTTGTACATTAATCTCCAATGACCAAATTATTGACAAAATATAAAATTATTGAAACAAATTAATAAAAAACTTGTCGATAAGATCGTGTCGGCCTCTACTCTATTCTGCGTGATAAGAGAGGTGAATGCGGGTTGCCTGTCTGCGAAAAGCAGTTCCGTGGTCGATTGATCCTTTTATTCTTCTTCTTTTTCTTGTCTAGCGTTTTGTATGGCAACAATCGAGAATATAATTCAAATAAAACCTTGATATTTTATGCCTGTATAATTGTCGTCCAACCATATTTGTTGTTATTCACGTCCTGAAACAGTTCTCAGAATGGCCGATCGACGGTTCTCTGATGATTCTGGCTTTGATAATCAACTAAACTCAAAACCGGTAACGAAACTTATGTATCCCTTAGTTTCCCTCCAATACAGGTTTCATGTTACAATTCAATCAACGGAGATACACTCAGTGATTCCATCGAGTTACGTGAAAGTGTGAGTGAACTTTCCAAATAGCTCCTACGTTTCTCACATTCAGAAGAAGAAATCGCTGAGTCCCATCCAAACGGCGCTTGCGCCTGCTGGAAATCGTATAAAAATGCTGATTCTGTGCGCGGTACTCTCGGCCGCGACCAACTTCCCAGTAAGATCCTCTTGATAAGGGCACAGATGGGCACGTCAAAGACACACGGGGGTGACCTTTAAAGAACGAAAGATGCGAGAGACGAGAGAGTGCAGAGAAATAGAGAACTCTTTCGCATTTGCATGATCTCCCTCTAGTCTTTTCCTGAGTGGATGTGGCTGGGATTATGCCAAAAAAGCCGTGTTATCGATATTTCGCATATTTTTCCAGGAAGGCTACTGCAATTCCTATCCAAACACCTCGTACAAGTCATTCCAGCAAATGATCAATGGCAGTTACATAGCGAGAGGGTCCGAGGTTGCCGTTTCTTCCAATTCGAAAATGGCATCAATTTTCAGGACGGAATTTCCGATGAAGCTTACACTTGGTATTGGTCGTTTGTTCTGAATATTTGGTTTGTCGGCGACCTGCTTGGAACATTTGTAACACCGTATTTTACTGATAATCTCGGGAGAAAGAGTAAGCAGCTTCTGAGAATAACGGAATTAACAGTAGCTATCACAGAGTCACTTCTCATTGCCAATTTCTGCGCGCTCTTCGGGGCCGTGCTTTCATTATCATCAGTTCTCTTCTCGATTCCGGAGCTATTCATCGTCAGCCGCTTCACAACTTCGATCAGCTCAGGAATGAGCTTTGGCGGACTTATTCTCTTCCTGCAGGTTGGAGATATATTTAAAAAATATATAATTGAACAAAAACAAATTAGGAAGTAACGCCGACAGCAGAACGGGGCATAACCTCGTTCATCTGCGAGTCGACCTTCATCATGACTACTGCACTAGGAATCGGAGCGGGAATGGATTACATTTTCGGCCAGAATCTGCCCGTGCTAACTGGTGTGTTCAATTGCCTTCGAAATTCGAGTACCCATTTCTACGTTTTTCAGACTTTATTGACAGGCTGATTTGCGAGAGACTGTTCTATCTTTCTATCTTATTTTTTATTAATAATAATAATTTACAGGAATCGCGATCATTCCTGCTGTTATTGCCATCGTAACTACTCTTCCACTTTGCGAAACTCCCAAGTTTTTGCTCATCAGCAAAAATAACCGTGCGGCTGCGCTAAAATCGCTTGAGTTCTATCGAGGTACCTTTTTTTAACAAATCGTACTTCCCTACTGCATAAATTCACCAATATTCAGGTGTGAGTGCCGAAAACGAGAGCACTCTTGATGATATGCTTCTTGAGAAAGAAATGGGAGGCACAGAGCAAAATGTAAATCTTTTCAATTCATAAGAAATCGATAATTTGCCTGATGTAGGTCGCCCTGATATCCGGAATCATCGAAGTGTTCACCACTCGTCATCTTCGCATGGCTTTCATTCTCGGAGCTGCTGCTCTTCAAGTAGGGCAACCGTTCATGATTTAATGCTAAGCAGTAGTGTTGGTTATTCGAGCTTCGATGCAATGATGTGGTCTTCCATTTTCGAAAAGATTCCCATCACTTGCCCTCCAATTCGAGCTCACATTCGTTATCCGACTCTATTTCACACAATTTCAGATCACCGTCGGCATCTGGCCCATCGTCTACTTGTCCACCGATTTCTTGGCCGAAAACTTCCCAGCTGAGCTTGCGCAGGTTCTTGTCGACATGGTCTCATCACATTACCATTTTTAGCTCGCATCGTTCGGTTTCATTGTTTTCGACTTCGTAGCGTCCCTCTTAGGCATTCTGTTCATCGAGAGGCGAGTTTGTCTTGTACATTTTAGTTGAATGAACCGTAACCAAGTAATCGATTGAATTTACCGCTGTGAGTGACATGAAGAGATTGTAGAAGAATTTACATGTTGCACAATAGGTTTTTGTTACCTATTCGCGGAGTAGTTGTTTCAAATGAAAATACAATTCTTCCAGATACAATCGTCGATCTCTTCTCATCTGGTTCGGCGCTGCGAATACGCTCTCCCTCTGCCTCTACATCGTCGCCGACCTGCTCATCCCCGTGTGGCAGCCGATCCGATGGGGGCAGATCGTCGCTCTCGTGCTGTTCGGAGTCACCTATGGGTAAGTTGCGATAGAGGAAAATCATAGTGTAGACCGATTTTGGACAATTTTCAAAGGAAAAGATCGTTTTCGAAACTGGGCTCGCGGGAGAACCCAGCTAGGCCAGTGTCAAAGTTCATGACACCAATATCTCACTAGTTGATCAAATCCCAGGTTCGCCGTTGGTCCAATCGCCTTCTTCATCACCTCCGAGCTTGTGCCGCAGAGAAATCGATCTATCGTGCAGTCATTGGTAAGATAAAGTTGAAAAAAAGTGAACAGAGCTCATTTGAGGACATTTTCCTGATCTTAGATCTTCGTCATTGAGTACTCATCAGTGCGCATTCCAGGTCTTCTGCTTCAGCACAGTGATGAACTGCATCATCTCCTTCGTGACTCTTCCTTGCTACACTGCCTTCGGCGTGCTCTCCTTCCTGCCACTTCTGGTCATTCCCGCCATCGCTTGTGAAGTCTTCCTGTTCCTCTATCTACCGGAGACCCGAGCGAAAGAGGTTCGTCCTATTGTTGATTCTCTGGGGATGATGAAGATCTTACTGTTTCTGCATTTTTCCAGATTCACGATGTCGTCGCTGAGCTCATCGAGAGGAATCGAACGCACAGCCGCGGATCAGAATAATATACCATCGATAAATTTCATTGTTTCCGATGTAAATGTGTAATACGTGGTATTTCTTCTCGAACTCCAGTTCCCGAATCTGATCACTTCTCGTCAATCTCTTTCATTGTAGTCTCCAATCCGCCTATTCTCATCCGATTCGCCTCTTCTTCTCCTTCTTCTCCCTCACTAATTGAAGCATGTAATCGAGAGCGCGGAGCAAACAGCGAATCCGCCACTAATCACTGCTCTTCTCATTGTAAACGATACACCCTCTCCCTCTGTTTGCCCTCGCATTCTCCCCCAATTCTACCGTAATCCGCTCGACTCCTCCTCCGATAGAGAGCCACTTCACTCCCAATACCATACGCTGATCAGCGCCCGCCCACTTTTCGAGAACTGATCAACTGGTATTCTGAGTACTTCCGGTCCGATGGCCTTCTCCATCAGCAGCTTGTTAAGACCAGCTACTC
Organism: Pristionchus mayeri; assembly: GCA_036245805.1. Taxonomy (NCBI): domain Eukaryota; kingdom Metazoa; phylum Nematoda; class Chromadorea; order Rhabditida; family Neodiplogasteridae; genus Pristionchus; species Pristionchus mayeri. The sequence goes on from BTRK01000006.1 coordinate 44,202,835, forward strand.
CTCCGATGTGCGAGCCGTCAGAAGCCGAGAAGGTGGAGTCACTTCAATTTCACTTCTGTTCAATTGATTGGTAGTCAAATATAATGTCGTTTGAAGAATTGCTTAAATTATGGTTGTAGTGCGGCGAATTAGTAGTCCTGACTAGATCACGAAGGTTTAGCGCGATGTGGAGAATTCGATTGAATCAGCCAAAATTGACACTGGCCTCATCAGTGTTCTCCCGGATACCGAAGCTCGAAGACGCGATGTAGCATTATCTTCATTCACTTTTATGGTTGTAGTTGACACCACAATCGTCCGGTGCTACACCTCGTCACGATTCGCCCTCCTCATCAACTGCCAGTTCCTCTCCTCCCTCGTGCGGAAGCCAAGCCGGACCTGCGGGCATTCAGATGAACCAGAATCCATGGTAAGCTCTTTTGACTTAGAAATACAGCTAATGGGGAATTAGTTTTGAATTTGCCTATCTGGCTTGCATACTCCTCGTTCACAATGATTTGAACCGATATCATTGATTGGAATATCGTGCACGAATTTGATGATGAAGAGCAGATGAATTCCAATTCATCCGATTTTGATCTCTCACATCATCAAAAGAATCAGATACAATTTCAACTATGGCAACTGCCTTTCGTGGTTATCATGCAAATATAGAAAAATCATGAAACTATTCTAATTTAATCTTCTGAATTAAAGATGATTACGTTAAGGCTTCTCGGCCTTGCAGCAGCACCGCAACTCTCACAACTAATAGCACAACAAATGCAGCCCTTCTTGACGGGTAAGTGAAGACAGCGAACTATCCTTTATCCATTCAATCTACTTTGACTCCAAGTCCAAGTTTGGTCACCACTTGGGAGCTCTCCGTATCTCCTTTAAACATGCTCTCTCGTATCTTCCCCGAATTTCGGTAGAAATCAATTGAGCGCCAACTTGAAAATTTTCGTTCAAGCGTGGGCACCACTCGGAGAGACGTAACAAAGCATTCCCATTCCAAGTTATTTTGAAGGCTGAGGGGTCTGCTTAATTAAATATAGTTCACTCCTTCCCAGCTGGATTGGCACCTGTTATGTCGCTTATTCGCGTGGTGACACCCGCACTTTCAGCCCTGTTTACCGCAAGTTGTGAGCCGGTGTCGCTTTCGGTCCAGTCCATTGTCTCAGTCTGTTCACGCGATTCTATTAGCACACCATTCAGTCCTCCTTCTCATCCTATTCTATTCCATTCAACTTCTCTCAATCAATGCATTGTGATGGGCAAACAAGCTTCACTCCCCCTCCCTCGCTCTCCCTCCTGGCTACCGTAATCCGGCCTGGGAATGAATGACACGATCATGTGTGTATTACACCGGGTGATCAGCCTAATTGGATGATCTCTGTTCATACTAGGTTGAGATTGGCCCAAGCGAGTGATTGCTGTTTGGTTTGAGCCATCAGCCGCAGGGATAAGTGTGAGAGCAAGAACATGTGATTATAAGGTTACTTTGAAAGAAGGTTATCCATTACTCGAATGAGTTTCCGACGCTGAAAAAATATAGTTGAAATATTCATCTAACGAAATACTTCAAATTGAATTGTGTGAACATCCTGCTAACGAATAATCCCAATGATCGGAGCATTATCAATGAAAAGTTCATCATTTCCATTTGAGTAGTCTTGACCTACTAAGGCCACCTCCTAAGTGCGGGTGTCTCTTTCAGATGAAACGGAGACTATCAGTAGACAAGTACAAGCAAACACTCTCTCAGCTCATCAAAGGGGGAATAGAATAGCGGCGGCGCATAGAGAGGGACAACAATACGCCTGAGCCTGATAATCCCTCGCCTACGAGATATCCCCCCTGTTGGCATTCGGGTGTCTTTAAGGGGGTTGACCGTTGGATCAAAGTTATACACGCACGCCATGAAAATTCTGCGGGCTCACTAAGTTAGTATCACTTGGCGATTCAAGTAAGGGAGCCTGTGCGGGCCCTTCCTCAGTAAGAATACGACGAATCTCATACCCGCAAATAAAGTGGTGAAAGCAAATCAGTAAAATTAACACTACAGTAGAAGTCTGATCTTTGATTTCCATCATTTTAGGAGCAACGCAACTTCCCGGTGGCGGTCCCATGATGCCTGGCGGACTTCCGTGGGAAGCAGGTGCCGCTTTTCTTACCACTGTTTGATTACATGACTCAAGTCTTCATCCACCGACGCAGAAATTAGTTGCCAATCTAACGGGGAAATAAACACAACATCTGCGGTGTGAATGATGGCACTTTGCGAGTTGTAAGACGGGATTACGAAAGTTACTACAGGACTTCCTGCCTGGTACATGCCGTTTCCCGCCAAGACGAGTTCGCATAGGCGGAAAGGAGGCCAGATCCGTTTCACCAATGAGCAGGTTCCGTGAAAACTCTATTCCCACTACTTGCCACTATCTGAGCCTATTATTAGCGTTTTAAAAAAATCACAGAACGACATACGACTCTGTGATTAGCATTCAATACCAGCAAAAATAGCAGCTTAAAAAAGAATGATGGTAGTGTTGTTTGCAAGTATTCCAAGAATTTTTTTGCATAGACGTGATATTTATGTTACTCTCATCTTTGTTCCTTGTTGTCTACAGTACTCCCTCCTCTTTTTAAAATAGCACGATTACTGTAATGTGCTCGATTGCAGACTGATGCACTCGAGCAGAAGTTCGACAATCACAAGTACCTCTCGCCTCAAGATCGCAAGAAGCTGGCGAAAGTGCTCTCCCTCTCCGAGCGACAGGTACATTGGTCTCGGTGTTCACAATGCCCCTAGCAGCTTGTCCCTAACGAGTCCCGCGTGACTTCTCAGATATCTAGTTTATACCCCTATTATTTACCGGAAGAAAAGTGCATTTTTCGATACATCTCGCTATAAAATTGACAATTTATGGTGTCGATTAGGTGCGCCAATCTTCCCACTTGTGGGAAAATTCCGCGTTGTTATGAGGAAAAGCGTATCCGGATGGCATTTCCGATCAACACTCTCGGTAGATGGGAAGAGTACTTATCGATGATAGCACTCGATCAATCCGATTGTTTGGCCGGAATGAGTGTCCGTCTGTCGACTCCGAGATAGATATCTTATACTTGAATTGAGTGGGCGCATTTGATCGAGTGGAGTAATCACTTCCGATCTGAAAATAAGAGCAGGGGATGAGGAATGAGGGGGGCGAGTCCACAGGTAGATGTTTATTTGTTTGCCCGCCAGGTCAGGGATCCATACCCGGTCATCCCACTGTGAATTGGGCAATCATTGCGCAGGTATCGCATTTCAGGCCCGACTCTCCCATATCCCTGATGCGTATTTAACGGAAATGTGGGGATTGTCGTGGGAAGCGCATGCGTGCTTTTCCTGGGAAAACGAGTTGTGTACAGCGAAAATAGCGTACTTATCATTTTTCCAAGGAAGGGAAACTGCGTGACGTAAGTAATCGTCTGCATGTTTTGCATTGCAGGTTAAGACGTGGTTCCAAAACCGGCGTGCCAAGTGGCGGCGAACGGGCAAGGAAGGAGACGACGAGGAGGATCAGGCATCGGACGGCGGAACTCCCTCGCGCCACTACCACCCCCACCACTTCGCGGCGACGATCTTCGAAAAATGCGAACAATAGCCGTACTAGTCCGACTGCCGCCAGTATTCTCCATAGTCACATCGCAGTCACAGGGCTTCTTGTCGACACACGCACATTCTCTATTTTCACCTGCGTGCTCGCCCATTGTCCCCATATTCATGAATTACCCCTTGTTATTGTCTACTCTGGTCCGCAATATCACAATCATTGCGCGGTTTCAGCCGTGATAAGACATCTTGAACGCATTGAGATTTCGCACGATTTCTCTTCGAATGTATTTCTTGCGAATTGTGGAAATGTGTTTTTGTTCGGGATGTCTAACAGGCTGCAGTCGTAGACGCAACACGTCACATTCACTTGTTCCTGATCGAAGAGCCCATTCCCATTCTCGTAGCACTCTTACGCATTGCTGCACTTGACGCAGCCTGATTACGGCGCTGCACTTTAATGTCGCAGTCATTATGCTCTCCCGCTCCCCCATCATACATCAGTCTATTCCCTTCCTTGCCCCGGCAGATAAACAATTCAAAACATCGCAACACGTATTTATTTAGTATGCATCTACTACTTTTTTGCTCAAACAGAAATCCTGTTCTGCTATTTAGCATTTCTCAGTACTGTTCTGCTATTTAGCATTTCTCAGTACTGCACCTCTAATTGCTCCGTCACGCCTGGTTGGTGCATCAACTAGCCTATTATTGCAGAAAATTAATGGAAGTCTATAGGCGACGCGACGACAAAGCAAGGAGACTCTGATTGGGAGCGTTTTTTCTCGCTCATGTGAATCGTACAGTGTGTGTGTGTGTTCGTGATCTTTTTTTTGCCTTCTCTTTTCATTCGCAGGTTGCCGACCGACGAGAGAACAGGTGAAATGGAGAGAGACGCTGACCAATGCTCGGCTGCCAGAACGGAGTGGCCTCATTTTAGGCGTCGCCGAACGGCCGAACGCCCCGAAAACAACGGCCGGCTACATGATTTCTGATCCGACCATATCAATGATTCTGACTGTGTGACGATGTCTACTTTGTGTCCTGGCAAAGAAGTCTGATAAAGGGACAAGGGCATGTACCGTACGGTCACTGCCCATTACCCGCCACCTGTAGTTATCCGCGTGGCACGGTGCGTCTCGTCAGTACAGAAGACCTACACACAACCGCCATTTGCTTTCACAGCATTCCCTAATAAGCCGGTCAGTCCTGCCGGTGCCACCTGTGTTTTTGCGGCGCGGCTAAATAAGGCGCGCAAGCAGCTAAATTTGCTTTAGCGTAGGCATTTGCTTTAGCGTAGGCCGATGTTTCCCTCTACGGAAGCCAATTCTCTTCCTCCCGAAGCGACTCTCGCTCCGCAGGTGCAGTAATAATGAAGCAGAAAGCCACCGGGAAGTTCTGGTCTAATCACCCAATCCCCACCACCGGCCTATCGAATTCCATCCCCTCTCTTCCTGACCGAGTGTAGTAATTGACCGTGTCCCCCCTCACATATTCCGCCTCTGATTTCCGCCAACCGCCCTTGACATAAGCCACCCCTCGACTATTTTTTTTCCGCACTTCACTCCATTTGTGACGCTGCGGTGTGTGAACTCGCACGAGTCCGTGACTCCTCCCCCTTCATCCAACACCTCTCCATGGATAAATATGCGAATACTACTACTACTGCTCATCTCTTGCTCGGTAAACACGCTCACCATATGCATATCGTTTTCCACCTACACCACTTTTTCTGTTTATTCTGCGGGTTTCTGGACTCGTAAGATTTGTTCATGATCAGGGACGTTTCCGCCGCATGTTCTTCATGGTTTCTGTTAGGGTTCGAAAACATCGGTACTATAGTAGCAGGACAATAGTCGCAGTCAACCTCAGTGACTCCGGAGAGTCCTCCCCTCCCCATCTCGAATCATTAATTACTTTTGTGTTCATGGTATCGTCGCGCTTCGAGCGTAGATAAATAATAATAATAATTTTTGTTACAATTCAAGGAACGATGCAGTTACCGCTTCGGCGACTGCTCGTCTTCTCCATATTCGCGTTCTCCGCAGCAGCCTCTCTGGATCTCCGGAGTCTGGTAGGTCTTCGCCTGACATTCATTTCGAATTTAGACGCGATAATATCAAGATAGGATTCCCAAGAACCCCTGCACAGATATTTTCGACGTGCGTGTGTGTAAATAATCTTGGCTAATGTTCCGGTTTTGGTCTCCGAACCGATAATTTTGCCATCTCACGATAGCGTGCAAATCCTTTACTGCATTCTGCTAGCTCGCTGGGAATAATCTATCCATCTCTTGATCTTTTGCTTCCTTGAAGTAGTCAAGCGCGAATGAATTTCAGCTAGTTGACTAGAATGGGAGCAACAATCGGGCTTCCGGACTATTTTGAGCTAAAGATGTTTCCGGCGTAATGACTGTGTGTGTTTTTCCGAACCCTGGAAAATTTTCATCTGCATTTTGTTTGACATACGTTGCATATTAGCTCCCATGGCTCGACGAAAACATGCTAATATTACGGCAGTGACGTCTTCAAAACGAGGAACCGTGCTCAAATCAGTGATTCATGACTGGTTGTGATGAATGAATTGAGCACAGAAATAGAATGGGTAGTCAGAGTCTGATGATGTAATAAGTCGTCTTTCAATTTTACACGTTTTTCCCGAATGATAAAAGCGAGTATAGAATGGCGAGACTATTGTATATTTTCTTGAACTCTAGTAATCAGGAACTTTTCCAGTCTTCCATCTACACTCCTCCCAAGTGCGCATTTCGACAGTCGTGTCTCTTCATGATGGACGAATTCCGATTCGAGATGTGCGCATGTCCGAACGGAACGCGCTGCAATGGCAAATTCAGCACCGTCCATCAGGGAACGCGGTACAACGTAAGAAATCTCAATCATTTCCGGATTCGTATGAGATTAGCGGCGTCGGACGCTTTCCAATCGAATAAATATGAATAAAGTCTAATCGCATCGAGTACAGATTTCGTTGCGAAAACGCGTAAATGGCGATTCTGCTGAGGAAACAACATGTTTTTCGTGGTTGATCGATGATGTTCAGTAGGGTTAACACAACGGACCAAGAAATTTTAGCATCCAAATCGGCTTCATCGTTGAAAATGCCGGGATCAAGCAGGCTCAGGGCGGCTTGAAATGCCGTTTTCGAGCAGTATTATTCAGTTCTGCTCCGATCCTGAGTTAGCTGAGTGCTCCTCGGGCGATCTCTCCGTGACCATCGAGGGGCTGCAGACGACACTGCACTGTTCGTGCTCGAAGCCGCTGATTGAACGCAAGGTGACCGCATTTACGGCATATTATCCCCCAATGTTAGCCACTAATCTAATTTTTGGCCAGCTTATCTTGTATGACTGCCCAGTAAGTGCATGAATTTGTTCGCCTATTCATACTCCAATAATAGGATCCCATTACATTGGCTTGCTAATGCCATTTTTGACATGCTTATTGACAAAGATAGAGTACGAAGCAATTGCATGAAATAATATAGACAAGCATTCGACTAACGAATAGAACGGCGTGTAGCTTAGATAACAGGATATCACGCCTTTCACGAGAGAATCGAGCTAGAATCTCAATTTTTGGGAATGGAAGGAAAATCGTGAAATCGGTTCTGACCGGTTTTGGGCACCTTGAGTCATGCCTGACCGTCCCCCAAAGTCATATTTTGCATAACTCATTTTGAAGCTCGCAGCACCGGGTCGGTGATCGGCACCTCCTCCTTTCGCTTCGATTTCTCGATTCCCGTCTAACAGAATCGAAATTTATTCTCTGAGTGACCCCCACTAATTTTTCGAGCTCTATCTATCTGTACAAACCGTTTCTCCTGAATGCCAATTCTAATCATGCTACAATCATTGCCAAATTTTTCAAAAATGTAGGCAAAGGAGCAACTCAAATTTTCACAGTGCATGCAGCGCATCAAGAGCTCTGGAATGAATGGCTTGCGCCGAAAATACGATCTCATTGGTGTGACTTATGTCCATTTTAGTTTTCCTTATCATTTGAACTTTATTTTCAACGTAATAATTAACCCGCACACCGCTCACATCTGAGAGCGCGGCCAAGAATGATCGATTTCACTTAATTGTTCTGTTGAAAATAAAGTTCAAATGATAAGGAAAACTAAAATGGGCATATCCACACCAATGAGATCGTATTTTCGGGAAACGGGAATCGAGATAATCGAAGCGAAAGAAGGAGGTGTCGATCACCGACCCGGTGCTGCGAGCTTCAAAATGAGTTATGCAAAATATGACTTTGGGGGAGGGTCAGGCATGCCTCAAGGTGCCCAAAACCGGTCAGAACCGATTTCACGATTTTCCTTCTATTCCCTCTCTCAGCTCGAATCTCTCGTGAGAGGCGTGATATAGAACTCGCGATAAGCTAGTATTTCCAGATAATCAACACCTCTAGCTCGGTGGCGAACTTTGTCTGTGAACTGGTGAGTGTTGCATACAAACATATCAAATTTCTGAACAATTTTTCCAGCCTGCGAAAGCACATCCGGTTTCGCCAAAAATGACCAAACTGATGAAGTACTGGAGATACCGCTCGGCTAAATATCAGCAGCGAGGTGAATTTTTGCATTATTTTTGTCAATTCAGATAATTAATTACTTAAATTAATTAATTATGTAATTAATTAACTGAAATTAGTAAAAATTTAATTACAGGCGCTCGAATGCGGCGTAAGCAGAAGCAGTCGGTTCGATGCCAGTCCAAGGACGATCTGTGCTAGACTATTCGAATAAAATTAAGCCTATAGGTCATAATGTGTGATGCTCCCCTCCGAGGATTCCAATGGAACGTTTTCCCTCATTTTTTATCCTGAATGTTCCGTCCTCCTGTCCTCGACCCATATACGCTCCGTGGTATTCAATTGTGTGTCGGTTTTCCGCCCCTTTCCTTCCCTGCAGTAGCAAAAAGGCGGAAACAATAATGATTACGTGCGTCCGTGATGTTTCCTATGCTGTACCCAAGAATAAATTCCCCGGCGTGGGCACTGACGCAATCATCCATACCTGCAGCCTAAAAACAATCGGGGATTTCCCGCTCTCAGAAGCAGCGAGTAAGAAAGAGTCGGCTCAACCTAAAAATCCGGCTTCTTCCCTTCCCACTCACTCACTGTCACGCATACACAGATACACTTCCGCAAAGTTGCTCTTCTATTACTTTTTCTCTCTGTTTTCCTTCTCGAGCCTCCTCGAAGAGTGCTGCTCGTCACAATCCTCTTTCCCTTTTCCCAGGGCTGAGGAAAAAGGGAAGCACCTGTTCGTACCCTAAACCAGGAAATGAAATATGCCACGATACGAGGAAGGAATCCCTGAACGATCCCCGTGGTCTGATTAGAGACAGATGGACGGCGCCGCAAAAACACAACACCAGTGTGGCTGGTGAGAAATTTTCATGCACTCTCTGGATCAAGAAAATGTTTGGAAGAGAGTCTAGAGGTGCAGGATGAATTGGAGAGATCACTGGATCAGGAGAGGGTCCAGACGGGGGTAGGAAGGGGCAGAGAGCGGAGGAGAGGCTGCCTCTTCCAATCTGGATCGACTCTCGCTCGTCGCTTTACACTACGGACGCATCTCAGAAGCCAGAGAACGACAAGAGATCACGGGGATCGGAGAGAGTGCAGAGAGCAGAGTGGCACTCTATCCTACACAGGGACACCCACTCAATCGGGGATCTCAGGCGGGCGGAGGAGAGGCGGCAGAGAAAGATGCGGAGAGGGTGCAGGAGGATCGAGAGGGAGAGAGAGGCACCATTCGCACAGTTCCCAGAATTTGCTCCCCCAGCTTCCATCCAGCATTGGGAAGACATACATTGCGATGCCGTCATTGTTTTGCGCCTCTTTTCGCTGCTTTTCGTTGTTTTCATGCGCAATTTTGATTGTTTTGTTAATTCTGTGATCATACGGTTCAAGTTTGATCATGGCATCTACACTACTGCTTCACACAGCGCGATCACCTCTCGGATTCCTCACCCGTCTCTTCTTTCTCTTCTCCTTCTCGTTTTACTCGCCGCTTCCTTCGAAATTTTGCTCCATCATACATCTTAAAGTGCCCGTCATTTCTTGTTGGACGCCTTAGCTTCTCGTCTTTAGCCCTCTCTCTCTCTCGTTCCTTCCGATCTATCGCCCAGTAAAATATCCCGATCGATCATTTCGAATTGCAAATTGACAAGCATCGAACCCTTGTTCGCATCACCACATCTTTTTCGTCGTACACAACACATTATTAGATATTGCAAACTGTTTCTATTTTTCTAAAATTGCCGATAGGAACTGACATCTTGAGGATGTTGCAGGTATGAGTGCAGAAGTGGAGGAGCCGGTTTCCGTTGCCTCTCCGGAGCCAGCGGTGACCGGGAGAGAGGAGAGGGTAAGTGAGAGGGAAAATCGATAGTGATTACTAAAGAAGCAGGCTTTTTTGTGGCTTTTTCAAAAAGCTAATCTCAGATTTAGGGATTTGTACAGTCAAAACAACTTAGGAGGCGATTTATCAAGACAGTATTTTTTGCATAAAGTGGAATCCGTATTTCTATTTAAGGCTACTCGCATAGAGTAAATAGAGGCTGTATAATAATAAAAATAATTAAAATGATAAATTCTTTTAGACCCTTGGAAAGATGAGCAAAGCATCACGATCACTGTTGGAACAATCACATGTACGTTTTTTACTCGATTCAAGCCTGCTTTACTGTTACAGCGATATTTTTGAAACATTCGTACAATCGTTCTCTCGATTCAATGCTAATGTTCGCGTATGCTAAAAGACGCCGAATGAGTAATTGCACAGATCCGGCATGTCACTTTGAGAGATGGACAGGTGCTTCTGCTATTGATTGGCGGAGCCACTGACCCATTTTTCTTTGAAGAAATCAACACCTGCCTTGTCTCGTCTCGCATTCCACTAATATTATTATTTTATTCCAAGGCGCCCAATTCAAAGTATATTAATTGATTTTCGCTTTATACAAAGTATTGCTTGAAGGAGCTGCTGGGGATGAGTCCCTACTCCGCCGCCGGGGCTGTTCCCCAACCGTCCGTCACCATGCCCCGACCGATAGTGAAGAGCCGCAGCTCCTCTCCCGACAGCGGACTCTACTCTTCCCACAGGTGACTAATCGATCGGTGTTTTATTCTCCGGGATCCCCAAGATCATGCAAATTCCTTCTCTTTCTACTCTCTCCGGCCTCTCGCCTTTTGCTATAGAATTAACTTGAAATTTTTTTCTCTCAGAGAAAACCGCAACAATCGTCGTTATACTTCATAGAAAAAAAGCATTGTAGTTGCGGATTGAATTTGTATTAACGCACGAGATAGACATATCAATATTACTTTAATGAGCATTACCCCCATTGTTTTTCATTGAGAACTTTCCTTGGTCAGTGAGTTTTGACCGCAATATTTTGCTGATCTTTAACGGCTACGTAAAATCTATTCGGTGCAAGCCATGATAAAGACGGGACCAAAAAAATTGTGTGTAGAAAATGTCAATTACATTTCAAAATAGTTGTACGACTCAGAAACAAATGTATGACATTCTAAATTTTCATATGAGCATATTTCAGTAACCCGGTCGTCCCGCGTCTTAATCCCATGCCCACATTCAAGAGGGTCGACTTCGATGACAGAACGTTCGATTCGGTTGAGGTACATTGCGTATCTGTACTGAGCAACGAGCGAATCTACTGTGCGAATCTGTACTGATAATGATTATTTGAAGGACAGAAAGCCAGCGTGGAAGCAGCTTGAGAGCAGCATCAAAGATTCGTATGGCACTGTTAGTAGTTTTTTTGTTTTTTTTTCAGTAGTTCTTGGTGAGACTTCGAGACTGTGAGAACACTGCTACTTCAGGGTCACTCGGGAATGAATCATTTTATAACTCTCTTTTTGAACTCAGTGCAGAATTTGGAACACTTTATTTGTTCACCCTCTGCAGAGTTCTAACATAGTTTTATGTAAGATGACTAGTTCTAACATCATACACCCTGTGTCAATCTGATGGTTTCAGGCAAAAAGCTCCGCGGCAAAGACCAGGGAAGAGAGCGATTTTCTCGACTCAACTTTCCTCGCGCGGCCAAGAGCGAAGAGGGCAGAGAGTCCCTTTGGAGAATTGGACAGGGATTCTTTTCTTCCCAGGTGATTTTTGAAACAATAGCTATAATGAAAACAATCACGTACTCATGTTGGGTTATGAGAGACTTTCTGGGTAAACTGATTACTTCCTGATAAAAGTCCTACTAGGAAAAATATAATTTCGACAAATTTCGGAAAGAATATTCAATGGATTGAATTTCAGGAGCCGCCTATCCTATTCTTCTTCATCCCTCGGCCTTGGCCCTCGTATGAATTCGACCGCGAGCATGAGCTCGTTCTATGGAGGTCTGCTTTCTACTTCCGGTTTTCACTCAAATTTTTCTCACTCAGATTACGGAAAAGTAGCACAAATTTACTCATTTTTTTACAGGAAGCGGTGCTTACGCAGCGCCAGCTGTCGACAAATCTCAGGGTATCGAGTCACGCTACGATAGAAGGATCGACGAGATGGAGGTGAATTTATACTTTTCCACATCCTTAAAATGGTCTGAGTCCATGGGAAAAGACAAAAAAAAGAAATTTTTCAGAAGCGAATCATGAAAAGCACGTGCCTGCCTTCGGCCAGTATGCGGTCAATTTCCACCAAGGTAATTCGAAAGATTATTTTTTTCAATTCCCGAATGGAGACGAACATCGAGCATAGATACATTTGTACTCGGTTTTCATTACTTTATCAGACTTTATGCTACTGTTGCATGCTCATAAAATCATGTTTAGGAATTCCGGAACGCGCCCGCTCCCTCTGCAGGCAGTGCTTCTGAGGCCGACGACTATGACTTCTCCGTAAGACCTTGCCTGTCACTTTTGTACCTCTATGCGAAAAATGCTTCCTATGTGCCCAATTAGTCAGCTCATACCATGCCCTCATTATGTGAATATTCTGATTATTGATCATGAGCATAATCTTATATTTTGCATCATCTCAAGCATATCTTCAGCTTTCTGTTTTTTTATCGACGCCTCCTAGACTTTTCCATATGCTCAGAGATCTTGACAAGGATGTTTTCCATTCTGAATTCATCCTCACGTCATAAATTAGTTAGTTAGACGCCGCGGCGGGTTGCTCAAAAATATGCCTAAATTGCATTTGAAGTATTATATTTCCGGGGACTTTGCTGGCCTGAAGTTGTTAGAATCATTATTATTTCGAATGAAAGAAGTGGTCACTTCGACTTGCTGATATCAACAAGGGGGTGTACTCTCATAATTTTGGACACTATATCGCAGTTCACTTGCGCTCGTGGATCATTTTGTGTAAATATATTTGTACTCAAACTGGGTTTCATGCAGTTTACGGGGAACCACTTTATTCTTCGAGATTAGTTTTCACCAAATTCGTCGGGTCGTTCCTATAAAATCTGCTCATTTTCGGACATGCCAATTCAGATGATTACAACATTCCAGAGATATGCTCCTAAACCGTACTACTCTCGACCAGACCGAAGTGATCCCGACTACTTTGACTTCGATCTCCAACATTCGGTCGACTTGTTCCGCAAGCCCGAAGGATCCTACGTGCCCAAGAGGTTAGCCATGCTCTCATTTTTGAAAATCTTCCTATATATTGCTCATGCACACTTGCTAATTTATGAGTTTCAGACCTCAAGAATGGGAGTCTAAGCTGCTGGCCGAGTCACGGTGCAAGGGAGCCGCGCCGCTATCAGGTATCCAATTAATTGCAAAAATCTGGCAACCACATTTCTCGCTCACGCACAATGTGTTTCCCCGTCATCAATCGGCAGGATTTACAACCATGGAAAGGCGGTGATTAATACACCTCGTTCAGGCCACATGTTCAAGAGCGACCAGACTGACTGGCGCACGACGAACTCCTCGCTGCTCTCCGCAGCGCTCAGGACGCCCAAGTTCTGGGAGCAGCGCTTCGAGAGCATCGGACAGCAGGTAGACGATTATCACATGGTGGTAGCATCAAGCAACCGACGACTAATGCATATCCTCATCTGGAATGAATCGTCTGATGTGACATTGAATTGGATTGAAGCAAACAATTAGTTGATTGATCAATCAAACACGTAGACACGCTAATTACTCATAGAAACAATGCTACAGTGATCGAAAAACGGAATTGAAAATAATCAATATTTGTTTGCAGGTCCGCGACAGTAACCCGATATCGCTCGATAGCATCAACAGGTTTGCTCATCTTCTCTTTGATTCATGTTTTGTGTACAGTCCGTCAGCATTGCACTGTATAGAATGTAAATGAAATCGGTAGAAACGGGCACTAGGTCGGATGATAACCTACTGGATGATATCCAAAAATTAACCCTTCTGTAGAACTTCCAGAGAATCATTTTTGACACTTTGGGAACCTACTGTGAAAGTTCTACAGAAGGTTCCATTTTTTTGGTTATCATCCAGTAGGTTACCATCCTACGGTGATTATCCGACCTAGTGCCTAGAAACGTGTATTGTTCTAAATAGCAATGGGTCGTGTGGCTCGCTTGCTACCTGGTGGTGGTCTAGATAAATCGGAGAAAGATGTCTGTAAGCGTGATTGGGCACTTCATGGATAAATGATCACCCCCTCTCATTTCCCACCCCTTCCAAATCAGGGAATAATACATGGAAATGAGTGGGTTAGAGGAGGGAGAGGGGAGGGGTTGTCATTAATCCAAGAAATGCCACGTGATTGTTATTGATATCTCTCGCAGACGTCGTCGGTGGCTGTCCGATAGAATACTGTATGTTTGTCCTTTCCAGTCCCTTGTTTGCCTCCTCCGCTTTCTCCTTTTGTGCTCCCCGTCATGCAAATAACACCCTGATATGAGGATGTACTCACACGTCACTGTACTAGAGTTCGAAAGTCGGTTCACCCTCTCTTCATTTTGTATACTTCCTACACAGAGTCACGAAAGTGTGTAGCATGAAGAGACCGTGCTATCCTTCCTCGAGCTCTACACTGGATCTTCTTCTACTGTCCCCATCTTTGGATTCTGAAGGTGAAATCCACAAATAATGTGAATATTTCAGGAATCGTCCGATTGCCAACCGCTTCAGCGAGTACCGCGATCCCGATTACGAAGATTATGACGATCCGAGAGACGATTAGACGCAGCCTCTGATATAGCTCTTATCGATTCGTTATAACATATTTCAATTCAGTTCACTACTTCATTATACACAATTGTAATCACTATTTTCCAATCAAACTTTCTCCATTTGTGAATCTCTTTGTCATGTATCCGCCCTTGCATGCGGGCTCTAACATCGACTTTCGCCGATAGTGATTGTTGGAACCCGAATGATTCGTTCACTTTGACCCTTCTCTCTAGATATTATCCCGTTATGATTCGCTTCACTTCATGATTCATTCATCCTATCGATGGCCCCACTCTGTACAGTGATTATATTGCCCCCCAATACTGCATAAGGTTTTCAACTCCTGTTCTCTTCCGACATATCAGTTCGTGCCTCCTTGTCGCTCTCATATTCTGCTCACCCCTCTATGTATCCGAAGAAACCCTCAAGCTTCACCGATTCCTCTGTAATGTATCTGTGACACAAATGTAGAGCCCTCGATTATTGCGTATAGCCCTATGCCCTAAGCCGCTCATGTATAGTTGTATCCAGTGGTTCGCAACCCCTCCGTAGCCATTTTTTTATATTCCCTCCATCTCCTGTCATCATCAAGAGGACAGAGGAGAGAGTGGAATATGATGGCTGAAACGGATGTATGTGAACCCCTGGATACTTCAAGTATCAGCTTACTTCCCCGCGTAGATTGTCATCTAATTTGCCCCATCATCCCTCCCCGTTCTTTCGCGATAAAGATAATCGATAATCGATGCGTGAGAATACATTGTCGGGAAACCATCGAGTCTCTAGATACACACACATTCTCTATCCCGACTCGAGAACTCTTGTAACTCTAACGTGTCTTCCAACCAGTGTCAAGTGGTATGCTAAACAGAAGCGAGGTTAGAGGGTGCGAGAGAATGCGCGAATGGAGAGGATCAGAGCACGGGGATAACAGGGGAGAGATAGAGACGAGCTCTTCTTGGTAAAACAGACGAGGGCGTGCGTAAAGGATGCTGAGGAATCTCTCCTTGAGAAAGACGATGGAGATTTCCGAGGACGATCACACAGTGCCTATTGTATGATATTTGGAACAACCTCAATTCTTGCTCAAGCTCCATGCGGTTCCGTGAGCGCTTTTTGCATAATTTAGTATGTATTCGAGTCCTAAACTTTTCCTCCTTTTTTATACACTGTTTCGTTTTTGTCTCTCTAACCACCCGACAATGGATTTACGTTCTCACGCTTTTCACTCATCTTCTTGTGTTTCGTCGTTGCGCTTTTCTGAGCTTGAGTAGTTGTTTCTCAGGGTGAGATGAAGCTGCAGCTCGGAGTTGCTCTGACCATCGCGGCGCTCTGCGAAGCATTCTGTCCGCTGAAGGAGCATCAAGTACGAGATGTTTGATCATTCATTATAATTTAGGTTGTTGCGCATCGTCTTAATCATTGCAACTTCATAGTTTATTTCCTAATACGTGAACGGAAGATCCAACAGTGCTGGTTTGTTGAATGCTTACCAGAACCTAAAAGAATTTTCATCCAACTGTATCGATTCAAAGGCATTTTGATAGCTTGGCCCCATTTGAAATTATTATCGTCAGCTGACAGGCTAGGCAGTTCCACAATTTTGTCCGGACTATCGTAGTTCAGAGTAGTTCGGATATGTGGATGCCAATACATCAATTTAATATTCTTTCATATCACCATAACACTTGTACAGCTGCACCATCTCAAAGAGATCAATTTAGATTTGCAACCCCGAAACGAAGCACGCTTGCGTTTGCGCGCTCCTGCAAGCCGACGAGGTTTGTTCATGCAGTGAATAAATTAGGGATGCATTCGAAAGGAATCACTCTCGAGACCATGCAGGAGGAAGAGAACATTTTTGTTAACTAACACACCCCCAAGGATAAATAATTTTCAAAAAATATTCAGGATTCCGCACCTACGCGGTCGTGCAACCGCGTCGCTAAACTTGATGAGAATGAAGAATTCCCCGCTGTCTCGATCACTTTCGACG
The DNA here is from genome assembly GCA_036245805.1 of Pristionchus mayeri. Lineage (NCBI taxonomy): Eukaryota > Metazoa > Nematoda > Chromadorea > Rhabditida > Neodiplogasteridae > Pristionchus > Pristionchus mayeri. The sequence continues at coordinate 44,219,588 of BTRK01000006.1, forward strand.
TACGGCACAATTACTTTCGTAATTTAGTTTATCAACATCATCAGATATCATGATCAATTTGGCTAGGAAGGACCTTTCCAGCTCGCCAAGGAGCACGACGATGACGAGAGCTGGCCCCAGAAGGAAGTCCTCGACGGCATCGCTAGCACGCTCAGAATTCCCAAGGTGAGAAGACGTCGGCGACGAGCCCAATGGGCCAATACAAACTGTTCAAACGAGCGGAGTAGTGCCTCTCTTCACCTTCAAGGTATCTTACAATTCGGATTTTGCGAAAGAGCGATAAATGAGGATTGGCTAATCACTTTTCGGCTATACATAGAGTTCAAAGAACATTGTAGAAATGCGCTCCTCATTAACGAATTTGCATTTCAATTGAACATAATTTACGTCGACGAATATCGTAATTCGAAATTCAGGAAACAGTGATCATCCTTCGAGCGAACTGCGTGTACGACGACGAGGATAAGGATGGAGATGAGGAGGAGCACGAGGAGCGATTGGTTGTGCAGTTCGCAGTTCTCAAGAAGGTGAATGGCGCAGGAATGGTGATGTCAGAATTGGCATCGCAGAAATCTAGCCATATTCTTACATCAACATAGGGAGATTTTTAAAACCGTATCTCTCTAGAACGCCAACGGCACTCTGCCCTATGGTGATAACGACTTTGTGGACGCCGAAAATCTCGCCTCCAGAATGAAGGTACGGCCCATGGACTAACGACCACGATTCCCAGCTATAATATTCAGCACCCTAACTTGAACGCCAATTCCCACAACGGGTTGAATCATTTTTTAATCATTCCCTTAAACTCTTTAACTTTAGAACTTTTGTGTCATTCGAGAGTTCCACAATGATCAGTTCTATAATGATGCACCCCTTCCTTGTCCTCAGTTAACCCCCCCCCCCTCTTTCCACCCTGAGTTCGCACCGAGTGTTATGAGGGATGCAGGTCATGTTGCAGTCGTCGGGTAATGGCAAGAAGTTGGGAGGACTCGAGGTCGAGAAGATCGAATTCGTACGTTGACCTACTCGTTTAAGAAAGATTAGATTATCGATTACTCTAACAACATTAGTTTATAGGGTAAACAAACTAGGGATGTCTTTGCAATAAATCTCTTCATTCTGCGTGCACTCTATCGGCACTAGGTCGGATGAGAACTATTACGTCATGCCTGTGATAGATCATAGATCAAAGGCGGAATGACGTAATAGCTCTCATCCGACCTAGTGCCTCTCTAACTGCCTACCTGACCGGTGAGAGAGCTCTCAGAATGAAGATAATCGCTTCTTGCAAAGTCATCCCTAAAACAAACTAAGGCGTATGAGTCTAAATCGGTCGATGTTCAGGTCGATCAGCTTATCGAGATCGAGCTGAACCCCAGCAACTGGGAGTTGATCGTGCAGGCTATCCTAATGGCACTTCTCTTCGGATTCATGTGAGAGCTTCATTGAAGGATTCTGTTGCAAGAGAGCGTGATGGCGTCGAGTTTCCCATTTTAACCATATCCTGGTCTTGACCGGAACATGTGTGAATGTTCCAGGATCATTCTCTCATGGCTTGTGTGGCCCAAAATGGGAATGAATTTACATTTACCTTCTTTTAGGCTCGTGCTCGGCTGCTTCTGCCTGTGTCGCAAGAACGGCGAGGAGTACGACGACGAGCTTCAGAAGCGCCCCGTTTAATGACTAACTCAAGCAATACCCCGTTTATCGTCCGCCGATGGTCACATCTCTTTCTAGCATGTTTTATATGCTAATATTCCTTCGTTATCTCCTCATTTCAATTACGCTCGAGTAGTATGATAAAATTCGATCCACTCAGAAAGCTACAAAAAGGCCAATAGCAGGGCACACAATCAACACATGTGAGTGAGCAAAAAGACAAGCCTGAGAGGCTATATTTATGGTCGAAACCAAATTAGAGGATGTCACGTTCGCTCAAGGGCAGGAAATGAAACACATGATCCATTTCTCATTCATCGGTATTGCGTTTCTGTTTCATCATTTCCGAGCTTATGTGTGTCTTGCTCTGCCCGAAAGTTTAAAAATGAAATTTCATTGGAATTTGCGTCGGTTCGCGCGGGTGCACTAATATTTCTTCCTCTGGCTCATTTTTTCCTTTCTTCTTCTGCGATAGTTGCGGATTCCTCTCTGACTCTATTACGCGTGCGGTCGAGTGGAAAAGGCCGCGGGAGATTGGTTTGAGTATCATCAGCCTAAGCCTGAGTCTGAGTGGAGCGGCAAACTGCGGGGGTCTTCTCTCCTGAACAGAAGAAAATGAGACGAGTAATCTAATCTATTGGACTTCTTCCCTTCGAGTCAGCTAACCGAAAATAAAGGAGCGAGATGAATTCATGGCGGATTGGGCCAAGAGGAGAGCTAGAGAACCAGCTATCGAAAGCGCGCACTGCGGCTGACTTGCGAATCTCCAACGCGAGGCGCAAAAACGCTGAGTGCCTTGCTCGGGTATCCATCCGGTCAAATTGCCAGAAAGGAAAGGGTCAGGATGTACATGCATGTCTCTTCCTTCCCCATCTCGGAATTAGCAGCCACTTTCCGGCTCCCGTAGCCGCCTCATTTCCCGGCCCCGAGAGCAAACAGTAGAACGATTGCTCGCTCTCTTCACACGCATCGCGTCGTGTTTTCTGCTGCTGTGCGTGGTGTTGCATTTAGGATCGCGCCTCGAAGAGATTCGATGACTGCTGCAGTTGACTGAGCAATCGTCTGACTCTCTCCGAACCACACGCTCTCTCGTCGATCAGAGGAGCGAGAGAGTGTATGATATGGAGAGAGCGAGACCATTGCTGCAGTGACTACTAACCGAGTTGGCATTTACCGACGACGCGCTTTTGCCACATACTCGCTCTCCCTGCCCGAAGATCATCGAGGATAATGAGATGCATCGTCAATTTACAAACCTCGACGTCGACGTCATTCGCACTTCGTTAGATCACCAGTTTCCCTGCTCACATGTCGCAATTCGAGCAGAAAGTGACTCCTTCATCAACGCAAACCCTTTGCTCTTATGCTAGTATTGCTGGTTCCTCTCTGTCTTTATTACTAGTGCATTCGAGCGGGTTACAAGACCGTGGTATTAGATTGATTTTTCTATCAGCCTCAGTCAGTCTGAGGGGAGGCAAGCTGCGGGGGTGTTCTGGCTGCTACACTGCTAATTCGAGTAGCTTCGATAACGCTAACTGCGAAGGCGTCGGCTGCGATTCGAATATCCACTGTTGTGTTGACTCGTCGCAGTGCTGCTTCTGGTCGAATTTCGCCACTGGATTCGTTTGCGCGCTCGTCGCCTAATCCGGGTCGGTGCCAATTATAGGATCCTGTCCCTCTCTCGCTCTTCTCTCTCTGACTCGAACTGCGCCTGAACTTCTCCCTCCACTTTTGGCCTCCTCCCTCCTCCTCCTCCTCCTCCTCCTCCTCCCTCTCGCGCCAAGCCCGGAGAGAGTTATGTGAGATTACGACGCGAATCTATCGTTTGTCTTCTGCTGTCCGACTTTGTCACAGTAGTAGGGGAAGAGTGGAGCCATTGTTTCCTCGAGTTGAAACCAGACTGACGTCCTCGTTGAAACCAGAGTCGTCCCTCTTTCTCCTTCTGGTCGCAACACTCACGAATGAGCGCACCGGAAGCGGACCGGAACGAAATTGGCGCTGAACGATGTCGCTCATCTCTCAAATTACGATAGATTCCTCGCCTCTCTCTCTCTCTCTCTCCGCTCACAGTCTTCTCATTATTGCGAATATTCGTTTCCTGTCTGTAGCATTTCACAGTATTTATATATATTGAATCGTAATACTCGCCGTATGAGGGGGTGAGCTCATCTCATATCTACCGGCTATTCCTCCTCCGATTTTCCCAGTATGGTCGCTGGACGAGAGTTCGAAGAAGAGACCTCTCCCCGTACAGCGGGAGGGTCCGCGACTGGCTTGCCATGATCCCCAATATTGCCTCAGGCTACTTTTGAAGAACAAAAATAAGAGTAAGAGAGAGAGATATGCGTATAGGCTAAAAGAGAAGGGGAAGACTGAAGAAGCAGCGCGAGTTAGGCGCGGAATTCGTTCGGAGACAAGCGCGGAGATACTCATATTCTGCTTCGGTTCACGTTTCTTCTCCTCCTCATTCTCATTTCGTCCCTTGCTATTCTCTTGATTGAAGAGCGCACGCCCGCTCAGGTCACAGCCGAGAGAGCCTTCATCTTCATTCGCTTGTGAAATGGGATTTCCCCCTCGGACATCTTTTTGATCTGCTCTTTTCTTGGTCGCGTTTCCGGAATAGAAACGTTCCGCTTGTTTTCCACTAGACCGCAATACACGGAGCGCTAAAGCGAACGGGGGGAGGAAGACGAGGAGGGAGGAAAGTAGATGAGTCTAGATAGGCTTTCTATTACCTTAGGCCTCCTAGATTGCTAGAAGAGGGGCGTAGACGGGCACAGACTCAAATCGTCGCATGGCCGTATCTTTCTTTTATATTGCCCGTGGGTGTTCCGTACTTTCGACAACACCATGCGATCATTGAGGTGGCCAGAGATTAGAGCTCGATCGCTCGGCAAAATGAAGTTATTTTGCGGCAGCTTTTGTGCTCCGCCGCCTCTCTGAAGATTCCCCCCTGATGTCACAAGCAGTCGTTATTATCTCGAGAGTGTGCGAGCAGTTCTTTTTTCTCCGCTTTCTCATTTCTGCTTCCGAGATTCCGATGTCTGGTGACGTACAGCATCATGGTCTTCGGGTTTCGATGAACGATACCACTGCGTCTTCATTCTATGGACTCATTTCAATCGGAGAGCGTCGAACGAATATACGAATGCCCAAAGTTCGAACTCTAGGGTCCACTCGTAATATCCTCTTCTTCAGATGCTTTAGCATGTTAGGACGAAAGAGCGCGCTTTTGTTCTGACCACTGGCTCCTATGAATATTTCGACGGTGTAGTAGCTCTGAAAAAAGGAAGCCTACACTTTTTCTCGGAAGCGAAAACGAACCGCTGTCTTCCATCATCAGCGCTTTTGTAGTCTCCGTTTTGAGGAATCGCTCCCTCAGGGCTCGTCTCGACTTCCTTAAGGGCACACACCGCCTTCTCCTCTCGCTTTGCCCATTATTTGTCAATCCCCGAGCAATGGGCCCTCACTGGCCACGTCGACTGGCGTGGCCTTCTGAAGGCCGAAGCGCGGCGCGGCGTCTCTTCTTCTTTCTCCATCGCGCATCTTAGCACGACCCGCCTAATGCGAGCTGACACGAGACTGGATTAGTGTCGAGTTGCAGATCCATCTTTTTCTCGCTCTTCGCGAAGCAGAATCAACTTCAGATTTAGACTGAGCTCGCACTCGAAAATGGCTCTCCAGCGACTCAACCTAGTGGGTATGCAGAAAGATGAGAACCACATTTAGAAATATTTTATGTTTGATTGGCGGGGCATAGAAAGCCGGCGTAGAAAGCGTGAAAATTAGGCCGTCTTGTAACCCAAATTTCGGACGCTACTCTTCTCTGGTTGATAGTCGGACACACTTGACGGATGGCGTTGCGTGTCGTCGCAATCGTGGTGTCCGCCCCACATTGCGTATTCATCGAATACTTCCGTTCCCCGAGAGCCGTGAAATCGGGAAATCCCGGACTGGCATGGGACGACTGCTAACTGTCTACTAATGGCAATGTCCGATTCACTGTCCGCATGTTCACTCCGTTCCTACCCCCTTCACTCTCCTTTGTCCGTTCCCGTCCCGTCGTTCGACGTCGAAAAACGGTCAATTGTCATTGTTGTTCATGTTTTTGCCGTGCTTCATCTTGCCGTTTCAATTTCAATTTACACCGTCCCCCTCATTTTTTCCGAGTCTCGACGATCTTTCGCTCGAGAATCCGATTGAGAGAGAACCTGAGAGAGGCAACTAAATGTTAATAACTCGCGAGGAGGAAGCACTTTGGAGCATGCACACATCCTTCAATCCTCGTCGGTTGTGGATCGGGGGGCTTCCCCACTTTAGGAAGCTTAGATCCTTTAGCGGCTCTCTCTTTTCCCATTCACCTTCTCTGCTTCTACTTTGTTTCACGACTGAAACAGTCTTGCTTCCCCCTATATCTCTTTCCATTCCCTCCTCCCTCTAACAAGTACCAGATATACGCCACACTTCCTGCTGTTCATAAAATATTCAGTCGCGAGATTCCGCAACTCTGTCCGTGTCTCCACCCTCTTCTCTCTCTCTCTCTCCTTCTCCTTCTCGGCAACAGGTCTCCCGTTGAGCGGAGATCCACTCGTCGCCCATTCAAAGTGCTCACACATGCATGCCATCGCCCCTCTACCTAGTCACATCTTCCGCATTTCAATCCCTCATTCGATCTACTCCACTCTCGCTTCCTAGTAGCGTTCGAATTGCGGGTCATCGCCTGTTCATTGCATATCATCTGTTGACTTCGTTGCGGGAGTGTTCATGAAATGAAATTCCGTGGTAGGGTTTCCCGAATTACTTCCTAGTTGGCCCATTGCGTGTAGATTAGAAACTACATTCAAGGCAGAGCCAGAGCGAGACAGAAAAAGGTCAGGACGCTCGAGCCTGCCTCTATTCAAATAACGATGGTAAATGAGAAGGAAGCGCCGGCTGTCATATTGTAGAAATTGAGGAGGGAAGTGAGAGAGAGGCGAGGAAGAGATGGAGATGGAGACACCGTGGATTGGGGGGAGGGGAGGAGGAAGAAGCGGTCGTAGATGACTGGTGCTTTTGCTACGAGATTAGTTCTGCGTCTGACGCGTGCGCATTCGTATCGAACTTTGCATAGATGAGCTCTCCGCTGCTCAAAGTTCTCCTCTGTTTCTCTCCTTTCCATTTTTCTCGCACGTATTCCAGCTTTTGAGTTGAGTGTTTGTGACTTCACAATGGTTTCAGTTTGAGTGCTCTCGCCTCCCACTCAATCTGCCGGCGACGACTGTTTCTGCCTTGAGAGTGGGATGGATTGCTCACCACAGATTAACCAGTCTGCCATCGCCGCTTGTTTCAATAATAATGGTTTGATCTTTGAGCTTCTACTAGATTTCGGTGTAAACGTTTCTTCGTGTACATCCTTTCGGTCGGTTGAGCAATGATTAGACAAAGAAAGAAGAGAACGTGACATCGTTCCTCGAAATCTGGACTCCACATCTTCAGGGCCGTGGTACGATGTCTGCCGGGGAGAGTGCGAGTTCATGGAGCAGCACCGGCTATCTGTCGACGCCTCGTTGGAGGAATTTATCTACGGAAAGGTTAGTCGCACTATCTCTGATCCACTGCTGCGCCTACATCCCGTGAATTTTTGCATGTAAATTAATTATTTTCCCTGTGGCTATTGCGAGCTACTGCACTGAACTTTCGAGTGGAAATATATTCGGGAAATATATTCGTTCTCGCTTAGGGAAGCGTGAGGGAAGTGATGTATCTCGAGTAGTCGCGCATGGAAATGCGGGAGGAAGGAGTCGAGAAGATTTGAAGATGAGAAAGAGGGAGGGAAATGAGAAAGGTTTCGTGCGAAGTTGAAAATTCGTTTGGAGGATTTGGCTCGGAATGCCCAGCCGTTTCCCGAAAACTCTGCATTAATTTGGACTCAGCGAGGGAGGGCTAGCTCTGCAAATTTGAGGAGATGAGATGATTCAGCATAGAGTTCGATAAACTCTTCTCTTCGAAAGAGTGCATGCAGGATGAAGAGACAATTACCCGAGTTTCGAACTCTGTTGTGTACCCAATTCCAAATATTCTCCTCTTTAGATTCTTTAAAATGTTTGGAGAAAAGCACGCTTTTGTTCCGCTGACTCCTATGAATATTTCGACGGTGTAGCGCTCAAAAATCTCAAAGAAGAGGAAGCCACGTTTCAAACTCTTATTCAGATCTTTCCAATTCTCGTCATCTTCGTCATTGTGGCTAACGTGATGGTGGCTTTGGTACTCTCGAAGCGGCACATGGTCACTCCCACTAACGTCGTACTCAAGTAAGCTCGAAGTTACTGCTGCCAATCATCTCCCTCCATTTCTCGTTGCTTGTATTCACCTGTCCGTCTTCCCTGAATCTCGGAAAACATTAGGCAGATATCCGATTTTCCCACATGTCCCACACACAGATGCATGAAAAATTGGCAGAAAAGCGATGATCGCTCATTAATCATTGATATGCTAATGGGGGAAATTAACAGATACATGGCGATTGCGGATCTGTTCGTCGGCCTGACACCACTGCCGTGGACCATGTTCTACTTCACATTCAGGTGCCAACTTTGACCAAATTGTCCATCAAAACAACTAAATGTAAGAGGAAATTGGATTTTTTGGAGCTGCTCTACTTCGCCAATGTCACGTATCACACTCTCAACATCCTTTCACCGATTGTAGTTGTATAGCAAAAAGATTTGAGACGCAGATTTGAGCCGGATCGATGATAACTATGTTGTGGCAGAAGGCAGAGCGTGCAAGTAGCAATTGAAGAGAGAGATGGAAGCGTCCGTTGCTGCGAATTATACCACTCCCGCCGCTGAAATCATGTTACGCACAAACGCTTAGTAACACACTCATCTCGCGGATTATAAGAAATCAGGAATGACGATGTTCGATTAGCGGAAGCAAAAAATATTGGTTCGATTAGGGAAAAAGCAGACTAAATGGATTCACAAAAAACGAGGGAGCGAAACACTCTACCGATGAAACAACCAATCCCTTTTATTGCAGGAACTTCGAGGACACTCACATCGAATTGTGGTGGTGCTACGTGCAAAAGTACAGCATGGATGCATTTCCGTGAGTTGTGCGGCCTCAATTTCTCATAAAGGATTCCTCGGGATCGACTGGGTCTCTCCAACATCTCGAGCACATCCTTTCAGGCCAATCTTTCACAATATTGCCATGTGGCTGACTGTTCTGCTCGCCGGGCAAAGGTCAGCGCGCACGAACCTAGACGAAAACTTGTTGCCTATTTGCAGATTCATCTCCATCAGTTACCCGTTGTACTCGCGAAGCTTGTGCAACGTGGCCAACGTTAGAATATGTACATTTGTGATAGGGGTTAGTTTCGCGCAAAGAAAACTATTGGAGAAGCGCGTTTTTTGTTCAGGTGATTTCACTGATTTGCGGGCTGCCCAAATCTTTCGATTATGATATCGGTCTATATGACGGGTGGGTGCTCACTCCGGAGAGGAACGAGGCACCTTACCACTTAAGGTAATTTTCATGGTAAGTTGATTGATTAATGAAGAGTTTATCTTTCAGAATTTGCCACGTTGCTCCTACTGCAATTGTGCAACAACTGGGAGTAAACGTGTTTTTTAGGTGAATTTATGGTATTTGATCTCTTAGAACTTCTCATTTCAGTACATACTTCTGGACTCGTTCCATATTTTTCGTTGCCATTCCCTGTACTCTTCTCATCGTTCTGAATGCCGGTCTAATAAGGGGAATTAGGAAGGCGCAGCAGCGGAAGGAGCGACTGCTAAGGTGGGAATCGACTTTTCCTCTGTGAGTTTAGCAGCACTTCCGAGAAATGGCGCAGGTTCATTGATCAAGATGGATCTTGATTTCTGACTTGATTTCTCATGAGTTCAAAATTTTTAAATAGAAAGTGAAGTGACGTGAATGTATCATAATTCGGCAAAAATGAATAGAAAATGTGTATGTTTTGATGAAACAAATTTATTCAGAGAAAAAAGATCACGTGACGCCCAGCGTCAAATGGATTCTAACTCAACGTCGATAATGCTAGTAGTAATTGTCACAATATTTCTGATAGTCAACCTTCCCCAGGTAAACTGGAAAATCTTTCTTGCTTTATTCATATTTTTGCAGGCAATTTTCATGGTGATCATGTGCATCGATCAAACGTTGCCGGACACCGGAATTCTGGTGAAAATATGCATTTTTGCAAGTCTAACTAAGCCAATGTTCAGACTGACATCATGAACATGGAGTACACTACCCTCTTTCTCGTTGTGAATAACATGCTGGTTATGGTAAGCTGCACTTCCTTGTGTCCAGTAATAAGAACTTTCAGGCTACATATCCTATCAACTTTGCCATCTATTGTTTTATGTCGAGCAGTTTTCGGCAAACATTCCGTGCAATGTTCTGCAGGTATACTATTTTCGTCAAATGAAGCAAAAGCTGATGCACATCCTGAAATTGACATTTTCTGAATTTTTCCCACTTCTCACTTCCTCATAACTGTCTCCTTGTGACCATAGCGATCTGGCGCAATCAAAACATCATTATGTTAACACATGATTTCCTTTCTGTTTGCCAGATTCGATCCCAATTGCATACAATCTGTACATTCCTCTGATTATGTACACAACACGACTATGAGCGTTAACTGATATCATTCCGTGTTTCAGTACGTGCTTGCGGGGCGAGCACGAGAGCTCGGCCTTCACCGCCTACTCGGAGGATCGCAAGCTGGAGAACTCCGCGGTTCCGCTTGTCAAGTTCGTGCCGGAAGAGAACACTCTCAACGCGTACGATGAGAACAGCATCTATCGAAGGGACAGGCGAAACGACTCCGTCTTCCTCTAGGCTATTACTGGACACTTAGCTCGTTCGGCACTTCTTCGAAAATTGGCCCACCTCATATCCCACGTCATACCAACCTTACCCTTTCCCATGTCTACTATAGATTTACTCATCCTCAAGGTGGTCAGATCAGTCCTATCTGGAAGTCAGAGGCGAAGTATGAAGAGTCAGCGCAAAAATGGGGAGGGTTTGGAGGGTGGGCCAATTATAGAAGAAGTACCGCTCATTCACCTCCCTGAGAACCTCGAGAGGGAACCTCTCGAGATACTGAACGGATTCTCACTATTCTTATTCTTCTCAGCACCCTACGAGTAATTCCTTACTGTTCAATGCACATTCTCTTTCGGTGTAGGCCCTTTCCACTTGTTCAAATATAATATTCATTGTCCGATAAATGAGTAACATACGATAACTGCACAATAGGATACACGACACTGTGATGAGAAATGGATAAGCATACACTGATAATCTAAAATAGTTAGAAGCTCTTCGAAAAAATGTGACGAGAAAGAGGGGAATTGAAGGTAGGGGGGGATATGGATATGTGATGGGCAGTAGTAGGAGCAGTAAAGTATGTTCTGATTATGTACACACGGCGACCCATATGCGCGTTAAAGAGGGGTGGGGACAGATATCATCATCTAATAGCTATTTTGGTACCTAGAATGCGTGACTAGATTAGACGGGCGAGATGGCTCGGCTCTCGACGGAGGATTCGCCCGATTCCGTGCTGCTGCCCGAGTCGAAGTCGATCTCGTCGGCCGCCGGGCATCCCTCGTCTTCGAGAACGGGCGAGACGTCGCCGTTGAGAATCTCCAGCTCGCTCATCAGAGGAGCGGCGTTGAGGTGGTCGCCGCAGTACTCGGTGATGCGGTGGCACGCCTCCAGCGTCACCTCCTCCGGGTACGTGAGCACGACGCGGAACCAGTTGGGCGCCGAGAAGGCGGAACCGGGCAGACAGAAGACGGACTGCTCCTGGAATGGCTTATTTTAGCACGGATTTAACCATATTTTGCATAAAAACGTGCAAAATCGATGGTTTTACCCACCTTGATGAGTCCCTGCACGAAGGTGGTCTCGTCACCGTAGACGGCGCGGTCGATGCCGACCATCATGTACATGGCTCCATGGGGGCGGACGGGGTGGAGGCCGGGCACCATGCGCAGCGAGTTGTACACGACCGAGGCGTTGGCCGACAGCACCGACTTGACGTTATCGAAGAAGCTATCGGGAGTCTCGCGAAGGATGGCGGGCAGTGCTCCTGAAATGGCAAATTTGGTGTCAAATTTGATTGATTTTTAGCTCATTATCAATCTATACTGCTAATTAGCTTACCTTGGACGAGGGCGCAGGGGCCGACGATCTTCTGTGAGAGGGCGATCATGCCGTTCTTGACGTCGCCGAGGACGTTGAAGCGGTCGTGCACGATCACCCATCCGAGTCTCCAGCCGGGCACCAACCACCTGACAAAACACTCATACTTCACATGATTTTTTGCCGATCTTCAACCCTTGTCCAACCCGCGGTGCGCGTGTTTTTTGTTATGTCGCCAATTTCTCTCACCTCTTTGCGATTCCGTCGCACGTAATCACGGGCACTTTGGGCGACAACTCGGCGATGGGAATGAATTCGGCGCCGTCGTAGGTGAGATCGCCGTAGATCTCGTCGGCGATGATCGTCAGGTGGTGTCTGCAAGATACAACGATCACTTACTGCAATGCACCTGCACCAACACACACACACAATCAGAAGAAATGATGTATGAGGAAGTGGAACGGGGGGGAACAGATGCTTACCTATTCGCGATTTTCAGGATCTCCTCCAGGTGCTCCTTGGGGAAGACTGCGCCGGTCGGGTTGCCGGGGTTGTTGACGATGATGGCCTTGGTTCTCTCGTCGATGAGCGACTCCATGTGCTTCAGATCCACCATCGCTCCTCTCTTCATGTCCAGGCGATAGGCGCGATCTTCGATTCCGTGCGGTCGGCAGAGGGTCATGTAGAGGGGGAAGCCGGGTGCGGGGATGAGGATGTTGTCTCCGGGATCGGCGACGGCCTCGATAGCCAATTGAAGGGCGTGCGAGGCTCCCGATGCCAGGATGACGTCGTCGGCGGTGAAGGGAGCGGCCTTGGTGGAGTATCGCTCCACGACGGCCTGGCGGGCCTCGAGCACGCCGACGGAGGGGCCGTAGCCGTCATACTTATGCGAGGAGACGGCATCGATGAGGGCCTTGGTGACGACGTCGCAGGGAGGCAGCTTGCCCGTGAGCGTGGGGTCGCCCAGATGCAGCTTGATCAGCGACTTCTCGGGGTTGGGAGGAACGGAGAGCGCGTCGACGATCTTTCTGATCGGGTTCACGGTGTTCTTGGCGTGGGCGGATACGGGCAGAGGGTCCCAGTCGATGATCTCCTCCGCGCTCGTGTGCGCTTCCTGAAGCGAGTACGGTAAGATGATGATAAGGCGAAGAACAATGATGATGAAAGGGAGCAGGAACGGGAAAGAGAGGCGCGCTGAGTGGAGGAAAGAGACGTAGACAGTACAGAGAACGGAGGAAATAGGACAATCGCTCTCTAAGAAGGATGCGAGACTAGAAAGAAGGCATGGAATAGTTGAGATCAGAAGCAGGCAGAGAAAATGAGGAAGGAGTCTACTGACCGGCTTCAGGTGGCAGACGATCTGGTCCTGGCGGACTTCGCTTTTGAAAGCGGGCGTTTGAACGTGTTTGCGAGGCATGGTTCTTGTGGCGGACTTCAGCTACTGTGCGGTTGTGGGAGTCTGACTTCTGCAAGGAGTTGGGTTAGCATTGGGATACTGTAGCCGAAAATACATGAGACAACACCATGCGAATAGATCTCAGTCCGATCTTAGGAGGCTAGATCGGAATGAATCTGCGTAGTAACTGAGCACGCGGTGGCCGATCTTATATACCGAAAAGGCGCCATGTCCCGCCCCCTTTCACAAAGGCTACGAATAGGAGGAAGAGGAGCGCAACGTGACTATCAGCGAGAGAGCGAGGGCGAGGAAGAGACGGCGAGGGGTGCTAGCCGATCGGGTGAGAGGCGAGTTACCAAAGGGAGTGAGATCGACGAAAAGCGAGAGAGAAGAGGAGTAGAAGAGACGTTGCAATGCATGCTCGCTCACTACGTCAGAGGTCGGGTGGAGATTGCAGAGAGAGAGGAGGGCGAAAATAGAGAGAGAGAGCGACACGAGCGACCGAGCCGGCCAGCCATTTCAACGAAATCGCTTTGATCACCCGCACAGGCTGATGCAACAACGTGGGACCCGCTAATCCCCGCGGCCATCGGAGTATACAACCGACAGACTGATGCAATAGTCGCCCCCTGTTCGAGAGGAAGTGAATGCCTGGGAACGGGTTGTGCATACCGTATACCCTCGGGCCATGGGGAATGGGGGCGGAACCGGAACCGAGATGTCGCTTAATGATCCCCTGCGCTAATTTGGGTTGTTGTTTTGGCCTCGTGCCGGCGAGGATTGCGTCACCTCAACTTGATCTATCTATTTTCGGGTGATCATATGACGAATGCGAGCCGTGAGAACAGGTGGGGTGATGAGTTGGCTGAATCAAGGATGATTATAGCGATGATGAGAGTTTATGATCTATGCTGCGCACTGATCTATGCTTAGTTGACGAAAGCAGATCATCGACGAGTTGCTCTTTCTCTCTTCTCCCCCCCTGGGCCTTACACGAATAAAGTGTTCTCTTTACACCGAAAAGTGCACGCACCGTAGAGGACAAAATGTGCCCATTTCCGTTCCTGTTACGGTGTAATTTTCGAGATCACGTTCCGTTCAGAATTTGTCAATTTCAATCTCAATCATGGCGGAATTGAATGGCAATTGAGAGAGAAATTTCTTGTTACAGTGAGCGTGACCAATATGGTAAGCGTTTTTTACCAATCATTGCTCAGATGAACTCGATTCGAGCGGGTTGTATCGTACAGTACTTGGCAGACCATAACCATCCCGAGAGATATTATCGTTCCTTATGGCAGAGACAGTGCGTGATATGTCGCGTGAGTTAGTTGTCATAAATCATGCAGCCCGGTGTGACTCAGCCAATCAGCGTGGTCGGGGGGCTGTAGTCTGATCTTATCATCCTTTGATAGTCACTACTCCTTCGCAATCATCCCCCTGCATGCTATCTCAACTTTCGTTGCTATCACTAAGAAAGAACGGCGGTTAATCTGGAGAACGAACGATAAAATCTAACGAACCAGTTCCCCCGTTAGACTGATGCAACCTCATGACACTATTGACAAGGAAGCACTGCCAAAACAGTGCATGGATTGAATTTGAATTAGCCGAGGATGTTGTCGGGTGAATAGATAGTTTAACCATGGTGCAATATAATCCGTAAAAATACGGTACCGATCGAATAATACCCTCAAATGAGTTGCCATTTTTTGTCTGTGAATAACGAGGTTGGGCCACGATTGAATAGATATTTTTCTTAAACTTGGTTGATTAAACTAACAATGTGCGCAAGGGTAAAAAAGGAAATGGGAGGTGATTAGAGGAACGGTGAAAGGGGAAAAGAGGGAAAAATATGTTATCTAGGGGAAACCGTATGCTGTATATTGGGAGTATGCAAAGAGTGTGCAAATGCTCATTATTCAGAAAGGAAAGATCTTGAGGAAAAATTATGCACTGCTATGCAGATGCAAGAAGTAGGGGAAGTCATCACTATGGGGATGCATTAGAGGTATTTTTTATAGTATATTTTCTGCATTTTAGAAGTACTATCAGCAAAGTGTTTGTATGTCGATATGGGAAGAGCATAAATTTATGTAAGATTTTTTATGTGTAACAAAAAACCGGAGTTTCACAACATTCCATAGAATATAACCTTTTTCGGCACAACTCACCTAAAATAGCCATCGCACATGCTATACTTAGCTTCACATTGCAGCCATTAGAAATCTACACACGAGTCGCTTCTAATTAGCGCGACGATTGCATCATCTTCCTCGTTTTTGTCGGCTGTCATCTTTCCTCTGCGCAACAGTGTAGCACTAACTCTTCCCTCCCTCCCGCACTCCACTACAGGTTCTACATCTACCATTTTTCTGCGGCCCTGTCCTTTCGTGTTATTGCTGATGATTGTTCTACGTGAGAAGATTCACCACGTGGCCCGCGCTTCTCTGCACCCTCTCAGCTATGCGCACTCTCTCCCCACTCACTCATCTCCTTCTAAACCTGACTAGATTTACGAGGAGACGAGAGAGAGAGTTGGGGTAGATTGGAGGTGATAGGATAAGAGAGGGAGAGAGGGGGGAGGGAAAGAGTGGCGGTCGTCGACGAAAAGGAGAGACAGTGAGTGTGCGAGGGAGAGAGAGTGGCAGCGAGCGATGAAATAAGCGAAATGAGCATCGAAGAGAGAGAGAGGAACATTTTACAGCATCGAAGGTTCGCGAACGATCGCTTGATGGTTCGCGTTCTCATTCTGCTTCTCTCTCCCCCCGCAACATTTCGTCGTCGTCCTGTTTGCAAAAGATCCGATCGCACACACCAGCGTACGCGCAGAAGCGCGGCTGAATGGGCTTCTTAGACAAAAAGCGCGCGAAATGGTCCCTCTAAGCACGCTATTGCATCAGACGACACTTCACAAGTACTTCGAAGTCACAGATTTTTTTTCTCAATATAATATTTTTATCGCCACAATTCACTGAGCATACCGAGACGAAACTAGTGGAATGAATCAAGGACGACCTCGCTTATAGGGGGAATATTGCCAAATGTGGGAAGAAAAGGGTGAATAATTAAGGGAATCTTCATGGTGTCCCATCAAATTTGTTGATTATTGACCGAGAGAACATTAAAGCTATGCTGAAATTTGAGGTATTGCTCGAATAAAATACAACTTTGTGGAGCAAGGGATGTATTAACACACAGAGTTGTCGGATATCATAATCAAGGCTGAGAGGTGCGATCTACATTTTGATCGCGCCGTCCAAAGTTAAAAATATGGGGGGAAAGTGTATGACAAGAACATCGACAGATGGACAACATTGGGTGTGGAATGGAAAGAGTGAAAAGAATTTTTTTGGGGAAATATAAGTTGTGGTCAACAACAATTAATTACAATCGTGGGAAGGAGATCCTAAGCTAATCGAGACGTAGAATGGAGCGTCGCCGCGAAGGGATTTACAGTGGAGAAGCCGAACCCTGAAATTGTACTGATGACGAACACATATTTCGTCATTTAAATCGCCGATTTAGCAACCCAATCCATGAATGACTAACATTCCTGGCTGGATTGTCTAACTCGTTCTGATTTGTAGTCTCTGCGTGGCCACCTACTCGCACACCTCACAAACCCGCACATAAAGTTGTCGAATCGCGCGCGTGAAAATTGCGCCGTGACTATTGTCATTGGTGTGCTCAATTTGTGAAGAAGTCGTGTGGTAGCATCAATACAGAGAACTCCGAACGAACGACGTAGTTGTCCTTCGAGTTTTTAATAGACTACATTCAGTGTTTATGGCCTTCGAGATCAGAAAGTCAGCACGCGCGCAATATCACCCTTTTAGACATAAAGCGTGCATTTTTTTCCTTTTTAAGATTAGAATTTAAGAAAAAATACTCCGAAATGGCCTTTCAGAAAAAGTAGCGCGAAATAGTCTCAAAGTCCACAGTGCGAAACACGCAAAGCGCGTCAGAATTGGTCTCACCTGGCTGACTGTTGAGGAATGAAGTCGTTGAACCGGCCACTGAAACCGCAGGGTAGTTTGAGTAGACGGACGTCGCCAGACCGCCAGTGCCATTCGTTGTGCTTGAGGTGCCGTAGCCGGCTGCTACTGAAAAATGAAGAATTCAGCTTCCATAAGCTGAAAAGGTTCTAAGCGCACAATCATTATTAAACTCAATCACAGCTATTCTAACAGTGGGGACATTTGCCCGAGTAGAGGGGTTTGAACTACCGGTGCGGGCATATAATTTGCAATCTTGCACATTGCCAAATTCCATAAGTGCTCACCTGCAGTGTTCTCAAAGTTCACGTAGTTCGCATAGTGGGAGAGGTGGTCGGTGGGGCCTCTGGAATGGATTTTTAAAGTATTTAATGTGCGGAACATGCACTGATGTCTTTCCTCAGTCAGGTGCATAGCAATCTTCAAATTAGACAGAATCATTGACGAACCTATTGTAGAGTGCCTCTGCGAGTTCAGCTGCCCTCTTGAGAATGAGCTCCTTGGGCAATCGCTCCGGGTCGCCTGGATACTTGGGCAACAACTTCTGCAACCGATGGAAGGCGAAGTCGATCGCCGGCTCGGTCAGTGCTGCAAAATTACAAATGTCACGTCTACATACATCAACACTTTCGTTCGCTCTACGGTAGATGTGTTCTGATACGTGCAAAATTCGACGAGAAGATAAATTAAAGATGGCAGGCTGCAATATCTAAAAACCTGTGCTTCTTTGTACATAGATATTTCCTGCTTAGATGTGCTCAAACCTGCACTAAAACCGATGCAACGACAAATAAAATGCTGCATTTTCTCAACATTTGTGCTTCTTTGCACAAAGGAATTCATTTTTAGATTTGTTTGTTCCAACATGTGCAAAAATCAACGAGAAGTTAGATCAAATCATGTGAAGTTGCATTCTCTTAAAATCTGTGCTTCTTTGCACATAGGCATCTCAAGGACAAGCGGCTACCTCAGCGCTGAAAGTGTTGTTCGATCGGTTCGACAATCGCGCGAGATGGTTGAAACTTCCTATTCCCCACGTGCGAAAATCGAACAAACACTGATGCAACCAGTCGCTGATCTATTTTTGTCACCAAATCTTTAAAGAGTGCTCACATGTGTAAGTGAATCGGACGGGCCCGCTCCTCGAGAGGGACTTGTTCTTGTACTGGAGACTTACCTGAAACAACAATTATTTTAGACAAAATGGAAGATGAATGTTTTCACATATTTTTTTTGTAAATCATTTACATATTTAGACATTATGAGTTGAAAATTAAATATATCAATGAGAACTTTTGAAATCCAGATTTAGAAAAAAAATATTTTAAACTTATTCTTAGCTCACCTCCACGACTCCTGCAGTATGCCTTGCTGGCGTAGTTACTCGGATGGCGTGCGGCGATATTATTTGCACTGACTGAAAGTGCGAGTTTTTGTTTTCTCCACGTTGCAGAACGAAATTGACGAACACAACAGTGGAGTAGGATGACGCAATCAGGGAAAAACAAGGATCGCTTACGTCACTCCAGATGGTCGTCGACCCGAATGTCACTTGCAGGCCGTCGAAGAAGTTCTCGCCGATGAGGACGACCTGGGAAGATTACGGTAAAGGAAAGGTACTGCAAGTCTTCGAGACTGTGCTCGAAGGAGAACACTGGGAGTCCAGTGTCTCTGAATATGCTTAGAAACATTACACATCTTAGTTTGTTGACCGTTTGAATTCGCAATATGGAAAGTATCTGAAACTAAGCAAACGATGTAAAAATTGTAAATATTTTCTTGTTCCTCACCTGCGTTCCACCCTGTACCCATCCCTCAGTTGGACAGATCGCTTTGAGAACGGGTGCAGAGCCAGCCGCCATCTCGACCGCCTCAGAGTAGTCATCGGAGGCATCCACATCTAAATATATTGATACATATTGGCCGTAGAAAAAATAGCCGTAGAAAAAATATTTTCTTTCTTTTTTATCAGCATAAGCAGCCTTTATCAGCAGGGCATTTTTTCGAAAAAAATTTTTTTCTCGGATACCCTCCAAATCGCTTGAGAATGAACCAGTGATGATTCCAAGATATTCTAAGTGAACTATTGTAAGGCTGAAGCTGAAATTCGATTTCTACACAGCTCCGAAAATCGAAAAATCCGAAAAAATCGGATTTTGACGAATCTCATCGCATTTTCGTCGGACTATTGTGTCATATGTCACGTACTTCATTTATAAACTAATCAAAATGAGTGTATTAACTCATTAAACATTGATTTGACCCTTGTTTGATCGATGTGAGCCATAATTATAGCCTCAATACAGTGGAGCACATGGAGCACGAAACGCTTGAACCAAAAACATTCAAAGTTGAGATTTGAGTCATGTAACTGCTTCACTAAGGTCTCAAATTGAGTCAAACCATATAAAATTATGATTGCACATGCAAAATAGCCGTAATGAATCTCAATTCACAAACTGTGAACTCACTCATCCCAGAGTGATCGACGACCACTCCTTCTTCTGGGAGCTATAAGTTCTGGGCGCACCAATTTTTTTCCTTGAAATTTGGATACAAAGGGTAGTTTTACACGTAGATTCCGAAAATGCAATAAAAAAGTGACCACGGAATTAAAAAAATTTTCAGGACGGCCAAAAAATCACGAAAATCGACGTTTTCAACACTTTATCGGCGTCTGATCGCTTTCATAGTATGTTTTTCGTTCTTTTCATCGAAAAATAGTCCTGCAAAACTTATAATATCTTACTTTTCAAAAATTTGAAATTTTCGATTTTTTTGAGACACGTGCTGGCATTTTTCGGAAAGTGTACCAGAGCCGTTCATAATGGGCCAAATATCAGCACTCGGTATGGGAACTTCACCAGCAAAATATTGAGGGGGGTTGCAAAAAAGTCATCCGTCGACCCCTCCCAAAAGATACGTTTTCTCGTGGAACGTCTCTTAAGGAATTTGCTAGTTTAGAACACTTCAATGGGTGAAAAATAAGTATACCAAATCCATCAAATATTTCAAAAATAGAATTCCAAAATTTGTGACAAACATCAGCAGTTACTATTTGCCAACTATTTTCTCACAGATGAGGAATTTCAAATAAAGGTTAGTTTAAATCGCTTTGCCCTCAAGAATTTCCAGTATAGCGGATTCCCCCTCTGCCTCTGTCCGATTCCGCCGAAGCATTGCCTCCTACTTTGCATATCTTCTGACAGGCGCATTTTAGTGCTTGTGTATCCCTCTCCTCTACAGCTGACTCCCTCAATAGAGATGGATAGGCCGAGATAGCGAGACTGAGCTCTCTTCAAGTCTGACAAGCAGAAGAATGCGCAGATGAGGTGCATGAGCATAATCGCAGAGGCAGGAGTTGGACCCCTGCTGGGATCGCAAACATGTCTGTCAGCAAGGGTAAATCTGAGGTGGGCGGCGGACCGGAATAATGCCATCTACGCAAATTTCGAGTAATGCATTAATTGTGTGTGAAAATGTGCTCCGATCAAGACAATTCAATTAAAACATTCCATGTTTTCGATAACTGACCGTTTTCACCGTCGCTCGCGTGGACCCTCTTCGCTCTCCTGCCGTGCTTCGAGTTGTTGTGCACGAACATGTTGTCTGAGATGGCCAGCAGCGACCTCGTGTCGTCTACTCTCGCAGTTGTGCCAAGGACCACCTAAATGGAAATTTATGTTTCTGAATTCCGAGATCGAATCATACCAGTGTTCATAGGCAGCCTGGACTAACAGCCTACTTTTCACATTGGTGATAAGGATTGAGAGATTGTGCACATCCCTCATCTCTATTTCAGAATCTTCACCACGATAATTGTTATCGCTTCTCTTCCCCCCCCCCCCCCGATAGTCATCCCTTCCCATTGTCGTCACCGCTTCCCAATCGCCCCGGGAATCGGCTCTTTCACTTCATCAGACATACGCGCCGATAGGCACAAAAACAATGAAGCAGAAATTTCAGCGAGCGAGCTGATTGGTCCCCCCGAGAATTCGCTACCGTAATCCCGCGATGATGATCGACATCAATTCTCATCATCGCTCATCCCACGCCTACTCTGAGTAGAACAGTTCGCAGCTGCCTCGATATTATGCAACTGGGAAGTGTTAACGAGGCTCGGGCGGAAATGGATGACCCCCGGCTGACTGTCAGCCAGTGGGCGATGATATATGAGACGAGAGAAGCGCACCAGTTGCAGTCGGGTCAGATCAGTCAGCCGTCGCTTAGACAGTACAAAGGAACGGGAAGAAGTGCATTACACGCGCACGAGTGAACACGGGAACAAAGGGATCAGTATCTGTGGAAAATACCCGGATCTCGTTTTGTCTATCAGTATTCGTTACTCACTTGTACGTCTTTCTTGCAATAGATAAGATAGATGGGATAAACGGAATATCTCACCTGGAACCGCCTCATATCCCGCGGGTTTCCGGCGTTCTTCAGACAGTTCTGATTGCATTTCAGGAAGAATTTGAGGAAGTACCTGCAATTGAATCTCCTTTTCTCTTTCCCTCACTCGCCCTCCTCCTCTCTAATCCAATTCGGAAGCAGCCCGCTTCTTATCTTCTTTTATGTAGAGACCAGCCGGATCGAGTGTCTAATTGTTGGTGCTGAGTATCTTCCCCCTAACACATGTCTACTCCTAACTCGCGAGTGCTCGCCCTCGGGATAATCATCTCTTCTTTCTATATATGACCAGTAATTATAGAGTGCGAGCCATAACGAAGTCATCGACCATCTTCTCTCCTCCGCAACATGAAAGTGCGCCCTTTTCGCCCTCCAGATCCCCTACCGATTCCATCGGAAGCTCTTACTGTAACTGAGATTAGTCCTCTTTTCGGGTTACTTTGATCCATGTTGCCAGCCGGCGCTAACCTCTCGCTCGCCCTGGCTCCACCACTGACCACCAGTCTTCGAGCCTTTCCGGGTAATGAGAAACACACTTTATCGCTCTTTTTTACGGCCCTGCTCCATTGTTATGAGAGGGGAGAGGAGGGAGAGGAGCAGGGGGTGGAGAGTCGCCTCTCTCTGCATCTTGATTAAATGAGCGTGACAGATGGAAGTGCGAACATCGGCCAGGCATGGATACGCTATTCTCAGAGAAGAGAGAGAGACTATTACCCTCCTGCCCGAGAAGATTAGACTGATTGGTAATAAGCCTCGAGGCAATGATCATCATGATGGGCCTTGAGGAGTCGAAAATCGTGACTAGTTTGCTTATTATAATTAAAGATGTACTTATTTAAACCCCATTGATAGTTGGTATGTGGACATCTAGGATTCATTTGAGTTCGTTGAAATTTCATGAAAGATCTTCGGTCATGAGACTGCTGCGGATTCAACAGGCAGATATGGATGCCGATAGAAGACAAAGTGTCTTCCTCTTCCCTCTCTCTCCCCTCACACTCCCGCGAGCGATTTATGCGCCTCTCCAAAGTGACAAGACTCATGTATCAATGTGAATGAATCGGTTGCATACCCCAAGGGGGTTACGGTAGGAAGGGAAGTTGCCTATTGGTCATATTCGATCTATACCGATAAACATTTGGGAATAGATTCTACATCCATCAGTATGTACTATATTCTACATCCATCAGTATGTATTATATGCAAAAAATTCTAAAGGGAAATTCCCGCGATGAGCTTCCAAAATACGAATGAACAAAAACACTTACGAACCTATCAATGATAACCGGATCCGAAGGTGTCTCGTTTCTGTTGCCGCAGCTTTTCTTCTCACAACACCGACTGCACATTACCTGAATTTTGAACAATAACGATTTCCGTGGGAAATAATTTTGGAACAGTTCATTCTTACTCTATAAAGGATGAAAAATTTTTAGTTCCCATTTTAAAGTTGTTAGTGAGCTAACGAGCATCTTGAAGTACCTCGTGTGTGAGAAGTACCCTGCACATCTCTGGGTTCTTGTCCTGTCCCTCATAAGCGATTGCCTGGAAATACCTCATTCATAATCTATATTTCAGTTTAATTTTCAATTAACTTATCCACCAATAGAGACAATCGAATAGTCATTGCACCTAGCGAGGGATACTGCAGAGGGACACTGTATCGATCATTTTGGAAAGTCCTCGCATTTTTATTCCCTTCCTAGCTTCTTCTCCCCTCCTCGGCCATGCAATCGATCTACCGTAGAATGCCCCTCTCCTCTTGTCCATTCCCTCCACTTCTCCTTCTCTTCTTCTTCCCTAACTTGAGACTCATTCTTCTTCGTCTTGGTATATTCGCTTCTTTCCAAACCGCACACATCCCCGCTCTGTCATATCTCGTGGAGGAGAGAAAGAAGTGATGGTTGGTTGTGTGACCCCCTCCCCCGGACAGAAATAGCCTCGAGTCTTCTCGGTGTTTTCACTTTTTCCGTTGAGGGACTGGGCGATAATGAGGCAAGCGACTATATCACCCCGCTGATTGTTTTGTCAGATGAGCGAAATCTCGAGTGGTTCGGGTGAATCTGTGCCTACACGAGGGGTAAAGACGTCTATTATTATCGGCTGCCGAGCCACAGGGAGAGTTATCTGATGGCATCGTTTGAAACGTGACGTCAACATCGTGAATCGAAAAATGATTGAAACCTGCTTAGTGGCTGAATCGATGAGTCGAACGAAGAGATCCTGCTCGGCTCGGATTCCTGAAAAGCATTTGCTAACGCGAGCATTTACACCAATTTGATGTAACCACAGCTGAATTGAGGATATTTCTCACCATTTTGGAAGGCGACATACAGCTTGTAGTGGATGCCGTTCTTTGTTTCTTGGCCATCGATCTGAAATTGGCAAAACTATTAGTGTTATCGACACATGAAGTCTAGTAATCTGTGTATTCAAGGTTTCAAAATCATAAAGTACGGTAAAGGTACTCATTGAAAATTTGAAAAGTCGATGTGTTTCGGAGTTCGAGAAACGGGTCCACAGTCATTATCTCGCAATGCAACTAGATATCGTATACAACAAATAGACTATGACCTTAACTTCGAAATACAAAGCACTGGGAGCTCACCTCCTTCTCGTTTTCGACGAATCCTGCGAATTGCGTCCGCTCGATCTCGACCGGCTGACTTGAGCGATCGTAAAGAGCGATTACGAAGTGGAAGAAGTTGGACTTGCGAAGATTGGACGGTGGATGCTTCTCGAAATGAGCACGATGGATGGAGGCACTGCAAGGGCACAAATGGGAAGAGCAATCCACGATTACGAGCTCAATTTCCAGAGTGGTTTCAACGGTGATGAAGCCCAAAGGGTAGCGATGAGATTCGCCAAGATACAGTAGTCAAAAACATAGATAGAAGTGAATTGGTATAGCGCAGAAAAAGTCGCATCACATTCGCATAGCGTCGCATTGGACGCGGAATGGCGCTGGGAAGGAGGGAGGTTGCTAATTAAAAGCCCCTGGGCAGTAATCTATCTAGAGGGGAGGCTCAACATCGGCGTCGTCTCTTTCTGCAATGGAAAATAGGCTGCGGCGGCGCCCGAGGGACGTCTGGGAGCTAGGGCCCTAAATCGAAATGAGAGGTCCCTGTTAGGGGACCGTGGGACCAGCCGCCTGGCGACCAACAGAAGGCTTACTTTGCTGCAGTGGCTGCATCCAGCAGCGGCCATGCAGCGGTCTGGCCGACGAGTCCACCGCCGATCTCGGTCTTCATCGATCGGAGCAGCGGATTGCCGTCGGAGAAGAACATGGCTACGGGGGGCTGTAGAGGAGCGAGAGGAGCGAGTCGAGTCTACTGGCCGCTCCCTGGGGGACTCAGCTTCATTAGAGATCGGTCTCTCTCGCAGAAGAGGCGCAACCCCTGCCCTCCCCCCGAGAGAGACTCCGCCCCCTAGAGAGCGCGCGACGAATGGCCGACAGGCCTACAATAGGCCGAGGCCCCGCCCACCACTAGACTAGTTCGGGGAAGTGGAAGATGGGGGGAAGAAGTTTTAGTGGTTGAGTTAGGCTAGGACTGCCCTCGATAGGGAAGCGAACTTTCATTGGTATGCTTTGATATTGTAATTGGTAGCGATGAGTGTTCTTCGAGAAGTCATCGTAACTTCCTTATTTTTTGTTTTGTGTCACTCCAAATATTGCATGTCGTATCTGTAAATCTGAGTAAAAGACCGTGAATGTTGCAAATTTCATTCCTTCAGGTCACCGCAAGTTGTGAAAATTAAA
The DNA here is from genome assembly GCA_036245805.1 of Pristionchus mayeri. Classification (NCBI taxonomy): domain Eukaryota; kingdom Metazoa; phylum Nematoda; class Chromadorea; order Rhabditida; family Neodiplogasteridae; genus Pristionchus; species Pristionchus mayeri. The sequence goes on from BTRK01000006.1 coordinate 44,244,978, forward strand.
ATTTACGAGCTATTTTCTTACCGTTACTTTTAAAAATAAAAATAAAATATTGCTTGTTATAAAAAAATAAAATATTGCTTGTTATTTCTTTCGGCAATATTCTTCTCACTCCTCCCATTCAAATGTTGCATATCAATCGTCGGTCAGTCTGAGATAACTCCCGAAGTGTATCAATCTCCTTTCTGACCCAGCTGGCTATGCAAATTCGGAGTGTAGCGAGAGCGCACTCCGCACCAATTCCCCAGCGACTTCTCCCCCACTCTCCGAGAGGCAAGATGGAGAGCTTTCTCGGATCCATGTCTTGGGACTTCCCAGTCCCTCATCTTCTCGGGAACATATCCTCTTGAGGCTACACAATGCAGAATACGCAAAACTTGCAAAATATGACTTGTGGTGGAAGGAATTTATGCGGTGTGATTATTACATGTGAATGTGGACACATCGTGGACTTTTTGAGTTGGGCGATCTGAGAACATCGTGGAAGGTGGAGTACAGTGCTCAATGCGAGAATCAAGGTACAGCAATGCCTGGGAGGAGGAAAATAAGAATCGTGAATGGACAAGTTACGATCCGGGTTAGAGTGAGTGGGAGTAGCGGTAAGATTGGGATGGAAATGACGGTATTGACGGTATTCGCGATAAGATACACCGGGAGAGTCGAACTAACATACTTTCGAAAATAGACTCTGAACGAATTTTCTACAAACTAACGTAACAATCGAGATGGCTAGCGAGTATGGTGTACAGCTTTTCTGGGTACAGTTGTAATGCAGTGCAGTTTTAATACGGAATGGAACAAAGCAGGTACAGAAATCTCGAGTACAATAAATTACAGGAGGTGTCGCTCTTGATGCCATGGTGGTACTCCATTAATTCTCCTTCTCTCCAGGGATGGGGGAGGAACGCTCGACGTTAGCGTTGCAGGTCAACAGAGCGAAGAAGCACGACTGGTACAGCTGCTGGTCGATCTTGCCCTACAATTATTGATTTATTGCTGAATCGGATTACTGTAGGATACGGTAATATCCTTTGAAATTGGTGTTCGAATTCTACGCATTATTTCGACAGGCGGTATGAGAGGTTGTTTAGAGTGAGGAGACCGTGGTATCGTTTATACCGTATACGGTACGACTGTATGGTACGGACCTTGTACTTCTCGAGGAGGTTGAAGGGTTTGTGGCCGTCGACGTCCATGCGATTCGCGAGGTCCATGGCGATGTCGTCGGAGACGTACTTTGCGAGTTGCTGAATTGCGCAATTGGGGAAGTTATTTAAACCTTTTTTGATTCTGAAAACCGATTGATATTTGCATTCAATCCACTTTATACACCAGTCGAGTAGCAAAAGTGTATGAAATAAATGGATCGCGTTATCGTTAACTCTCTGAAAATCAATCGATACCGTACCTCGAGCATGGCGGCGTCGCACTTCTGCACTGCCAGATGGTAGACGTTGCGACCACGAGCGTCAGCCTGAACGATGACGTCATCCAGTGATTTTCAAAAGACGATAGCTCACCTTTGAGCAATCAACGCCAGCCTCGATGAGCGTCTTGACGACCTCCAGATTGTCGACGTGCGACTGCGTCACCTCGTCGAAGTTGCCGTTGTTCCTGAACGTGAATACTGTAATCAGAAAGGATACGGCAATGAATCGATCGATAAGTCGATCGCCTACATTTCCCTAGACATTCCTTAACCGTACTTAAAGCGTTGATGATAGAGATCAAAGATCAACGATAACTTACCAAACAGCAAGGTGCAGTGCGGTCATCCTCTCCTCGTTCTCCATCTCCTTCTTGCAGCGAGGATCGCGAACCAGGGTCTGTAAGAATTGATTTTTGAAATTACCGCAACTCCAAAAATTTTTTCTGACCTTCACGATGTCGTTCATGCCTCGTGTAGCTGCATGCATCAGCGCAGTTTCTCGCTGGTTTCTGTTCGATTGCACGTTCGGGTCGGCGTTCAGCTCGAGCAGGTAGTCAACGAACTCAAATATGATTTTTATTTATTGATTTAATATTTGACTCTAAATGGCCATCTCCATCCTGCGTGCTCTCTTACTCGTCTAGAGCACGCAGAATGGGAAAAAACATCTATTGCCATACCATCTCTCTCACTCCTAGTAATCGTCTGACTCTCTCCTGTTTGCGTGCTCTCTAGCTTTCTCTAACATGCGAGAGAGCGTGCAAAATTAAGAGAGTCAGGCCATTGCTGCTCACTGCACTCACCAGCGTCTGTCTGTTCTGCACGGCGAGGAAGAGAGGCGATTCGTCGAAGCGATTGCGCAGATCCCAGGGCGGATACTCGCCGTGCTTGCGGTCCTGCTTCAGCTGCTGCTCGATGATCGCGTACGCCTGGAGTACGGTAGTGCTAGGTACGGTAAGACTAACGGGGATACGGTAGCGGACGATACGGTACCTTGGCGACGTCGAGATTGAGCAGGCAGATGTGCAGGAAAGTGTCCTTGTCCTTGTCCTGCCAGAAGAGGATCGTCTCGCCCTCCTTCTGCAATTAATTAAACTAATTAATTAATTAGTTGCTGAAAAATAGTAGATGCTGAACGATTTCTGAAACTATAAGCACCTTCTCCACCAGACTGGAGGTGCGCGAGGCGACGTTGCATCCCTGCACACACTTGCACATCCACAGCATCGCCTGCTCGGTGTTGTCCTGAAATATAAAGAATCAGTTTGCAATCCCGGGTGCTACCGTATACCTGTCCGATGTGCACGCGCAGTCTCTGGCGCGCGGGACGATCGGTGGAGATGGGCACGACGGAGGCGGGCGAGACTCTGAAAGGGCATATTTTTTTCTCAATTTTAGTTACTTTCGCGTTCAAATTCGAGCAATCGTCTCCTCATTGCTCTCGGTTAAGCAGAAGGAGAGTGTTTGGAATAGAGATAACATCTTTATTTCAAAATCTCTCCAAACACAATATTATTCATCTCGTGCCTACCTGCCGGTATTTCCAGGTTGTGGTTGACCGGGCGAGAAATGCGGTGCGGACCCTGCGGACATTGGCGAGTCGACGCATGAGGAGTCAGTGGAGGGCGGTCGGCAGTAGATGAGATTCTCCTTCGACTCCGTCTCCAACTGAAAAAAACACTAAGCTCTGGCTAAAATGTTTTTTTTTAAATCCAAAATTGCGATCATTAACGAAATTACCATAGTGGAGTAGGCGAGGATGAACTCGGACACGTTATCGGGCATGTCGCCGTTGCTGTCGTCGAGGATTCTAAAATCGTCTCGTCAGCAATGATCAACCTCGGAGATGCGGGAGCGCGTCTAATGGGACATGATCTCCGCATTATGAAGATGGATTATTTTACGATGATTATACAAAGCCCTCCTGAAGCGGACATAACGCGATGCGACGGCATAATCATTGCAAAGCCGCCGGTTTGCGACATGTATGGTGTCATGGTCCGAAATGCCTTGACATTTCGGACCCCGCCCATACAGGCCGTGCGCAGCATCACTCCCCCCCCCCACCTTCACCCCTCCCCTCGCCGCTACCGATGTGTTCCTAAAACAGCAATGCACAACCAAATGTAGCCACCTACCTCTGGACATTGGTGGTGGCACCGTAAGCAGTGCTGGCGTCTGCTGGAGAGTACGAAGGAGACGAGTAGGTCATCGGAGAGGAGGAGCTGAACAATATCGGTTGATTGGAAACCTCGTAGTTTGTGCGGCTGCATGCAATGCACAAATGCAATTGTCTTTTCTTAAAAATTCAATTCAATTCAATTCAATGGTTTATCCGCCAGAATAAGTAAAGAGGAAATGGGAAAAAGATCTTCGAAAACTTTTGGTGGATGTGGTTGTGGACAGGGATCACCATGGATCGGTCGCTAACGGCGTTGATTCGATTGAGGGGAAAGGTTTTCAGGTATAGTTTGTTCTATTTATACCCAAATCGGACCCTCATAAATTATAGCGGAGGGAGAGTGTGGTGGATTCGCTAGATCGACTGATGTCATAGCATGCAGTAATCTACAAATGGTGCACCGCGGGAAGATACGATCTCCATAACTGCTAGGAAAATATACGGAACATTTTTGGAATTATCAAACATTTTGCACGTTTATTGCACGAATGATTAATAATGGCAACAACTTCACGTGAAAAACGTGAAAAATTGCTCGTGCAAATGATTCTTTTTTTTCTTTTTGGGTGCTTTTTTTCTCAGTTATCTGAAGCGGGAAAATATCAAACTTTTGCCAATAATTTTACAAATATCGCATCAGGAATTTTTCGAGAATTTCGAAAAATTGTAGAGTCAGAGTAAATTAGAGTAAGCATTCGATGAAAAAATTCTAGTTTACAGCGTGTTCCATGACGTATCTCAGATGATTCTCACTCTCACTATTTTTCATGCACACCATTCACACAACCTTTAATCTACTACAGTAATCCAGTTGCCATGGAAGCATAGCAGATGATGACGTTCAAGAATAGATCTCGACAGCATATCGGGCGCATACATCGTCTTTGTAGGTAACTTTGCGTGATGAAATCACAAAATAATGAAACTCTTTCAAAGAATAATTCGTGCCAAGCATTATGCGATGTTAAAAATCACCGCAAATATCCGGTCTTTGCGGTGATTTTTACACCGAACTACTTAGCATCATGCACGCAACACTCGCACGCACAGCACCACGAAAATATCTAGTTTCTTGGGGGTATTCATGCGTTTAGCAGATGCCATCGTCGATGAGGAGATGGTAGATGGACGTGGCGTTGAGGGAGATCGTTACCTGTATCCGGATTCGGCAGAAGACGATTGCACGGTGTCGGGAGTGGAGGAGGACGAGAGGTAGCCAGCCATGTCCGGGCTGTCCTGGAGCTGATTCTGCAACGATTTCCGATCAATTTTGGCCAAATTTATCGATTTTTATAGATTATCGATTACAATTTGGAGAAACGAAACCTAGCTCTGCACCTTCTACCCTCTCTCACCACTCGCCATAACTAAAGAGTGCGTAGAATGAAAATAAGGTGATCTAATTTTCGAAATTATCGATCGAGCTACAGTACCTGCCACACGGTGGCTCCGCACTCATAGCCCATCCCGTATGCGGAGTAGGAGGTGTAGTCGCCGATATCGGTGGTCGGCGTGGCGCCATATGATGCAAACTGCAAGCGATTTTTTTTGTTTTTGGAGCACCTCGGATTATTTATGAATCGAAGATCATTGAAATGTTGAGCAAACGAAATTCCGAGAACACATGAGATTGTTTAGGAATCAACGAGAACTCTGATGCTCACTCTGGATCCTGGAGCTCCGTAGGGGTGATGGGGGGCGACGGTCTGGCGAGCGGTGCGCACCGGGCCACGAGAGAGAAGGATGGACTCGTCGACTTCCTGGAATATTTCGGTTAGCCAAATTGATTTTTGATCTTTCCATCTCTACTCAGGCACTACCTAATTCAACTATTGCTTCTTCGTCGAATGCTCATTTCTGAGCTTTTCAATACATAACTCGCAAAAATATTGATAACATGACCGCAAAGTTATCCTACTCAATACACCAAAAGATGAAAAGGAAGAAAAATTATGGTTAAGGGGGATAAAATATGCTCACCCCTTCCTCCTTCTCCTCTTCCTCTGGCTTCTTCTCATCCTTCTGGAAATAATTAATGAGATAACGAACAGGGAATAATAATCCCACCTCTTCCTTCTTGTCATCATCCTTCTCAGTGGTTTCCTTTTCCTCCTTCTTCTTCTCTTCCTAGAATAGCCGCGTTAACGTTATTTACAGCACTTGTAAGGACTCCTATTGAATTAGACCCGATTTCTTTCCCTCACGTTTTCAGGAAGTTCAGAGTAGTCACATGAATTTCGTATGCTCAATCGATTAATGCCGACCTGGGGGCTGTTCATGAGGTCGTTCATCAAGGATGCATTTCCTTTCCCGAATTTGAGCGAAGTGTTCGTCTTTCTCGCTAGGGCGGAAGAACGAATCGACTGGAGCGCAATGAAATCGGCGGGCTGAAAATCAAATCTTCAATGGGCTTTGCGCGGAAGAAGGATGCTGTTCGAGGAATTTCATTCTATTCACTCCTTTGCATCTCAACCTTTCGAGGGAGGGAGAGAATTGAGGAACCGGGGGCCTTTCGAACCCTACTAAGGAGTGCTTTTCAAAAAAAAAACTTTAAATCTACGCACCGCCATGACTGTTCTCGGGCCCGACTCCTTCTTCTTCGGCTTGTCTTCTGTGAGGGAGAGATCGTTGATCTTTGCGGAGAGAATGTTGGCGACCTCATCACTGGGACTGTTGTCCTTCGCTGGAACCTTAAAAAATACACGATGAGCGCTCGAATGGCTGATCTCCGTCTCTTCATTGTTCATGCTATCTAGACAGTTTGAGTTGAGAGAGGGGGAGCAATGGTCTGACTCTCTTCGGTGTGCACGCTCTCTCACCGGGCAGAGAGACGAGAGAGCGTGCAAACCGAAGAGAGTCAGATCATTGTTCGAGAGGGGGGGGGGGTGCGGAATTGTTTCCCAACTTGAATGCAATGATGCCAGAATTGTAGACAAAAGCCGTCCAAGTAATATCAAAAGAGCTTCTCTTTTTAGATTCCTCGTTAGCGCACTTCTACGTGTGACGCACGAAAGCCTATGTGCGCCATGTTTTCAGTTTCTCGTGACTACTTGAGGCTATTTTCGACTGGGAAACCCTTAGAGAGCACTGCTCAGTTCATTCGAGAACAGGTTTGCTACTCTTTCATTATTGAATGTATGAACTGTACCTCGCGCGCAACGAGGCATTCACCGTCCTTTGCGGCCATCACTGTTTCTGTATCGCAGAGCGAGATTATTGCTGCACTGAAACATGCATTATAAAGAGCTGAAGAGCGCGTGAAGAACAGGTCAAAAGGAGGGCGCAAATCGGGCGAGATTCTAAGAAAAGGATGTGCAGATATGAACACGGAAGTGAAATTTCGCGCTAAGAAATGGTGTCATTCCCTGCGTTTGCAAGCCGTCTCTGGGTTAGTTATCAGCATTTTTGGTGAGACAGACGATAAATAACTCTTTCTTGCTCTGGGCTACAGATTATACGGAAGAAGCGCGGAATGAGGCAAAAACAGGTGAAACGTAAGATGGCGAAAGGGAGGCGCGGGAACTGGTCATCCACCCGGGGGTATTGCTCAGCGAGCGACGAAGAGATGGAGGGACACTCCTACTCCGATAGGCAAATATTGACCGATCGCGAAAGAAGGCTCGCTTCGTCTCTCCCTCCCCGTGCGTTTCTTGTAGCGAAGAGGGAGAGACAGACGAGAGAGATCGATAAACACGCTAGCGCATGACCGCGACGCGTCCGTCTCGGTCAGAGATGTGAGAGATGGAGGCAGAGGAGAGAGTGAGAGAGAACTCGCGGGCTGAGAACCAACCAGGAAGTTGGAGGAAAGAGCGAGTGGCGAATTGCAACGGCGCCGTTTCACTGCGATCAATGAGATCGGAACTGTTCCTTTTCGGCTATAAAATACTTTAACCAAAAGATGCGCTGTAAATAATGGAAGCAATTATCAAAGATTGAAATGATGATACGAAACGTTTGACGAAGAGTATGGGAAGGAAACGAATGAATCGAATATCTGCAGGAGTAAACTAAAAACAAGATTCCTCTATTCAACATGAAGCTAGAAGTCTCAGGAACATTAAGCGAGGTGGCTGAAGGCGGAGACGTCGGGGGATTCTGAATAGGCGGGGGGGAGAGAGATAGAAGAGGGAGAGGAGAGAGTCAGGCGACGAGGGATCATGGAGCGAAAAACTTCCTTGTTGTCGTTCAGAAGGGAGAGGGAATGGCTCGCTGGCTCTCCTCTCTCTCTCTCTCGTTTCTTTCCCTCTCTCTCTTCTCGATGGCACGAGCTCCTATTAGGGGAGAAATTCTGTTCCTCGTTGTGTGGGCGGAGCTTCTGGAATCTTGAGGAGGAGGATGAGGAGCAATATACGTATTCATGAGTGATTTTCGGACTAGATATTTTCGAGTATTCCGGAAACCAGTGAAGCCTATAATTTGCGAACACTGTCACATGGAAAGGTTTTATTTTCGTTTTCTCATCTTATCTCTCGGTTAATTTTTTTCCTTTTTCTAAAGATACAGCAGTTTCACTTGGTCTGTCCGGAATGAGTGTAATACGTTAAGTTATCAACATTGTTCCATGTTTGACATTCATATTTCTGAATCAACTATTCTTGTTAATATTACCATTCGTTGTTAACTGTATCATCAACATTTTGTCCCACTTTCCCTTTATCTCGAAACAATCACTGCGATAGAATCGAAGATTGAATCTCGTGAAAAGATACAATTGGAGCTGCGAAAACATAGCCACATCAACGAAAGAAGGGAAGTAACCGATTTACGAATCACAACACGAAACAATAGCAAGTTGTTTCTAGATGAACACTCGGTCAAGATACAAAAATCTGCCTTGACAATCGGTGAAAATAAAGGAAATAGGGGGGAAACATGAGGTTCTCGATAAAGTGCTGCAATAAAGAACATTGTTAACAGGTTCCCGGAACATCGAGGAAGGTACCCTTACATCAATTTTTTTCTCATTTTACTTCTTTTTTTGCTGCTTGTGCATGTACTACTAAAACTAAAGGCATATATTGGAAGGAGGTGAGGATGAAGCGAGAAGAGGGATGTTTGGTGCGGAATCTATGACATCAACAAGAGATAGAAAAAAAGAACACACACAACGATATACGGGGACAAGATAAGAACCAATGACTTAGAAACACTTTCGTGAGAACAATGCCGTGTCTATTGTACATTTGCACACTAGAATAAAATGAGTTTCGAACAAGGTTCAGAATCTAAAATAAGAGAAAAAAGTCAAAATAGATTGTTTTCAATAGCATGAAAAAAGGGAAAATATTAGCCAAATTCGAAGAGGGAGAACTACATAATCATCTGTTTGTCCCTCAGAATTTCAATACAATTTCAGGAAAAGCTCAGGAATTCTTGTAGGGGTAGAACTGCGAATGACAGAACATGAAAAATAATATCACCGAAACGGGGGAAGCTGGTTTGAAGCCGTGGTCCATCGTTACGCTATAGTGAAAATATAAATATAGATTTGGAATTCTGTTTTTCTAAGCTCTACATATTGCTAATTTGGATGCGATACAAAAAGGGGATTGGCTCGTTTCTCTGAGTAGTGCTAGGGGAAGAGGGGACCAGCTCATCGCTGCTGGAACATGGCCGCATTGTGGGCAGCTACGGCTCCAGCCAGATGGTGCAGCAGCGTCTGGTCGTACGGGTTGGCCATGGCGGCGCCCAGTGCAGCCGTCAGCTGGTTGGCCATCGGATTCGCAGCAGCTGCAGCGGCTGCAGCCAGCTGCTGGTTGCTCATCGCCACTGGCTGCGAGGGTCCGGGCTGCCCGAGGTACGCACGCGGATACTGCAATTGGGATCGGTTAGTGAAAGACCGTTTTTGGAACGTGCCAGTGCAGAGAAGGAAAATACCGCGAAATCGCTTCGCGAATTCCATTCCAAGGATTAGTTAATTTTTCAATATTTGGTAATCGTTGTACTCACCCCATCATCGATCGGTTCCATTTTAGGCTCCGGTTTGACCTCGATGAGTGGTCTCACGACGGCAGTCTTGCCAGCGCGCGAATTGTTCGTCTGGATCACTCGACTGGTATTCGGATGGTAGAGTGGATTCGTCGCCCCAAGCAGGTCTTGACCATTCAGCGCGTTCCTTGCAGCGTTTTGCCTGAAATAAATATTGATCTTTGATCTTTTGATTGTGATATCTCACCTCACTCCTGCAGCCCTCATACTGCTTCCTGGTCCGTCATCAACGTCATCGATTGTTATGACCTGTAAATTTGAATTCCCAAATGCATTGAATGATTTTTCTACTAAGAACAATCATTTCACAGGCGCACATGCACTAGGTAGCTGTTTACGCCAAATGAACCATGAGTACATTTGCACCCATAACAACTGCCGTAACAACTATCGAACTGTTATCTGCCAGAGGATAGAAGGACACATTTTGCCTCACCTCTTGCTTGGGCACTTGCGGCTGCTGCTGCTGAATGAGAGGCTGATGATGCAGCAACGGGCGGTTTCCTGCCATTGTGATAATGAATTTGGTACACTTCTCATTCTCCTACAGAAATCTCTAAGATTCAAATTAGAGTACGACAAACGATACCGCGGTATCTTTATTGCTTTTTCTCAACAAAAATAAGAGACTCGATTTGGAATTCCAATGCTCACCATTAGCGGCGGCCGCGATGAGGTTCTGTATGTTGGTGTTGAGGGTGGCCAGATTGTTGTTGGCGATGCCCGCTTGTTGCCCAGCTGCATGTCGCATCGCCAGCTGCTGCAGCTGCGTGACGCTCACGTGCTGCAGCGGAATCGCGTGCGGCTTCGGCACTTCTGAAGACAGACAAATATTGATTCCATCCATTCGAGTGTGGCAGGAAATATAGGAATGTTCTTTGAAGTAGTAGTGGAAGTTTCGTCGCTCTACGCGGTACCATTTCTGCGTCAAATCCGACTGATATGAATAGAAAATCCTAGACATTCATTACAAATTACGTAGAGACGAAAAGAAGATGAGATGAGTGCAATTGCATGAATTATGTATGAATAACATGGACTACTTTCAATGAGATGCATCCACGCTACTAGGAGGTCAGCTTATTAATTCATGATGTAATGGATGCTTTCATTTCATAGTAGTTCTTACGATTGATGAGATAACTAATGCAATAAGTTGAGCGACTTTATAATTTCAATGTCTACAACTTGTTGCACTCGCATACCCGGTTGAAGCGGTGCAGCTGCGAGGGTCGCGGGCGCAGGCGCGTTCATTAGGGGTTGCGGCTGCTGTGTACGGCTCGGCTCTTGCAGAGCCGGCTGCGCCCAATCCTCCTGAAGAGACAACAATAATTACATCCGAAAATTATGTAACAGTCGAGATAAGTGGAGCTACACGGAAAACGAAATTAGATGAGGAATGACCTTTGTTCTAATATAGGAGTGACGAAAACTTACAAAAGACGGAACATTCGCGTTCTGAGGAGCGCCCGCAGGGAGTTGGAGTGCGGGGAGGTCTGAAGTTGTTATGTTACTCGTGACATAATTAACGATATAGATGCTAGCAACCACTAATCGTCCTTTCATTTTTTACCTATTCATTTCTTTATGAAGCATCCTTGTGATGTGCGATAAATAAACTTTTTACACAGAAAAGAATGCATTCGACTCACTCAGTTGGAATTTCTGGTGACCGAAGGGGAACTGAGCGACTGCTTGCTGTGCAGCAGCTGTTCGATCTACAAATCTATATTCCTCGAGATATTAGACAACATTTAACCAAAAGCTATGAAAATAATCTTGTCACACGTAGAAGTTGTTAATATTAGTGCTACCTCCAAAATAGTTGTTGAAATTCCTTGTGTGCCTTCATTTTCTTGTTAAAGTGTGTGTTAGTGCTTCAAGTGCGGAGCATATTGGATCCTTTGCGTACTCAGTAAATCGGGCTGGAAGAGGGCGGCGTAGTTGGCTTGGGCGGCGAGCAGTTGATGATCGATCACGGAGATGGGCACGAATTGCGGCATCAAGGACTGGGCTGTGGGCACGGCGAACGTCGGACGAGAAGTCGTGGGCAGAAGATTCGCTGGAGCAGCTGCAATGGTTATGCATTTTTCTATTCAAATTTATCCGAAAAGGTATTAATAAGGGAATGCTTTGCAATCTTCGGTCGCTTGTGGTGGTAGTTTGTATAGGGCAGAGAGGATTGATAGGATTTATGGGTTCTCACCCTGCGGTAGGGCTGCGACAGCTGCAGCTTGCTGCATCTGCTGCATCTGCCCGTAGGAGACGAGCGAGTTCAGCGAGATCGGATTGTAGTAGGCAGCGTTCATCTGAAACGAATGTTTGAGTTTGTTTGCCTTTTTGATAGCGCAGTAATTCGAACAATCCATGACCTCCTCCAAGGTCGCGTAACCTTGAGTCTCGCAAGTCAATCATTTTTATTGCGATCTCTCTCTCTCTCTGTCTCTCTTTAATGATACAACAAAGGTCCTAGCGATGCGCATGACGCATGAGAGATAACATCTCAATGGAAGTGGCTGACGTCATCGACCACTGGCATCATCGCTATCGTCGCTGTCTTATCTTCTTCGCTACATGATAGATAGCACGGTATTAGTGAAATGATGTACTACGTACTCTGGTCTATGGCTTTCGTGGACAAAACAAGCTCACAACAACGATATTTGATTCTTCGATATTCAATAAATTGAGCTCACGTTGACTTGCTGCGGGTGTATGGCTGCCGCTGCGACCGCGTAGTAGTTCATGATGTCGGCAGCGTTCTGGACGGCGGTTGGCGCAGCAGCTGCGACAGGCGCGACCGTTGCAGTAGCAGGGTTCGTCACCGGAATCCCGGGAATGCCCGACACCTGAAGGAGCAACTCTTTCAGCGTCCCGGTCTCTAATCCTGTCTAAAATGGCTACAGTGAGCTAGTCTTTTACACAATGCCAATGATATTTTCATAGTTTTTGTTTTTTGCACTCACTCTCAGGGGCGTTTGCGGCGCCGCCACTGAGGAAGGAGAAGTTCCAGGAGGTCGACCTCTCATGCACACCTTCATCCGCTTCAGCGCAGTATTGAAGCTAAATATTGAGAGTTAATCTCTGATTTGTTGAATTAAAAAACAATTTTTTTCGTCGTTCCCCATAAAATATGCCAGATTATGAATTACTATGAGGTGGAGTTGTAGATGGCCAGATGGGTTACGGTGACGAAGGGATGCTGGAGCGCCTCGAAGGGAGTGATGCGCTGGTCCTGAGCGGAATACGGTAAACAGATAAAATCGATAAAGCCGTACCTGATTGAGGACGAGCATGCGCTTGAGCAGAGCGACGAACTCATCTCGGTCCATTCGCTCACACACTTGATTCATCGGGTCCTCGTCGAAGGAGGGAACGGTGACTTGCTGAAATATGCAAATGCTTTCAAGCCCTACTTCGATGGAGCCTTCAGATCTCCGCAAAAGAAGCGAGTACCAGACGGTTCGAGAGTTCGAAATTCGGGTCACTTCTCTTCATTCTTGACACTCTCACGACCGGTCGAGTACGAAAAAACTTAGAAGTACTCAAATTCCGAACGCTAGGTTCACTTCCATCTGGTGCCATTCCTTACGGAGATTCTCCACCACTATATCCAGATGTTGTTCTCTCCAAGGGAAAGAAATCGAATAGCAACGTACGTTATACCGACTCACTCTGTGGATGTCATCGAGTGAGGAGAAGATGTACTTGCGCGTCTCCTTGCTCTTGATGTGAATCATCGTCGAGTCGAGCTCATCGACGTTCTTCAGACGCCACGAGGACGGAGTGCCCACCGGCGAGGACTCGTGCGGCTTCGTCTAAATTTATTTAAAAATTTAATTAATAAATATCACAAAACGGTTAAAAATATAGGTAGATTGCGATTTGGATAACAATAAATTGTCAACATTCACAGAAATAACAAATTGACGTCAATTATTGAATTACTCACACCTCCCACTCATTTCCTCATTCTGTTTCCGGTTGAGTAATGCGTGGGAAAGTGAAGTCACGGTAACACTCACCTCTTTGAAAAATCGCGCAGCTTTGGTAGCCGCCTCGAGCATGTGCATAGGCGGATTGCCCTGAGTTTGAACGATGTATCTGAAAAGTATTTGCATTAATTCTGACCATGCACTGTTCGTAAGCTATATGAAGGTCAACTGTCTTCGATTTACAAAAAAATCAATAATCGATCAATAGCGCACCTGATCTGATCGTACTCCGAGCTACCCGGATAGAGGGGCCAACCAAGGAAGAGCTCGGCGATGACGCATCCGAGAGACCACATGTCAATCGACTCCTTGAAGGGCAGACCGAGAATGATCTCGGGAGCACTGAAAATATGGAGATTAGGTTATGATGAATAAAAAAAATCAAGATACAAACAATCTGTAAGTTTCTTATTTATCACTGCTAGACTTTTTGGAAGCGCGAGGGCGAAGTATAAATCATTTTGTCCTCTCGGTTAGAAAACATTCACTAGTGAAAAATATTTTCCAACTCGTTCGATCACAGTAAATTATGAGCATTCTCTCACCGGTAGTATCTGCTCTGGAGGTAGGTGTTCGTCACCGCTTTGCTGCGGTGCGAAGCGCTTCCGAAGTCGATGACCTGATAAACACAATTTATGTGATGTTCAGCAATAATTTTTCAGCTTTTTTTCATGCCTCATGCCCATAAGCTATTGAAAAAAAAACGCTGAATATCAACTGATTCGATGTGTTCTGATACGGGAAAACGCATAACTGGACGAAATAACTGCTCACCTTGACGCGGAATGGCTGATTCTGCGGATCGACGAGCATGATGTTCTCAGGCTTGAGGTCGGCGTGGATGAGTCCCAGCGATTTCAGCTTCATCAGCGCCGTGAGCACCTGGAGCACCGCATGCTGTAACCCAGCACGCCCGTGATTATCGAATACCTGCTGGACGATCGGTCGGATGTTGTTCATCGGAAGTGGCGTGAACTTGTTCTGCTTCAGGAAGTCGTAGAGGTTCTGCTCAAGCATCTCGAAGACCTGAGATATGTATGATTATTGCATTTTACAATTAAGTTTTTTTTTTTTAATTGTACAATTCTGACCGTTAAAAACCGGATAAACTGACAAGGCAAGTGTGCGACTTGTGCTGGAAGCACTCGAAGGCCCGCACAAAATTGAACTCCTCCGCGTTCTCATTCGACAACCGAGAGAGGATCGAGACCTGCAATAATTGTAGGTAGACTTCAAAATTCTGGTACTTCTCTTCTCAGTCTACACACTCTCTCAATCGAAGATCGTTTCTCGAGTCCTAATTGAAGTGGTCTCTTGGTGTCCTATCCCCAATCCCTTGAAATTGATCCCTTCTCACATTCCACTCAACACAACCAATCCCGTGGGTGTATGATTCATACACTCTCGATAAATTACCTCAATCTGCCCTTGTCTCGCGTAGCTCGGATGCTTCTTGAGAATTTTGATAGCCACGATCTCATTCGTTCCCTTCTTCCATGCTTTCACCACCTGAGCAAGAATCGAATTTAATTGTACCACAGTCTCGTGACTCAACGTCTGGTAAACTACAAAATACGGGTAATCGTCTACTTGTTCTACATACTCTGTTCATTCTACTCTACATACTAGAGAGTACAAAAACGGGGGTAGTGGTATCGATTTTCGTACTATAATCCACGTGACTTAATGCCTAGTAGACTACAACTTCCTGGCACTCGTCACTTCATTCTGCATACTCTGTACACCAGTTGAGAAACGAGCGAGTGCAAAAACGGGGGCAGTGATATCGGTTTTCGAATTCCTCTACTGCCTTCTCGCGGTTGGATGCCTAGCGACGCGAGAGTGAGTGCGCTCGAACGGAAATGACTCCACCTGTCCGAACGTTCCTTTTCCCAGAAACTCGAGCACTTCGTAGTGATTACGGTAAGGCGACACGAGCACCTCATTCTTGATTAGCTGTAATTGATCTTTGATTTCTCTCCATCGTGCCTATTCACTCCGTTCGGTATTCGATACGTGTTCGTCTCTGACTTTTAGGATGTGTCGTAAATCGGATAATTGCTCGTGGGGAGCCAAACATTCAGAAGCACTAGGGCTAATGAGAGTGAGAGAGAGAAAGAGGCTGAAGAGCGGAGAAACGCAAATCGAACGTGCTCATTACAGGCTCTCTCTCGCATTGGATTGGAGAGCAGCCAGAGCGGAATTGGATGAGGAATGGAACGGGGGCGATATTATGGGGGAAAGCATCACACGGGCTCAACATAAAAGGGTTAGCAGGGGGCTACAGTAACCAAGAGAAAGAGAGAGATACGGTGACTACGGTGGCTCTATGAATCATATGAATCTATTCGGGAAAGGAAAGGGATAGATGATTATGATCAGTCATCATCATCTTACCTTATACTCGCCCGAATCCTTTGCTACTTCTGAATCCGCGTCGCTTTTGGACGACCCCTAAAACCAGACACCGTACCTTCGGCTGGTCAAGTACTACAGTGAAGTCGAATGATCTGAGATCAAAGATCAAAGATCAAACGACGTGCGTCAGATGGCGTCGGACGTATCCGGCGGAAGCATCCGACATCTAGCTACGCAATCGGATGGTTCCTGGACGCTGTCCGAGACCATCCGGCCTGGCCCCCACCAACAGAATAAGAAATGAAAGCGGGACGACACAGAACAGGACAGAGCTAATCGGGGGGGGGGGGGGGGGGATATGGGGCGGATTATTGGGAGGAAGCCCCTGGTAATCACCTGGTATTCTCCTTCCGTCGAGGGCTTCGTCCGAGTCTTCGAGGAGGAGATCTTGCTGAGGCTATTCGTGGAAGCCTTCGACGAGCTAGATACGGCCACAGGCTGAGCTCTGAGAAGCTCCTGGAAAGATCAGAAGTAGTTGTACTCTTTATTTAATTCAAGAGTTGATTAGATACTACAATGTTTGTTATCTCAAAAGTGCTTGCGATCCAAATACAGATTAGGGCTTCTAAGCCCTGATAACGCAGTGATCTCTGTCACGAAGTCGCGGTTTCGAAAATTTTATGTTTACTGATTCCCTTTCCACTGATCATCGTGTTTGATTAATACTTCGAGTGAGTGTTGGCGTGGGAAGTGAATAATGGGAATACACGGAATTCTGGAGGAGGGAGCGAGAGAAAAAAACAGCTCTTCCATTTACATATTATATCAGCGGTGATTCTCGGAACGAAAGTTCTTGGCATCGGGCCAAAAAAATAAAATGTGATCTACCTCCTGCTGCTTTCTCTTGCGGGCGACCTGCTCGTCGACGCCCACCATCGAGCGAGCGACGGCCGCTATCGCATCCTTCACCTCCTGCAATTAGCAGTCTTAATTAATTAGGCTATGATGATCAGGGTTCAAAGATCAGGGACAGTACAACTGAGGAGAGATTTGTGGACGACGCAGATTGGCTACCAACAATTCTCGAGGGCGGCGCATGCAGAAAGTTTAACAACGTCAAAATTTTATTTTCACTATTATGTTATTGAAAATTTCATTCAAAACAACTTCTGCCCTCACTAACTCTATAATGCTACCGAAAAACAAAGAACGGATGCGGACTCCATTAGGCGGAGGGAAAACTTTTTCGCAAGGAAAAGGTTCTCGCTCCGCGAATCGATGAATCTCTTAGCTAGATGGAAAACCGCGGGAGAAACTGGCAAGAAACTGAGCGCAATGAGAGATGCGAGCGGCGTAATTATGATGACGATAGTATTACAATGAAACCAGTGGCCATTGTTTTCGGCGCCATTCGTGTCTGGCAATGTGGTGATTGGACAATCATAAATAATATATTGTGATAGTCAGCAGTCAGACGGGAAGATTGATCACTAGAGTTGTACTCGTTATAAATTTTAAACCAAAGCGCCGATCGCATGAAGGGATGCTTCATAGACAGTGTCGTTATCGATTTTTCGGTACCGAAAAATGCAATGCTTTGCATTTTTCTTTGATTATAACTAAAGAAACTAGAAGAAAGAGCGATAACAGGGAATAGAATATTCAACAGCGAGCGCGTGAGAGGAAGAGGAAGTGGAGGAATTATCGATTCATGGAATGGGGGCGACACTTTCCATCACGAGATCCCCTCTCAATTCTCTGATCTAACCCAACCTCGTGAGTGTTTCTCACAAATCAATCAATCGGTTTTCGATTCCCAATCAAATTTCACATTTTTCATCGTTATGACTGGACAAAGAACTGGTATATCGTCGTCATAATCAATAGAAAGAGAAGGAAAACGGCGGGGAAAGTGTGGTTGGGCAGAATAGGAGAAAGGGAGCGAGTTTGTGCGTGTTGTGTGAGGGCAGCAGAAGAAGAGGCTAGGTAATCGGGAGATTTGAAATGCAATCAACTGTATCCGCCGCAATATTCCCAGAATCGCTCTAATCAGGTCTTATTCAAGGAGAAGGAGTGAGATTAAAGAAAAAAAAGCGCTTACTTGGGACACTTCATGCGATTCGAGTCTCATCGGCGGGAGGGGGTAGTGGTGTCCTGCGGCGGCGGCGGACGTCATCGGCGCCACGAGCGCGACATCCGAAGCGAGATTCGACGACGACGACGCAGCAAGGATTCCGGAGGATGGCGGCGCGTGATGCAGCAACTTGGACGGCGGCTCCGCTTTCCTCTTCCGGCTAATGTCCATTATCAGCCCGCGGCGGCTGCGGCGACAGGGCGGCGGCTGGTGGTCGGTCGGACGTCTACGACCGTCGACGGCAGCGGCAGCAAGGGGGCGGAGACTGAGAGGACGGTGTCGCGAGAGTTCTACGATCCCCCGAGCACACCACGGCCAAAGGGGCGAGGGGCGGGATGGGGAGAGAGAGAGGGGGGGGGTGGGTAGTCGGCGCCGGGCAGGGGGAGGAGGGAAGAGAGAGAGAGAGAGAGGCGGCTCCTCCCGCCTCTGGCCACTCTTTCCCTCTCGCTCTTCCCGCTGGCCACGCAGCGAATGGCTTGTCTCTGTGTGCGGCCTCGCTCCCTCTTCTTTCTCTAGCCGCCTCTCCTCCCTTCCCACACTCTCTCGCGCTGCCGCTCAGCGCATCAATCGATAGGACGAGGACGAGTGGGGAGAGAAGGATGGGGCGGAGAGTGGGGAATAGAGGGGGGGGGGAGAAGGAGGGAGAGGGGTCGAGTGTGGGAGAGAGACCACAAAGAAGATGGAGGTACGTGATTAGACGGAGGGAGCGAGCGAGTGTCGGCTCAGAAATGGAGGGAGGAAAGGAATCGAGGTCAATAAAACGAGACGAACTGGAGGGATTCCAAGTTAAATTTCTCGAAGTCTGGCAAATTCCTTCAAACCGCTTTCTAACAACCTTCCCCCACGAGCGTCTCAAACTCCAATAATATATTATTGATATGGGAACTGGATGCGGAACCTAAATGAAAAGTTTGAAGATAGGGAAGCCACGATGAACCTTCAAGAGGGATTAGAAAAGGCAATTGAGATTCGAGAAAATTTCCCAAAGATGGTCGAGTGAGATTCGCGTCTGTCCTCTGAGAAGAAATGGATGCGAACGATGAGATAACTCGTTTCCCTACGTTGTCATACAAGAAAAAGGTCTGAGAGAAGATAGGCGGGAAACCCTCCTATCTTCACAAACTATAATCGTACTTTCTCTGTGACAAGGTATCTCGGCGAGGGTACGGTAGGCTCTTATGTACTTTATGTTATCGTAATCAGTGAGAATAAAACGATAATGATCAGCTTTCGAGAAACGACATCACGGTCTCTTCATTCTATACCGGTCGAGAGAATGTGTAAAATTTAAGAAAAAAGTCAGACATGGCTCTAGCAGAGCTCCGTAATGATGAATTTCGAATTTACTGCACAAAAAGAGACGACGATTCGAATTTCGAAATCTAATATTGATTCTTCTAGACCTGCTCTGATCTCAGATGGCACGTAATGAGTCGTTGTGATTTTAGAGAAATGCCGAAGTAAAACCTAAAAAATATAAATGAACTGAGGAGGAAGTCACAAAAATAGGGCGAAGATAGAGCGGACATGTGTTCTCATCTCCTCCCCGCTCAGCACTGACAACAACACCACACATATTTTCGTCTGTCCACTACGCTTCGATGTCGAAAGCCGGACAATGAATGAGATTGTAATCTAAACATTTCTAGCCAACGGCTGCTGCCCATAAACAAAACGGCACTAGGTCGGATGAGAACCATGACGTCATTCCGCCTTTGATAGATCAACGGCGGCATGACGTCACTGTTCTCATCCAACCAAGTGCCAACAAAACACTGTCGTGAGAAGGAAATAATCATGATAAGGCGGGGATGCATAAGTATAGAACTGATCATTAAAGAACTCTACAATGGTGAAAAGTGATGCTTCCTTATCTATGACTGATTTCAACGACAAAATCAAATGTTCAGTTCTAAATTGATGCATCACCTGATAAAGCATCGGTGACCCTAGACGAGGAATTATGCGTAGAGGAAATGGTGGGCGGATTATGTAGATGCATAGCAGCAGTTCTGTCCCCACGTCTTCTCGCTCGTCACTAGGTCGACCACTCCAGACTGTCGCGCATCTGCGGAATTGCCCATCGACTGCTGCATGAGTCGCCTGAAAAGGGGAATAAAATAGTTTCAGCTGGAAGACTACCGTACTTCCCCACCTACAGTATTCATTTCTCCTGCCGTACTCGTAAATCAGGATACTACACACTACGGTATGTGATGTCATATCAACACATAAATGTAGGATAGTAATGCGATTTGTGAAAGAGTAAAATTAAAATTCGAGAAATGCTACTAATATTTATTCTATCCTCTCTATCGCAACACAACCGGTCTTGAGGGTATGAAAAATGACTAGGGTGAACTTTACATAACGGATATAAGATTTTATTTGATTTTTAATATTTTAGTAAACGATCAGATGTTTATTACTATACCTTGCAGTGAGCACGAATGCCTCGTTTACCCGCTGTCCCGTCTTCGCGCTCGTCTCCAGGTATGGTATTTGATAGAACTAAAAGAGGATTTTTTTGTTTAAAAATTAAAAACTTTCGTAATTGTTTTATTATTGATTAGTGCATATTTACCACGATTGGATAATATCGAGCACACCAAAATAAAAATAAAAGATTTTTTTTAATACAGGTTAAAGTATTTGTGGATTCCAATATGAACAGTAAGTCTCTCGTCAACTGGAAAATCCGCTCCCGACCCGGAAATCCGTGGGATGATCTAGCACTGCACAACACTACCATCAGCACCATATTCACAGATTACAAAGTACTGAAGAAACAACGGAAACAATTAACAATTATTTGTATCATATTTCGGTGATTCGAAATTGAAGCTCAAACTAATTTTTAATGTAATTTGTAAGTGAATGAAGTAATGAAATTTCTAGATATGTTTTCATCCCAATTTCACAAATATTGTATTCTGATAAGAAATAGTTACCGCAGCTAGCTCTTGTGCTTCTTTGACGGTGACTTTCCTCTGTGCTGCGAGATCGCACTTGTTGCCAATCAACGTCACCTGAATTTCACCTGATTTTTGGCAATAAAAAATGGAAAATTTACTATCATTAATGTCTGTATTATCATTGGTATGTTATATTTTAAAGGACAGAAAAAATCTTTCGAAAATGAATCAATGAGATTCATTCTAAATTGCATAAATTTCAAAAATGAAATTCAGCTCTCACCATTACGTTATCTTTGGCGAAGTCCTTGATTTGTCCGAGCCAGTTCTGATTAAGCATTCTTTTAAATATTACTGTCATTCTATTTTCGGTGAGGTTCGTTCCTAGAAGCACTTGAGACAATGTCATGCTGGGAAACGTAGTCCTATCAATCCTTCACCAGCCTGCCTCGCCTAGTCTAGTCGTCGCTTGACGATGAAGTGCTATCTTCATATAGTGATTTTTGTCATCTTAGACATGAGGCTCTCTTTTCCGAATAGGCTTACTGTCGTACTATACTTGGGATGATACAATTACTTAGCCGCTTCTGTTCAGTCGTCAACAAGAACACGAGAGAGAGAAGCATGTTAGAGAATGCGGAAGTTTTCCACTCGTGTGAGCATCTTATCCACTTTAACGTCGCCATTGCGATGCGCATCTTATCCAAATTTCAATGAGCATTTGCCTTCAACAGTTTCCGATCAATTACTTTTCTTGATTCCTGTTTTGAAATTCAATTGTTGTAAAGCAGTTGACAATTGAAAAGCAAGTGATATTTACATTCGCGGAATCTAGGTGGATTTCGCTTACTCGGATGTTTTCAAACGAGAGTCTGTTGGCGACGTCGAAAACGAGAAGGAGTGCGTCCGCGTCTCGATAATACGCACTGGTCACGGACCGAAATCGCTCCTGCCCCGCCGTATCGAAGATCTCAAAATAGCATTGCTCCACTACAATTTTGAGAGCAATTTTGAAGAGATTTTGCCCCAGTGGAGGCTTAATTAAGGTGAGATAATGAGCAAACAATTATTCACCTGCAGCTTCACTTGTTTGCCGTCAACGGGAATGATTTTGTTCTGAAATGTATATTCATTTTATAAAATGTTTATTTATTTTTCCTTCCCCGATCTCGGACAAATGTTTTGAAAGGTTTTGTGGTTTGTGCTATGTGTTGTGATTGAGGAACGTCATCCTCTTTCTGTAATCTAATACGGTTGAAGAATTCAACGAAAACGAATTCTTGGAATTCGTAATTTCGAATGAACAGAGATCGTGAACTTCACACAGCATAAAAATTATTTTTTTTACTACTACGGCTACCATTCACCGAATATGATCATGGAAAGCATTCTTAGAATATGCGCACACAAATAATTTCGTGTAACTTTGTTCAACTCACTCTGTAATCGATGCCCACTGTGGAAATGAAATTATTGTTCAGGAAGGTGCCGTCTTTGAATCGGACGAGAACGCACGTCTTTCCAGTGCACGAATCTCCGAGCAGCATTACCTGAAAGAGCATTGTCACTAGATTGAATTTTTCCTCAATTTTCCGTATTTGTTTGTTTGCTTGCAATCATGGTATAATATTTTTTTCCAAATCTATCGGATGCACAGCATGCATTGGATAGGCATATTTTGACTATGACGAGCTGTGTCTGACGCAACATTTCGACCTATTGATCCCTGCACGTCCAAACTAATCTCCTGTGAGCAACGACTAGGCTCAAAATTGGTTCCTCATCGTCTGCAAGAAGCAAACCATGAACAATTCATCATTAGCGTCCCTTCTCGATTTCGAGATTTACCCATCACGAAACGTTTCTTGCTCACTTCTCATCCCTTCCCAGTCGAGCATACACCTCACCAGAAGACAAAGACATCATAATTACTCATTCTAAGAGTCTTCGTCGCTAAGATTTATTCTGGCTTGCCAATCAGTCTATGTGGGAACCATGGATTAATAAAATTCCCGATAGAAATCGGCGGTCGCGTGATATCCACTAGTTGGAAAATAAAGATATCCTTTCACTCAGTAAGATGAAATCCTGTCAAGTCTTGTTGTTCTTTTCTCCGCACTTGTTTCCCTACTGTGTGTCCCTAGAAACAGCACGTCTCGAGAACCGACAAAGGCCGAAAAAGGCAACAAAACCCCGGGCAAAAAGTGGCTGCAGATAATGCGAATGATGAAGTGAAAGGCGGCGAAGCAGCGGGGAGATTGATTGCATCTACTTGAGAAGGAGAAGATGATGGACTGAATGGGTTGAAGGACTGAAGGGCCTCTTCTAGCACAAACACAACCAGTGAAAGAAGCGGAAAAGAGGATGTCTGACATTTAAAAGGCTCTGCGATCTCAGAAGCAGCGTCTTTTCCCGTGGGTATCACATGCACAACATGATATGACGTCAGACCAGAGGTGGCGGAATGAATGCATTGCATTCATTAAGTCATCATAAAATTCTATGTCAACGGCTTTGGCGTCATCGAAAGTTCATACATTTACAAGAATTTGAATAACTGTTAGTGCACTCTCTGTGGCCGGAAACGAGTGCAGGAGTGTCATTTTCGGCGCTTTTCTTTCATGATGATATCGGGCGTTATTTTAATCCCCCTGACTCGATGATGCATGGGCAAATTGTTACCAAATTGGCCTATTCTTTGTTCGTGTGATCTCCCGTCGGTAATACAGAATAAAAGAGTATGCGAGATGGGAAGAGCACTCGCCGACTCACTACGACACTCACCGTAAAGGAGAAGTCGACTGGTACGTTGTTCATCGAACTTTTCTTCCGCAACGGCGGCTCCATCTTCCTGTTCATCGGGCTACTGAAGCAGGCTAATTTGAACGATATCGCGTCATTGCAAAACGTCAAAATACATTAGAAATGACGAGCAAAATTATGGTTCCTATTCGCAGACAATTGACGAGAAACGCGCTGCGACATGCAGACGAGAAACGCGTTGTTTCCGTCTGCATGGGAGGAAATGTGTTTTGGGGCGCTCTGAAACAATCTGAATGGGTCTAATTTATCGTCCGAAAGTAGCTTCATGAATGCTGTCGCGGGGCACGCTAATGAGGCAGCTCTGCAATGAGGCCGACTAAGCCAATTCGAGAATATCCGAGGGATCGCACTGTAATTCTACACGCTTACAGCACATCGAAAATAAGGCGATAAGAGGGAGGAGAAGGGGTTCACACAAAGAAGACGAGTAGAAGAGGGGAAATCTTCTTAAGGAGCGCAGAAGAGGGAAAGAGGGGGGACTGAGCGAGAGTCTGAGTCAACGCCCCTCTCGTCTTCACGTCCTCTCCCGCAAGTTCAAGCGCGCTGAAGAATTCATGAGTATATCTAGCGAAGATGGCTAGTTCGCAGAGCAATGAACTTTGCCTAGTGAGCGGAGCGAAAATCAGGGGGAAGGAAGGGGGGAAATTGGAGGCAGCATCGAATTGCCGCATCACGCGCGCACAAGAGAATCGCATCTCTTGCTTCCCCTTCCCCCCGGACTCGGATTACCAGTATGACTTTCAGGGGCAAACAAAGCATATGCTATTCTCTGTTTCACGCACACGCTCCTGCTCGAGTTTCCCCTAGCAGGCGGAAAAAGTCGACGCCGAGGGCGGACTTAAGCTCCCGAAAAACGTATTATGAGGACTAGAAGGACGAGGAGGAGGAAATGTCTTTCTTCAATCACGGCCCTCTTCTATCCAAGTTCGGCTCTTTTCAGCTCAAAGCGGCAGCGAGAATTCACGGTCGACCGCGAAATTCGCAATTCAAGCAGCGCGCGTGAAGAAGAGAAGCGAAATCGGAACGGTTGCCGGGTTCGGGCCGAACACAAAATGGATGTCTGGGAATTCGGCGCGCCCACTTTTCCCGTTGTCGACACACGTCGCTTCCAACTAGGGGAGGAATTGGAAGGAGGAAGAAGAAGAGGGCTCCGCACGGCGGGGAAGAGACCAATCCACTTTCACGCTCCCCCCCCCCCTCGAGTCTTCCCTCCTTCGTACTTTACGCAGTTTTCTTCAGCCTTTACGGAGGAAACGAATAATTGGCGCACAAGACAGTGTAGTTAGGCAGAAAGTAAGTGAGGGGCTCTACATGTAAGGAGTGTGGGGCTGAGGCGGAGTAGGAGAAGGGGTGAGGAGGTCGTCGTGTTCATATTCGAGAGGAGACGAGAATAGCCCGAGGAGACCGTCTCAATTATCTTTCATAAAGCCGCGCAAGGGGGCAGCAATATCGTACATGCCGAGACACGAGGGCAATATTTCCTGGTGATGGAAATCGCTATGGCAACTGAAATCGTACTGCTCGAGTTGAAATGAATGTAAGGGAGAGGTGAATGGTGGGGAAATGCGAATTTGCAAACAACTGTTATCTGGGAGAGCAATTACTACAACCGTGTAAGCAACTTGAATCTCGTCGCCTCTTAGATACGAAGCTACTTGAAAGCAGGAGATTTGTGGTCTGCTCACAAGAAGCGAGAAGAGTCTGTGTGTAGCTATGATGCTTCGCTTCCCCTCCTCCCCCTCCTCCTATTTCCCTCTCCCTACCCCTAAACGATCCTCATAAATCCGTGTGGTGCTTCTGGCAGAAAACTGTGCGAGGAAAGGAAAGGAAACGAAATAGAATGAAGCGGTAGGGGAAAGTTGGAGGGAGTGTCTGTCCGTGTCTGTACTCCAGCCACTCTTGTTATGCTTGTCTGACCACATAGGATAGGCAATTTTTCGATACTTTACAATCAATCTCTCGGGTCAGAAATGTAACAACTGACAGTGCTGCAAAGTAAGCGTAGTGGGATGGGGGAATCTGCGATACCGGGAGCGGGAGCAACTACAAGTAAGGCGAAGAGAAAGGGGCGTGCGCGGAAGTTGTGGCTAGCATCGCAAAACATCTAGGCTGAAATGGAAAGATGTGGCACAGACACAGAGATGATATCTAACGTGTTTTCTCAGAAAGCTTTGATAACAGGGGAATTTTTGCGTTTCAATGGAAGGGGGGAAGTTTTGGTTAGCTGTGTGAAACGAAATGGAATAACGCGTCATCAACTGGGGCGGAAATTGGTTTGTATCATATAATTTGCTGAGCATAGTAGACCAGTTCCGAGCCGGGGGGAACGCCATGAGAAGAAGAGCGGGGCGAATCGACGACTATTTTCATAGCTTGGTGTATTCCTTCGGTTTGAGGGGAATCGTAGTGGAGGCGACGATGGGCTGCGTCTCCTGAGCAGATAAATTACATTAGGATCCGCTTGAAATTGGATCTGGGTACCTGGGACTGGAGGCCGGGCGGCTTATTTGGCAGCGGCGGCCGACTACGTGCAGGCGTCTTCTGAGGGCCTGCAGAAAGGTCAGAACGATTAGTGAAGTCGTGGCGAGAATAGTCCCTTTCTTTTCTGAGCAAAACATATTATAGACGTGTAGAGCAGCCTCTCCATTCTCCATTCTCCATTCTCCATTCTCCATTCTCCATTCTAGCGCTCGTGATGGGCGGTCGTCCCTGACCCCGCTCTTTTCCGACCTAGTTTGGGGAATCCTCTCCCGTCAGCTTGGGCAACCCGGAGAGTATCGCCTACTTGGTACACTTCAAGAGGAGGAGCACGGACGGATTCCCATCGTCTCGAGTGATCTACCGTCAAGAAAGCCCCGCTGTCTGCGTTGTGAGTTCCTAACCGGCGCAAGTCAGGTGTTCGGCGGCAGGATGATCTACTTCGATGCTCAACGGAGATCCGTCACGATCGTCCCTACAGTTGACCAGAGAAGCCAAAGAAGATCCCATCCCTTGACCTAACGACGCTCTGAGACCGAAGATCCCCATTCCCTCCACACTGAAGTCACCCTCCTGCAGGACCATTGTGCCTGACGTCAGGATAAATATGATATGATATGAGAGCAGCCTTTGTGAGCA
Source organism: Pristionchus mayeri (assembly GCA_036245805.1). Taxonomy (NCBI): domain Eukaryota; kingdom Metazoa; phylum Nematoda; class Chromadorea; order Rhabditida; family Neodiplogasteridae; genus Pristionchus; species Pristionchus mayeri. The sequence continues at coordinate 44,271,916 of BTRK01000006.1, forward strand.
AAAAGACAAGCCGTTTTAAGCCGGCTGTGGTCAAATGCTGTACATGCACGTCTATCCTTCGGAAGTTTTACTACAACGTACTTGCGTAGTGCAATGTGCAAACTTCCACCGGTATGATTCCCCTCACCAATTTACATACAGCAGAAGTGCGCGAATGGAAGATATCAAGCTGCTTACCCTCAATTGATACTATGGAGCGATGTATGGGTCCAGTGCTCATCTGAGAAGTAACCGTGGAGATGATGGTGGACTGGGCGGCGACCATCTCAGGGGCATTCTCGTGCACCTCTCGACGCGAAGAGGGAGAGGTCACCGAGCGATCCCTACCTGAAGTGAAACAGAGAGTAAATTGATTACAAACTGAGAAAACTCAGCTGTATAATTCCAATACACATTTTATTTTTTTAACAGCTAACCGTTTATGGGTTCGTTGGCCGCCGAAATCCCTCCTACGGCAATGTTGTAGCTCACGGGACGAGCCTGAATAATTCATTTATGAGTCGTTGTCTAAATTACAATTGTAATACCTTCTGGGGTCCTTGGGCGCTCGTCCTCATTGTTGGCGGAGGCGGTCGGAGGGGTCGCTGACCCCCGGCGTCGTCATCAATCTCGTCGATCGAATCGAACTGGAAATAGCCATTATATCGAGCAATGAAATTATTGGCTTGTTAGTAACAGAATCCTAAATTTTCTACTTAACTGTTCTAAACGTAAATTCTGCCTATCCATACAACAGAACTGATAATTTAAAAATCTCACCGAGCTATCCCTACTGCCATCTCGGAACCTCTCGTACTCAGTCGATCGATCGTTTCTTAGTGCGTTCAGTTGATCCACAACTTCGCTCAGTGATGCCTGAGATTGTATCTGATTTCACAATTGAACAAAGTTAAGAAAATATACTCAGTTTTCGATACAGAACGCAGAATAGTGCAGTTTCGTAAATACAATTAAAATCCAACTTGATGAGGGTCATTGGCGTTTCCTCTTCCGTCATTGTGGTCTGTGTACATCGATCGAGTCATCAGCGCATCTCAAGAATGATATCGATTTTTCAGTCATTTTCGAAATGCAATAATCTATTAGTATTTCAACACAGAATCTCCTACTCATTATTCTTCCTTTGCATATTCTCGCTAATCGGAGGCAACATACCGTCTCTGGTCTCTCGAGATGATGAACTTGGAGGCAACGGAGCAGTTACCCGTGGACGTCGAATTCCTTGATGGAAACATATACAATTTTGTTGCGCCCACTATTTCAACTACCACCAACCTAGGCGAATAATGCAAAGCATGCAAAAATCTATGTGTTCCACCATTTATACATCCATGAAGAGTATAAATTGCAAAGTCTGGACGAACCGTTTTCCCCGCTGCTACCCGACGAATTTGCTGAGTATGAGGCGTTCGTGAATGTTTGCGGAGTCAGTGCTGGTGTCTCGCTAAAAGTGATCTTCGGATGAAATAGGTGGATGATGCAGCTCACTTCCTCCGGAATGACCCGTGCGTGTCGATTGAGAGCGTGCTCCCGCTTGTCTGCGAATGCTCAAGCTCGTTCCGCCTGGCCATCTACAATGCTTTTTCCATTATTTTCCATCTTCTTTTTTGAGAGTTGCTAACAATGTGTACAGGGAAGATAACTTCATTCTGTAGGCCCGCTCGCACCAAAGAGTATCGAATAGGAAAAGACCAGGAATATCACTGACCGCCCTCGTGAACGTCGTTCTTCCCCCCGTCGGCGTGCTGTTCACTCTGGTGATTGGGTGGTCGATCAGCTGGTTCGATCTTTGCGGTTGCGGAGACGCTGAGACCATCGGCGGCGGAATCTGCAACGCTTCGCTTTGATGATGACTTTAATTTCGATGAAGATGACGAGCATCATTTCGCAAGGTCCACTCTTTTTTCAAACCGTTTTTCCAATTTTAGAGTAACTTCTGATTTACCTGCTCTTGGTAGTAGGGCGAGCGACCGAAGAAGCGAGCCTCGTTCTGCAGCAGACTCTCGACGATCTGCAAATGAAGCTTGGAATAGGTCTTTATCGATCGATATACATGCCCAGCGTCAACGCTAGATGATTATTGGATAGGTAGGTGTCAGACCTTGGTGTGATCGATGAAAAAAAAGTATCAACCCAGAAGTTGAGAATGAAAACAAGTAAGCTGAATTAATAATTCATTTATCAACCGAACGTCTAATTGTGCTTTCTGGTGGAAACGGTATTTCTAGCTGCACAAATCCCTCAAACAGTCCAACCTTAGAGCCGGTGGCATTGTCAGGTTCGTTTCCATTTCCGATGAGGTTGGGCCCGAAGACGATAGCAAGATTGCCAGCACTCATCCTGAATGGAAGAATTGTATTATTATTGGGTATTAGTGAAATCGAAACTGTATCAAAATTCCGCAAAACCTTGTAATCATTTCAGTAACTTGACACTGGCATAACAGTGTTATCCTGTGGACTCAGTTTCGAAGATGGTACCTTTGCCTGTACCTTTTCAGTATCTTTCGATACCTATACACTCACATGGTCGAGCTCTCGTACTGGAGTAGTTCACAGAGGAAGTTCACGAGATAGGCCAGATTGTTGTGGTAGGCGGGAGGAAGTTGAGCAAGGCAGGACTCGATGAGCAGAAGACGCTCCTCGCCTTCCACCCTAATATTTACTTATTTGTCCATTTTTGATGGAAGATGTATTGAGCGTTGTATGCTGATTTTTCATTTCCCTTTCATACAACCTAGTGAAAAATTGTTGTTTCAGTGAACGAATCCTTTCGCCAAATAAGCAGATGTGCACACCTCGTGGCGGCAACCCAGTCCCCGTGGAGGCGATTAGTCAGCAGAGGATCGGGCAACTCGCGGAGATAGCTGGAGAGAGGAAATGATTGATTCTCGAAAATGCAAAGAGTGTATTGAACGAACACTGATCGCGATCTCGGCCTCTACGGTCCATTCAAATCCAATGTTTATGAATTGCAAAAGTTACCTTTTCAGGACACTGCACACAGAGTGAGGGTCCATTGCAAAGGTGTCAGTGCGATCATCCAGCATCTGACCAGCGTCGAACGCCGCCTTGATGCGACGGATCTTCGTGTTGTTCCCGTTGACTCGGAAAACACCTGATAGATAATCTTTAATCTTTGTGCATACATCATCGTTTAGGAGAGTTCAGAGAGGAGCTGGTTGTTTTGTTGGCTCGAATACACCGCGAGGTGGTGAAATTGGGTTGCCCCGGACATGATCGTTAATACAAGAGAAACATAAAATGTCCTCCATAATTACTTTCAAACTTTAGCACTCACCCCTCTCCTTCATGGCCGTCGCTCGCAGAATCGTGCAGCACTTCTCGAGCACCACTGAGATCGGCCTGTTAGCATGCCTCAGATGCTCCTCGAGATCCACACCGAACATCGGTCGAGGACGAGCGTTCGCTGAGAAATTGTGATTAGTTTTCAACGCATAAAAGTAAGACGGTGTGTTAACTTTGTTCAGTCTATTTAGAGGATGCTTTCCTGTCACCGTCAGGTCAAAAGCTTTCATTTGTTTTGAATCTCGGTTGCAATTTCCTATAGAATCTGCATCGATAGAAAATCGAGTGAGCGCGCACGACTAATCGCGTTAGTTAAAGTTCGTGTGATAGCTGAGTATCGCAAAATCGCAATCAATTTTAACTTATTGGAACATTCGAGGAAAGGTATTTCAATCGAATTCAGAAGGAGTTCATAAACAAATGCTCACCAATATCTCTTCTGATCTCGGGCAGGATGTTCTCGAAGGTCCGGAGGGCGAATCGGTGATACTCGAGCAATTCCTCTGCGTAGGCAGCGAATACGAGCGCGATTTCCTGCTCCTTCGCAGCGAGAGTGTAGATGTCAGTTATGGTCGAATCCTGAAAAGCTTTTCTCTTTCATATCCAACGATTTTTTAATAGTTGAAATGATTCACACATTGCGTACACCATTCACCATATTCCATTTCAATCCCACTATTTGTGCCCATCCTTCCCCAATTTTATACATGCTCTCAGCCCTCTCGCTCAACTCGCCTTCAAACTCTCCAATTTGGCGAGATTAGTGTCGAATTCCTCTTGCAACTCGCTCTGTCGCCCCTCGTCATGTTGTTTGGAGTTGAGCGCCTGAGAGACAGCACATGGCTATTCGAATGGACGCGCCACTTGGCACTTCGGGCCAAGAGTATTCTCTGTCACTCACGCCCTCAATCAGGCTGGAGTGCCCAATTTCCCATCCCAAAGTGATTCTACGATTAAGGAGTAAGGGAACTGGGAACTTCATTAACCACGTCATTCGATTGTTTCAGGATGGCTTGCCTCATTTTCCTTTCCAAAGGGATTCTACGATTAAGGAAAAGGGGGAATAGGAAGTTCATTAACCCTCGTCATTCGATTGCTTCCCACTGACCTTTCTGGCGATGTCGACATCGACTGTGGTGTGAGTCAGACGCTCCTTCGATTTGTTGAGCGCCTGATGAGCAAAATATCGAATCGGAATGATTGACATTCTTCAAGGTGTGGGCGGAAAATAAAGACGCCCGCTGATCGTTCTCTATGTGCACTATCAACCAACGGAAACACTCTGATAGGTCGATGTCCTCAGATAAACCTAATTGATAACGGGAAGAACGAAAATAGTGTTTCGAATGTGGCATGAAATTTGCATACTTTGTCCATCTCCAGATATCGGCCCATTCCCTCGAGTACACGCTTTTCCGTATTCATCTCTGTGCGTACCTGAAAAAATCACTACTAATAATATTGTTCATCATTCATTCTACCATGTGAGATTTTCAAGACTTAATATTCACTACTTTCACTGATTGGGAAGCCAATGAGTTTGCAATAAGCTGATAAATTATTACTAAGAAGGGGATAATCAGCAATTCCAGGCATAACTTAACAGTACTGTGTGATGCCAACGTGTGGTGAGTGAGTGTTCTAGGGGGAAGCTTGTCAGAGCATGTTTTCAGTGAGACTTTTCTGGCCACAGCCGGACCCTCAGACAGGGAAAAATCACAAATGTTTTTGCTTACTCGTTCATCCATCACTGTGCTCAGCGCGGCACTCATTGAATCGAGGACCTGGAAAAACAGGGAAGTGTCGGGTTGCAAATCCCCCTGCTTGAGCCAACACAAACATCTCGCAAAGTGAAGCTAATTTCCAGGGATTCCAGGGCTAATTTCGAAATTGGGCCAGAAATTACCTTGTACAAGCAGGTGGAACCGTTCAGTCGCAACTCTTTCGCATCCGTCGCGAGATCGGAGGCCATCACGTACTCATCGCACTTTTTCTGAATAGAAAAATATAAATATTGTTTAAAACGAGTATTTTTCGAAACGTTATTGTGGACATTTTGAAGTTAGCAAGTAGCCTAACCTTTCGCTTCTCTGGAACTTCCTCTTTGAGACCTGTTTTCATGCATGAAGAGAGATTCTTTCTGAAAAATTCTTTTATTACACCTCATCATTAGCGTTCCCACCTGTACACGTTGATTGAGGCGATAATCTTCTGATTTCTCTGATCGATACCCGATACTGACGCAAGCTCATCCCGCTTCTCTGATCTGCAATCGATTGATAATCGTCGTCGTTTCATTGCATTCCGCATTATCTCTATGATTGGCGTCGATGCATGCGATCGTGAGTCATCCGTAACAGATTCCAAATACCAATCGAAACCCCCTGCCCGGAAGTGAAAACAAGCCCATATGCGTCGGTTAGTCATAGCGAAACGACCAAAAACACTAGCTACACGTCATTTGGTTAACGTAAACAACTCACAGTCCGAGATTGGTCTTCATTCGACCAATCTTCTGCCGAAGAACTTTGTTGGTTTTCTCCATTTTTCTTGTATTTCTTGTCGTTTATGCCTAGCGCATTCCTGAATGAAACCATTAAAAAGAGAGCTAGGATGCACAGGTCAAGAGAAGAGAGCACACATGGAAAGGATTAGCAAACGAAGTGCCAGCAAACTGAAATGCCCATGAAACATGTCTGAAATAGCAGGAACGAATCGCACGGTTGGTCGATCAGACTACGTATTTGCTATTGCTAACAAGTAGTTGCATAAATGAGGGTGAAAACTGGGGGAGAGGAAGGACGCTCATATTTGTATAGCAAAAGGAGGGGGAAGGGATGGAGGGCAGAGAGTGAGTGAGTGGTGGCAGAGAGTGCGGGGAGAGAGGGAGAGTTGTCGAGAGGGGTCAGGAGGGGGGGGGGGTGGGTGAAGGGACAGGAAGAGGAGGAGGGAGAAGATGGACCAAGAGCAGAGAAGGGGGGAATCACTGCATGCGATCAATAGGGCGACTAGCGAGAGAGAGTGAGGAATGGAGAGAGTGCGGAGAAAGAAAGAGTGAGAGAAGAGGAGAGATTATGGAGATAATGAATCACTAGCCACGTTTGGCGGAAGAGAGAAACACTCTCCGCTGCAATTTTTTTAGTCCATCTTTGATGTTTCTGGACGAATGATCGGTGCTGTTCTATCCATGGGACAGATCTATGATTTTGTAGCTCATATTTATTTTTATATCGGTTTCCTTGTCTTGACAAATCTTCATTGCATAGGCTAACAAACAAACAAACACGACTCTGTGCGGAGGTAAACAATAACGAATAGGTTTGCTTAACGCGGAGATTAAGCTACTGTTGTGAGGAGATTACTGATAGTTTTCCATCGATTGATGCCACTCGATTCGTTCTCTTTGGATGGTCTTCTTCTGTCCACGAAGCGGCCTTCGCCTTGGCGAATATGACAAACACCGTGTTAGTTACGACGAGCATACTGGCGTAGAGAATGAACACCTTAATTTGGTTTAGTCTAAAAGTTTCGAATCCTATGTTAAAAGCCTTTTTCCACTGGTCGAAGGTGTTTTCCGGAGCGATGAGCGGAATGATAAACGATCCGACGAACATTGTTCCACATGATACCATCTGAATCGGTGTTTCACAAATCAACAATCACTCATCGTGACCTACCTGAACAACGGACATGACGAAGGCGGAGTATTGTCGAGAGACAATTACGAGGCATTTCGGATATCCACCAGCATGGAAACCAAGGAGCGCCACAGGGGCTACTGTAACAATGAACATTCTCTCTATTAGCGTTTTTCATTACCAAAATATGACTAATCATAGACTATTTGTTCTAAAATTTGGTATTCCGTGTTCAATTAACCCACGCGAAAAGAATGTGTCCACCCAGTGTCCGGAAGGCGTGATGATAGAAGCGATCGCAAAGAAAACTCCGCCTCCCACTAGAGCGATCGAGTTGAACAGGCGCAGCTTAGTAACCTGGAAATTGCGCTTTCAAAAGTTAAAAAAATACAAAAAAATATTTAATTGGGAAAAATTGTCTCACATCATCAACGCAGTGTAGCTTGTCGGACATCAGGCCGGAGAAGAATTTGATCAGCAATTGGCAAGCGAGAGGAACCACGGAAATGACGCCAGTCATAGCAGGCGAGTATTGCAAGACGTTGTTGAGGTAGCTGAAACGGAGAACGAGAGTGACCTGAGAGGTTCGACTCCTCTCCGGCGCAAATATTTTGCCAAATTTTTGCATAATTATTTGGAATATGTAATGTTCTCTGATTTGCTCACATGGGACTCCATGAGATTGTGAATTGCGAGACGAAGAAGGTTCCGATAACAGCCACCCATGAAGCCCAGATGACGGGCGAGGAGAAGATGGAACGGTAGGGAGGCTGATGAGAAAGATGTGAACTCTCTGGTTAAAGTCCATCATAGGGTTCGAGAACCATATCACTTTCTCTTCAGGCTATAGGCGCTCTCGCTACTCAGCTGGTCTAGAGAGTGTGTAACTATTTAAAAATAAATGGAACTATATTTCAGTACCGCTGTTGAGCTGCCGCTCGCTTGCTGCTTCGATTTGCCACAGTTGATCTTCTTCACTTCCATTTCGCCCACGAAGGGATGCGCACTCGGAGAGTCACTGCAGAATTTACAGCTTAGCTGATTTTTGCTGTGCCAGGGTGTTTATTATGGTATCAGATGAGACACTAGAGTATCGGATATTTGAAAATGTTTTCAAGTTGCTTACCGATACAGAAATAGGAAGAGACTCGTCACAACGGCGAGCAGAAATCCGCTCATGAAGAACGCGTACGGCCATCCGACTGAAAGTTTGATCTTCTAGATGATGATTTGGCATCTCTCGATGATTCGAGTGTGTGTTCAGTGCATGGAGCGACATTTCCAATCGGATTATACAAATTTTGGTCGCGATTGTTCGAGTTTCTGTTTGATCCCGAAGCGATCATCTAAAGAACCCTCCCACGTCTGATAAAAATGAAGCTCACTAACTTTTACTCGCCACTGCTCCAGCAACAGGCATCGTGAACAGCGCAGCCATCTCTACGTGGCCTGAATAACTCAATGACATCATGTCGACTAAGCCATCGAAAATATATATTTTTTTAATTATAAATAGTTTACCAGTCAACACAGCAATGAAGAGCCCACGCTGAGCGAGAGGAGCCCTGCATCTTATTAATTTCGAAATTTCGAGAGAAATTCGATTTACCAATCATTAGTCACGACTCCGGCCACTGTAAACAGCATGGAGAATGTCATTCCATTCAGAAATCGGAAGACTATGAAGAGGGGGAACGATATTGTGAGTACGACAGGCGTCGTCGAAGTGATGAAAGCACCGAAATATCCTGAAAATATGTTTCGAATTGGTAAATCTAGTTATTTGTCACCGATGAAAACCATCGTCTTGTGCACGCCGACTCTTCTGATAATCTGGGCAAGAATCTGTACGCATACGACGTTCCCTCCGAAGGCGCCTTCAAAATTTGCATCACTCATGATTTTGAACTGGCAACACGATAGTTTCTCTATGAATACGATATAGAAGATGCTTTTGAATAGAGTTCGAGAAATGATGCCACAGTCAATTCATTCGATGTGCCCTCTCGCTGTTCGAAGAGAATGAGGAGAGGATTCTCCTAATTTCGAACTCTAACGAACTGCAGTTAGATCGTCTTTACCCGCGAATGACAGCGCCTTCTGCATTGGAGTCCAGACAAATCTCATCTCGCTTAGCGAGAGTTCAGGAGCGGTTTCCCATTCAGGTATCTGATTTACAGTTATTTACTCTAATCTCTAAATGCACAAGCCTCACCAATAATGTCTTATTCAGATAGGCCGGATAGAGGGGCGACGTGGTGAGATCGTGCATTGCGACGAATGCAGCGTTGAATGTAATCACGCTAAACAATGCTGTATATCTAGAAACCATGATGCTTTCGTCGCAGAGTTGTTCTCTCACAATCCAAGTCTCGAAAACTAGATGTGCACTTACCTATCAGACAATTAGTTTGTAAATTTTGCATTATGCAAACTATGCCAAACAAAAAGATCTCACTTTCCCAGCGTAAACGAGAGCTGCAAGGCGACGATCACCAAGATGACATATCGATATCGGCCTGATTTGATGCGCAGTTCTTCGATCACCTCGTTGTCTCCGTTCATCATGATAATTTTTCTTGACCTGAAAAGTTCATTTGCGATAAGTAATGAAGTCCACGCCTCACAGACGGTCAAAGTCGCACCGACGGAGCACAGAAACCGATGTAGAAAGGAAGGTGGAACAAGTCGTCGGGAGGAAAGGTTTCTATCGGAGAATGGCACCTCACCGATTATGCAAATTCTCTGGAAAGATTCTCACAAAGAGCTAATCGTTCGCATACAAATCGAGTGTGTGCGCTGTGTGAAATCGCGAATGCATCAGATCCATTTATCGACGTTTATGAAACACATTAGCGGAGCAGTAGTGACAATCATGTGGGTCTTAGTGACACTCTCACACAGTTGTCGAGCCAGATAAAGACGTCGAATTAGAAGAATGGTTGTGACCAGTACGAAATCACACAACGATGACCAATTACAAGATGTGGGGAGGGGAGTAGAATCGAAAGGGACTGATTTCTCTCACGCGAACGGAAATACCTGATACTGGACTGGGGGGCGGAGGGGTTGCTACCCTAGACGATGAAACATTGTCTCGGTTGCGGTGCAGCGATTGAACGGTATACGGTAGGAATACGGTAGGAACTACGGATGAGCACGAAAATTAGAGGCAATCGATACCACCAGTCAAGAATCTCAATCGATGTGATACTAATCCTTGAGTAAAGAGCGAAAAATCGATCGATTCGATCGAAAGGGTACAGAAAGAGGTGTCGGAAAGCACTAACTAATAAGTAAGCAGCGAGATGTGTACAGTACATACAGTATACGGGAAGAAGTAGGTACAAGGGGAGTAGAAACCTCAGAAATGGGCACATGCGTGCACTAATAATGATTGCACACTTAGGAGGCTCTGAGGGAGGGGATTGTGGTGGTGTTGAAGGCGGTCGTGTCGAGTGCTATCGGATGCACGTCGACGCGATACACCTGAGTGTCCACCGGCAGCATATATCTGCAATCGAGAAGTCAGTAACGTTCGAAAAAAATATATCAAAGTCTCTTCATTCTATACACTTTCTCAGCACTCGACAACCGAGAGAGCACTTGAATTCAGTCAATCAAAGTCAGTATAATTTCATAGGTCTACATTGACAGGTTCAGATGGTGTGTCGTTATTTGATATAATTGAGATCGTAATTTTTAGTGGGTAAATACCTGTTGGTCGACTTCTTGATCACACAGAGATCGACATGAGCGACGCGCGCGAGCACCCAGTTCTTGCGAGAGTTGCTCTGAAATGGGAATTTTACTTGCTGATTTCATTAATACATCAGGATCTCACTTTCTCCTCGTTTCGTAATCTCAGACCCACTGTAGATAGAAAATGATACGGGATGGTGAAAATATATCCGATGAATTCAAATGCAAACCTCTTGCGTGTTGTTCGAGAGTCCGAGACGGCGGACGCTCGTCTCTTTGACGAAGTGGATATAGTTGGACATACTAAAATAAGCAGTTTTGAAAATGTTCTTCTGACATCATTATCATATTCTGCTTGAAGAAGCACCATTGTGGTGTACGACAGATAAAAAATCAAATACTTATCAAAGCAAGAAAACTTACCAGAACAAGATGTACGAGTTGTGTCTGTCGTCCCACACGACGAGTACGGTGGATCCCTCCCTGATGTCGTTGAGGGAAACCATGAAGTCCATGGCTCGTTGAGATATCTTCGTCTGCACGGCAACGCAGTGCTGACCATCGGGTGCTTCAGTCACGGGCTCCAGCCTGTTGAAAAAAATGTGTCGTATGAAGTTCAAAATATGATGCGAATTCTTTCTACTTTTGATTATCGTTTGGGTGCTTCCACAAGTGCATAGTCTAAGGCAAGGAAGAGTAGAGAGGAATTTTCAATTCATCTTACATAATTTATTTACCTGTCCTCGCTCTTTTCAGAGACTCGGGTAGAGTTGTATCCAGGAATGAAGCTCTGCTCCATGATCGGAGTCGAGGCACTGAATCAAATTGATTTACTCTTCATCTTTCCCGATATTCTCCGGACCAACTGATTTGAATTTTTCCCGGGTCCTCACCTCTTTTTCATCGTGCTCTTCTTCTTCTCATCATCCTTGGATCCCTCTCCATCACTCTTCGGTTCCTTTTCTTCCTTTTTCGGAGTCAGATCTCCGGGAGCGATGATCTTCGGAAGCACGATCTCGCTGCTCTCTGGAGGAATGATCACATGCGGAGGAGTGGCGAATTCCTGAATCGCAATTGTTACAGATAAATTGAAATTGGTGTTAAAACTTTCAGCTTAGTTAAATTTTCAGTCAAGTTTGTTGCAATTTAAGTAGCATTGAAATTTATAATTAGTATCCTAAAACTTCATAACTCACATTCATAGGCGATTCGGGAGTGGGCGAGGTCAGGGAGGCGAGGGAGCCAACCAGGGATCCGCTCATCGAAGGCACTTTGGTCAGCGGCTTGCGAGGAGAAGCACGTGGAGAGGTGATGAAGAAGGGCGAGACTGCAGAGAATACTGTTTTTAGAATTCGGAAAATGATCGCTCATTTGGTAAAATAACCATCACTTCTTAAAAATGTGTGAAAAATCACATCTCGGGAAGTGCCCAGTTTTTTCGATTTTCTTGCCATCGTCCTTTCGAACTTACAGTGTCCATCTTGAAGCAGTTTCTCCTTCTGTTCGCCAACAGATTTCTTCACTTCCTCAAGGAGTTCCGAGCTGGATGAGCTACGAAGAAGGTCCCTCTCGAACATCGCCAGGCGGTACTCGATGTCCTGAAATTCGCAACGTAAGTTAAAATGTGAGGTGAACAAGCACGGATAAAAACCAAATTCTGACCTTTTAGATACAGAATTTGGTCTAATTTAGATGTACTGTATCTGCTAACATGTTCAGATGTAGTTGTTCGGATAAAGCGAACCTTCTCAGCCTCTCTCTTTTTGTGCTCGAACTCCACGTCCTTTCTCATTCTCGCAATCGAGTCCTCCTTCTTCTGTTCGAGTCCCTTGGACAGTAAATCGATGCGGGACTAAAAATATATACGTTTTTCTTGCATCCTGCACCCATCTCATGGGCGGCTGTCCACTCTCGAGGTGGGGACACCTGCTCCGCCTCGGTTGACTAAAGTGCAAATAGTAGGAGATTAATGATCATCGCTTTGCATTCTCGCTAGAGTCGAAAACATTTGCTGTGTACACTCTTTCGCAACAAAACCGTCTAAAGTCTAAAGAGAACATAGAACGAAACGACCGTGGTATCGTTTCTCGAACTCTCGTAACCAGAATGCGATAGAGGAGTGGTTGAGTATAGATCGTTAGTCCCTATGATCATAGACCTCACGCGAACCCTCACCTTGAACTCCTTCTCCATGTTCGCTCTGATCTCAGCCTCGATGATCTGTCGGTACTCCTCGGCGCCCGGTCCCTTCTTCAGCTTCTCGATCTCAATCTGCTTCTTGTCCATTTCTCTCTGCAGCTGACGAATCGCCTCTTCCTTCTCCTCGATTGTTTCCCTAAAATTTTATTGAGTAAAAATGAATTAGTTTTAAAATGCGAGAGCTGTATTGTGTAATGGGAAACGACTGGAAATGTGCAAAGGCTATTTTTAAATACATAATTAGATGATATCTGGCATAGTAAATTGGTCTGGTGAAAGGTGGACGCTCCAGACTGAATGCGCCCAACGCACTAAAGACCGGATGTGCCTTTATCTTTAATTTAGTAATATTATCAGGGATAAATATGCTCACCGGAAATCGCTGGCTTCTCTGTCCTTGGCGAGTTCGTACTCGATTATGAGCTTCTTGAAGATCTCGTCAGTGGCCTCCTTCTGGCGCGCATCAGCTCCAGCTAGCTCTTCAGTGAGCCTATAAAAATCATCTTTAGTACTCCCTAAACAATCATTAGACATGCAGGAAGCACAACTAAGCATTGAAATTGATTTTTAACATTCTTGACACTTTCTACGAGGTCTAGTTCGATTCCCCGTCCGAGAAAATCTCAATTGCATGAATTATTACGCACTCCTTGATCTTCTCATCCCTGTCCGCCTCGATCTCTCTCAGTCCGTCGATCTGCCCATCTCTGGAGGCGATCTGCTCCTCCCTCTCTTCGATTGTCTTCTGGAGACTCGCGATCTTCTCTTCGAGAGCCTGGAAAACAATTTTGTACAGATACTTATAAGCGATATTGAATTCTCCAGCGGCGTTAATATGTCATCGATTTTGACAATGTTGCAAATATTCTGGGGAATCCGATAATCAGTTTACTCACCGCAATCATGTCCTTCTCCTCCTCGAGCTCCTTCTCGTGGTGCTCATTGATCGTGGCGACGATGTTGATGTGGCAGGCGGTCACCTTGTCCAGGATGTCCTTAACGACAAAATTATCACCATCCGTTGGTACTTCTCTTTTTTGAATTTGGTCAATAAATTATAGTTTGTCTTTTGTCTTCATCACATTATCCAGTTTACTTCCAATATTTCACCGGTTCTCTCACCTGTCCATCGCCCTCCATCGTTCCTCTGTACACGTCGAGCGTGCTCTTCGTGTCCTCCAGATCGGCCTTGAGAGCGCGCAGCTCGTCCAGCATAGGCCGAAGCACTTCCATCATCTGCGACCGAGTGGAGATGTCGTCGATCGCAAACTGAAAGGATTTTTCTTCTTTCCCTCCATTTCTAGACAGATCTCTTAATTTTCCTTCCTCGTTGATTGTCTTATCAAAAAATTTAGGAATTATAAGATGATCATTGGTTAGTGTGATAAGAAATGCAATGGATGGAATTTGTCTCACTTGCTCTCTCTCCTCCTTGCTATCGACCAGGCAGTCCTCGTTGGAACTACACGAGACGCGTTCCTGCAAATTCCATTCATAAGGAAGTTAAAGGCTACTAAATGTATAAAAATATGGTAAAAGTATCAAGCTATTTTAAAATAAAACTACGCCGGGTGGTGTAGTTCGATGAGACTGACAACATAAATGGCTACCCTCTAACAATTCAAATCAAAACCACCATCACTAAGTTTCAAATCGAAAACTTAATAACACTCACGGGCTTGTCATCCCTGGGCGACGACCTCGACGCTGAGGGAATGCAGATGGGCGCGCTTTTGACAGAGTGGGAGAGGAAGTGGGACGGCTCCTGGCCCTCGTGGATGTCGTGCAGCGAAGGCAGTCTCTGGCCAGCCAAGAAGGGATTGCTCTCGCGCCTCTCGTTGCTAGGGCCGGCTGCTGAAATATAAATGTTATCCATAAACGCTTTCGGTCTCTTACATCGTAAAAGTAGCTCAGATTTGCAATTTCGAAATTTTGAGATATTTCGATTCAAAATGATCCTGCGGACTAACCTCCGGCGGGTGCCTGCATCATCAGAATGGAGGGCTCAGGACAAGGAGACATGTCGACGTCGGTGTCGTGATTCCTGCAAAATTATGACAGTATTGATTTGCCAGGTGCCACTTTGACATCGCAAAGTGGCTTTTTTCGCTTGCATAGTTGCTTTGCAGATCACATAGTAGCTCGTTGAGCAGAGATGTGGTGTCGTTATTCGTAAAGATATTTATTAGTTAAAATTTGAACCAAACTCACAGCCAGGCACTCGATGGGAATGCGTTCTGGATGTTGGTAGTCAGATTTGAGTTCTGCTCGTACGAAATGAACGATTCATCACGACTGAAATGTTGTATTCGCAACTAATTACATGAGAAGCTTGTAATTTTCTCAATCTATCGTTACGGAACCTCAATTTCGCATACCGTAGAAGGGGTTGTGACTGGACGGAGACCAGGGAGCTGGGTCTGCCCGAGAGACGCATGTGCACTTGGGGAGAGGTGATTCGGAGCACAGACTCGAGCGAGCCAACCGTCTTGCGCAGTTCCCTAGAATGCAAAAATTAAGAATTTTCCTAATGCTTAGCTCAGAAGAGGTTGTGTACGTACTTGTAGTACTCTGTGTCGATTTCCGGAAGCTGCTGATCGAATTCAGGGACATGTTTCACGAAGAACACCGGCAGCTTGTCGAACATTCCTGAATTTAGAGCTTGGAAATTCGCAGAATCCAATTGTATTCGCCTCTTCATCCAAAGAACTCCTCGACAGGTTGCGTTACAGAAAGAGGAAATGGTGTAATCCTTTCTCGAAGTCTTCAGCGAACCTTGGAAGATGACTCTGAGGAAGTGCTTCTCCAGCTTGGCAGCGAACACCGTCCTCAGCTGGTTCTCCTCGCCCGTGAAGGTGTGCGCACGCTCGGTGTTCGACTGGTGCCAAGCGCGGAACTCCTTAAAATCAAAACATGGATAGATTGATTTGTCCTGAATTCAAGCCAGATGCCCTTCAACAGGGGGTGAAGGGGTTCTTCGCAAAATTCAAGTAACTTCGATTCATTAATATGCATACCTTCTGTAGCTGCTTCCTCCTCAGCACTTCAGTAACGCACGTGGCGAACATCAACGGAGTTTCTTTGATCTGAAAATTTAAAATTCTCAATTCTTGAATATTCAATCTTTATCATCAACTCTGTCGTAAAGAATGAGCCAAGAAGGTTATTTTTAGGTCAACTAAAAGAATGATTGATTGTTTTCTCGAGCAGTTCCGACAGCTTAACGTTGCATAACAAACCTGTCTGATGACGTCAATACGCTGCTTCAGACCGTGGAACTTCTCCTCGAACACGACGAGCATGCTGTTCACCGTGCTGATCTTCTCGGAACACTGAAAATGGTTGAATTTCTGAATATTCACGAATTTTTGTAGCTGCTAACATGAAATGTACACGGGCATAAGAGTGTTCTTCCCCGAGTCCCGAAGACGGGATGGCTCTGCTTCAGTATCCCAGTACCATGTTCGGACCCGGGTCCGACGTTAGGAACCAGGATATTGAATCAGAGCTGATAGACCGTGCCTTTCCCTTCACCTTTTCATATGCATCAACTCACCGTCATGACCCATCCGAAGAGACGACTGCGCACGTTGTCGAGAACCTCGCCCTTCGACTTGTAGAAGACGATCGAGGACTCGTTCATCTTCTTGAGCACATCGTGCATGCCCATGATTAGTGCTCGATGCTTATCCACCATGTCCTGCAAGGTGCTCGTAAGAACCAGTTTGAATATTAACTTTTTCGATTGTTTGGTCCACCATACAATTTTTGCGTAATATGAGTTAGTTCAACAGAAATTTCGATTATAACTCCAATGAAGTGCAATGTGACTGTAATCTAGATGTAGCGGTCAAAGTGTGTGCAAATACTATCTAGATTTAGGAAGATGATAAAAATGTGAAAATGAAACGTACTTTCAGGACGTACTCCGTCATGCCCTTCGGATTGTCCTGTCGAATGGTTCGGGCTTGCTTCACGATGATCTCTT
This sequence comes from Pristionchus mayeri, assembly GCA_036245805.1. NCBI lineage: Eukaryota > Metazoa > Nematoda > Chromadorea > Rhabditida > Neodiplogasteridae > Pristionchus > Pristionchus mayeri. The sequence continues at coordinate 44,288,751 of BTRK01000006.1, forward strand.
TGTAATCTGTAAACATTTTGGTCCGTCTATAGTCATTTCATTTAAAGAATCACAGTACTGCGAGGTGTAAGGTTTTTGCCGTTGTTTTCTTCGATTGGCACGGCGCAAACATCGGCACTTGTTTGTCATCTTCGCGGCGCGTGTTTCCCTACCCGATAGTGTGCTGAGCGAGTGTTCGATCTGCGAGATGCGCTTGTTGATGCCCCTGATCTCCTTGTTGTCTGATTTGTACGAGAGCTCTTGCAAGATCCTCAGCTCGCTGCGAATGGCCTCCACGTCGGTGTTGTTGATCTTGAAATGAAAGGTGTAGAGATGCGAGCAGATCAATCATTCAAAATATTGTTGTTTTGATAGATAGCTGGATTGGTTATGAGCAGAGAGCAATGATAAACAGCGCGCGTTCAAGGATATCTTTAAATTTGATTAGGAATACATTTACGTCTTGGAACACACTAGGTTGGCTATTCCGTATTTTTACATTCAATAACCGTCAAACAAGCTACAAATCAACGCCCAAAGGAAGGGTAGTATCTATATCTTGACAAGATTGAGATTTAGTACAACAAGGAGACGCTAGATAGGGTTTCAGGTACCCGGGCACCTACCAATGCCAGCTGCTCCTGGGCTTCCTGCAGCAGTTCCTGCATGGAGTGGTTCGGGTCGCTGGCCGAGATCCACTCGTACAGCGTGCACTCCCCTCCGTTCACTTGCATCGAAGCAGGCAGAGAGATCTGAAAGAGGATACTCTGCAATTCTTGTCATGGCGTGTAATCTTCGTGAAGTTGAATGGGCAGACACGAGCGTTTGGCTCATCGGTTCTCTTGTCTACCCATTCGGCTTCACGAAGATTACACGCATAGAGATCTGTAAACAAGAGACATTGCACAGCATCTAAATATAGCCTCGTAATGGGTTTTCGTCCGTACCAGGCAATTTTTAAGATTAAAATGCTGTTTTCACCTTTTTCAACTGCTCGATGCAATCTTCAAAGCCCGCCATCAGGTCGGTCGTCTTCTCAGTGAGTTCGGCGAGCTGTAAAATTGCACAATTGAACGTGTGAATAGTCAACTACATCAATAACGCCTCTCTGCTACTTGAGGTATTTGAAGTTCTACCAGGTGGAATAGGCCTTGAAGCAATTATCTTTTCACACCTTAACCACGTGGAGGTCGAATCTCTTGTGCTTCTTCTCCAACTTCATGACGGCGTCGTTGATGCTGGCCACCATGGCGCTCCATCCCTGAAAAATTATAGTTGATAGTAGGAGTTCATTTTTCAGACGTCTAATACGTTCAGGTTCCGTATTTTGTGCGTCATTTCTCTTTTCTCATTAATCATTAATCTGTAATCTTCATTACCAACGTCATATGCCTAAGACATATGCGGGAAGAGTATTATGATGATGACATGCTTCTCAACGTGACGTGTTATTATCTGCTCCTGACACTAACCGAAAGATCGAAATCCCTAAAGAGAAAACCCTAGGTGGTAACCGCAATTGATAGAACGAGCAACTCGTGATCACTACAGACTGTTCCACTTTTCCTATCATTCCCTGCTAGCATTGCTCCAGTTTTGCGGTACTCACTCCATTCAAATTGATGTGCTCCTGAACGATTCTTGCGGTGGACGTAACGGTGCTCTCTGCCACCTCAAGCGAATTATCTTGCACAGAGAACTTAATCTTCATCAAAAATGGTAAGCTATATTTGACGGCCAGATGAATGAGAGTGAAGAAGGGTGCTATTAAAAAGTTGCCTGCCCTCTAGGTCACGCGCTACTTACTTTGACGATAGCTTGACTGTGATCGGAGAGCTTGAGGTACTGCGATGTAGCATCTTTCATTCGAAGAAATTGCTCACCCTGAAACGAAACAATCGTTTTAGTACAGGCTTACTTTTCAACGGGGATTACACGAGATCGGTCTATGTGAGAGCATTCAAATCCTTTTTTAATCCTCTAATCATCAATAAATATTGGGGTGTCCGGAAAGTTCGTATAATGCTTCGGAAAAATGTCAGTTCGCGATCAAATGCAGTGATTGCGCAATCTGTTTGTCAACAATGTATTGCATCATTCTGACGTTGAGTAGTGAGAGGATTTAATCAGTCTCCTAGTTGCTACATTGATTCTTGTGATGGACTCCTATCTCTACCTCCGAGCAGTTTTACTTCATTACTACCGTCGTGGCCGATCCGTGAAGGAGGCCCACTCTGCCCTGGCCCAGTCGGAAGGAGCTGACGCCCCCTCCATACCCTTCTGCTATAAGTGGTTGTCCCGCTTCAAGAAAGGGGAGTTTGGTCTCGATGATCAACACCGCTCTGGACGCCCTCCCTCCCTCGATCAGCCTCTCGTTCTCCGCACACTGAAGCGCAAGCCCATGGGCAGTGTGCGTGAGTTGAAGAAGGATACTGGTACTCCCAGATCAACGGTGTCCGATATCCTCCATCGATCTGGGAAGAAGCCGAAACTCCCACAAGTGATTCCCCATGACCTCTCCCCCGAACAGCTGAAAAATCGTGTTCAAGTCTGTCGGGAATTACTCCTTCGTAGATCCAATCTTCGATGGGTCAATTCCATCATCGCTACAGATGAGAAGTGGATCACGTACGATAACCCTGTGAGGAGACTGCAATGGGTGGATGCAGATGAGAAGCCCACGCCGGTCCCGAAGAAGGAAGAGCACGGAAAGAAGGAACTCCTCTGCTTCTTCTTCTCAGTGCTCGGTCCCATCTACTGGGAGATCCTCGCCCCTGGCACCAGCATCAATGCCGACCTCTTCTCTGAACAACTGCAAGATGTCGCGATCAGAGTCCCTCCCAGACTCCTGAACCAGGGCAAAATTCTTCTTCTGATGGACAATGCTCGCCCACATCGAGCGAAGATGACCCAGAAGAAAATGGACGAGCTGAAGATCGAGAGGATTCCCCATCCACCGTATTCCCCGGATCTCTCCCCATGCGACTACCACTGCTTCCGCTCTCTCTCTGACTTCTGCAAAGGAAAGAAGTTCAAGAATCGAGATGAAGTTGTGAGGGCTTTCGTGAACTGGGCGGTCTCGAAGAAACCCGCATTCTGGAAGAGAGGAATCGAGACCCTGCCCAATCGCTGGAGGGAGGTAGTGAGAAAGAAGGGGGCATACATTGGTCACTGAGAATTGTAAAGCATTGAATAAAAAATAAAAACAAAAAATTATACGAACTATCCGGACACCCCAATAGTTACCAATTCAATTGAAGACATAATTTCCCGAGAAATCTCGTCACGCTGTTGGGAGATGCTCATCGTTTCCTGGAAAGAAAAAAAATCTCTAATACGGTTTTCTCAACGCGCTGAGATTCTGAGAATGCATTGCCCGATTTGGAATTTTGCTTAATCGATTAGCGCACCAATGATCTACCTTCTCGTTCTTCGTCGGTCTCGCGTAGAGATAGACGGGTTTGCTCATGCTGAAGTGCTGCTCGTAGCTGGAGACTCGCTTATCACACTCCATCTTCGTGCCATTCGGAGTGAGCAGCATCTGCTCCTCCGTTCCGATGCCCGTCTCATCGCGAATCGCCCGCTGCGAATTATCGATTTATTGATTGATCAACATTCCCGTAATTGCATGGGGTGTAGAACATTATGTGATGCTGAAAACATCACAAAGATAATAAGATCCGAACATGGCAGTGATTTTTAACATCCATTAGAACTATCCTTTGCACAACTCTTTTTTTAATTGATTAAGTTGAGGCGTACTATTTTGCGCCATTTTAAAATAATCAAGCTTCCATTCCAGTTTGCATCATCCTGTTTTGCTCGTTCTCTATGCTCATGCAGTGCAAGAAGGCATGTGATCATTGGAAGGTGCATCGATTGGATAAGAAAACAATAGTGCCCTTCTCAAAGTTCTAACACTCCGGCATTTGCGCCAGTTCGATTCGTTCGTTCTCTACGCTCAGGAAGTGCAATCACAGGGCCCAATTCATAAAAAACATGGGTGCATCGATCTCTGAAGGTGCATCGATCATGGGAAGAAATCGTGCCCTTCTCCGCACGCAATCAGTGCACACCACTATACTCTTCATACCGCCCAATGGCTCCGCCGAACGAATGTTCGTTCCTTACGAACATGCATGAACGGTGGTGGAAAGGGCATGTGACACGTTGAAGGTGCATAGATCGAAGAATCAATCGCGCCCTTCTCATCAGATTCAATTAGTGCCCCACTAAACAATCTCCCAGTGGCACCGCTGAGCGTATCGATCGGACGCCGTCAACATCGTAAACAGGCAGGCAAAGGCCGCGGGGCTGGCCTAGCCCCCGATCGATGTCCACACTAACCTGCAGCTGTCTGACGCTCTGAAGGGAAAGCTCGTAGTCGAGGTGAAAAAAGTAGCCGCGATTTACATAGAAAACCTGCAAGCGACGGGTCGATTATTACATCAGCTCAGCCACGTGAGCGAACTCACATAAAGTGAAGTCATAATGGAATCCCGTGTTAATGAAGAAGAAGAGGCGGCCTGGCGAGGCTCATTGGAGAGGGCTGAAAATGGGCGATGTGTTTTCATGACGGGGATTTAACTCGAAATGTCAATTCAAGGACGGCGGCGGAATTGAGGTGGAATGGTGCAAGAGGGGATCTTATCATCCACTATTACTACTACTACTACATGACACGTGAACGGCACGAGCGTTTCGTAAGAGAGGAGGAAGGAGAGAGGCCCGTCAGGCGGTGCGATATTATTGGGTCCAGGGAGAAGCGGAAATGGTGAATTCAAAAGGGTGGCATTTGCGTGTGACCGTGATCACGTGAAGGAGAGAGGTGGGAGTGGCAAGTGCAGCCATTGAGAGCGGGCAAGGCCGAGAGATGGAAAGAGGGCCGGGAATTGCAGGGGAATGATGCGAAAAGTGATGAGAACTGGTGCAGCAGCTGACTCGTCGATACGAAGGAGGGAAGGAGGAAGGAGGGGAGGGGGGAGAGGAGGGGGAGAGTGAGCGCGCGCTCCCCTCCGCCCGCCTCTGCCCTTCCGCCCTCCTCCCTCCATCCGCCCTCTAGCATCCCTCACACGAGGTCACACCGAGACGCGATGAGGGGCGGAGCGGCGCTAAAAAACGGAAGAATGGAGAATGATGTGCGGCGACGGCGCGTGACATGCGCGCCTGTTTTCAAAATAGCCATTTTGTGAGAGATGTCTGCAAGATTGCATGACTAGTTATGGTATATTTTAGAGCGTTAATTTTTATACTAAGCTTCCCACAAGAAATTTTTCAGAAGCAATGCACAGTTTTTATCTCACAGTATCTGAAACGTTTTTTTTGATTACAGACTCCATTTGTTGCATGTTAGATATGACTACTGAAGCATGACTAGAACTAATCGAATTAAAGCAATCGTTACCGACGCTTTCATTCCAATTCTCTGATTCAAAAGCTGTTTGCACTATTAGAGGCACTATCAATTCAATGATTTCATTCCTCTCTCTCACTCCGCGTGATATCTTTATCATCATGGAATATCGTTATCACTAAGCGATTTCTCAATCAACAAGCAAGCTTTCAAATGGAACAAGATCACTTTCATAATAAGCGCTCGCGGAAACAAAAAGAGATGATTCGGACATAATAATAAGATAAAAAATTGTTGGTTATATCTGAGAATCAGCCTGAGACTCATTTTTCAATGAGAAATGAGAAAGGTTTATTTTGAAGTTAAACCTCTTCTGAATTCATAAATGAGTTCGGTCTTATAAGAGTAAAATATTATGTTCATTCACATACAATTTGAATCACATACAACGTAAATGGAAACAACAAATCAAGTGCGGGTTTCATCTATGATTGCATCTAATACTTGGAGATGAGGCAGAATACTGCTTAGGGCAGTGATGATAGCAATGTCCGCTGCAGTCTTTCTTGACCATTTAGAAAATGGAGCTTCAATGGTCGCACCCGAACAGAATTGTCGCGCATTTTCCTCTTCTGCTTTCAAAATCGCAATAATTTTCGACATCCTGACTCTTCGTACAGCTAGCTTGTCCGCATTCGCCGCCTCCTGAAAGAGTAGGGTTCTTAGTGGGTCACTGACGAGATTTTTAGAATTAAGAGACCCTCCACGAGAGAACGTAACAACTGTGCAGGGGTCCACGGATGGCCAAAAATTCGATAATTCCCATACTTTTTTTTGCTGACTGACGGCCGCTATACTAAAGCTGGGGGCCGATTTTGAAAAAGTTTCGGGTACCCCCAGTTTTTGGGGTCGAAAAAGTCGATATCTCAGAATTAAATGAAAAGTAGATTTTCTGACGTATTTTCACTCATAGAAAACGAATTTCGATATTAGAATGCCAAAAAATTCGAAGCAAAAAAGTGTAGGTCGAAAAACTATTTTTCCGGTCATATTTTGCTCGATTGTAAAAAATTGAAAATTTTTTGATTATTCTAGCTATGATTTTCAGAATCTACGTGTAAAATAATACTTAGCCTCAAAATATCAGAATTTTAAAATCATGTATATTTGATGAAATTTAGGACCAAATTGCGCCAGAACCGTCAAAATGCCGTATAGGTCGTCACGCAATTTCGATTTTCGTGCCAATAGAAGTTTCTATGGCCTTGGAAACGCTTTAAAACAACAATTAGGAGCATTTCCAGTGTCCATCTGCAATACACATAAATTAAAAATTTTCCAGAACTCATTTTCAGTTGGCTGTGGTGATGTCAAAAAGTCGAAGTGTCCAAATAACTCTATGGAAAGATGTTCTCAGTGTATTTGCAACCGTAGAACTCTATTTTCGAGGTCATTCTCCATGAAAATGTGATTGAACGCCACTGCGCACAAAAAACCGTTTTTTTGGTCAAAATGACGTCATTTTGGAAGTAATAAGGAAAATTTGTACAACTTGAACCATTCGGTTCGACATTTTTAGGTACTACATGACACAGTAAGTAAGTTATAAGGTATGATTAGTTTCATAAACGGTTAGTTTACATACAATTATTTTTCAAATTTTGATCAAATGAAAATATGAATTTTAGTAAATTCAAGTTTTTGAACTTCTCCCTCCTTTTTATTATGCGTAAATTCATGGAGTTGACGTTTCAATTTGTTTCGTAGTCTATGGAAACTTCTATTGGCACGAAAATCGAAATTGCGTGACGGCCTATACGGCATTTTGACGGTTCTGGCGCACTTTGGACCTAAATTTCATCAAATATACATGATTTTAAAATTCTGATATTTTGAGGCTAAGTATTATTTTACGTAGATTCTGAAAATCATAGCTATTGGGGTGTCCGGAAAGTTCGTATAATGCTTCGGAAAAAAGTCAGTTCGCGATCAAATGCAGTGATTGCGCAATCTGTTTGTCAACAATGTATTGCATCATTCTGACGTTGAGTAGTGAGAGGATTTAATCAGTCTCCTAGTTGCTACATTGATTCTTGTGATGGACTCCTATCTCTACCTCCGAGCAGTTTTACTTCATTACTACCGTCGTGGCCGATCCGTGAAGGAGGCCCACTCTGCCCTGGCCCAGTCGGAAGGAGCTGACGCCCCCTCCATACCCTTCTGCTATAAGTGGTTGTCCCGCTTCAAGAAAGGGGAGTTTGGTCTCGATGATCAACACCGCTCTGGACGCCCTCCCTCCCTCGATCAGCCTCTCGTTCTCCGCACACTGAAGCGCAAGCCCATGGGCAGTGTGCGTGAGTTGAAGAAGGATACTGGTACTCCCAGATCAACGGTGTCCGATATCCTCCATCGATCTGGGAAGAAGCCGAAACTCCCACAAGTGATTCCCCATGACCTCTCCCCCGAACAGCTGAAAAATCGTGTTCAAGTCTGTCGGGAATTACTCCTTCGTAGATCCAATCTTCGATGGGTCAATTCCATCATCGCTACAGATGAGAAGTGGATCACGTACGATAACCCTGTGAGGAGACTGCAATGGGTGGATGCAGATGAGAAGCCCACGCCGGTCCCGAAGAAGGAAGAGCACGGAAAGAAGGAACTCCTCTGCTTCTTCTTCTCAGTGCTCGGTCCCATCTACTGGGAGATCCTCGCCCCTGGCACCAGCATCAATGCCGACCTCTTCTCTGAACAACTGCAAGATGTCGCGATCAGAGTCCCTCCCAGACTCCTGAACCAGGGCAAAATTCTTCTTCTGATGGACAATGCTCGCCCACATCGAGCGAAGATGACCCAGAAGAAAATGGACGAGCTGAAGATCGAGAGGATTCCCCATCCACCGTATTCCCCGGATCTCTCCCCATGCGACTACCACTGCTTCCGCTCTCTCTCTGACTTCTGCAAAGGAAAGAAGTTCAAGAATCGAGATGAAGTTGTGAGGGCTTTCGTGAACTGGGCGGTCTCGAAGAAACCCGCATTCTGGAAGAGAGGAATCGAGACCCTGCCCAATCGCTGGAGGGAGGTAGTGAGAAAGAAGGGGGCATACATTGGTCACTGAGAATTGTAAAGCATTGAATAAAAAATAAAAACAAAAAATTATACGAACTTTCCGGACACCCCAATAGAATACTCCAAAATTTTTCGTTTTTTTACAATCGAGCAAAATTTATTTTATTTATTTATTTATCGTACACCACGCAGGTGCTTCATCAGGTACAGAAATGTGCGAGAATGAGAGGGGAGAGCGAGATAAGAGAAGAGAAGAAAAGAAACGTATGGGGGAGAGGTGTGTGGGGGGGGGGGGCAGGAGACGATCACTTCCGATTTGAGTCGCGCGAGAGAGATATTCGAGGGGAGGGGGCCTCGAGAGCGGGAGAGTGGCCGCTATCCAATATATATTTTATTGGAGTCTTGGTTGACTTGAGATCGGAAAGTGTCGGAATGGCGGAAGAGAAGATGAAAGGGGTGGAGGGAGGGGAAAGAGAGCTAAAGATTTCTAATTTCAATAGCAAGTGTATGTAGTAGATTAGGGGAATTTAACAAATGGAGCTTAACTGTGTCGACAGATAAAAGGGGGTCACATATCAGGTGTAATTTATTGAGAAGTCGGGATGTTCTGTGGGCGAAAGAGGCTCTTAAATTTTCCTTTCGGAAGGAGGGAATATGAAGAACAAATGCACTATGGCGTCTACTAATTGCCCTATACGTGTAGAAATTACTAATAGGTAATTCAACAAGATTTGCGAAAATTTTGAGAGCTAAAATAATATCTATGACAATGCGGCGAGAATAAAGAGAATGTAGCGAGTAAAAGGCTAGTCTATCAGAATAGGAAGGAATAGATGTACGTGAATCTACTCGAGAACAGCGATAGAACAAAAGTCTACTGAACAGATGCTGTACTTTCTCTAGTTTGCGGATTCTACCGGATGATGATGGAGACCAAACTGGGGAAGCATATTCTTATACTGGGAGAATAAACGACTTGAAAGCAGTTATGTAAGGGGCAGTAATAGTACAAGCTATGCTACGAAAGAGGAGATAGACCAATGATGAGGCCTTATGACAAACAATTTGAATATGAGAGTCAAAATTCAAAAGAGGATCGATATGAACACCTAGATCGCGGATAGATTGAGAGGCTATAAGGTTGCAGGAAGATAGTGAGTAAGTGGTGCGGGGATTATTTTTGCCTAGATGTAGTATGTTGCATTTCTTTTCTGCAACTTCTAACTGCCATATTATGCAGTAGTCTATGAAGCTAATAATACCAGATTGGAGTTGGGAGAGGGAATCAGAAGAAGAGAGGGGGTCGAAAGTAGTGAAGAGTTTGATATCATCAGCAAAGAGCCGACAAGTGAGTTTAGGATAAGGAGAGAAAACTAGAGGGAGATCGAAAGTATAGAGCAAAAAGAGGAGAGGACCGAGAACAGTGCCCTGTGGCACCCCTGAGATGACTCGTCTCTCAGAAGAGAGTGAGCTTCCAATACGCACTCTGAAGACTCTATCGGAGAGATAGCCTGTAATCCACTTTAGCAAACATCCACGAATTCCTATCAGTTGCAATTTGTAAAGTAACTTGGGATGGGAGACCTTATCAAAAGCCTTAGCAAGATCAATGTATGCTACATCAATACAATAGTCACGATCAATGGAGTCACGCCAATTCTGAGTACAGTCCAATAACTGGGTAACGGTAGAACGCTTACTGAGGAAACCATGCTGTTCAGGAGGGATAATTTTATGGATGTTACACCAGCGAATAATTTTCGGCTTCAGAATCCGTTCCATAATTTTGGAAGGAATGGGAGTGAGACAAATTGGGCGATAGTCAGAGACCGAAGAAGGGGAGGAGGTTTTAGGTATTGGGACTACTATGGATGATTTCCATAGGGAAGGGATATCACCGAGCATAATACTAAAATTGAAGATATGTGCGAGTGGAGTGGCCAAGGATCGAAAACAATGCTTGAAAATAATAGACGGGATGGAATCAGAGGGGAGAGTGCACGAAGAGGATACTTTTCTCAAAATAGAGGAAACGTCATGAGGAAGAACGAGCGATAAAGGAATGGATTGGGTCACGACAGGAGGGCGAGAAGGAAGAGAACCATTGTCACGGGTGTAAACAGTGGTAAAATAATCAGCAAGTATTTCAGCCTTAAGCGAGTTAGTAGTCGCAACGGTACCGTCTAGTGCAATGATTGAGGGAGTAGAAAGGCCTTTAGATTTGAAACGAGTGGAAACATAGCGGTAGAAGGAGCGGCTATGATTGCTGGCAAGCAATCGGTTCTCATAGCCACGAACATATTTGCGAATTTCCGAATCTAACTTTTGTGAAACAAGAGTAAACTGAGAATGAACCGGGCGGAGGTGGATCTTACTGAAGAGTGCACGTTTGTGAGCAAGGAGAGACTTGATATGAGGAGGGTAATGGTCAGGGGTGAGGGAGATCTTCTTAAGAGGAACAAAGAGAGGAAAGAGTTCAGTTACAAGGGCGACGAAGCGGTTATATAGATCAGAAATATCAATGAAATCAGAGAGCAATACCTCCCAGTTCAACCCGTGTAGTGCATTATCGAGGCCGGGAAAATCGGATTTACGGAAATCAAAAGATTGCACTATAATAGGCTGCTCAACGGAAAATTGGAAATCAAAGATAATAGTGGAGTGATCGGATAATTTAAAAGGAGCGGATAGATAGCAATTTGTTACTGCGCCAGGAGGAGAAAGGATGATATCAAGGAAATGATTATTGAGGGAGGGTAGAGGAACCATCTGGGTGAGATCTAGATCAATTGAGAGGTCGAATAAGCACGATGCCTGTGATAAAAGCACTCCAGGAGAGGACCAATCAATATGCAAATTTAGATCACCCAGCACAACCACTTGATGCTGTACGGAAACGAGAGAAGATATGAGATCGAAAAGTTGGGTGTTTTGAGCAGTGGTTGTGCAGGGAGGACGATAAATGAGAATGAAACGAGTGGGGACGAGGGTTGTGGGTGAATGCAAATCAATAGCCATAATGTCACTAGAGACGGAGGAAGGGATACTAGCTCTAGAACAAGGAATATGATCACGGATGAGGAGACAGACTCCGCCCCCACGGCGAGGGCGATCAGAACGGAAGAGACGATATGGGAAAGATAGGATTATCTCAGAGTCTACTATCTTAGAAGAGAGCCACGTTTCAGTAACGAAGAGCAAGTCGGGCTTATCAATCGAGAGAATAGCGTGAAGATCGGGGAGCTTATTGCAAAGTGAACGCGAATTGAATAGAGCACATTTCAATGGATGTGGGTGGAATGGAGGGGGAGGGGATGGAATATTGAGAGGGACGAGGGCGGGGAGAGAGGGAGAGGGAGGATGCGAGGGTGTGTATAGGATGGAGAGGAGAGGGACGGGGCGAGGGAGAAAAGGAGACAGAGGAGGGGTCACAGTGTCAATCGATAGGAAGTCAAAGGAAGGGGGCGCACAAAGGTCAGAATCCAGAGGTAGTGTACGACAAATTAGTTTCCCAGAGGGGGAAGGTGGGAGCGGACACGAAAACGAATGTCATCCTTGTGCCAAAGCTGGTCGCGATAGAACACGAAGGGACAGTTCGAGTCACTTGCCCGCATCACCTTGAGAGAATCTCTCAAGTACTTTCCTCTCTCTCTCTCTCCTCCCTGGTCTGCGACTTGCGAATATAAATACCCCTGTACTCCTCGTTATTGCGGAGCACTGAGGTGTTTTTGAGTGCAGTGAGGAGGTGAGATCGAGAAGGAAGGACAACCTTGAGGAGACGAGGCTTCTCTCCCGCCTTACCCATTCGGAACACCATCTGCGGCGTCGTTTCCACCTCGAATACAGCCAGCAGAAGTCCCACCGACTTGCTGTCGCTGGCCAATTTCTCGTCGAGAGACAGAGAGGGATCGGCTTCGGGAAAACCCGAAATCACGAGGGAGCGCGCACGCAAATGGGCTTCGACGGGATCGGCAGGAGAGAAAGGAGCAGAGGGAGAAGGAGATGAGGATGAGGTGGGAGGGAGAGAGGAAGAGAGTTGGGGGAACAGAAGGGGAATGGGCGGATTATGAGGATGGGTAGAGGGAGAGGAAGGGGGGATGGCAGAGGGACCGACACCGTTCTGTCCAGCGACATGCTCAAGCGCTTTCGCCATGTTATGGAGCAGTACGGTGATGGCTTTCCACTTGGCCGCGTCAACACCAGAGGGAGCATCCTCCATAGCCAAAGCGAGAGCAGACACGCACATATTTTGGAACGTGCCGCCCTGCTTCTTAGCTGCGAGTGCTCCTGAGGCGAGGACATGGTAGCGCCTCGTTTGGTCCCCAGAATTACCAAGGGAGAGAACAAGGATCAACAATAGGATAAAAGGAAGGAATAAAAAAAGCGAGAATACGGTCTAGAGAGAGAGGGAGCTAGTCACACTCCCCGACGAGAGAAAGGAAGGAAGTGTGTGAAAGGAAGGGAGTGTGGAAGGGAAAATATGACCGGAAAAGTGGTTTTTCGACCTACACTTTTTTGTTTCGAATTTTCTGGCATTCTAATATCGAAATTCGTTTTCTACGAGTGAAAATATTAGGTTGTAACATAAGTTTTGTCGCATTTCGGAGGTTCACAATATTTCCATGAAGGATACTTCTCAAACATTATCAATGCCTGACCTCCTAGTATATGTTTGGGGTGTTCATGCACATTCAAACCATAGGGTAGAGCTGAACTGCGCACGCTGGCTATGCGAAAAATATTAATATGAACTGATTTAAATTTGGTGCAGATTTTTTTAATTCGTTTGATCAGGTGCTAGTTCGCAGAGATGAATAATGAACCAAACTTCTACAGCATGGTGATATACCCCGTCAATGCTCTTTCAAAATATACGCCAGATATGGTGCTATGTTGAGCGGAATCAAAGATATACTTCACTGAGTGTAAGGTTAGCCGCTGATTCGTAGCCAACTTGACCAACTCTTCTGAATCCAGAATTGCAACAACAGTGACTAACATAAGTGCGTTCCAATTACCACTCATGGAGGTATAATTTATCATTAAACAAGTGAGAGAAAGAACACTCCACTTGTGGGAAATTTGAATTTTTATTAATTCAATTCGCGCACAATTTTACCAAAATATGCAAGTTTAGGTGTTTCGAATTAAAGATTGTCATTCAAAAGCTATTTATTTCCAAACTAATCCCAAGTAGATACTAGTAAGGGAAGGGTTTATGGTTAGGATGGACACAACAAATCAGATATTGAACATGTTTGCGAGGTAGGAATATGAACAAAGTGCCGATTTCATTAGTTTAATTTACATACCATCGTTCTGAATGGGGCCACTTATCTCAACAGAACCCAATCTACACCAAACTTTGTCTGCATACTGACCACTTTGGGTGAACTATATTCCACCACTATTTGGATCTGGATATCTATTGAGAAGAAAATTCGGCTTGCGAAAGTTTTCGCGACCGTCACCAACCATCCACATTATACAAACTCGTCTACATTTCTAGAACGATTTTCGTTTGTCATTATCCGTGAGTGGTTCAAAATTATGCACATATGTAGTACTTTACGCAAATCACACAAAATCGGCATAATTTATCCTTTTCAAGAAGAGCTGATGCGTGAAAATGATTTGTAATCCTTATCTCAGTACAACTTTGTCTGACTAATGTGCCTCCTCAACTGCCTTGACAGGACTGAAGTAAAGCGCGTAAGAAAGAGTACGAAGGCCCTCACTGATGATGAATAACGAAATTGAGATTAAATTAATTCGAAGAATTTCTGAGGTTAAAATGCATAAGAGATTGGACGCGACAAAACTTATGTTACAACCTGATACGTCAGAATATCTACTTTCCATATAATTCTGACATATCGACTTTTTCGACCCCAAAAACTGGGGTACCCGAAACTTTTTCAAAATCGACCCCCAGCATTAGTTATTGCGGCCGTCAATCAGCACTCCGGGCCTACACTTCGGAAAAAAGTTTGGGGATTATCGAATTTTTCGCCATCCGTGGACCTGTTCCGTTCTCTGGTGGAGGGTCTCTTAAAATCACAAAAAAAGGAAATTAGCTGACATTGAATTGTGCATGGAAACTCTCTTGGCTTTCGTTGGTTCTCGGCTTTCCTGCGACTATCCATTCGTAGATAGACCACTCAGTAGGGAGAAATCTGAAGGCACATATTTGTTGTGATAATTAGTTATTAATTAATTTTAAAAGTACCTGGGAGGAGAATTCTGATTTCCGACGTACGTCTCTCGCACGAATTCAATCAACGCTGCAATGTTGGAAAGTTCAGCTTTATTTTGAGTACTTTTGCTCATTCTGGATTACCGTAATCCAGCATACGGTATCACAAGGTTCTCGTTGTGAAAAGCAAATCTGACTAACTCTGGCAAGGTTCGGGCGCATCTTGTTCGATCTCGAGTAGCGCGCGTTCTATGCTAGCCGGGTCGAGATAGGGCAAAACTCGAAGACGATGGTAGCACTCACTGGAAACGGTGTGTTTTTCATTTAAAAGTGAGATTTGTTACATTAAATTTTCAACGACTTACGTGTTCTTCCCGTTCAGAAACCTTTCTTCGAACGATCGCACCTTCTTCAGTAGAGACTGATTGTGGTGAAACAGGCATAACCTAATTTTGAGCTCGGGAAAGAAGCGATTGAATGCCTGTCGACTTGCTTCCTCGAAATCTGAAATGACAAAGTTTCCGGCTACTTTTGCCTAATTTTTTTTAGGCCCATGCCACCTCTGTAGCACATCTGGGAGCTGAGATACGGCCAAGCCGGATGCGCAACCGGAAAATAGCTAAATCCCGGCTATCGGACAAATAACCTATATTATTTTGAAAAGTTGTCGCTATGGTATTCTCCCGCCATTTCCACTGAGTGGTGTTCCCTTGCTATTCAGCTATGACTAGAATTCTGTCACAGACAACTAAAAATTAGCAAAACCAACCGGCGTGAGCTTCGATGGGCGTCCAGGTCGCAAGGAGAGGATGTTTAACAATCTCAGCAAGTACTCTCTCATAGTCCTCGTGTGTCCGGGTGTCCGGACCATCTCTGAATAATGCAGCTACAGCGAGATGAAACCGATCTCCAACCTGAAGCGAGCATATCATGATAGCGACAGAATATTGTAAAAATGGCATTTAAGTCAGCGTCCACGATATCTCCATAAAACAAAGTTTCGGCTGATCTACATTTTTGGCTCGTGCCGATTCTAAAGCTATCGGCCTCATAAAATCATGGCAAAACTTACCTCGCAATGAATTGTGAACATGGATCCGTACGGCTCTGGAGCGGAGGCAAAACTGCTATCAAACGTAATTCTTTCCGATTGCGACAACATTTGTAATTGGGCATCCGAAGCAAAGATGACCATCCTCTTAGCGTCCTCAGATCCACTGTCGAAGTACAGAAATTGTTCGCCACCTATGAAATGTAATAACTTAAACTAGTACAGAAGAGTAATTGCGTTATTCAAATGTAATCAAAAGATTCTGATGGTACAAGACTGGTCACAGGTAAACAACGTATCGACAATAAATGTTGCGATACCTTCCGTCTCCGCGAATTTTCCTTGAATAGAGTATGGAGTCGTATCGGCTACGCAAGAATCGGCATCCTTCGGTCGGGCCCGGCGAAAGACCGATCGGAGTTTGTCATCACTGCCTTAAATTATCAACTTGTAACGCACATCGCAGACATCTAAAGCGATTCGTCCCGATTACAAAAAATGTGCAATGATGCATTGGAAAGATGCAAATTCGCACCGAGTAGATCACGATCCTGATCTGTCAGACCAGCTCTGGCCTGAGTGAATGCAGATTTAGGTTGCGACCCATTCCTTGCGAGCTCCCGAAGTTCATGTCGGCGCTGCTGGATCTGAATTTGCGACTTCGAAACTTATCACAAGCAAAGTGAAAGTTGTCCTGGTAATCATAGTAATTAATAGACATTTGAACAAAATTGCTCGTTGAGAGAGACCAGAATTGAGAGTCAAACTTTTCAGAATGCCGAGGCTTACTAGTACTGAATCCGGATCGGGCTCATGAGTGTGTTCTCCTTTCGTCGAGAGTTCCCCGTTCGGGCGCAAGTGACCGTACACAGTGCAGTTCTTCCTCTTTCGTTCCGAGCAGTAGACAAAGCGGGAGCCGTCGGGGCAGACCTTCTTTGCGTGATATGTGTACCCATGGAGAGCGATGGGCGCATTGACATGGCCTCGACCCATTCTGAAAACGGCCACATGAGTACAATATAGAAAAAAACAGAACGAATTAGTTCATGGCAAGGGAAAATCGGAGTAATATGAAAAGCGCATGAACAAACTGTCGGCTTCAGCGGAAAAGCGAGAAAGGAGAGGCAATCAATAGGGCGGATGAGAACTAGCGCGTCATGCCGCCTTTGATATATCAAAGGCGGCGTGGAGAGAGAGATGCCAGGGCGCGAAAGACTTTCCCTCGACTCTCTAGCTCTACACACTCTCTAGTTACTCTCTAATGGCTAAAAAAGAGAGCGCAGGGGGCGAGAGAGACGAGAGAAGGCGCCTTAACATAGAGGCGGCATGACGCGATAGTTCTCATTCGATCGAATGCCGAATGACGCGCATTTCTCTCCACTTTGACGCGCGCATCTCTCCTCTTTCTCCATGACCTCTCTTCCTCTCTCTCTCCTTCTCTCTGTCTAGCAAATATGGCGTGGTAATAACTGAGGATAGGCTATTTTGAAGTTCAAATATAGAAAAGTAAGAATATTTCCAAAGATAGAAAAATTAAAATGTCCACATAACATCCGTTCAAAGATTCGGAAAGTGCATTGTATTATATTGTGAACATGGATTATTGAGAGAGGGCAGACAATACATATAAAATCAGAGATCGGGGGAAATGTAAGACCGGGAAGAAAAGCGCGCGTATGGAAAGTCTGAAGTATTGGGCAAATGAGCGCTGAATTTGTTGCTTATACAAAATTCAATTGATGATATTTCGCAGGACTTCTGTTTCAATTCATCTGAATGCGTCTTTTCGACCAGGACTGAAGAAAGAAACAGAAGATTTCGATAAGGGCAGGACGGATTGGCTCAAGGAAGGCTAAAGTTATGGCCGTTCAGTGGCCGTTACCTTGATTGCATACTCTTCGATAATGGACTAATATCTCATCACTACGGATCGTCAAAGTCAATTTTAGATGTGATCTATTTTTTTTTCTAAGCTCAACAGCGAGATCGCGTGTTCGACATTCGGAAATTTAGTGAATGAGGTTGGAGCCATCGAAAATAGTTATAATATTCATTATTTTCTCATTTTTCTTCAATAGCATGAACATATTGTAACGTTGTATCTGTTGTACACTCGTTCGAGTTCAATTGAAACTAATATTGCTTGGAAGGTTCATTGTCAGCGGTGGGTCCAGGGAAGTTCTAATGCCTCATTTCGTAGGGTGCTCGCATATCGTGAAGCACACTCATGCAAATTGCTCTATCAACGATACCCAGCTAGCCGGTACCTTCTACGACGGGCGAGTGACTGCAAGATGAACGAATGCCAATAATCGTCTGCGCTTCGACTATCCGCCCTTCTGATGATGTCAATGGGAACTATGAGTAGAGATAATTGAATGAATTCTTCCTATACCGCTTTCTTTCACTTAGTGCATCACAAGCAATTGAGATATCAGTATGAACGAAATATCCGCACTGTCAAATTTCAGTGTAGAAACAGAGGGTAGGATCGCATATGTGTAAAACACAATGAGAGACAAGCAATCTCGGAGTTGCAAAGAAAATATTCTGATGATCCCGGTGTCGACCCAGCTTACCTAATTCCTTCTCAGTAGTCCCATCGAAATAGAAGAATTACATCGAAGCTTTTTTTAAGGAACAAGTCAGCATAAGCAGCAATGCAGGGTAAGGACATAACTCGTTCCTCATCCGCATAGTAATCCTCCTATTGACACTCAGGCTGGTCTTCTCTTCCGTCTTTTCGAGAAGGAGCTTTTTCGCCATCTGCAGTGAAGCTGTTTCGTATTTCGTTATAAAAGCGACAATAAATCAGAAATTGCAAATAAGCATAATTCTGTATTTTCGATAAGACGTCGGTTTAAATAAATATTCGATCACACTTGCACCTTCCACAATAGAGTTCAAGTTGAAAATGCAAAAACCTCATCGATTTAAAAGAAAAATTTACTGATCGATCCCCCACTTCATTATAATACCAGCCTTGTCATCGCTTGCCTTATCGGCCTTCGCTGTCTTTGCCTCTCTTTCTTTCTCCGATAATCAATCTTTGCCTCTCCCGGAGTCATCTCTGGTTCCTCTCTCTATCTTTTATCGCTTATTCTGCTCATCTCGGGCTCACCTTCTCTCATTCCATTCACCAATTTCCAGGCCATTCACTGCCAGGCGACGTCGAGAGAAAAATGACGCACGCAGATGACGGTCAGTCGAGTTTTCCGAGTTTTACGGGTTGTTTATCAGGAAGGAAATGTAGTACACACGTGATGGCCCGATTTCCTCAGATTTCGATACATTTCCATTAGAATTTTCAGCTATGTAATATGCTAGACGACAAGACATTTTTCTACATCCTTCCGTTTGATCCGGCAACATTTCCTTCGCAGATATCATGGCGCTCGTGTTCGGCGGCGCGACAGTCGAGAAGACCACAGTAATCTCATCATCGCACAACGAGTCGTCGACGCACATCGAGAAGGTCGTCACCGTCACCAAGTCGTTCACTCACGACGCCGACGGAGACCACGTCACCGTCGAGGTCCACAAGGAGGTCGGAGCTGAGGACCACGGAGAGGAGGTTACATTGATTTTATTAGCAGAAACATTGTCATCAGCTACTCAATATTGCTTGTTTTTTGGTCATTGATCGTATTAAGCAAACACTTTCTATCTTTAAAGATGTTTAACTTCCTGCAGCTCTATAAGCACTCCTCCGCGACGTTCGAGGCACACGTGGAGACCCTGGCTAATGGAGAGCACAAGCTGCAGCTGGACAGCATCTCCCTCCATAAGGTGAGCGATAAACTAAGGCTGTCTTTCTTGCGAGAACGTGTGCAGGACATAATTCTGGCACAAAGAAAGTCTGACGAATCTGTGAAATCGACAGAAGACGGCCAATTGAAACGAAGAAGTCCTCATGAGTCACTGATCTTGATTGATAGTTTCAACAGTCCTCAATGCGCATTCCAATCTGAAAGTTGCCTGACTCATCAGGCTCTCATTGTGCCAGAATTCGAGTTATATTCTATGAGAGAAATCCTGACTCATGCCTGTTCAGGACGTTGAGCTGCCCAACGGCCATGATATCGGCGTGGACGTTCACCTGGTAAGAGAAATTTGTCGACTACAGTTAGGTTTAAAGCGCCAGATGTGCACACTTTGCGTGGTCATGCTCGCTCCAAGTAGAATTTTGTGTGTGCTCAAGCATTGTTTCGCCGGCTCTGATAAGGCGAGGGGAAGAAGGGACTGCGCTCGATAAAAACGTGAAACGGACATGAATAGAGAGGCGCCTGTATGCATAAAGTGCGTAAAAACGAGAGGGTGAAGAGGGATGAGTTTGCCCAGGTTATGGCAATTCCAACAAAGGAGTGAGAAAAAGAGTGAGAAGTTACGGCGCAAGGAGGAAGAGCGAGACCTTCCTTAGTCAGTCGCAAGCGCTCTCCTAGTCATGTCCGTTCCACCTAAGGATGAAGAAATCCTACATGTATTGGTTGGTTCATAAACTGCATGTATCTGCTCACATTTTCTCACAAACCTCTGCCAAATCTTTCATCGTCTTCGTATTCAGTGCCTTTGAAGCCTATGAGTGAACAAAACATCACTTTATTGCTCCAGATTGTAATTCAGAGATAAGATGAAGGGATCATCATAACTTTATACTTCATTAATATCGCATCAAAGATTTTTCGCAGGAACGGGCAGCAGAGCTTAATGACCGCTCTCCCTCTCGACTCTCGACGGCGACGGACGCCACGAGCATCCTCGCCGAGTCCTACCACGTCCATGACGACCATCACGAGGAACAGGAGTTGAACGTCCATCTGGGAGAGGAAGAGGTCAGCGATGTGGAATGGTTCTGCTTACTTACAAGATTCATCTTCAATGGCCGGTCATATCTACCTGTTCTTGACTGTTTGATGCAATGCGATCTGCTGTCGAACTATTGAAATATTTAAAACATCATCTTTCCAGGCTCACCATCACCACGACCCGATTCCCTTCCGCACCGCTCAGCAGGACGCTCTCGTCGCTCAGTTCAAGGAGCTCCACGCACCTCCTGTACGAATCTAGGGAACCAGTACTCTGGAAACTGCTTCTTTTCAGCCCCTCCCCACCTCTGCGCCGCCCTCGGAGCACGTGAGCCGCAGAGGAACCTACATCGAGGAGGTCGGTTGAAGTAGCACGGAGATGATGAGATTGAAACCTCGATTCGACCTTATTTTCTTTTTCGAAAGGATACTTTCAGACCTCGATCATCGATGATCCCATCGAAATCGACCGAGAGCACGAGCTGGAGAGAATCCGCATCGAGGCCGAGAGAGTCGCCGAGCTCAAGAGAACCCTCAGCAAGGTATTCACTCCCGCAATGATAGTGGATTTGCAATGCTAGTCCTTGCTACGAATCGCGCTCTCCTGATTGCAGTCTTCTCGAATTGCCAGCCCTCTCTCCTTGTGTATTCGTTTACATGTTTCTTTCGTTCATAACATACTCATTCCTGTCTACACATTTTGGCATTCCTCCTCAGCCAGGGGATTATGCACAGAACTCTAGTAGGTATAGTCTGTAGTCTGCCGCTCGCATCGAATGGCGCTCCCTTATCTCTGGCTCCAAGCCTCTCTGTATAATACATCACCGCTCGTAAAATGCGACAACGCTTAGAACGACAATTGAAACCTGGGAATTGTGACAATAATGAATAGCGGGGACTAAATTGGAACAAAAAAATATGATGTGCTAGATTTGTATTGGACGTGAAACTAATCCTATCACATAGATCGGCACACAAAAGCCCAACGAGTAGATTACGGTTTGAACACAAGAATAATGTAATCAGGGTTCAAAGGTTATCATGAAACGCACTGAGACTTTAGCTTAGGAATCATTGATATATCAACTTTTCCTGATCAACGCTTCGACCAGTCCTGCTTAAAGGTCCTCCGAAATCATCGATTTTTTTCAAATTCGCGGCTTGTGATTGAACCGCAAGCCCTAGCGCGCAATTTCAAAAATTTTACAGTATCATACAGTACATTGAGCACAATCGGGGTGCAAGGACAAGAACAAGGGAGGTATTTTCTGGACAAGGAGGTATTTTCGGTTGATGGTCGATAATTGTGTCATGTTAGATCAAGACTAAGTACAGTACCCAATCGATCGTACAGTACCCAGGATACCGTATGACGCTACCGTAACCCAGATTATTGCGAACTAACTTTATTTTCAGAAAGTCAAGGTAACGTACCCAATCGATCCTACTGTCCCCATACCGTAACCCAGTGTACAGTACCCTTGCTACCGTAATCCACACCACTGCGGTCAATCGTAAACTGACTTTTTTCAAAACGTTTTCCATTGAGTTGATTCTTGCTCTATACCGTACACAATCGATCGTACAGTAACTCCAGATACCGTATACCGCTACCGTAACCTACCGTAACCCCGATAATCGATGATTAACTTTATTTTTAGAAAATCAAGATACAGTACCCAATCGATAGTAGAGTACCCACAGATACCGTATACCGCTACCGTAACCTACCGTAGTCTACCGTAACCCCGATAATCGACGATTAACTTTATTCACAGAAAGACGAGATACTGTACGAAATCGATAGTACAGTACCCCCAGATACCATATACCGTTACCGTAACCTACCGTAACCCCGAATATAGCGAACTGGCTTTTGTCTCTTTTTTTTACAATTTTCTTTCTATTGAGTTGGCTGTTGGACTATAACATACTCTCTTGGTCAATGTCGTATTTTTAAAGTGTCTCGAAATATGGTAATTATGTCACCGTATCCCGCGGTTATCATGCACCTTTTTCCAAATATATTCCTTTCTTTCTTTCGATTTTCGTAGAATCATAATTACGATATCGTTTAATTATACCGTACTCAAATGCACTATACACGCTACTGTATGCTATAATTAAATGATTTATTTTGTGCCTTTTTTGAAATTCTTTGTTTTTGCAAAACTTATGATTGATATATTATTAATAGTATCATTTTAATCTTTGCTATTTTCGGGATTGGTCTCTAGTAGCGGCGTAAAACTGGAGCAAGCAAACAATGAGCGTATTCTTCCTGTCATATGGAGTCATTGCTAAGCCCCGCGTCGGCCACAACTGAAGGCACTCTTAGGGACTCTCCCCCAACCCCCCACTCCGACAACAGGAATTATTGCTCGTATTATCAGTTCGCTCTCCTTAGTTCTACGAACGCATCTTTATGCCTTATCTCGAGAAAAGCAACTGTCATATCTCTATGTTATTATCGATAACGACGGCATAGGTACCTCCACACTGCACTCAAACGTATATGAGAAACAGAGTGAGTGAACCTATTTGTGAAGACCCTTGGCAAAGTGAACAAATCGAAAACGCCCAAAATGTGTACACATGTAGTATGCGACGAAGCATGCTTACCCACCACGTATTTAGTGTTCTAGATCATTCCGAACGAAGTGCGCCTAACTTTAGGGGTGCTACCGTAATCCCACGATTTATATTATTTCGTCATCGATTTGAACGGCGCATATTCTAAAAGATCTGCCGCTGACTACACATTATACCACTCAAGTTTCATTTCGATCTAATTCAACCCCTTCGAGAAAAATCGAAAAGTCGAAAAAAATTTTGAATTTTAAATTTTAGTTCGTTTAGATGGGTGGGTATGAGCAAATTTTATTTCAGTGTTGTATATAGCACCAATGATACATTCTAAAATAAAAATATGGAAAAAATAAAAAGGTCGGTTTTTGAGATATTGACTAAAAACTACTAAATCTTAGAATAAAGCCAGTTTGTGATAAGATCGATAACCTACCGTACCCCATCCTGGATGCAGTGCTCGATAAACTAAATCGATTAGCACTTGCAGCATTTCGAAATTCCTTCGTGCGCGCGGGAGCGCAGGTATTTAAAAGCTACCATAACCATGTAGAATTACGGTAGCTTTTAAAAACCTGCGCTCCCGCGCGCGCGAAGGAATACCGAAATTCTAATAATGGTAATTGATTTCCCTCATAAAGCACTTCATGTTGGATGGGGTACGGTAGGCCGCTGAGCTCATCAAAAACTGACTTTATTCTGAGATTTTGTCGTTTTTCGTCAATATCTCAAAAACCGACCTTCTTATTTTTTCCATATTTTTATTTTAGAATGTATCATGGGTGCTCTATGCAACACTGAAATAAAAATGGCTCATCCCCTCCCATCTGAACGAACTAAAATTCAAAATTCTTTTCGACTTTTCGATTTTTCCCGAAGGGTTTGAATCAGATGGAAATGAAACTTGGGTGGTATAATAGGCAGGCAGCGTCGGATGTTTTAGAATATTCGCCGTTCTAATCGATGATGAAATGATAAAAATCGTTGGATTACGGTAGCACCTCTAAAGTTAGGCGCACTTCGCTGGGAATGATTTAGAACACTAAATAAGTGGTGGATGAGCAGGCTTCGTAGAGTATTACATGTTTTGGGCGATTTCGATTTTTTTCACTTTGCCAAAGGTCTTCACAAAAATGTTCACTCACTCAGATAATTTCTCATAATACCACAAGCCAAAGTCGAACACAAATCACTGTTTCTTACTGAATAGCAACGTTTAAATTAATAATAACATGGGATATGCGTTTGCTTTCGGAGGGGTATTGTACAATTGGTACGGCGTACACTAAGATCCACTCAATTAAAAAAAGTTTTGAAAAAAGTCAGTTAACGATTGACCACAGTGGTGTGTATTACGGTAGCGAGGGGTACTGTACACTGGACACGGTATACAACGAATCAACTCAATTGAATTAGTTTTGGAAAAAAGCCAGTTCGCGATATTCGGGGTTACGGTAGGTTACGGTAGGTTAAGGTAGCGGTATACGGTATCTGGGGTACTGTACTATCGATTGCTTACAGTATCTTGACTTTCTGAAAATAAAGTTAATTCACGATTATCGAGGTTACGGTAGGCTACGGTAGGTTACGGTACCAGCATACGGTATCTGGGGTACTGTACTATCGATTGCGTACAGTATCTTGACTTTCTGAAAATAAAGTTAATTCACGATTATCGAGGTTACGGTAGGCTACGGTAGGTTACGGTACCAGTATACGGTATATGGGGGTACTGTACTATCGATTGCGTACAGTATCTCGAATTTCTGTGAATAAAATTAATCATCGATTATCGGGGTTACGGTAGGCTACGGTAGGTTACGGTAGCGGTATACGGTATCTGTGGGTGCTGTACTATCGATTGCGTATAGTATCTCGAATTTCTGTGAATAAAGTTAATTCACGATTATCGAGGTTACGGTAGGCTACGGTAGGTTACGGTACCAGCATACGGTATCTGGGGTACTGTACTATCGATTGCGTACAGTATCTTGACTTTCTGAAAATAAAGTTAATTCACGATTATCGAGGTTACGGTAGGCTACGGTAGGTTACGGTACCAGTATACGGTATATGGGGGTACTGTACTATCGATTGCGTACAGTATCTCGAATTTCTGTGAATAAAATTAATCATCGATTATCGGGGTTACGGTAGGCTACGGTAGGTTACGGTAGCGGTATACGGTATCTGTGGGTGCTGTACTATCGATTGCGTATAGTATCTCGAATTTCTGTGAATAAAATTAATCATCGATTATCGGGGTTACGGTAGGCTACGGTAGGTTACGGTAGCGGTATAGGGTATCTGGGGTTACTGTACGATCGATTAGGTACGGTATAGAGCAAGAATCAACTCAATGAAAACATTTTGGGAAAAAACAGTTTACGATTGACCGCAGCGGTGTGGATTACGGTAGCAAGGGTACTGTACACTGGGTTACGGTATGGGTACAGTAGGATCGATTGGTTACGATATCTTGACTTTTTATTAATAAAGTCAGTTCTCAATAATTAGGGTTACTGTAGCGGTATACGGTATCTAGGTGTACTGTACTATCGATTGGTTATGGTACTTAGTCTTGACCTACCCATGACCTACTATCGATTTTCACAATGACCCCCTATACATGCCTTGTGCACCGCACCCCCCTCATTCTCGCCTCCATTTCTGGGCAGCTATGAATACTACCCTACAGTAATCACTATTTGAAATTGTCTCTATCCTACCACGATCGTGCGGTTCAATCCATTCGATATTTCACACATTATCGCTAATTACGAGCCCTGGGGCTATTTTCGTTCAATTTCTTTGTTGCTGGCACATTTTTCTCACTGAATAGCAACGTTTAAAACAATAATAAGAGGGGGTAATTTTTGGCTTTCGGAGGACCTTTAATTATGATTCTCATTCGTTGAGGCTTCCGAGGTGGCTCACCACAACCATCACCATCACACCGAGGACTATTCATCTGATGAGGAAGGCTCCGTCGTCCCCCTCTCTGCCACTCACTACGAGTTCGACGACAGAGCATCGGTAGGTCAATGTGGATTATGTGATCGTTTGACTTTTACGACTAAAGACTTCATTGTGTTGTGCTAGTAGCTTCCATAAATCTCGTGAGGGCTGAATATATTCTAAAGTACTAGTTGCGGATTAGAAGCAACCTTGTGAGAAGAGTGAAAGTGGAGGGATCAGAGTTGCAACGATTACTGCTGGGGCTTATCCGATTGTGCGGGTGTGCCAATGATCCCACCTTGGGTCATGAGACTGCGAAAACCTGTTCCTGTTTCCACCAGCTTTTTGCGCCTTCTGTCTGGGTCAGCTGGGGGCGCGCATTAATTCGTTTTTCCCTCGTGAACATGTCTAAACTAAAAATTAATCAACTTTTTTTCCTGAAAAAAATGTTGTTGTTCAAAATTCGCTGAATTTACATTTTTTGAGTTGCTTACTCAGCGTATTAGTTGCTTCTTCAGCGCATATAAATGAGACATTGTTCTTCAAACTTCGCCAAACTCAAATCTTCTGGATTGCATATTCAGCGTATTTCATACTTGTAGATCGCACGCACCGAGTCCTTCCGCTCTCAGCACACCGAGAAGCGGGACAGCATCGACGTCTACCACGAGCACGAGCACCACGTAATCTTTGATCTTTGATCTCTATCGGCAGTAACGTTCCCTAGAAGCACTTTGGACAGCAGGGGAGCGAATTCCTAGCAGTAGCCGTAGTCGTCTCCTGACGACCGTAATATCGTTTTACGTGGCAGCACCTTTACCTTTTTACCTTTGCGTTTATGGCCAGCGCTTATACTGGGCATAATCACTGCTTGCTAAAGAAATTGCATCTCTCTTGGTTAGATGATTCTCGCGAAGGAAAGAATCGCAATAATCGGGTTACAGATGTTAGATTGACAGTCATCTCTACAAAAGACAACGGTCGGCCCCTCCTCATTGGCTTTCTGATTCAATCATTGCTACAATTTGTCATCAACTTCTCTGTTACCGAGACGTACTTATCAATAAGTCGATGAGCGCATTTTGAGTCATCATGATTAGAAAGGGCTTCATCTTCCCCAGTTCTTCTCGGATAGAGATGATTAGAGGCGCACCTTGTCAGGAACCGCTCGCGTGCTTGCTATACGTTTATCTCGCTCATATCACCACTTTCCGCTTCCATAAAATCTTTGCAAGTTTTCACCTTGCAAACATTGTCTTGAGCATACTCCATCTGATTATTGATCAAAAATTATCGGGAATAATGCTAAATGTTGTAGGAGCATCCGATCGCGGAGGCAGTCGTCGAGCTTGCAGCAGTTGCAGCAGTCGAGAAGAAGATCGAAGAGCACGCGATGGAAGCTGCAGCTCACCACGATGAGGTGAGCAACAAAAATTCACTTTTTAGGCGTTTCCGTACGATCTTTGACAACTTGCAAGATATGAGTCACCAAAGGGTTGACTGTTTGAATACTTCCCAGTATAAATTCCCAGTATGTCCGTTGAATAATCGAATGGGGCCAGAATCTTGCCCACGCAAAGCCAGCTTAGTGTCGAATCATCGCCGCCTTATCTCTGTCGATCAATATAGGAATGATAAATCATATTGCAACCTGACCTCTCTCAATGGCTGAAGAGCTCCCCCACCACTCCTGCAATTCATGATTAGATGTTTCATTTATGGTATCGTCGTGCCTCGGACGCAGA
This sequence comes from Pristionchus mayeri, assembly GCA_036245805.1. Lineage (NCBI taxonomy): Eukaryota > Metazoa > Nematoda > Chromadorea > Rhabditida > Neodiplogasteridae > Pristionchus > Pristionchus mayeri. Next base: position 44,316,490 of record BTRK01000006.1, read on the forward strand.
GAAATTATTATTGTTATTAGTATTATTATTATTGCAGCCGATGATCGGATTGGGCGCCTCGGTCGAGCCCATCCACATCCAGGCACCCGTCACCTCGCCCCTCACCGAGTCCGTCTTCATGAGCCCCGTCTCGCCCGTGCCCGAGGTTGGTCTTTCATTTACCTTACATTTCCGGGTAATACAGTCAGCTTAATGCCAACTTTCATCCCAGGGTTGATTTCCCGTTTGTTAGGAAATAGTCAATGGTTTCAGGGCGATTCCGACTCGCACGCATCTTCTCTCAACCCCCGCTTCTCTGGACCTCATATCCGCGACTCGATCAAGGCTGTGGAGGTATCATCTCCGCCATGCTCATTAAGGGCTGCTTTGAAATGGCATGATAGCAACAATCAGCATGGCCGATTTGAAGGTGCTCGAGCACGAGCTCGACCATCATCATCATCATCACCACCACCATCACGAGCAGCCCTTCGCTCGTCATGACTCGGTCACCTCGGCCGGCTCGGCTCTGCGCACTCTCGAAGCCCTGGACGACGCCCTGCACCAGCACAGCTCAGTGAGAGCCGTAGACAAACCTCTCGTATGATCATTTGTGAGCACGGCTAGCGCGTGTCAAGTATGAGCACTCACTTGCACGTTTCTGGAATCATCTGTGTGTGCTACATATCTTTCGTTAAATAGCAAAACTTCTCATTGAATGATTTGTTTTTGTATTCACATAAATGTCAAACTCTGAAAGGCCGGTTTGCAGGGTCTGCGCGACTCCTCGAGCGTGCCGCCCTCGCCCGCGCCTTCCAGAGTGAGCACGCACGATTTTGAGAAATACGCCCATCACTAATCACCTTCCCATATTGTTGCACATCACAAACCATCGATTGCTTCTCAATATCAGAATTGCATGATTCACTAACACATGTTGATCTCCAGGACGACGGCGCCTACTCCCTGAACGGATCCGTCCGCAACAAGCACCATCTCTACGAGCGTCTTGGCTCGTACTCTCGCGCCTCCACTCCCTCCGGGCCTCCTCCTCCCGTCCCCCTCTGGGACCTGATCAAGGAAGTGTGTGGCATGGACTAATCTGTTTGAAACTAACCTCTTTCGATTATGTCTACTACTAACACATTCTTTGTTTCCACTTAAAAATTGCATATTAGAAAGCAAAGTGGCATTTTCGAAAGTACATGTGTTAAGGAGGAAGCTGCTCGCGAGGAGAACGTGCGTGACGCGCCCGCGCCCCTCCAGCGCGCCGCTCCCATGTCCCACCTCGAGGGCATCTCCTCGACGCACTCCGTCTCCACCGGCTCAGACGTCCACCATCACGAGGCCGCCGTGAGTGACCTCGAGATAATTTGCAAAATATCCGCATCTCCGGACTGTTCGTGGTCGCCCACTTACGTCCGTAGAATCGCTTGGCGTGCCTTACGACCTTTACCTATCTCTTCCCACTCCCAGGTCGAGGCCGTGGTCATCGCCCATCACATTGCCCACGAGCATAACGACGCGAAGTCTCTCCAAGGATCGGTCCGTTCAACCTCCTCTCGCTACGGATCCAAGCACAGCCTCGCTCAGAACATCGGAGGCGGAGCTGCGCCCGCTGCAGCTGCAGTCATCGGAGGAGGCGTCGAGCCGGCCAGAGTGTGTACTACGAGAGTTCGAGAAACGATACCACGCTCTCTTTATTATATGCTAGCTATCGCCGCTCTACCGGTCTAAAGACTATGCAGAAGGAAGATAGCGTGTAGCTTTTGTCTAGGAAGATAGTGGTTTCTTACCTTAGCTTTGTACAGTTATCAAAGTGTGTTTGTCGCCATACCGATTTCACCTCTGAATTTCGAAATATTTTAGCCGAAAAAAAATAGTATTTTTCCAGAAGTTCACCGCCGACTCTAACCACTCTTCGTGCAAGTCTCGTGGAACCACGCTGACGGTGAGCTGAATTCTTGATCTTTGATCTCTTCACTTTTTGCTTCCGAGTTGAGTGATATGTCGCCCTGCCAATCGATCGAGTTGCATGACAAAAAGTGAGCTTGTCATCGTTCGTCATTCCTATTCCCTCTGTGTTTATCAGTGTTGGGTGTGGGGAGTGAGAGGAAGAGGGGATCGTTTCATGATTGCATCGAGTGACGTGTCCACAAGATATTGTGTGCAGAGACAGGGAAGGGAGAGAAGCACAGGGGTCGAAGGCCGAATTAAGAAAAGACATAAGGATAATAAAGCTGCTTCAAAAATCAAAAGCTATACTATCATCTCGTTCAGCTCGTCGAGGACGCACCCCGCTCTCGTGGATCCACCCTCACTGAGGCCAACGTGAATGGAGTTCACGCTCATGAAGTTTGTGCTATTTTTAAATCGGATATGTTTTTTCCATAGCAAATCCTTACTGATTTCGCTATCAGTTGATTGACCAAATAGTGAGAATTTCAGCACCACCACCACACCGTCGGCGAGGTCGTCGCTGCTCACATCATCCACGAGCACATCGAGAGACGCGTCGAGGAGGAGATCGCCAAGGAGATCATCCATCACCAGCTCGTGAGTTTTCGGAGCAGTAATCTCCTTGAGAACGACTAGTAAATAGTATCGCAACTGCGCTGATATCGATTGTTTCTATGCAGCAGCAGCAGTCGACCATCGAGTACGAGCACCAGAAGCCCGTCGACTCGCTCCTCTCCAAGTTCGGAGGCGGAAAGAAGAAGGCCTACACCAAGGTGGGTCCCCCCCTTCAACCTCAGTCTCAACCAGCCGCTTCTAGACATCGAGATATGACACCACTGTATCTTCATTTCATTCATTCTTCCGCAACTAAATCGGTCGAGAGAGCATTTGTAGAAACGGCGATCGGCATATCTATACTCTATTCTCCAGGAGGAAGCCGACATCCGTCGTCGCGAGATCGAGGCCGAGGAGGCTGCTCGTCGTGCTGTCGAGTTCGCGCGTCTGGAGGCCGAACGTCGTGCTATTGAAGAGGCGGCGGCGCTCGCAGCTGCCCACCGCGCGGCCGAAGAGGCGCGTCTTGCGGCTATCCGCGCTGAGGAGGAGATCCGCCTCGCGGCCATCCGCGCCGCCGAGGAGGAGGCTGCGCGCCACGTAGCCCAGGCAGCAGCAGCTGCAGCAATTCTGCACCACGAGCAGCAGCAGGCCGCACCTGCCGCTGCTTCTCGCCACCACTCGCGCTCGCCGTCCGTCGTCTCGCACAAATCGACTGGCTCTTACTACGTGCCACCGATGGCGGTGAGTTAACGTCTCAAGTAGAGTACGAAACGGCTGTGATACTATCTTGATCCTGCAACCTGTCTGTACAATTGCAGTGGTGAGAGAGTGTGTATAATGATGAGAGCAAAGTATCTTTACACGCCAATTCTAATGATGTCGTTCGAATTTTCAGCATGAAGTGGCTCCTGTGGCCTCACGTCGCGACTCGTACGCAATGATCGGCACCACTCGCTCTGTGGCTGGATACCGCCAGGCCGCAGCCGGCAACCCCTTCGCCACTCGTGAGAACTTATTTTTATTATTCTTATTCTTTATTCAAAAAAATTTACATGGGACCGGAGTGACGTGATGAGGAGATTAGGTGGTATTTTGACCTATTCACTTATCGTTGAGACGATGGCATTATCGTTATTACTTTGCGAAACAGTTCGCGCGTTCCCGATGAATGAAGCAAAGAAAAGGTGGTTCGTATTGCAGTGCAGCGTCCTCCTGCGCAGCACCGCGTTATTCCCGGATACACGCGCAACCCGATGACGTCGCCGTCGCTGGTGAAGAAGTCGCCGATGGTCGCCGCCGTCGAGGCCAACAAGTTCTCCTCGGTACGCGTCGTGCGCAATGTGCGCGGATTCATCAAGGTCAGCAGCGGCCTCGATTGCACGTGAAAACTCGGAGCGGAACGAGGGGTGCAGACCGGCACTTACATGCATTGATTAGAATCGTGATTTTGATATTTTTGTGTGAATAAACGCCAAGTTGATAAAATAACATCATACTGCATGGAAGTGCCGGGACGATGGGCGCTAGGTCGAATGAGAACCGACTGGATGAGAACCAAAACAGTACCCTTCTCCATGATTTTGGCAGAATAACTCCTGGAAGTGTAAGAACGTATTCTGAAAATACTGGGGAAGGATATTTTTTTATTCTTATCCGTTGGGTTCTCATCCCACCTAGTACCAGACGATGCAGCCGCGTTCTGTTCCACTGTCTTTTGCATGTGTATGTGTGCACTGCCGATGCACCGATGAGCTGAGTAGCACAGTAGAAATAGTGTTGACCGTGCATATTCCAATTTTGCGAACTCAAATAACAAAGTGCGCAATCAGCACCTTCCAGGAGTGGGGACAGAAGGACTTCGTGCCTCCAGCGCGCTCTCCCCTCTCGCCCACCCTCGCCGTCTGGCATGAGGAGGGCAGCGCGTCGGTGAGTGCAATTTGAAGTTTTAATCGATAATATACCATCTATGCCCAGAAAAATCGATAATTTTATAATGTTGAATTGTAGCGCCGTTCGTCGGTGATCTCTGAGGGCGGACAGTCGCTGATCGGTCGCCCCGCTCACATCCAGGCCGCTCCCCGACACTCGGTGAGGCTCATTTCGAAAACTAATTCCAGTCAACTCCATCCGTGTACATCATTTTCATTGATTAGTAGAGTAGGCTGATCTATTGTTGGCTCGCATAGAGATGAGAGGGAGAGGAATTAATTGCAGCCCTAATAGCCATATTGTGCATTAGGAAAATGGCAAACTCGATCATTAGGTTCATTCTTAACCCATATTCTTATTCAGATCGAGGTGCCGCCCACTCCCACCGATGCAGCCGTCCCTCTGACTCCTCTTACTGAGCGTCGGCGTGAGTACGAGCACACCGCCTCCATCACCGGAGCCGTCGAACACCACAGCGGCCTTCCTCCCATGGTCAATCTGCTCGCGTAGAGAGGTCTTAGTCTGTAGACCATCTTCTATTTTATGAGGCGTATGCCATCAAACGCTGATTTTCCTCCCAGTATCTGTTCGGTTCTTGATTTGTAGTGGTCACTATGAGTGACAAGTTATTTTCAGATTTCTATCATTTGATATTGTATCGTTGCACCGCACCTATTCTCAATAGTAAAATATCCTTCATCTTTCCGTAGGGCGTTCGCCGGTACCATCAACCGACCAGATTCACTTCCCACAGTGAATCCGCGTCGCAAGTTGATATCGAGATACGCCAGGCAGTATCATAACATTGAATCGTCACATCTGTATCCTGTAGCATAGCAGCACTTTCACTGATTAGTTTCCAATTAATAACGCATCCTTGTACGTATGTATTGTATGCAACTGTGGATAAACATTCATTTTTAGAAGGTCAAGGCAAGTCACGACAACCATTTTTGTGTAGCGGATAATTGTGAGAAACCAGAGTAGTACACGCATATCAGGCCTCTCACGAGAGAATCGGGACAAATCGGCGTTTTCAGTTGACATTCGAATTTTCGAAAATCTTGTTTCTCATGTTTCTATTAAGAACTTGTTTGGTTAAGACGAAATCCGAAGTTTTAGATTTTTATCATGCGTTGCAGCTGCAGCAGGCTGCTGCAAAGTTGAGTCGAAGGGGCTTGGTTTTGGGGTTTTCCACATGTAAAAGTGGTGCTTTTTGTTTACCAAAGTGTTTTTATGATCAAATTAACCATTTTGGCTCACTATTTTCATTTCTCACTTGTACGGCCCTTGCAGCAGATGCATTTCAGACAGGTTTTTATTTCACCACAGGAGCCAGTTTTTTTTTGCGCCTCTCCAGACTTTACCAGTTTGTAGAGCTCGAAATTCTGCAAATACCCTATTTTTTGCAGATTTTATCTCGGGGGTCCTGGTAGTCTCCCAGGTCGTCAAAACTCTCGTAATGGGCTGCACGGTTCACCCTTCGTGAAATAAAACTCACAAGGTCGCAGGTTTCGAGTCCCGGCAAAGGAAAAGTTGTATTTTGCAATTGGTTTTCATAGATATAATCATGCATTATGTTATTCCTTGCGTTACCACGTCGGCAAAAATATTTTTGCATGCACCGGGACTCGAACCTGCTACCTTGTGAGTTTCGTGACGACGGGTGAACCGTGCAGCCCATTACGAGAGTTTTGACGACCTGGGAAACTACCAGGACCCCCGAGATAAAATCTGCAAAAAATAGGGTATGTGCAGAATTTCGAGCTCTACAAACTGGTAAAGTTTGGAGAGGCGCAAAAAATATTGGCTCCTGTTGTGAAATAAAAATGTTTGGCATGCATCTGCTGCAAGGGTCGCAAAAGTGCGAAATGAAAATAGTGAGCCAAAATGGTTAATTTGATAATAAAAACACTTTTGTAAACAAAAAGCACCACTTTTGCATGTGGAAAACCCCAAAACCAATGTCGTTCGTCTCAACTTTGCAGCAGTCTGCTGCAGCTGCAAAATCGAATTGGTTGGAAACGAACTGGGATAGCCTTCTAAGACCCAACCCCAAACTAAAAACCATTTTTATTTAAATATTTATATTTTTGATGTCAACTTGTTGTCCCGATTTTCTGGTGAGAGGACTGATATTCTTCCTGGTTTATTCAGATTGCGTGAACGAGGGAAATGTATCCTCGGGCGAGAGACAGAGGGAGAGATTCGACGGCCGAGAGGGAGAGGCGGTAGCTGAATCCTGTGCATACAATGGAGGCGTAAAGGGGAAGGAGTATCCCCTCTCCGATTCAATACAGATTCCGCCGCTTTTCATTCATCTCCCTGTTGTCAATCGCATCCGGAATCTCTCACATTCCGCGCGTCTCACTTTCAAAAAGTGTTCGCTTTTCGTAGCTGCTTCGCACATTCCGGTATCCGTCCATTCATCGTGCTTTTTAGCGTAAGCGCTAGACTGAGTAATCACCGTCGAAGAATGAGGTTCGCTTTTCGTAGCTGCTTCGCACGTTCCGGTATCCGTCCATTCATCGTGCTTTTTAGCGTAAGCGCTAGCCTGAGTAATCACCGTCGAAGAATGAGGGAGGGAAGCAGTATTAGCTGCTGTGCTGTCGGGTGATTAGGTGTCTGTGTAATGAGCTTAGCTGGACTAGTCGCGTCAGGCGCGCTCAAAAAACACAACAACAAAAAGCAGTCGAGAAGCGGCGCTTCGCTATAGTCGTTTTGCAGTTTGGCGGAGTGTTCAGTGCATGCTTTTCTGCCATTGCGAAAGTGTGACCTCGTCTGATATCGCGTGGATTTCGTGTCTCTCTGTTCGTGACTCAGTGAGAAGACGCTGAATTTGCAGAGCCAAAACGTCCGCTGGACTCCGTGGGAACTCGGAGCAATGTTTCTTGACGAGGGAGGATGTACGTTTCTTATCCATTTCGAGCAACGCACTATCTCGATCAAGATCGGCATCCAACATGCGTTTTGTGAATTGAAATTCGCATAAAAATCAAATCAGCTGGGTCATAACTCGGGGGCAAACAAACACAGCTTTTGTTCCGCCGCGCCCTATGCCGCGGCAGTCGAATTAAGACTCTCTTATCATCATTTCAACCTTTCAACCTCTCCCGCTCCCTCTCTCGCGTGACGAAACCGCCTCATAATTGTTAGTTATTGCCCCGCTTACTTGATTGCGCTTGCTCAGGTTTTCCTCTCTCATTCATGGAACGGAATAAGCGCCACAAGCATGCGAATGCTGCCAAGAAAGAGTTCATCTTCGGACCTGATCAGGCGAGTTGTTTACATTTCCTTCCATATCTTCCCTTTATTCTGAGGTTATTGCTATCAGTGTAAGTGTGTTCTCACCTGACTACATGGAACACTTGACGAATCAGCTGTTGTCGTAGAGTAATTGAACGATCAAAGCGGAAAAGTGCTCGCACCCTTCTCCCTCCCTCTGATGCTTCCACGTTATCATCGAGTCATAAAGAACAATGCTGAGCAAACACATATTGGATGAAAGAGCGCCAGTTGCAGAGGGAGAAAAAGGCAGGGAGAGAAAGAACAATCGAGGAAGTAGTGCGTCAAAAACAAAGGCCAATCTGATATTTCAACAAATTTAGCCTTTTAAACTGGCCTAGGTGCTTTCTCCCAGGTATCGATAACGGGATGCACATTTGGCTATTCTTTTTAGCGGTTAATTCATATGATAAATTTCAGTCACAATCCTACCGAAAGACCATCCTGCTGATCGGTCCGAAGGCTTCGGGCAAGACTGCGCTCGTCAACTCATTCGCTAACTTCGTAAATAATGTGACCGCATCGGCTCCCTACCGCCTACACATAACTCCTGTCAACGAGAAAGGTGAAGTATTCAATGTAGAGCTAACTCTAACAGAAAATGGTAGAAACAGAGGAATTGTACTGTAATAAGGCAAATTGTATCGTAAACATGCAGCAAGTCCGAACTCCTCGATGAACTACGCTCCTACTCACTCCGTCTCTTCGTACGTCTTCCAGAATACTCCCCTCGGCTTCCCCATAGCACTCGTCGACACGCCGTCCATTGGAGTGACTGAAGGAGGTGAGCAATACGAGAATTTCAGGAAATAATAAAAATTCACACACTGAATAGTTTCTGGTTGAGAATTTTAGTCAATTCCGAATTCTACACAATTATAAATGCTACAGATTCATCGACATCTTCTTCGGTGGATCAGATCAAGACGTGGGTAGAGCAGGACTATCAGCGACCTCTCGAAGACCTTGAGGTGACGAAAAAAGATTTTTAAAAATGTCCATAGTGTTAGGCATTCATCATTCACATGGCACTGATCACGAAATGGCAGCATTATGAGGCAATTTCACTACAGATCTGGTTCGTAATGTCTGCTGTTGACTCTGATTTTTCGAGTGAGGCTGAGGATGATCTGCAGGTGGTACTCGACGCAGTGGAGTGGAAGGTGATCTTTGAGGTTTAACGTTTGTCACCAACGCATTTAGCAATGTTACTAAAATGAACGGTAACAGTGACATATCGTAAAATTTGAAAAGAATATCTATATTTTTTATTTGAGGTCGCGCTTTAGGTTTAGAAGCGAAATGAAGCATGAAATTTTCATGAAATTCAAAATTTCAGGCAAAGAATCTGAATTCCAGGTCCGTATCATTCCCGTAATAACGTTTGCGAAGAAGCGAAAGCCGATTCTAGCGCAAAGGGAGCTTACGAGATTGGGATTCAAATGCGAGGTCAGTCGATTCCGTATTTCTAGCTAAATTCAAATGTACATCCCATTTTCGAGAATGGGCCCGAGTTCGAATACTGCTTTGATAGTGGAAGTTTGGGCGGAGTTTTTACACCGTTTTGAAAGAAAACTTAAAAAACTGAGATACATCCTTACAGAACGAGGGAGTAGACTACTTCACCATCAACAATGGTTCGATCCTCGGATTGAGCACCGAGATGCTGGAGATAAACGCGGTTCCGTACGAGATAGGAATGGAGAATCTGCGTGCTCTCGTCCTTTCCCAGAGAGAGCCTGAGCTGTGAGTGAGCAACATATTTCAGTATCTGTTCAGTGGAAAGATAAATTCAAATGTTCATTCTATCATTCTACAAAATTGCCTCTAACAATTTGCGTAGGAACGCATTTTAGAATTCCCCTTCGTGTGTCCACTATCGAGGGATCGTTGAAGTTCTCCACCGGATCATATTCTGATCAATCTGAGCCTTCAGAAACTTCGGTGATTTTTTTTGATTTTGGAACGCAATCAATGCTTAATTTCAGTCAACACCATCAATTTCTCCGGTGAAGGCCATCAACTTCGATAGCTCAGTGGAATCAGTTGAAGTTCAGCCCATACATATTGCGTCGTCGAAGGCAGCGCAAGTCCTTCCTGAAGTTCCCCGACCCATTCTCTCTCAACACAAGCGATTCAAATCGTACGATTCCGAGAAGGCATCCCAGGCTAAATTCAAGAAAGCTGTAGCTCCAATGTTGACGGAGAAGATTCAGAGTACTGACTGCATTCTTGATGAGAGAAAAGTCCCGCCCAGTTATGATCAATTCCTGAAAGAACTACGAAAAGACATGACTAAGATTGATCCATTGAAAAGGTGCCAGTCCGAGGACGGGCTCGAGTCGGATATTGTACGTAGAAAATTTGGATTTGTAAGCATTTCACAGTACGAAACTCTGGTCTGAGTGTCACGATCCGCTCATTGTCATTGCCTGTACAAATTGTACTTGATAAAAGTATATCCGGTGATAGTCTTAGTAGCTAATGGTATTTGCTTGGAACGCAAAGAGCCAGTAGCTCAACGAAGTTAGGGGAATCGTCTTCATGACCTTTGCAAATTCTTCATGACCGCAATCGACCAAATTGAACAGCAGTGCCTGTGGCAGCTCTCTTTAGCGCATCCGCTCCTTTGTTTTTACAATTATTACCTGTAGAGTAAATCCCTACCAGGGGGATCTTCCCTCCCAAGATCTGGGCTGGAACATCGGTCATATGTATCATCCATGATTATTTTACTCATCTTTTTCTTTCGATATGCATTCCCTCATCGGGTATTTGTAAATTATATTAATATAAATTATTTAGACACACAGAGCTCAAAATTTCTGCAAGCGCTTCTTTTATTGGTGCAAATATGCAAATACAACAGTTTTTTCACAATATTATTTTTCGGTAAAATTGATAATGTACTTTCACATCGGCCGATCAATTCATTTCTACTGCTAAACATTTTAATTAATTACTATGTGGAAACATAACAATATAAAACATCACGAATTGCTTCTTTTTCGTTTACATGATGATCTGACCCGGCGCACTTGCTTACGGTAGACATTTCGGGCTCGCGGGAATTTTGAAAATGCGATAAGCGTAAACAAACAATCTGCTGACACTGTGCTCTTTGTTCTTATCTCCGATTCCAAACGATGTTTTGCCTCATTTTGTCTCATTGTATACGTGATTCATTATTCCTTTGTTTCTCCATATTCGCATTTTGGTCCTAAAACGAGGACCGGTTCACAGACTGGTTTATTATACTTATGAATTCCTATCACCAACAACTCAAATTGAAATGGCTATCTCCATTAATCCATTTTCTTAGCGATACCGGATAGCAATTCCTTGTTAGTTCTATCGCACATGAGCTAGCTCGAGTGAAGGCGGCAATTGATTTAGCATGTGTGATGATGAAAGAAACGCGCAAATGCCTAATCAGCGCAACTTTCGACCCCTGAATCATATTCTGCATTCTGTATTCTGTACCGCGCATGTTTATCGTTGAATATCGATAGTTGCAGGTGATTTCTCCATTCTCTCCAATCAAATATGACGAATCCTTTCGACGACGACGACGATTTTCTCCTTCAGAATGAAGGTCAGCCAGTATTGATTTGCTTTCGGGCAACGTTCATTGATAAGAATGATAACATGGATACTTTGGAGGATTAGTAGTAGTAGTGAAGGGCAATCGTACGATAAAACAAACGAAGGTAGTGAATTATGTAAAGGCAAGTTAGCATCTCCATAATAGTTGTAGCATTACTAAAACCAAAATTGCTTACATATTCATATAATTGCAACTAATGGAGAGAAATTGAAAATTCATGATGGTCCAAACACTTGCGTTACTAACAATTCGCCGAAGATATGCATATTTTGAACAAGTATTCGAGCACTTTGTGCACTTTTCAGAAAGATAAATAAGGATTGGTGAGCAATTGTTTATGAGTTCCCTATGCAGAGACAAATATCCCCCACGATCGTTGAATAACAGAGACCAACTCTCCCATCCCTCCCTCATTCACGATTCCTCCTCCTATGTATCACGTGTATCACGAGCCAGTGAAGGAGTGCGCGAACATTTCCAAATTTTGTATTTTGTATTTGCCCCATATTATGGTAGGATAATACCCTGGAGTGAAGATTTCGAAAAATATAGGTCATTGGTCCTAGAGCCGGCTTTTAGAAAATTTCCGGTTTTGCACCTGGCCCTACCGTATTTCAGCTCCCAGATGAGTTAGAAAGGTGGCATTGGGCTCAAAATGTTCAGAAAAATATTCTGAACAACTTTTTTGTTGAAAACTTTTTGATAAAACAACAGTTGGAAAAGTTATATTAAAATATCTGTTTTCCGGACCAAAAAATAATTGTTTTCACCATCACGCAGGAAATTTTCAGTGGATTTTTTTTTCATAAAATGAAAGAATATTTCTTTATAGATCTAGGAAAAATATAAAATCAAAATTCGAAGGTGGATCATGTTTCGATATTTCGCATCATATCGGTGTAACATCAGAACAAATTCCGTCTAGTTAATCCTAACTTCACATTCAACGGGAACTCGATGTGAATTATTAGTTTACTCAATGTTATAATTAATTTGGTGTTGAAAAATTCAAAGTTTTGCAGTGTTTAAAAAATCGATTTTTTCGTCCTCGATTTATCGCATATTTACAAATCTCAAAGTCAAGATTCTTAATGACACGAAGACTACAACATTCAACGGGAACTCGATGTGAATTATTAGTTTACTCAATGTTATAATTAATTTGGTGTTGAAAAATTCAAAGTTTTGCAGTGTTTAAAAAATCGATTTTTTCGTCCTCGATTTATCGCATATTTACAAATCTCAAAGTCAAGATTCTTAATGACACGAAGACTACAACTGTGTGTTAGTGTAAGTAGACTCCGAGTTGAGTGAACATAGTTGAGAAACAACCCACTCAAACTTCCTAATTCAGAGATGTATTCACATGAACATGCCCTCCCGCGAGTTTCGGAAATATCGAAAGTTCATTTTTTTGACCAGGGTTAATAGGATATGAAACATCTTGCAATTGTAATACAAGTTAAGTGATGTGATGAGATCAAAAACGTTAGTAATACAGCAAATGACAACGGTTCTGAAAAAAATGAAAAATATACATTTCAGAAAAAATCAAATTTTCCGGAATTGTGAAATATTTCAGGAATTCATTATTAGTTGAACACTTCTCGTAATTTGAGATATTTTCACATTGAAAACTGATCGGTATCAGTATGATCCTGGTCAAAAAATGAACTTCCGATATTTCCGAAACTCTCGGGAGGGCATTTTCATGTGAATAAATCTCTGAATTATGAAGTTTAAGTGGGATGTTTCTCAAATATTTTCACTCGTCTCGGAGTCTATTAAAATTTATGCACAGTTTTCGTATGTGCGTCATTAAGATTCTTGATTTTGAGATTTGTAAAAATGCGATAAATCGAGGGTGAAAAAAGCGATTTTTTAAAAATTACCAAACTTTGAATTTTTCAACACCAATTTAATTATAACATTGAGTAAACTAATAAATCACATAGAGTTCCCATTGAATGTGAAGTTAGGGTTAACTAGACGGAGTTAGTTTTGATGTTACACCGATATGACACCTTTGATGCGAAATATCGAAACATGATCCACCTTCGAATTTTGATTTTATATTTTTCCTAGATCTATAAAGGAATATTCTTTCATTTTATGAAATAAAAATCAGCTGAAAGTTTCCTGCGTGATGGAGAAAAATTTTTTTGAAGGTTTCGGATTCAACATTTTTAGTCATATCTTTTTAAATTCTCATTATTTCAACAATTTTCTAACATAAAAGTTGTTTAGAATGATTTTCCGCTCATTTTGAGCCCAGTGCCAGCTTTCTAGCTGGTCTGGGAGTTGAAATACAGTGGAGCCAGGTGCAAAACCGGAAATTTTCTAAAAGCCGGCTCTGGGACCAATGACCTATATTTTTCGAACTCTTCACTCCAGGGTATTATCCTACCATAATATGGGGCAAATGCAAAATAGAAAATTTGAAAATGTTCGCGAGAGGTCTCTTTTTCATCCACTGACTCGCGATACACGTGGTATACATCTGTATTACATGGCCTCATTCACATGCTTTATTGAACGCATTCCCTGTTCAGTTCCACTCCCTCATCGAATCGATCCAAAATTTCTCTCAAAAGAAACGGAAGTAGCTATGAGTCAGGAATTTCAATTAGTTTTCACATACCTTGCTAGTGCATTTGAAAAGTCTGCAAAAGCGCATTACTAGAATCATTCGCTCCCTCTGATACTCCCACAACTTGCAAGCACTGCCAAATTTGCATATGCTCCCCTCACACTTGCTCGACTCCTATTGATCGTGGCATTTACAGAAATGGCGCCCGGCACCGAGAGTGCGACCAATCTCGTGCGGGAAGAGGAAGAAGAGGAGGAGAAGGTCGACGTGCCACAGGATGATCCCGAGGTCGGTTACTATACATTCTAATCAATATTGTTTCCAGAAATTTCCTCTATAGTACTGTGAACCACGTTGGAAAATTAGAAGTTTTATGTAATCTGAAATTTTTTAGAAATGGTTCTCCTTCCGTACGCTGTGGGCGTACACAGGACCCGGCTTTCTCATGTCGATTGCCTACTTGGACCCCGGAAATATCGAGTCCGATCTGCAGAGTGGAGCCAAAGCGCAGTATAAAGTACACTATTTTCAACCAGTTGTGCGACGCCTAATCGGTACAATTAGATGGAAGCAACATGAAAGCCTCAAGAAGATTGAGATTCATCCATGCATTTTCAGTTGCTCTGGGTGCTTCTCTACGCACACATAATCGGTCTCTTCCTGCAGAGGATGAGCGCGCGACTGGGAGTCGTCACGGGCAAGGACATGGCCGAGGTACGGTAACGACATTTACTTCTTTAGACAACTATATGTCATTAATATCTCATGTTATTAAAGAAAAAATAGTAAAAACTAGGTTTTAGTGCATTTTTTCACACGTATTGATTGCATACTTGCAGATCGCTCATAACTTCTACCCCGCCGTTCCTCGAGTGGTTCTCTGGGTGATGATCGAGATCGCGATTGTGTGCAGTGACATGCAGGAGGTAATCATCCGCTACAGAGGGAGTGACTGGGAAAATTCACCCCTTGATGCACGGTTATCATAGTTTGCTGCCCATAGTAGTATAGGCGAACATGCATTAGTGCGACAATCGGGAGCGAATGGACGGGTTTATGGGGGCAATTGTAATCCACAGATTCAAGATGATTACTCTGACTCACACCATCAATACAATGATACCTAAAAATATGGTCAGGATAATAACGTTTACAGGTAATTGGCACAGCGATTGCGCTGCATCTTCTGACCGCGACCTGGCTGCCTCTGTGGGTGGGAGTGCTGGTGACGCTAGCCGACACCCTGACCTTCCTCTCCATCGAGCGGTGCGGATACCGCAAGCTGGAGCTCTTCTTCGGCCTGCTCATCACGACGATGGCGCTGTCCTTCGGTGTAGAATCATTTATTGTGCAACCGGATTACGTGCAAGTCGCCAAGGTGAGTAGACTAACGAAATCAATAAAATAATATCAAACTCACAAATTCAAATTTCTCTCTGATCCCATATTGACGGTTTATCGAAGTAGCTCGGACATTGTATCTTTGTATCTTTATCTAATCCATAGTTCAACTAAGAGTGTAGATGGGAATGAAATAATCAATAAACACGTTTGATAACCTGATTCAGGGCGTGCTCATTCCGTGGTGCGAGGGTTGCGGGAGGGATCAGCTGCTGCTGGCAGTCTCTGTTGTAGGGGCAGTCATCATGCCGCACAATCTCTATCTCCACTCAGCACTCGTCAAGGTTTGATCATCATGAGTTATCACGAATTATTTTCGCACTGTACCTCTGAACATCCAATTATAGTTGCAAATTGTCCCGAATATCTCAAATAGTTCTATTCATCATGTGGATCAGATTTCGGAATGTTTTTGCGAGGAGTAAGCGTTCAATTGAAATATTTGAAGACTCGCCGTATCGACAGAAAGAAGCAGTCTACGATCGAGCAAGCAAACAAGTACTACGTCATCGAGTCAGCAGTTGCGCTAACCGTAAGTTCTCTTAAAAATATTGACCGTTGGAAGATTCGATATCTTACTTCCCAAACAATACGAAATGGTAACGGACTATACTAATCTTCTCTTTCAGGTATCCTTCATAATCAATCTCTTCGTAGTCGCTGTGTTCGCTCACGGGTTGTACGGAAAGACTAATCGTGAAGTGGTCAGTTCGAATTTAGAATCAACAAGAATTGAAGTTTCTATTCCAGTTCCTGACTTGCAACGGCACTAACGTCCCTGACCACGCCGCTTTCCCCGACAATGACGAGCTGGTCGAATCCGATATTTACAAGGTTTGCTTGTGTTTTAGATTGATGTCCTTTTGAGCATCTTGGGTAATCTATACATTTACTTTAGTTTTTTAGAAAATAACAATTCACTTTAGGGTGGCATTTTCCTCGGATGCCAATTCGGCATCGCTGCAATGTACATCTGGGCAGTCGGAATTCTGGCTGCAGGACAGAGCTCGACGATGACAGGCACCTACGCGGGACAGTACGTCATGGAGGTGAAAAATTGTTGTATTATTCTAATAATACAACTTACTTTCTTTCATTTCATAGCCTAAAGATTATATTTCTTGATCAATATGTGAAAAAGTGATTACAATTGAGAATTTTCTGTGCTGTGGACACAAGTAGTACGTAGGAGCAAACACTCCGGGGAGTATGTGTTTTTGCTGAGAACGTTTTGGTTGCTTAGTGACTCAACGGGAAAATTGTGTTGTGGATTTGCAGAAGAATGCTTTGCTTTTAGTCAACTGTTTTTGTTATTCAAGATACAGCGACTTGAATTTACCAAATTTGTTGAGTGATTTCAATCAGATATCTTCATCTAATATATATTTCTTGAAAAAAATGCATGTACTCCTAGTGGCATACACACAAAAGGGCACAAATTGTTATTACTCATCAAACACGTCTCGTTTCTGGAAAGTCCCTCCATTCTCAGTGAACGAGAACTAAGTTAATTAATTTCAGGGCTTCATCAAGGTTCGCTGGCCGAAGTGGATCAGAGTGGCGGTTACTCGGTCGATTGCCATCGGTCCTACCATCCTGCTCACTCTTCTCTCTGGAGATGTCCATAGTCTGACGGGAATGAATGATCTGCTGAACTGCGTGCAGATGATCCAGGTCAGACTTTCGATTCCAACTGATTATCCACCAAGGAAAGAAGTAGATTGTAGTGAATAGCCGTTAGCGATTTGGGAGAAGTATCGTTGCTTATTGGGGAGGAAAAGATGGTGCAGAAAAGTGATTATTACAGCTGCCATTCGCTCTCATTCCCATCATCACGTTCACTTCATCCGAACGCATCATGCACAACTTCAAGAGCAGCAAGTGAGCCCGTTTTTTAAATATCCAACGTAAAATATGTTCTGGTACATTGATGAAGAGCATAAGCCATCATGCTGACATGGAAAATCATGATGATAATTCATAGATGTGCTTTTCAGAGCATTCCAAGTGTTCGCTCTCACCACTTCCATGGTGGTCATCGCCATCAACATCTACTTCGTGCAGGACACGATCCTGAGTGAGTATTAGTTTAGAATGAATC
This sequence comes from Pristionchus mayeri, assembly GCA_036245805.1. NCBI lineage: Eukaryota > Metazoa > Nematoda > Chromadorea > Rhabditida > Neodiplogasteridae > Pristionchus > Pristionchus mayeri. The sequence goes on from BTRK01000006.1 coordinate 44,333,896, forward strand.
AACATGAGATGTTATGATAAGTGCTATAGATTGATATGAAATCAGATAGAAAATCTCCTAGCAGGTGTTTGTTACGGTATTTCGGCGTGTAGAAACAAACATTAACATTTACTTGTTTGTGTATGAATTAAATAATACAGATAAAAAAAAATAAACTAATCCGTTCTTCATCTCAGATCAATTCGGCACCAGATGGTACGTATTCGTACTGTTAATCGCTCCTACCGTGATCTACTTCTGTTTCGTCATGTACTTGGTGAGGCTTTTCCTATACAACGGACAAATAAAATAACTAAAAACCAATAAATATTATTATTTCAGTTGTCCATTTGCCTCTTCGAGTGCAATCTTATCTCGAAGGTGAGTAGAAATTCGATGAGCTAATTACAATTTTTAAATTTTCACCGTTTGACGTCGCTCATTGTGCAACTCAAAATAATATTAATGCATGTGGCAGGCGAAAACATACTAAGAGGATTATCATTTCAGAATCCCAACCATGCCGTGCAATATATTGCTGACGCTCCCTGGCTCGGCCTCTACGATATGAACGCTAGTCGGAATCCTCCCACTACCGCGTGAACCTATGATGCCATTAGAAGTATTGTTCTTACCAAAAAATAGTCTGCTGTTGATTCAACCTATACATTCGCTCAGAGACACACCCAGAGTACTTGTATGCCTATTCCCTCCACGTGGTCACTGATAGCTTCTAGCCGGATATCCAAAGCAACTTCACATTCGACATTTTCTCCACTCGAGCTGCAATAACTTGTAATAAAATATTTAATTTAATTCGAAAAAAATACATTGTTTAACAATCAAAAATCGCTTGCGACAACAGACAAGAAACAAAGACAACACCAACGATCACAAGCGAATGATGCAGTGTTTTCACGTGTTTTTGCCAAACACAAGGATGCTCGCGTATGCCCCCACTTGAGACTCGAGGCACACCCTCGGTATGGCAATTATGTGGAGTTCGTAAGCCTCTAGCAAAGAACACCGAAATGTCCTTGCTACTACTCCTTTACTATGTGAAACGAGCCCTGACAATGAGCGAGAGGCTAGCAACTGCTAGTGGAGTCCTTAAAAGGTCGTTCCTACGCTCTTTCCCCGGGCATTTGCTAGTACGCTGCCAACATGAGGCTGCTTGCGCTATTCGCTCTGATCGGATCTGCATCAGCGTTTCTCTTCGGAGGGGGAGGTTGCGGAGGCGGAGGAGGGTGGTAAGTCGCTTTTTTACAATCTCGCGCAAAATATTTCGTTGGAATCACGTTTCTGAATTCATTCAATTTTAGCTCTGTACGATTTGGCTGTCTCCTGTCAGAAAAATATGGCCCATCTCAATAGGTACATATTTTCTAGGAGCCCTCAAACCGCACAAAGTTTCAACATCTAACTATGAATTTCACAGAACTACATGTTTAATGGAAAATCATCCCTGTAAAAGTGTCAATTCAGTGGCGGCGGATGCGGTGGAGGAGGCGGTGGCTGTGGTCCGGTCAGACCTCCTCCTTGTGGTGGAGGATGCGGAGGGGGAGGATATCCTTGCGGACCTCCCCGAGGATGTGGAGGAGGTGATCTTTGACCCGATTCAATGATGTAAATTCTTTCAAATACGATCTGTCTAGTTGTCAAGTTACCTTCAATCGAAAAAACTACTCAAATTTGTGAATTTCGTTACAGGATATCCTGCACCGTATCCGCCTCCCGCCCCTTACCCACCTCCACAGCCCTACCCTCCTCCATCACCGTATCCTCCACCAGGAGGAGGATACGCCGTGTCACCGTACAGTGCAGCAGCTCCCCAGCAGGTGCCCATTCCCATCGGAGGAGGCTCGAGTAAGAACACTTCAGTTTCCCATTTCATTTTGGCGGTTATCATTTCTATGTAGTTCTTTGTGTTTAATTTGCGTAGTTCCCTAATTATTAAAGTTGGGAACACACCGTTGTTTAGGAGGGTACGGTTCGCAATTCCAAGTTAACTCCCCTCCGGCTCCAATCGGACCAAGTCAAGGGGCATATGCATCCGGCGGCGTTCAACAGGTTACCACGACAGAAGAAAAGGTTGGTCCAATCGATCCGGACAAACATGCTACTAGTATATCAAGCTCTCCGATATAAACAAAACATTGTCAGACGTACGGTTACCGACCAAGGGAGAAGACATCATATGGATCCGGATCAGGATCTGGATTCATAGAGCAGGTTTTATCGAGGTATCAGAATGAGTAAAAATCAGTGTACTGCAGGAGACGCAGGAGACGACTACTGAAGATCCCTTCGGACCACTGAAAGACAAATATGACGATCAGTCATTCGCTCGCAGATACAAGAAGAAGTCAAGGTAGGTCAAAGCGCTTGAGTTTAAACTTCCAGTTCCCGCTTTTCAGAAGAAGAGCGCCTGAACGTGAGAGACAGTGGACTCGACACATCATTATGAACTAAGTTTATTACGTCTACTTGTAATTACATAGTATTGTATCGTAGTGAAATATGTATGTAGGTTGTAGCCATATCAGTTTAACAATAATTAATACAATAGATGAGGCGGATTCTCTCATAGACCGAAACTGAAATACACACTTACCGTCAACTGGTGTATTTGCATCCTCTGAAATCAGCAGAGATAAAGTGTATGAATCCGTATTGGCAATTTAGGACGAAGTAAAACAAATTCCATAGGAGGCCACTTCTTTTGTGAGAAAAAAATCAACTAGCAGACTCGAGGACCCCTGGCAATAAATGCGAATTTGAACAAAGGCAACATGTAACCTTCAGGATTTATCATGTTCACTGAATGAATTTTGTCTCCCTACTGGTCTTATTCATGAATAGTCAGTTTATGATCAGAAACATGCAGCAATCATGGCTGCGACTGCTGCAAGTGAGAGGAGGGTGGTCGGGATGGTTGCGGGGTTGGAATCGTCAGACTTGACGGGTTGGCTGCTTTTCGGATTAGGCTTCGGCTCGACATATTTGACTGGTTCGGCTGTATTCCAGTTGGGCTCAGCGCCATTATTCGAATTGCCGGCTGGTTCAGCTTTTGGCCAGTGGCGCGCAACAGCCTCAGCCGACGAATAGCCGGCTGGTCTTCCTGATTTCCGGACGGGATCTACAATCAAAACTGGGAGATTGGGCACTGCGCCATTGCAGAGATCTCCCTTGCAGCAGCACGTGCGCTTTCTTCGCTCTGTTCACTTCTCCATCTGCATTCACAATTGGCGCCTCGTCTTCCATTAGCACACACTGCTCCTGAAAGGCAAAAAATGTAAGATCAGAAAATTTTAAAAATTCGAGTAATATTTTTATTGGAAGATTTATGATCGAAATATATTTACCAAATTGTGTTGCATGCAGGTGTGTGACTCGTCACAACTTTTGAGATCGATTATTTTCCCTGCAGGCTCAGTAATTTTTGCCCAGAGACAGTAATCGTTTGGGCAGGAGACTTCCTCCTGCAAATGGATTTCCATTAAAGATAATTTTGATTTAATAAATTTTAATAATTGGTTACTTTTTCATCCCCTTTCATGATTTGGTTTTCTGTCTCATGATATTCGAAGTAGCACGTGCGCGCGGCAAAGAGCGGGAGAAGGACGAGTGCTGTGAGGAGAACGGGCAGGAGGCGCATCACTGCAAGTACGGTACACAGTAGTGATGGCAAAACGGCGCGCTAGTACTCAGTTTGCGATCGAATGGAATAAACACTGAAATACGGTATATCACCTGAATACTGTAGGCGATGGCGTAGGTCGAAAGGAAGAGGAGAGGCTCGACCGACTGATCGGAGCGAGTGAGAAGGGTAAGGAATGAAGGAAAATGAAAAATATTGCACGTCAATTGTTATTGCTCAACGACATTTGACTGAATTGCAATTGTAATTTCAGAAGATTAATAAAATGTATTTGCCCTTTCTGTGAATAAAAACGGGCTTGCTCTTTCGCTGAGAAGTTTATGTGATACAAATGGTTTTTTTTTCCTTCAATAAGGTTAGGGTAATTAAGGGTAGGGTAATTTAAAAAAAAACATAATCAAGAAAATATTGGCATGATGCAAAGCCAAATGAAATCAATAGCTTTATCATAATTATTCGATACATTCCTGAATATGAGCCACTCAAACACAGCAATGGGCGATATATCGTCCCTGTACACACTTGGATCCTTGAGGGCAGAAGGTGTCCTGGCACGACTGAAATATACGATCCGTCAAACTATGCGATAAAGTCCCGGGAGATGTTCCGGTTACGGAACTTTTCTCACATATTGTTCACATATTATCCAGGTCCTAATAGTCTGACCTTTCCTCTCAAGATCTCGCCGACTACGTCCTTCTGAGTAATGTTCACGACGCGCGTCTTTGAGGGACACACTGCCGCGTACTCTCTCAGCCAGACCTCTGAATGCGGCGTACCTTCCCTCTCGTGATACGTTTAGCTACAGTATAAGATACCCTAATCACTACCGTACCCTCATTCTTCTGATCACAGCAGAATCCGAACCCGAATGGACCCCAAAGGCAGAATTGGCCCATTGGACAGAGCGGTTCAGGGGAGGAAGTTGTGATAGGCTCAATCTGAAAGGAAAATTGAGCATTATACATACGAGGCGTTGGCATTGGGAGTTTTTCCCATTGTGAGGCGAAGTCTTCCTCTCACCCTCCCTTTCTAGGCAGACCTAATATTTCGTTCATTAAAGTTTACCTTCATAATCCTGACACAGTCTCTACTTCGTCGCAAGGTGTTTTCTACTCGACTAACTATCCCCCTCAACTCACATATGCACCGGGAGTGGGTGGGGGCGGGGCAGGCAGCAGCTTGTGGGCGCATGTCTTCACGTTCTCGTCTTCGAAGCCACCACCGCAAGCGAAGAAATCCTCTGAAAGGAGAGATTCTTAGTAATGGGTATTCTGATCGTTACACAAGTAGAAGCGACTAACTCATTCGTCCACTCTGACACAAGTTGAAGTCGGGCGTGCTTCTCTGCAAGCATTAACCATCAATCAATGCTCTCTTCTTCTGGCAACTTATTATGCCAACTTACATCATCCATGGCCGCTTTGCAGCAGTCTTTCGCCAGACACATGTTCAACCGTTCGTCCAAAGTCCACTGAAGGATTGGGTCGGGTAAGAAGTAGGAATACAAGGGTGTTAGACTAGCTCTTTTCGTTAATTGATAAGGGAGCAGAGCACTCAAGAATTGATGAGTCATCAGAAAGATGACGTAACATAGGAAACAAAGAACGGACTTACGACGATTCCTCTGCACTTTGACTTGGCAAGAGTGGAGAGGGGAAGGAGCAGGAGGAGAGCGAGAGATCGCATTGTTACATCTTCCAATCCACCTGTACGCTGCTTTATGAAGGAGGCGAAGGAGGCGGAACTCATTTGCTGCCTCTTCGCTCAACGACTGAAAGTATTACTTCTAATTCTACTCTTGTATCTAGAACTATGTCGATTTGGAATGCCCTTCCCATAACACTTGTTACCCCCCGTCTATAATATTATTGCTACATGGCTTGATCTTTTATCCCTTCCCCTCCCCATACCCTTGCTGCCATGCAACCTTCAACCGATTCGATCCAATCGACGGACATCCGTTTCTTGAAAACTTTCTCGTTATTTTTGCTATATCACGGACCGATACGTTCACTCGTAGAAAGATCGTTTATTATTGTCGTTTTGAAACAATCTCGCAGGTAACCGGGATGATCTTGGTAGTAAGGTAGAATAACGGAGGAAATGAGAGCGAAAGACCGGATAGAGTTCAGTTCGAAGAGAAAAAAACTTCATTTTCTTTATATACAATATCTCTGTAGTTTTGAAATATTGCATTTTTTTGGTGGAAAAATGAAGATAGAGTTATTTGAACGTTGTTACGTTTATCGAATGTTTCATGTAAAAAAAAGTGTGAGACGGTTCCTATATGCGATATCCTGTGACGGTTCCACTCTAGCTCGAGTCATTTGAACGTTGTTACATTTGACGAAAAAGAGAAAGATAACATGGAGGGCATGTGAATGTCCGTTGGTCTCTTCCCCGTGGATGCTATGATCGAATGTATATGGATACGCATTGCGTTGCTAAAGGGGTGGACGGGAGATGAGAGAGCGCAGTGAAAGAGAGCAATCTCTCGCGAATTTACATGCTCTCTAACGATTGGTCTCGAAGCGAATATTTTCTGAAAATTTGGCTCTGTCTGTTTTGGGGGGACAGTGTTGGTTTCGGGGGACATATGTCCCCCCAAACCGATGATATGTCCCCCCAAACCGACAATATGTCCCTCCAAATCTAATGTCCCTAAAATTACAAAATGTCCAAAAATTGCTTTAAAATGAATTTTACTGATTTTGGAGTTCATCCTTCGTTTAAATTGTGCCAGCCGGGTGTGTTGAATCGAATACGATTATGTTGGTAGTCGAGGGGGGTGGTATTTGTAGTTGTGGAAGTCGAGGAAGGGGCCGAATCAGTTGTGCTAGTCGAGGGGGAATAGTAGTTGTGATGAGGACAGAATCAGAGGCTTCATTCATTCATTCTCTGCGTCCATCACCGAGATTGGCATCACGCCAAAGTTCAGGTGCTTGGGGAGAACACTATCCATAATAGTCTGTGCATATTGCTCGGCCATGTAATGATCTCCTAACGAATTAATCCCCAACGTTTTAAGCCGAAAAGCTCGGTATGTCCCTCCAAACCGACGATATGTCCCCCCAAATCAGACAGGACCCCAATATGTCCCCCCCAAACCAGACAGAGCCGAAAATTTGCCATAGAATGCCATGGATACGAAGGACCCGCCATCTGTCCCGTCGAGCGTGAGGGAGCACCTGAGGAGGACCTACAAACTCCCAAGATTAAAATGTTTATTTGATGATGATACAAAGCACCGAAATATTGCACAGAAATATTATTATTATTGCCTAAACATAGTGATTACCCAAATATTATTACTTCAATACTCGAAAATGGAAAAGATATTATTGGCATGAGAGTGCTGCCATTCCATATCGGTTGAGCAGCTGGATGTTGTCTATTCCGATCGCGTAGTTCTTCTTCAGTCGATCCGCCACAAAATGAATCTGAAAATAAATTTACAATTAAACGAATGATCGCATTCAAATTTCTGTCAATAGAAAAACGAGTCTTGTTGCACAAGATCTTACAGCATGTTGTCCTTCCGGAAGTGCGACATGGTAGTTCTTCCACTGCCGCGAGTTCATGTCGATATCACGTCCTCTCAGTTCGAACGGGCAGTTGGAGAGGTTGTCCAAGCAGACACGCAGACGACCGTGGACTCCTGAAAGATATGACCGTCAGCCAAGAAGAATATATTAACCACTACATAAATGTGCCAAGGCAATTCATGTTGGCCTAATTTAACCGATACTGCACGGAAAATCTCCATACACTCTTTGTTAATTACCTGCCAAGTACACGAAGAAGTCGAGTCTGGCAGCAGCTGGAATCGCCACTGGATTACTCGTCGAGAGCACGAATTGATCACTGCCGTGCTCGGCATTAGCAGCGAATGCGAAGTAGCCCTCTGAAGATTTTGAAAATTCGATATGCACATTTCCTTCAATAACAATAATTTATCCACGCCCGAGACGCGCCTTAATCATGAGTTCCAGGAGAGGTGGGACTCTCCAGTCTTTCTAAACATTTCAAAAAGACTTACTGTGAAGCAAATCGGAGGGTATTCCAGTCAGCGTGTTGGATACTTTCGTCGAGCTCAGTCTGAACTCGCGTTGCTTTCCATCGGCGGGAAGAGAAATTATTAGATCCGAATCTGACGTTGCCGTCACGTACCGGCAGAGGTTCTGCAAATGGTAGATGAGCATGTAAGATATTTTTGAATCGGCAAATTGAATGAAAAGTATGAATTCAAATGAGAATGGAAACATTGTCGTCGAAGTTGCAATCGATGGCCGGGCATAGGGAATCGAATTGCGCGCCTCGTCGAGGAGTATAGACTGGCTGATAGTTACGACCACCTGAATCGCTGTTATTGTTCGTATTCCCATTGATTAACAACCCGATAGTTTTGAGATCTGCGCAGAAAGCCCAGAAATTTGCACAGAAAGCGGAATGTTGATGAGCGATTCGTTGTGCATCACCTTGGGCAGCAATCTGTGGCACTGCTGATGACATCTTCGGTGCAGGAGGTGGAGGTGGCGCGAGAGCAGGTGTAGAATGAGAATCGGAATGAGATGGAGAAGAATCTGAAATGGAGATTCAAAATGCGAGAAGGGTTGTTCATTTTACCACTTGCGTATGATCCCAGTGTGCCGACTGTGTTGCTTGCGACGCCGTCGAAATGGCCACCGGCGCCCTCCGACGCCCCGCCCATCGTGTTCTCTTGAGAAGGAGAAACGATATTACGGCATTTTCGCTCTATACACTCTCGAAGAAAAAGACTAGAAAGTAAATCAAATTAGGAACAGCGACCACAATTTCGATTTCAGTTTTCTCTAACGAACTCAAAATTGTATGGATGTTTGAATTGACGCTACTATCTACATCGAATCACATTTATTCCGAGTACATGAACAGTACAACCCGCAGTTCTGAGGCAGAAAATAGTCAAATTAGCAAATACAATGCAATAAAATTATGCCCTTCGATTCATCTTCCTCATCGCCTTCATCATCGCTTTTCTGGATATCTTGATGGGTACGATCGGCGGCGGAAGCGGCTTCCTCTTCTGCCCGAACTTTGGCGGAGTATCATCAGTAGGCGGCAGCCCCAGTGACCGCCTAATCATTCTCTGCATAAACTGCTTCTTGAGCGTCGCGAATCCTCCTGGCTTGTTGATCAGTGACACGTCCATTCCCTTCGTTAGCTCGTCCAGATCCGGAATCTCCCTCAATTTGCTCAGGTCTTCCAGCGCGTCCGGCGGCAGGATGTCCTTCAAGTCGCCCATATGCTCCATCAGCAAGTCCGACATCGAGTTAGCACCGCTCAATCTCAATTCAGGCAACTCCTCCCTTGGCGGGTTGTAGTGCGGGGGCTCAACAGCAGGTGGGCTCGGAGGCGGTGTCTCGGCGCGGCTCTTCTTGAATACTACCAGTGGCGGGGCGTAGGTGGGGAAGTCAGCGACGGTTGGCAACGTCGGAGGAGGCGGGGCGGGCTCGCCGCGTCGATGAAATATCTTGCGATGGAACTGCTCCAGCTGCTTGATCTCCGCGGTGGACAGGTGAGAGAGGTCCATCGTCTCCTCTACGACTCCTCCTTGATTGGATTCAACCGGGGATCGCTGCACGTTCGTCTTCAGGCTCTTCACGAGCTTTGGCGGGTATACGGTAGGCGAGGTGAAGCTCGGAGCACGACTGGCTCGCTCCAGGCCGAAGATGTTGGCTTTGGGCGCAGTGAAAGTTGAGGCGGTAGTCTCCGTGCCTATCGGGCTTCTGTCCCTCAAGACTCCATCGTATCGGTGGTCCATGCGACTGGAGAGATCCGTGACTAGAGCCGCAACGCGCTCCTCCTCTCTGGTCACAGGCGCCGCGTGCGCTGCTGCTCGTCGGATTTCAGATGCCGTTTCAACGAGGTCGAGACCGACGATCTTCGAAAGCTCGTTGAGTTCAGCTAGGGGGTCCGTGCCTGTGGCCGCGGCTACGCGGGGATCGATTGCCTGTATGCTGCGAACCAGCGCCGGGATATAGGGCAGCACGGGCTGGATGTTCTTGAAGAACTTGGCGGCGTTGTCGATGTGGTCGACGGCGGGCGTGGCGTCAATCGAGGATGCTACCACGGTAGTCGTCGTTGATGCGGAAGACGACGCCGTCGAGGAATCCGGAGGACAATCGACGTCCTTTGATGCCGCCGGCGTCGTGGACGTAGGGGTTTCAGTGGTGATAATAAGCGTCGTGGTGGGTTCTGGAGCGAGCGTGGGAAAAGTCAGCGGGGGGAAGGTTGGGAATGTAAAGGGAGCCGGCGTCGTTGTCGTTGATGTCGTCGATGACATCATCGTCGAGCTCTCAACTGCTTCGGGCACATTATCGCCGACAATGAGCATGACGGGCGCGTGGCCGGCCTCGACTTGGATGCCCTGAGTGAGGCTGAGCGCCCGCCACTCGTTCATGCCCATCACTTGCAGGGAGGAGGGAGAGCGACGGGGACGGGGCGATGGTCGTGACTCGCCCTCTGCAAAGGGAAAGCATAAGGAGGGAGCAGGGCGAGTCACGACCCTAGGAATGAAAAATAATAGTAGAACACACTGACACTGACACACTGAACCAAGAAGAAGTGGAAATTGATGAAGATACAGCGGACATATATTCGTGAGGAAAATTCGAAATGAGATGCTTACCACAGAGGATGGCGTTGTACTGAATATTGTCGAGGGCGATGATATCAAGGGGAGCGGTGAACAGGGCACGGAAGATGAGCTGAAACGGCGGATTCTACATTTGATCAATAATAGTTTTTTTTAGAATGCTTGTAGCCACTCGTCAAAGGCAAGGGTTGAGACAGCACCTCGAATGGCTGTGAAACAGGCGGCAGCTCGATCGCGCGGAACTGCCATTGCTGCGCAAACGTAGCAGAGAGACCATCATAGCACCTGAAAAAAGAGGCATGTTCCAACTGTAATGTACAATATTGTTTTTCTAAAAGACTAATCTTTCAAGATGTGGCAAAACAGGTCGTACATGGAGGTAAATATGATAATTAAAGTATGAGATGGATAGAGTAGGACAAGGCTTACTTGAGTGCGGCTCTGTCTCTGTTTCCAGGAGGCTGTCGAATGCACACATCTAGTGTAACATCTTTGCCAGTCTTCCAGTACCAGTACTTGAGATTTGCTGCAATTTCCAAGAAGTATCACTGTGTAATTGCGATTTTAATGTAATCTTATTTCAGTTCAGTTATATTATTTATCACGTCAGTTGATTATCACAATAGGAAAATGGGTAACTCACACTGTATTTTCATGAAATAATTTTTTGTACAATTGTTCTAGGGTCACTGACCTCCTCCCAGTTGGCAGTTGACAACATCCGAAACGAGCATGGATTCTTGTCGTCCGGCTATCGCGTACGAGTAGACAAAGTAGTCATCTGAATAATACAGCAACTCTTTCGCATCGCTCTTTATCTATGATATTGATTCAGGGAAGATGATCATGTTCCGACTATACACCACAAATGCCGATTTGATCTACCTTGATCAGGTCTGATGGCGGTAATCCGATGGAAGTCGTCCATCTGAAGGTTTTGCGCGGCTGCGAAATCGGCACTGTCTTCCTGGTAGTGAAAAACACATAAAAATCACTAGACCATCCAAGGGCGCTACAATTTGTACAGAGAACGCAATCAGATCCTTCATAACAAGATTTTTTTCGAATACTTACCTGTCCGTTTGTCCCATTCCTCCATCTGCAGCTACTTGAAAAGTCGCAGTTGAGATCGGCGGACGCGGCGATTTCAGGCCGAACTGACATTGCAAGAATTCACCACACTCTCAAACTCTCATTAATTTCGCGCATTCTGTGCTTATTGAAGCACCCCAGTGGTGTACGATAAATGCAAATCATAAAAAAATCCTTGCAATTGATGCTTACCTCTCTGAACGAGTACGGCAATGCCGAAGAGCAGAAGCAATGGCCTCATAACTCGGGGCTTCAACCTGATCTGGCTTCCTTTCACCTCTCGATCCGCCACTTTCACTGTCTCATCCGCTCTCTCCACCTTCTGAGGTCTCTATCTCGCTCATCCAAGACTGGTCTCTACCTTTCACCCTTCACTTTCGATAATTCTTCTCACTCTCGCTCTCTTACTCGGATGACCGCCTGACCTAATAGTGGACCTCTTTCTTCGCTCCGAGGAGACTCATCTTTGTCCGGTGGAGTTCTCAGGCGAGTAATTGCATCTTTAGTGGGGAAGGGCGAGAGAGCGCATCCACCCAATATCCCCTCTCTTTGTATCTTGCTCTCTCTTTCCGGGAACGCACATTCAACCAGTTGCACAGTTCTTGAAACAAAATTATTTATCCTCATCAACGGCATTATTATTAATATTTGAATTTTATTAATATTTGCGACTATGTTCGAGAAGACACGTAGTTCGTACAGACATTTGCAAGCAAATTGAATAGATTGTGAACTAAATGTGGATTGGCTTTGAAAGGAATAACAAGTTTTCGTGATGGTGGCATCTACATGGGAATGTGTAAGTGATATTGAAAGAAACCCTCAGTGAGGTCAACAAGTAATATAAAGTTGTCGTATTAACCGAGATCATTTAATCGACTTTCTTGGCTCTAGCAGACTTCTTCTTGGCGGGTTGCTCTTCCTTCTTCTCTTGGGATGACTCGGGCTCGTCATCTTTCTTATCCTCGAGTGCGGGAGTCTCTCCTTCCTGGAAAAATGAAAATATTATTGAATATGGTTTCTGAAGTTCACGCATTCAGCAACTTCCCCATCTTTTTTTCAGCAAAAGCTAATTCTACGGGCAACCGTAAAAGTTACGACCCGACTTCGAGAATTTTCTCGCGAGAGAACCCTTCTGCTAGGCCAATGTCAAATCTCGCGTTCTCAGGCCACCCATTGATCTCACGTTATCCATTGTAATCCCTCATAATGCTGGGGCACTTACCGCTGCAGCGGCAGCAGCAGCTAGTGAGCCATCCGGATCTTCTCCAGATGTTCCATACTCATTCGTACGGGAGTGATCCACGCGGTACGCCCAACGCTGGTACAGATAGATCTGCAAGCAATATTGAAACACAGTTCCTTCAGATTTGTTTTGTTGCGTGTGGAATGTTAAAAATTTGTAAGAAAAAAAATTTGATTGATTGCAAACATTGGAAATTGACTAGGAATGTCGGTAGGAACGAGATAAAGCGCATGACCCACCAGGAAGATGATGTCATCTCGGAAGCAGCCGATTCTGTACATCGTCGGCATGCGAATGACGAACGCGAATAGATCGTCAATGAAGGTGTTGATGAACTGAAAAAAAAAATTTTTATGAAAAATTAAATGAGGTCAATAAGTTGGAAGATTATTGCAGCTCGCTCAAAAATTATTCAATAATCTAACCTTATATGTCAACATCCTCCACGGCAAATGAGCGACCGACTTGAGCTTGTAGTTGATGAAGAGCTGAAACAAATTATCTTTACAAGTTCAGGAATTCATCAATATTTGTGCCGCATTGCGCAAAATGAAAAAAAAAACAGATTGGATTATATTTTTACAAACAATCTAACCTGCGGCGTCATCATGATGAATCCGAAGGTGAGGAGGAAGCCGTAGAGCATGTTGAGCACCCACGAGTACCATCCCTTCTGCTCCACATAGATGATCGAATAGATGGCGTAGCCAGCCAGCAGGGGATAGAGTGCCCACGAGAGGTATTTGAAGGCGAGCTAAAAAAATAAGATAAAGGTACATTCCCTCTTCGAGATTAATCTCGTGGGAGAAAACTGCTAGGTCAATGGTAAAAACGAGCTAAAATAAAAATTGCAAAAATGTTAGAAAAGGAATGGTCCAGAACATGAGAAAAAGTGCACATTCAAAAAATAAATTTTACCTGATCGTACTCCTTCGTGTCCGATTCGACGTAGCCGGCCTTGTCGGAGATCTTGACCTTGGGGATGATGCCGAGAATCTTATCCTCATGATTCAGCTGCAAAGGCATGAGCAATGTTTCAAAATGTGCCTTTGCTAGATTTTGTACAAATTATCAGTGAAACTTAAGTTCTCAGTCGAGTTTACACATTCGAAGTTTATACAAAATGATATTGAAAATTGTGTGCTCACTTCGATGTTCATGCACTTGGGCAGCTTCCAGCATTCAATGAGAAGACCGATGAAGACGGACACCTGAAACAGTAATTTTGTTATTTTTCAGAAGGATTTTAAAGATAATTGGTAGAATGGTAAAATTATTTACCTTGATGACGAAGTTGGTGTCGTTGTCGCAGATGTAGAGGAATACGACAAGTGACTGGAATACGCCCCAGACAACGGAGCGCACGGAGAGACCTAAGTAATTATTTTGAAAAATGCACAGCTATCATGAAGATTCAAAACATACACTCCCTCTACTGGAAATTACTTGCTACCTCAATCCCAATTGGAAAATGGATGCATTCTGAAGGAATACATTTATAATCTCACCCTCGACGTTCTTCTTGTTCTTCCAGAACTGGATGTCGTTCTTGAAGGCGAGGAACTCGAAGACGGTGTGCAGAAGGGAGACGATGACGGTGACAGCTGAGATAAATATAATACTTATTGTTATTCCAATTAACGCTTTAGCTCCAATTTCTGCGCAATTACTTCATGGTCAATTCAGTGTCTTCTACTACTAAAATGGATGAAAAGCTCAGTGCTCACCGAGCAGGATAGGGTTGGTCTCGATGAGGGCCTGCTTGAGGGCGTCCTGATCGTCGTCGGAGTCGTCCTGCATCAGATCCCCGCCGATCATCGACGACCACTTGTTCTTCATCTGAAGATATAAAAATTTAAACATTATTTGGCATGGCACTACTCTAGTAGTGTTCACCCTCGTGCACATTAGCGAATACGGAATGCAAAGTTCACCTTTACTTTTTTATTCAACTATTGTATTATTCGAAGACGTGACCAATAAGTTGTCAAGAGATTGCTCGATTTCTGAGATTTTAGGGTGAACGTTTTGATTGTATACCTGCTGCGAAGCGTACATCTGGAACTTGAACATGCTGAGCGGCTGGTAGGTGAAGGAGATGTTCAGCTGGAAATATCATGCCATAATCAAAAGCTAGTCCAACGAAAGCCATCTACCTCCTTTACAGTCTCGTTGATGGGCATGTAGTCACTGCCGAGGTTCCAGTAGCTGTTAAGGAAGAGAATCGGCTGATACTGCACGCCGGCAGGGTCGAAGTGGATGGCCTAGAATTCCTTCTTTGATGCTTTTGGTATTTATCGCCAACACTCCACGCGCAGTTTCAAGAAGGTTAGGAAAAGGTAGGGTGGTCTTTCGGCTTCGGTTTAATTTCGCAAATCAAGCGAGTATGTGTACAGCTTGGATTGGACGTATTCGGAACGTTTTTGATCATGTTTGACTGTACATGAATTTTTACTGACCTCATCAAGAGGAGAGGGCACGGCTCCCTTCGTCCACTGCGTGTGGTCGAGGATGAAGTTGATGGTCATGTTGGGATGGTAGTAGTTCAGGATCTCATGTGTCATCACTTCGGCCTGTAATAACGTTGAATCATTATTTGCATTGAACGCAGGTTCATAAAAATTAAATAGTACCCGCTAAATTGCCCTGTGTGCTATTTTAGGTCGTTTTCGAACTCAAAGGTTAAGAAATAAAGTGAGTTATAAAGTTCCAAGTCGATCAATCACTCAAAAAATAGCCACTTTTTCTAAAAACATGTATACCGAACTTGCCTTCTTCTGATCCTCCTCGCTCTGCTCACTCTTTCCAGTCAGCAGATTGGCTGTCTTCTTGTAGAACTTCTTCTTGTACTTGTTCATCGCCTTCGAAGAGTGCATCGTCTGAATAGGATAATGCATGGACGTGAGAACGTATCCTCGACTTTGAATACACGATCAACGCAAAGGACTTATCATTTCATAAATATGTTTCCGTCAATGTAATGCTAAATTTGCATTATCTTTGGGTTGCTCACCTCTCGCTTCACATGGGCTCGATTCTTGGGGTCCGGACTGGCTCCTTCCCTCACTACGAAGACGTGGAGATAGAGTGACTGAAAAAATACAACTATTTCCACGATCACACTTTTTCTATTTCACTCCCGCCATCTCTAAGAGTCACACACGTAATATCTGTGATATCTACCAAGCATAATGAAATCATTGATAATGAAATCATTCATAGTAAAGATCGCATCGTCCGCATACGCACATTGTTCTTCAGCAACGAGCTCGGAGTGGGGATCACTCGAGCGTACGTCTCTTCCGAGTCCCAGTCTCCGTACGTCAATCCTTTTCGTAGCCAGAACGGCTGTTCTTCTTCAAATTTGTCGAACCGCTTCTCCTAAACAACAAAGATTTGCTCAATCTTGATTACAATCGTCAAGGAGAACAGATGACAATCCAATAACAAACCCAGAGCAGAACAGACGAAGAAAATCCGGAAAACAATGTGCAGATATGGGAAATTGCTCACCAATGGACTGAGATACACATAGAGATCGAAGTTGGTGCCGATCTCGAACATATTCCTGGCGGGGATTGCGTTTTTGGCAGGACCTGCAGTAGAGTTTGCCACTCCGGCCGGACCGAATCCTCCAGTGAATCCCTGAAAGTGTTATCATTACAGTTTACCCCGATATAACCAGGAATGATTGCAATGCTCTTGTAGCATCTCGTTTCTCTCATCTTGCTCGAAATTCTCAATTTTTCATCCAGAAACATCGATGGAGGAATACGGTATTGGTCCAAACAAAACCAGCTCACCTTGATCACGCTGGAGATGCAGTAGATGGTGAACATCCGCATCGCCATGCCCTTGATAACGGCCCAGGCGCCCTAGAATGAAACGCATTTCTTCATCTTAACGTAATTAATTGCACTTCAGTCAGTGCTAGTGGATCGTTATCAAAAGTATGGTACCTACTTGTTTTTCAGGGGGATTATCATGTTAATAAGAAATTTGCGTTTACCTGTGGCTGCTCGCCTTCTGCAGGCGCTGCCTGCGCAACGTCAGCCATTGTCTCGGTTTAAGAACTGTAATTTAGTATTATGGCCTACTGAGAGCTTAAGCATGCGTATGAAGAATACAGACACGAATACGAAACTACACTGTACGAGTGATGCACTAGCAATGCACTATTGCTTGATAAAGATATTATTGTAGATTAGTTAATAATGTAAGTGAGTATCCAAAAATAGAACATGATAATTTAATGATAATGTAAAAAATTTAAAAAGTGAGATATGCAAAAAGAAAGTAGACGTGGCAAGGAAAAAAGGGGAAAGTTCCGGAGTGGTGACCTGGAATGATGATATAATTGTTACTCAATGACTCGACGCTTCGAGAGTTCCATTTTTGAAAACGAAAAGTTTGAAACGACCAGACTTACAGTATTCGGATGCCCTGCACATCAAGCGCGAAACTTCGAAAAATGGAAATTTTATCACTAATCTCTCAAATCAGGCTTGTTTCTGTCACAGTTGACATTGATGGATTAAGAAGGTCGAGCTAGTACCACCACATCAATCGTGGCAGTTATCTTTTCAAATTGGCGTTTCATAACCAACACATTTGAATGTGCGCGCTCGCGGGAAGTCCACGATAGTGCTCCGCGGTGCGGCCAAACCCCCTGGTGGACGCTCCCTCTAGCCTACCTCACGCTTTCTCTCGTTTCGGCTCTCCGTCGGGCATTCTCCACTCTTTTCCTACTCTATCACCGCTGAGTATACGCCGATAAGAGAGCCCGTCTCCCGCTCGTTCCCTCACTCTCGTTCTCTTCTGATTCTAGGCACGGCTCCATATTACTCTTGCTTCTCCGTTGCTATTGGTTGCACACATACCTCGACATCTTTATCTTGTTTCATTACAGTTTGACTTATCTACACTAAGTCCTCTTCTCAATACGATGTAACTACTCAAGAAGTCGCCTTCCGGCGACGCAATGAAAAATTTCTTCCCATGACCCCCCACGACACTCACGACCACTCAAGGTTGTCTGCCTTCAAGGTGAGCGTATACTGTAGATTCCGTTATAAAGCCTAAAATATCGTAAACTTACTTTATTAATTTATATTTTCTAACTTTACTCATTGCAGTCAAGATCTTTGGCACGACGAGCGGTTCAGCGCCACGCGCCACGCACACACACAAGAATTGTTTTTTTTTATTGTTGAATTTGTTTTTAATAAAGTGTTTCTAATCGTGTTGACCCGCGATCGCATCTCACACAGAACTGGGACAAATGGAATGGGGCTGGGATGGGAAGCGGAAGGGTGAGGGTATGAATAGAGTTGACATCTGCAATCTTCTTGACACCTTAGCCCATCAATCTTATTGGTTTCGACATCTACGTGGAATTTTGAAATTGGCATTGCTTCTAGAAGGAGACAAATCTCTGACAATAACAATGAGGCAATCGGCCTGTGAGATCATCAGTGATCAGGGCAGGCCAGGGCAGGGCATATCGGAACCGGATTAGCGATTATCCTGCCGCTGCTTATCCCCTATCTCGGGATCGAGAACTAAGGCAGTTTTCGCCCTGAGTCGCGCAGCTCATCCTCTTATCTCCTATCGATCCGCGATGAGGATACGAGAGTTGCTGCTGCTCCTCGGAATCGCCGTCGTAGTTATCGTCGATGCGGGACCTGTATCGGCGGAGGAAGACTCCCACCTCTCAACTGAGAGCAAGGGCAAGAAGGGTGAGTTACAGTATCCCTCTGGTCCGTCTCTACTATCCATCGCTTTCCAGTGATTGACAGCCTGGCAACCAATCTAGCCGGAGCATTCATGAAATCGCTATTTCCCGATGTGAGCAAGGCAAAACAGAATGCTGCAAGGCAGAAGGAGAAGGTGCGTGAATCATCTGTATTTTGAAATGCCATCCTTCTGTGCGAAACAGACCACACTTGCTTTCATTATTGAATACTTTCAGATCATGACCTCGCATCTTGTTCAAAGGTCTTTTTTGCAGGAAGACGTGGTAGTTGAGGAGGACCCTGTACTGCCTTCCTCCCCCTCTCGAGAAATCAGAAGATCGCCCATTGCCTATCCTCAAGGACTCAATGCTCCTCTGGGGCAATACTCGGGTTAGGCAATTTCGTAAACTTAGTAATGAGCTCGGTCACAAGAGATGAGCCGCTCTTAAATGTTGTTTTTTCCCACTCTGCGATGCACCCACTTCTCGCAGTCACATGAGCCGAAAAAGAAAGAATGAAGAACACAAGTTTTTTTGTTGCAGCTCGTCAAGTGGCCGAGAACTACAATGCCATCCCACAGGACGTTCCGAATGACCCGCGCGAACCCCTCGCCTTCCAGAAAAGGGTGAGGTCACGAGATTAACTATCGATGATGAGTCACGGTGACAAGAGCTATACTCTCTAGTCGCCATGGTTACACCATATCTCTCCCCATCTCTGACTTTCTGAACATACCATGAATAGGGGAAATATCATATGAATCATTCTATCAATTTGTGTGGTTTCTTTACCCCAATTCTACAACTCTCATGAAAGAATCGTTGTCAGTGGAGAACTGTTGAAACCCAGTAGAGACACTGCCATTATACCCTCTAATAAAGTTCATACATTCATTCATGAATATTGGGGTGAGAACGAGAAATTGGCATTTGAAAATGTGTAAACTGGATAAAAATGAATATGTTAAACGAATTCGACGTAATCTTGCAGCCACCTCCTCTCTACCTCGGGGCGCAGCAGCACCTGCCACAGGAGTACCAGTTCTCCGCTCAGGATGCAGCAGTCGCAGCAGGCAGATACACCCCAGGACAGACGCTTTCTGCGGCTCTGGCCGAGGGCGAGCAACCACGCGACCCATTCCAAGGTCTGATTCCTATTCTATTTTAGTCGTTGATTTTCGTCAATTATGCTCGAGATATTGATTCGCTGTGCTAGAAAATAATCAACCGCGAGTGGGCAGAATTTAAGATGTTCAGGAGTTCCTTCGAATCGTCGACGAGCTCCGTCGATGAGCGAGCCGATTCAGATGGGATCGATGGCTAAGGAGAGCGCCTTCGACGCTCTGATGCCCGAACCAGCTGCGATTCTCGCTGCATCGTCTCCCAATGCGGTATGAGGAAGAACTTTTGAATGTCATAATTATTTTGAAATCTTTAATTTCGAAACTACTATTGAGCGCATTTGGCCGTCCGAGTCAATAACTATAGTCGATAGCACACTCCCACGTATTCATCCTGGGTAGTTAAGCGGATTGTAGTGATAGTACTATGGGAAGTACTCAATACACGATGAGCCATTGATGTTTGCATTGAAGTGTAATCTGTCCTTGGACTGAGAGTGAATAGTAGAAAGAAAAAAACCCGGGACTGATGTAATAATATATGATACATTCGATCGGTCTAACATCTACTATCTGATATTGATGTTCTGTTCAGGGTGGAATGGATGCAGTGAACACGCTGAGGAATCGACAATACATGGCCAAGCTCGCTCAACATCAGGTCAATATTTCCAACGTGTTCTGCTAACAAGGGAAGGTCGCGGAGTGTCCATGGAGTTTCATAACGAGACCTAGCGCATTCGAAAGAGGAGAAAATTCTAAAAATTCCGTTGTTTTCAAATTTGCCGAACGCTTTTGTGGAGCTCTGGGATGTATGGGAATTTAGGGAAATAGGAGGGACATAAGATCAGAAATTGCCTGTTTTCGGCCTTTCGAACGGGTTCGCCACTATGAGCGCAGATTTTCACATAAGCGTTCGGCAAATTTGAACACAACAGAAGTTATTAGAATTTTCTCCTCTTTCGAATGAGCTAGGTCTCGTTATGAAACTCCATGGACACTCCGCGACCTTCCCTTGTAAGCCCTTTGCCCATATCGAACAAGATTCTCGCTATGATGCGACTATATTTCAAGAACAGGAACTTTCCTAGGTAATTCTAGAGGGAGTTTCGCGATTGCATTTAAATTTCTAAAGAGATTCATTGGATTTTTTCAGCACGAACTCCAGGAGTACTCACTGAAGCAGATGGCATACCTCGACAATCAGAGAAGATACCAGCAGCAGATGATCGATCATCAAGCCGGCGCTGCTGTACGTTTACATCTTTCATCCCTGGACAAATCATGTATTCACTGATCCTGAAGCACCTAACAAGAGGCATCTATTGTAAAATGTGTCTGGGAATAGTGTTAGGCAAGCATGGTGTGCGATAGAGTTCAACGTTTTCTCAGTTTCACTAATTTCCGAATCCTTGCAGCTTCTAATGCAGCAGCAGCAACAGCAGCTGCTCGAGGAGCAGATTGATCGGGCGAAGCAGCTGCAGGAGAACCCCTTTGCTGCCATGGCAGAGGCCAAGGCCACGCCAACAGACAACACCGTCGGAGGACGGGTGAGTAATTTCACCGAATACTGTAACCACTCTTAGGGTGACAATACCGTAATTAGGGTAACTATACCTTAATTGGGGCGACTATATCGTAATCAGGGTGACTGTACCGTAATCACAATGTAAAATTCGATCAAATAACAGATTGAGAACATACGAATATCAAAAGATGAATGAAGACAACATCAATAAAAAATGTTGCAGCTGCTCACCGAAGATACCACTGGCGATGACGGACGTCGTCGAAGTGCTGGCCACAAGAGGACGTACAGCGACGACGACATGGTCGTCACTGACGACAATCTGAAGAGATACTTCAAGGTGTCCGAAGTTCATCATCTGAATTCATTTCAACGGATGAGAACTATCTCCCAAAGTCATCTTTGATATATCAAAGGCGGCATAACGCAATTGTTCTCATCCAATCTAATGCCGAATATATTGCATTTAGATTCGAATATATTGCATTCACCTCAGAGAGGAATTCGTCAATTTGTATTCCAGGAGCAGTACGGTATCGAGATCCCCGAGGATGGCTCGCAACTGACTGACGATGAGCGAGACACTCTGAGACTGTTGAGGTGAATATTTTTCCATAATTGTTGAAATCTTCTATTTACAGGCGAGAACTCCAAGAGAAGAAAGAGGAGGCGATCAAAGAGGGATCCTTCAAGACCATGACCAGGCTGAAGGGGTATGGGTATCACGAGATTGGAAAATTTATTAAATGCGTAGGCAGAAAAATCTGAAACATGAAATTACAGTTGGCAGTAAATTTCAAAATTATCCAAGAGAAGAGATTATTCAAGGTATTCCAATATTCTCTTTTTCAGCAAAGTTATGCGTGAGATGCAGGAGCGCGAGTATGCGCCTCCCTCTCCGTCTCGCTCACGACGACCAGCCGAGGACTCAGGCAGCTCCTCCTCTTGCCCTCCCTGCATTCCAGTGAAGCTCAAGGAGATCCAGGGATCGTGGACGCAAGTACGTGTGATTTCATCCGGGATTTCGAAATTGGTATTTTGGATACGGTAAGCATTAGCTGCTGTCGCTTAGATACATAACACGTGTATCACGAGCCAGTGGAGGTGTGCGGGAACATTTTCAAAAAAATTGTGCCAGATTTCACTCTAATTAAATTGGTAGAATACTCTAAACATAAGCTTTGGAAAAATATGGGTCATTAGTCCCAGAGCCGGCTTTTAGGAATTTTCCGGGTTTGCTCCCGGCTATGCTGTATCTCAGCTTCCAGATGAACTAGAGAGGTGGCATTGGGCTCAAAATGTGCGGAAAATTATTTCCAATAACTTTCCTACTTTGAGCAAGACGAATGGACAACTTTGAAAAACTTTGGATTGAAAAAATACTTTTGTCCAAGAAATAAAAATAGTTTATCTATCAACCGGTAGAGCGATACAGATTTTTAATGCAGAATATGATAGAATAAGTGTGTACACATGATGTAAAAATATGAGAAGCAAAATTGAAGGTAGGCCTTTTTGGCAATTTGCACCCAAACATGCCACACTGAAGAAAAAATGAAAAAATGTGATTTTTACATTTTTGGTATTTCTTCTTCCAACTTTTCCAAAGTGTTATTGGAGTGAGGTACATGTGAAAAAATCTGATTTGGATGACGAGTTTGCGGGTATATGTCGATAAACAAATTTAATTATCAAATATACAATAGCGCTATGAATGTTGTCATTTCAAAGACATCCCCGCAAACTCATCACCCAAATAAGATTTTTTCACATGTGCATCACTCCAATAACACTTTGGAAAAGTTGGAAGAAGAAATACCAAAAATGCAAAAATCATATTTTTTCATTTTTTCTTCAGTGTGGCATGTTTGGGTGCAAATTGCCAAAAAGGCCTACCTTCAATTTTGCTTCTCATATTTTTACATCATGTGTACACACTTATACTATCATATTCTGCATTAAAAATCTGTATCGCTCTACCGGTTGATAGATAAACTATTTTTATTTCTTGGACAAAAGTATTTTTTCAATCCAAAGTTTTTCAAAGTTGTCCATTCGTCTTGCTCAAAGTAGGAAAGTTATTGGAAATAATTTTCCGCACATTTTGAGCCCAATGCCACCTCTCTAGTTCATCTGGAAGCTGAGATACAGCATAGCCGGGAGCAAACCCGGAAAATTCCTAAAAGCCGGCTCTGGGACCAATGACCCATATTTTTCCAAAGCTTATGTTTAGAGTATTCTACCAATTTAATTAGAGTCAAATCTGGCACAACTTTTTTTGAAAATGTTCCCGAGGGGGTAATTTTTTCATCCTCTGACGATCGCTTCGTGCACGCTTCTACCTTGATAAGAGCGATTTTGCGGTCTAAATGTTTTGATTCTGACCGGCTACTTTAGATCTACGGCAACCCCGCATCACTGAAGAAGACATTCTCGACGATCATGAGCCTGGAAGCGATGGCATCTGCCGGATCAAGAACGCTCTCGATGACGTCGAAGAAGCCCGTGTGTGTGGGCATGGAAGGTGAGATCAATTCGCGATTCTTAGTTGAATATTATCATTTAGTGAATGGGAAGAAGAAGGACAAGGCAGCGCTCAACGTGTTCTTCCGTGATGACTCTGATGAGAATGAGGTTCACGAGGTGCGTACAATTTTGAATTGGTTACAGTACAGCATATTATGATACAGTACGAATTGAAAATATAGCATATCGACCGATCGAAATAATGTGTATAATGAGGACACGGCGACCAGAATTTCGAAGTTTTCTTTAGATGAAGGGCGACCTCTTCCTGCAAGACGACAACTCGCTCCTACTCAGTACTGATATGTACAACTCGCAAGGTGAGTGAAAGTTTAGATTCTCTGCGCTTAGTCACATTGAAGATGCACTAGATTTCTGTTTCATTCTGTACTTTCAAACTCTTTAGTTGTCTCACAGATCCTTCTAATGTATCTAGCTGCTTTTGTTCTGAACGGTGTTTGATGCTTTGGTGGTAAAGATAGACGAATTTTCAGTGTGCGTCGTCAAGGCAGGACCTGCTGAGGTGCCTCAGCTTGAGTATATCGTGCTGGCGGAGACTGGAGGTGAGTGATCTTGAGCCCTAGAGGTCTTGATATCTCATTTCCCACCAACATTTTTGAATCGCAAACTGATTCAGGATCGAGTCCCTGCTCTTCGCTGCACGTTTTCACTCGGAGTATTGACGAATTCCAACTTCGGTTCTACGATGATTTCGCAGAATTCATGAAGACGGTAATCGATTTTTTTTTAATTTTGTCGTTTTTATATTCACTTTCGCATGGCATATATCAATAGTTCAATTTAATATTTTCAGAAACTTCGACATCACGAGGTACTGCCCATCTCGAAGCTGCCACACGCTGACATGTGCCAACTCTGATTGGTCTCTCTGCTAATTACCATAACGACCCTAATAATGAATCATGTCTCCCTTCCCATTTACGAGTGATCGCCCTCCTAATAAATATCCTTGCTCTCACTATCTCAATCGGCAATCAATTGACACTTCCAGCTTTAGGGAGGGGAAGGAATAAGTTGGAGAGAGCGGGGATATGCCGATCAAGGAAAGATCGTCGAAGGACGCTACGGCAAAAACGGCCTTCCGTCCTTGCTGGAGAGACGATGGAGAGAGGGTAGCATGGTACAATCTAAGAGGGGAGAGGAAGGAAGGGTACAAGCATAGCCATGGCCATCACTCTCTGCCAAACGAGTCTCCTCACGGCCAATCATTCTCTCCCTCTCCTCTCCTCCGATCTCTCTATTCTCCTGTCTCTACCCAACTCTCCTAATCGTTCCCTTTCTCCTCCACTCCTACTCTGCGATGCGACTAGATTGACTTAACTCATTATTGTTCACACTTGATCCGGATCACGCCGCCGCAAGCGCATAACACTCGCTTTGTTAAGTCCAGCTTAGTGCTCAGACGCCATAGATATCATAGCGCCCATCGAACGACGACTATAAACTGTACTCTAAACCTTTTCGTCCATGTTTTCATAAATTCAATGCCTTTCAGGTTTCGTTCTAAACCAGGAGCTTGCAGTTTGATTATAAAAGTCAGGAAATTTCACCAAACATCCGTGATGCTCTTTCCCGTCTTTCCTGATAAATCGCTCTACCGCAGTGCATCATTGGTCTCGTTCTTGAACCGGTGCTAGTTGCGAGATTTGCTGGAAGATGCGTGGGCACTTTGCTCCATTCAAATCGTCTTACCAGAGCCGATTTATGCGGCCACGGGCCAGTGATCAACGCAAGAATAGTCGATCCAACTTGTTCCCCTTCCCACCCCTCCTCCGATCACTTTCTTGCTCGTTTCAACAACTACAAAGCCCTCCTCTCTCCCCTCTCAGTAGTTTACTGCTTCCTTTCTCGTTCTCCATTCATCGTGTCAATTACCTCCGATTTTATTGGGTGAGACCGAGCAGTTTTATTGCAGATTATGAATAGAATAGCCGCTGGCGTTCTCGCCCTCATCGCCGTCGTCGTCGCACAGGAGATCGAATTCGACAACCCCAACGTAGGATTATGAATTATTTCGTCGTTGACGTCATCATTCAAATAAACGTTTAAGGACTGCGGCACCTCCTCGTCCAAATGGAAGCCCTGCATCGAACGAAAAGTCGCTGATCAGGTTAGTCGATCACGATTTCGCTCATTGATAACATTGCTGCATATTCAATTTTTGAAAAAAGACAATTTTTAATGATTTTTCACACCGTTAAGAACTGACCACTTTATACTGGCCTAGGAGTATTCTACCTGTCTCGAAAATGGGATGCACTTTCACCTTTGCCATCTTCAGGTGTTCGGTTCGTGCTGCGCTCGATTCGTTCCGCCCGAATGCCGTGGCCTATGCATCTACGAGACGAACGCCATCGAGGCCCGCGTCGTCGTCAGTTTGCCTTCCATTCGAAATCGTTCATTCAATTTCATATTCTGTGGTCATGATAATGCATGTTCTCATAGCAATTAATCAATCAATTTATCCTACCACGCTCAGACGATAATAATAATAATTTATCTGCTCGAGGCACGACGAGACCATAAATACAAAATGTAATCATGCATTGCAGAAGTGGAAGACAGGCTCTCCACTCATTGAGAGGATAATAGAAACTCATAGATTCCTCTTGCAGTTGATGAACACGATCCAGCCGTCCCGATGCCGTCTCTACAAGTACCTCTCGGCAGTGGTGCACTGCGCCTCGCAGACGCACGACAACACCGAGTGCTGTAGGGCGAACGGCGTGGGTGCCCTCGGCCCGCAGTGTCTGGACATGTGCCATCCCCAGGTGAGCAATTAGTGGACTTATTTGGAAGAAATTCAATGTGAAAGTTGTCACTGTAAAACTGCCTGGAAGTGAAGGAAGCCAGAACAAAAACTGGTTGATTGATGGATTGGTTTGGGCTTGGTTGCATTTTTTTGTAGCCAAAGGGATGTTCTGTTGAAAAATTTCTTCTTTATAGAGATCGATTAAAGATCAAGTCAAAGACACTTTGTGTTCTGTTTCGCTTTCACTTCTCCGACTGATCACTAACCGAGCAGAAAATCTCGCATGTCCTTAATTCAGCATCCACTTTTTCTCAATCTGTTGAACTTGTCGTGATTTCCCAGTGATTCTCTCTCGTATGAGCGACGGAAAAATGCGTTCTTGGAAGGGAATGGGGGAGATTGATGACCAAAGGATTTTGGACCAAAGAATAGCTGTCGAAGCGGAAGAGAAATGTCGTTCTTGCATGTAGAAATTTAAGGGGAGAAAGATAGATGAGGAACAACTACGAAATATTCTCGGAACATGGTTGTCGAAGGTCGCCAGGGAGCGGGCTGCTCAGTTCAATCATCCGCTTCCTATTTTTCAGTCGAACCCCCGCGCCCTCTGGGGAATCAAGTCGCTGAGGAAGGACCTGGTCGTGTGCCTCGCCAAGTGGGACCAGATCATGTCGTGCCATCAGTCGGGACTCCGCGCCCGCAAGGTGCCCCGACCCACCGCCTAAAAGTCCTCGTCGACTAGGAGATGACAGTTTTCATGTAAATGATCGTCCCTGAGGCAGTTATTGCTTTCTAGGCTTTCGTAAGCTATTTTTTTCACTCTAGTAAAGCCACTAGTTCGTCGAACCTCTCTCGATAATCGTTTCTCGCCCTCTCCGCTTCCTCCTCGCACCCCTCTCACCTCCCCCTCCCGGTTCCTTTCTCCCCAGGAACTACTAAATCCTTCAGTTTGGCAGTAGATGTGTATCTATCCATCACTTCCCCCTTCCTTTTCTCACCTCTAAAATATTCGCCTACAACATCTCCGACTTTTCCAAGGTGTCAGTTTTCGCTCTCCCTCTATTATGCCCTGCCCTTCCCTCTCCTCCCGGCCCACTCATATTTACCCTCTTTTCAAACGCTCTTTCACTTTCGTTAAGTGACGAAATTTTCACTTTGCCCCCTCTTATTGCCTAATCTTTAAATAAATCATAATATTTGTTTTGTCCGTTATAAAGTTTTTGTGTCCCAATTTCAATATATTGTCCTTGTATTTATCGTGAGATTATGGAATGATGTCGGGAAAAGGGAAGATTAGAAGCCTCACTCGGTCTCGGCGCGCGATTTAGCTTATGGTAAGCTGCCTAGAGCCTGGGGGAGAGAGAGGGGGCGAGTGAGCGTTATGCACCACCACACGAGCGGCATTGAACGCACCCCTGCTTACACAACAAAGAGGCGCAGAGCTGAGATTGGAAGTGTTTACATCTTTAGTGAATGGATGTGATAAAATAAAGATTGGTCGATATCGCGTGAATATCTCAAGTAGAGATAACAATGGGACACTAATCCCCATAACAACGATTGGTTTAATGGTCGTGCGCTTGTGCGTTTTCCCAATTGCCACACCGATCGCCTTATGAATTTCTAGGTAGCAACAACAAACCTACTGTTTTCGAACACCTCTCTCCATTTTTATGCTCGTTTTTTGAAGTCGCATTATGCCAAAGAGGTTGCATGTATCGCTCGTCATAGATAGGGTCCGGTGATTAGACCTGCCAATCGAGTAGACTGACTTAGACGACAGCTAAGTAGATTGGCGTGTTTGACTTCCATTTTTTGATTGGTTGACTTCTAGAACTCAGCGCGGAATGTTATCAGTTGAAAGGTGCACGCTCGATCGCCCAAAAGTGTGCGAAGACCCCTTAGCAGCTTCCTATCAGCGCGCGCGTTTCATAAAAACGCTCAGGCTCAGCAGAAGGGGGGCTCAATGAATCATTCCGCATGCTTCGGTAGTGGAGACTAGTCCATCCTGCCCTCTCATCACCATGATTCTCAAGAGTAAAGGTACGCCGTGGGTTGGAACAGAGTGCAATCGCGTCCTTGATTAATGGCCACCAGTGTTCGCCTTTCGCTCGTCCCTTTCACACTTACTCCTTGCTATTGTTTCCTTTCAGAATCGAGCTGGCAGACTACACTCAGCCCGCGTTCCCTAACTTCAATCGCGAAGTTTGGGATCAGAAAAGAAGGATATCTAAAAGCAGGTGCGTGAGTGACATATTTTGCCTCTATATACTATGCATGCGCACAGAAAAAGCCACCAACGCATGTTCCGCCTTTGAAAAATATGCTGGAGACGGAACTATCTTTACCTTTAGACCTTTATCGTTACTCGGGTGCGAATTCGACTTCGTGCAAAGTCTAACTGCTGTCCCTCTCGAGTGTAGATGGACAGCGCAGATAGAGGCGCGCGCTCGCTAGGTGACAATTTACCTCCACCAATCGCTTGTAAACTTCGGTGACCTGGCGAGATCAGCGCATTCCTCGCTCTCTCTCTCCCCTCTTTCGGTAGCGATCAATCCATCATTGCGCTTTTTGCCCAAGAATTTTGCACCTTATCAAGGGGAGAAATAGTGCGTGTTCTTCCCCTTTCCTACTTGCATTGCTCGCACTTCCGCTCATTAGGACAGTTTGAAATATGGATTTGTGTTCCCATGGAGATGCAAAGACTTGCACTCTCATCCGTTGTTACGGGCTGTCTTTAAAAGTCACGCGAAGGATAGATGAATCATCTTTTCTGAGATGGCTAGTAGGATTTCTTCTGGTAATAAGAGCGTCTCCCGAACTGTAGCATCCCTCCGAGATCTTGGCCAATTTTCGGTGAATTGTGGCTGATTACTTCAGAGAAAGTGCAGCATTTGTGCAATAGAATCTCGAGACTCGCAGTTGGAAGTTAACCTCTAGGATTTGCATTCAGCACCTTCACTTTACGACGAGTATCTCGCGGAATTGATATTGAAAATTTATTTTCAGTAGTATATCGAGATATGCCTCGTACTGGTAGCGTTGAGCGACTGTACGGAGGCGTCTTCGTGCCGTCGAAGAAGGAGAAGGAGAAGAAGAAGGAACGCGACGTCACCTACTGGGTCAACCATGCAACGGTTAGCACATCAATTTTTTGTGTAAAGTGGAAATCGTTTTTTGCAAGAAACATGAATACCTAAACTCTTATATGCTTAAAATGCAACGTTTCTAAAAATGTTAGTAGGCCCATTTTTATCATTGCCCTTATCGAACTTGAAGCTAAATTATGACGGGAACAGTACGCTTATCGTGAGGAACGATCAATGATCGATAGTACCGCACTTTTCTGCGTTATCGGTAATTTTGAGAAAAAAAGATTCGCAGAATAGAAAAAAATCAGACTATCAAAAGAAGGGAGTTAATTAAGTTAATTAATTGAGTTAATTGAAGGGTTTGGATGAGTGGCGGTCTATCTGATAAATTACATATTTTATTTACATTAGTTTAGAGAGACAGAACTAATGTGCATCCAATGTGTAATTTCGGAAACTATAGTTTTAACCCGTTCGTTGATCCAAACGCGGTGAAATGTTAGGAATAGACGGCTCCCTGTAAGACTGCGGTGCGATAGTGAGTGCAAGAAATGGTCAGCTTCTAAGGGAAGATTGAAATTCAGCGAAGAAGCAACCTGGTCATGAAACATTGGTCTCAAATAACATTTTTCATTCTTTCTCGAGTTGAAACATTTCTTCTCAAAGTATGCTATATCTTAAAATGCAATGTTTCTGAATTTCAGAGGGATGCACAGCCTCGCGTTGTCGAAGAGGATGTCGAATCGGAGTTGCACGTGAGATTCGCCGCAGATGCCAAGGATCACGATGATGGTGCGTGCAATATCTGGAAGTTATGCTTGGTGAATACCTGAATAGTTACGTAGTATCTGTTGTGCATGACCAGCATACAAATGAATTTTTCATCATTGAGAATGTGATCCTCATGTAGTGACTTTACGTTTTTGATCAGCATATTCAATTGGAAAACTTTTTAGATCGCAGCGAATCTGGAGCTTCTACGGACTCGACAGCTTCATCAGAACCGGTAGCACTCGATGGAGGTTCGTTGGAATTCTGAAAATTCTGGACTAACGGACAAGGCAGATCAGGTTGTAATTGGAATTGTAGGTGCTCGTGCGTGGTCGATGGTGTTCATATCGTTTTTGATGCACTTTATCTGTGACGGGATCTCCTTCTCTATCGGAATCATCTTTCATTCAATGCAAGAAGTAAGTGCATTTTTTCTTGAGTTTGATGATATTGCAATGCAAATAGACAATACAATTAATATTACAGCATTTCCAAGTGAGCAAAACATCCGCGGGTGTTATCAACTCCTTCCTACTCTCTTTGCCTCTTCTTCTGTCTCCCATCGCCGGCACCTTCACTGACATCTATGATTGCAGGTAAATATGCTTACCAGAGGTCAAATATGCTAAATGAAGTTGACACCGTAATAAATTTCCGAAAAATCGCAACGTTTGTCAAACTTATTCGGCACCTTGTTCCGAGATACATGAATCTTTAAGCGCTTCTAAGCAAATTACTTCCGGGTTATATATACACAGGATACTATTTCAATAGTAGAACAAAAGAATTGTTAGTTTACCCGTTGTTCAAATTCTGACAAAGTGCCCCAGGAATTTCATCCAGCCCGTTAGCCCACTCATGTTAGTCCACGTATTTACAAATTCTTGCAGAAAGACCGCCATAGGTGGTTCGATGATCCTGGTGCTCGGATTCTGGATCGCCTCGTTTTCCTCCAATTATTATCTGTTTCTCTTCACTTTCGGTTAGTATTCTATGACGACAGAGGAAGTCAGAGGAATTCTATGATGTCAGAGGAAGTAATCCAACACCTTGCAGCGGGTCTCGGTGGTCTAGGCATGTGTTTCAACTACAACTCAGCTGTCGTCATTGTCACGTATTACTTCAGCACGAAAAGGTCGGTGTTTATAACGAGGAAGATAGTAACAAGTCCGGACTTCAGACATGTTTCACGTAAAAATGGGGCTGTAACGATTTAGAACTGTGATTTTTTTTGTTTAATTCAGTGACGAAACATGGAATACTTTATTCAAAATCATCAGTATTTGTACAATGCCGATACCTACAACGATGAATTCGCGTTCAGATCGCTGGCGACTGCCTGTGCTGTCTCGGGTACCGGGTTGGGAACCCTTGTCATCTCTCAACTTCTCAATCAGACGATCAAGTATGGATTCCAGGTAAGAATCATCGACTTTTACTATTCACAGCCTTCTAAAGGAGAAGGGCGAGATGGTCGGAAAAGGGAGACAGCACTATCGTGTTTGCATGTCATCTCGCTAGTGACTTTCGGACCGAATGTTGCTGGCACTATCACGCCGATGTTACTGTATCTCGGCAATTGTAGGCGGCTATGTGGACTTGCGGCGCTCTCGCCATTGCTCTTCTCGTTCTAGTGGTGAGCATTCTCTCGCATTGTTCATTTTTACAAGAAAAACAAAAAAAAAGCACAACCAAGATTGAACTGGAAAAATAAATTTTTTTCCAGTGCTTCATGGTGGACGTCGACTGGCAGAAGGACTCGATCGAGTACAAGAAGAAGAAGTTCGATCGGCAGGTCAAGAACGGAGAATTCGACTTCGATGCACCGGTTCGAGAATATGTTTCCATGAAAAAGAGT
Source organism: Pristionchus mayeri (assembly GCA_036245805.1). NCBI lineage: Eukaryota > Metazoa > Nematoda > Chromadorea > Rhabditida > Neodiplogasteridae > Pristionchus > Pristionchus mayeri. The sequence goes on from BTRK01000006.1 coordinate 44,365,914, forward strand.
CGCCAAAACTTGTCAGTTGAGTATTACAATTACAACAATCTCAAGGTTTCGAAATAGTAGAAACTGGTTGTTCAAAATCTAGAAAGTTACAATGGTGCGGCCGGATGTTTCTGTCCTGTGAGTCACCGACACCCAACCGCCTCACGATATTAAAATTTAGGTGAAAGATATGGTAGAGATTGCGCCTGCCCGTCGTGCCTTCTCCTGCCCCAACCTTATTGACTTTGATGCCCTCAGGGGAAACTCGCTCACCGTCGCCACTAGCACTCAGGTATTGACTACATATGTTATTGTATTTAGAAATGCTAAAACACTGATACTGGTTTTGCCATTGGCCTAGCTGTGTGCTCCGAGAGCTCAGTGTCGAAGAAGAATCGACAAATAACTTTTTTTTGGTACTAGGTCGAATAAGAACTATTGGGTCATGCCGGCATTGCGAAATAGTTCTCTTCCCATCTGCCCTTTTTGTAAGCAAAACATCACAAATATGAAGGAGCATACATTGCAAATATTTAGGCCCTAGCTGCGACTGTGGACAAGAACTTCCCCCGCTCTGCCTCCGTCTCGACATTCCGCAAGAAGCCCTCGACTGTCGCCCTCAACAGCGACTACACCATGCTGCACACGAGCAAGTTCGACCATCTAGATCTAGAGGTGAGGTTTTGTCCATTTTTCATTTAATAATAATTATCAGGTTGAGTAGAAAGTTCTGTCGTATTTTTGATATTTAAACGTTTGGTTACTACTATGGTTCAAACGGGTGCACCATCTAGATATTCTAACGAATACTATGGATAGTCCCGCGCTATAAATTAATGGTGTTACGGACATCTCACTGGCAATATGTTGGGAGCTATGATTCGAATAAGTTGATCATTTGCAATTCAATGACTCGTGATCTTTGACTTGCCGTTCATCTTAGAAGTTAGACAGGGTTGCGAGCAAGTGATCATTGAAATGTGCAATGACGGAGGAATAAAATAAGTGTATTAGAACGTATCATTAACAACAGGCCTTCCCAGGAAGTGAAGCTTTCATAGGGACGGCGCAAGCCATGAGAGGTGAGAGGTAGAAAATGTCACCTCCCGTATGAGTCATTTCGAGATGGACCTTGAAATTATATCAGTTGTGAACACAGACAACTACCAATATATCCATGCACAAAGTTTAGGGATAGTTTGAATCAATGGATTTTTGACTTATTTGGTAAAATAATGGAATTTTTAGACATCGAAAATGGCCTTTGGCATGTTATCCTGAGTACCAGGCTGCAAGATCACGTGAATAATTGTGCTCATTTTTTGTGCAATCCACTAAGCAATCATCGCATGCAGTAACATTGCATAGGTAAATGGAACAGCCTAGGAGAAGGGACTAAGTGAGAAATACATTAATCATTGTGATATTGTGAGATTCCCTGTTTCAGCCGTTAAAATATTTTCTATATTTTCACACATTTCGGAACAACTAAAGCCCATGGTTGATGGTGGAATAGTTGCCCCCCATATTGATGTTGAGATTGCGCATAGTGGGGTTGAGGCTATTGCCTGCTTCTAAAAGAGGGCTCTTAACGACTGACGATGTAGATTCATCAAACTGAATCTAATCAATTAAATTAAACCACTTATTGGTGACTGTATCGAACCAACTTCGCACAGCGGTAGAGAAGGGACAAGTCCCTGATATGGATACCCTAATTGGTGTTCATTTATCTTTGTTGTCAAAGTAGAAATTAATAAGAACATCATTGTGTCATGAAAACATGAACCCTCGTTGACGAACTTTTAGATTTATCTCGTTTAGACAAGCAGTGATCACCAAATGTAAATCATATCTAAAATGTCCCCTTGCATACCTCATTAACTTGAAAAATAGGGCTTCTGCTTTTGACAAAGAAAAGAGAACGAAAGTATTGAAATTGGTCCTCAAAATGCGACAGAACTTTCTACTCAACCTAATAGTATTAGTCATTCACGCCTGAGGCGCTAATGTACCATAAAAGATACAGAAAATATATTTCATCTAGGCGTCGCAGGCTTTTCAATTTCTCCACTCAGGGACAAATTTCAGCTCGGCAAGAGTCCTAGCAACACGATCACGAGGACAACAAGAAAGAGAGTGAGCAGCAAGACCAGCCAGTCACTGGACGCGCTCAATCTCGAAGGCGATCTGTAAGAGATTTTTCAGGTCGTCAAAGTTTTGCATAATATACGATGATACCCTATCGTTCCACCACAAATGTTTCACATTCAATGCATAAAAGTATGCATAAGAAGAACTTCGTGTAGGGACCGTACTCCATCATCATCATCGTCTTCGACAGTGACGTCCTCTGAAGAGTCGAACCATGGCGACTCGTCATCCTCCGAGCTCAGCGAGAGCGAAGCCTTGGAGCTGGATGAGAAGACCAAGTGAGTTTTCATCACGATATTTTGATGAAAACGTATGCCTTTCTACACGTTGTTTCACCCTGGTCCCATGAAAATAGTCATGAAAATAGAAAATACCCCTTGAAAATAGTCTAGTCTCATCAGAATTTTGCTGGGACCTTTTTATGTCTGATTGAACAATCAAACTGCGTGAGATTAGATAATATGATAGAAAGGGCTGATCTTTCTAGATGCAAACTATTCCAGGTTCCTGACTCAACTCAACGGATCGGTTCCTCGTCCTGGGAGAATCAGTGAGTATTTCGATCTACCTTCTAATATCTGATTCACCCATTAGAACAAGCAAGTCACCTGATGCATCTATCATCATGGCGCACTTTCAGTGTCTGCTCGCGAGACAGGCAGAGTCGTGCCTCGTTCATCGCTCAAGCCGACCACCGCAACGAACACGATGGCGTTCACTCGAGTGCCTGCTGCGAACGCCTATCGATACAGGTATTCGGTGAAGGCGATGCAGAAATTCTAAGGGGGCAGTACTACAATTATCTATTTTCTATCTATGTAGATATTTCCTCGTTATACTGTCATTGAACATAACACTCGTAACTTTCATGTCTCTCGTTCAGATACGACCGTACCCAGCTGATTCAGTCGAAGAGTCTCGGGTCTGCACCGAACCTCTACGTGCGAAAGACGAAGAAGAGAAGCAAGGGAAAGATCATCAGAGAGCAGGTAATTACATTTTCTAATTTGTCATCATTATTTTTTTTCTTTTTCAGTTCGTGGGTTCGTTTACTGAAACGATGGAGGCAATGAAGAGGAGTACCACGGTGAGTTCGAAAATGTATCATTCAATCACGACTAATTTGATAAAAATATATTCAATGCGATCAGGACGTCTACAATATCACGTATCTGTGCTCTTGCTTCATCTTCTACTTTCTCTATGACATCATGTATGTCAACCTGCCGGAGTATCTGGAAGAGGTTTGTTGAACATCTATCATTGCCCAAATAAGTTAGAATTCGCTGTCAAAAGCGCCTGTTGTCACAAACGTGTTCCAAAACACAGCTTCGTAATGGCACATTTTCCTTGTAGCAATGGCACTGGACTAGTGATGAGGCTTCTTACGTCATCATGGCCATATCCCTCTCCAACTTCCTGGGTATGGTCGTCTTCGGCCTCGTTGGAGACAGCCCGAAATTGCTCAAGGCAAGTGCTCAGTACATGTGTCTATCAATGGATCATATTACAGGGCGAGTGCTGTTATGTGGTGAATGATACATATTTTACACAAATAAATATTTATATAATTCTTGCGTATTTCAGCATCTCTTTCTCATCATCGGCCTCGCTACTGGCTTCGCAGGACTGCCTATCTACCTGGTGACGCTGTCGGGAAACAAGTTCCTCATCTACGTGAGTGCTTTGTAACCTTTCCATTGTTGAATATTCATTGAATACGATTCACTCCGTACATGTGATATAATTGCAAAGAAAGTAGAGTACAGTAATTCCTCTATTTCAAGGATTTAACTAAATTGGTGCATGCAAATAATTCATCTATTTAAAATCAGGGTTCTGCCGTCATCTTCGGAATCTTCATCTCGAACTCGTACGTCCTGGCATCTGTGACCATCGTGGAGATCAACGGGCTCTCCGACTTCCAGGTAGGAACATTTTTCAAAACAAATTAAAATAATCGCTTTTCATCATTCAAATCTTCTAATTTCCAGGCAGGATACTCGCTTCTCGGTTTCGTGCAGGGCTTTGGCAATCTCTTCGGACCTACAGTAATCGGCTACGCGAGAGATCGGCTGGGAACGTACAACCTGATATTCAGGGTAACACTTCGATCAATTTATTGGGCTACGAGATGTTCAAAAAAATGCTTTATTCGTATCCTTGCAGCTCTCCGCGTTTGGCCTCGCCATGTCGGGAGCCCTGTGTCTCTGGTTGTATTACAAGGTGAATCGGCGATCAGTAGACATTGAAAATTGTTCTAGTTGCATGAGTAATGTTAGTAATGAATAGTAGTACTGGCTATGTATTCACTGACGACACCTAGTAGATGTTTTGCAGGACTTTTGGTTCTGTAAATATTTGGATCCCACAACGATTCTAAAATAAACTGAAATATCGAACCAATTACTGAACACAATATCCGAACTTTCTGACTATCTGTTCTTACAATTTTCCTTGCAGATCGTTCGTGTCAACTACCAGTGGCGCGAGTTCGACCAGGATGATGAAGAGAGCGAAGAAGGAGATCAAGACGAGAAGAGAATGGAGAACGGGCATGCACTTCCACTCACCAACACCCAGAGGTACAGCTACCTAGTCTATATTGAAAGCACTATTCAGTTTCGCAGTCTGTCCGAATTCAATTTAGAAAATCAATTTAGGGCTTGTATACATATTTCGTTACGAGCGATTGTGAAACCTATTCCTCTATTACGATAGCCCCGACGGGGGAACCGGGCTATTTATGAAAATCATGATACATTTGTTACAATAACACGTTTCTCTCGAATCGTCATACAACACAGGAATTCAATACTATAGCGAAAGCCCGTAAAGCGATAGTCAGCAACCCTGATAAGAATCGCTCACACCTAGAAGTGGTGCCTGATCAAAGTGCGCGCCGTCCTAGCTACAAAGCTTACACACATCAAGAGCAAACACTTCAGAAATGGGAAATCTTTGTGAAATTTAGAAGATGATTTTTCAATAGCGATCATGATCGTCTAATATTCCAGATTCATCAACACAATGCACGTCAAGGACATGCATGTCCCCGAAGCCTATCCACTCTTCAATCGAGAAGTATAAATTCCTGTACTCATACCCTCAAATATTCTCAGTTTAGCAATATTTTCTCATTCCGATACCATACACCCAATCTGTCATGATAATCGTCTGAAACTAACCATATCGACCCGATTAGTTTTACTACTTCACTTCACAGATTCCAATAGAGTATGCCCGCATAGGTTGTTTTGCTATTATGAGGTTGATTAGTTTGCCCACTTCACGTGGAACCATTCCATCTAACCGTATTTTCACGATATCACCATTTTCTCGGTGTACACGCAACCCGTTTCAAAACACTCCTTTTATCGAGTACCACCATTGTTTTGTCATTGTAAGTCCCGCTCTTGCAAGGTTTGTTATGATGAGTTTGAATAGGTTATTGATTGTACGTGCTTTATTAGACCTTTTTCCGATATATCCCACTATTTTTAACGAGATTCCTCCTTCCCCATATTACCAATCTCCACTTTTGTTCTCCTATTATCCGGTCTCTAATCGTGCCTCCGTGTAGCTCCGGGCATCGCTCTCATGTCTATCTAGATTCCTCAATCCCCGCATTTTCACTGGTTGTCATCTCTCAGCTGCGATGTGTTGACCCCATGACTTGTAGCCCTGCCAGTTAGAGCACGATTACCGACACCACGAAACCTTCATTGGATACGCTCTATCACCGCTCCATCTATCGAGAGATTCCATGAAGAGAGCCCAGGTGTCCTTTCACGAACTCGTCTACCATTATCCAGATTCGCTCATGTCGCCCTTTCCACTCCATACCCGGCTCAGATACAACTTGTCAGTACTAACCAACTTATCCGTGATTTCACCAAGCTTTACTGAGATTCATTCGTGTGATCGGCATCTCTTTCGGTGTGCACATTCTATATGTCTCCGTTGCGAAGTATGTAGGAGTGCGATGCTATTGCATTGTGTGTTTGATATGGGAATAAAGATGGCTCATCATGACTTCATCGTGAAATGATAGCATAAACGGATGAGCATGGACAATTTCATCACATATCAAGCTCAGAACCTTCGGTCAAGACCTCGATGCGTGTACAATTAATGATAGTCGAAGCATGAACGGACGTATTTAAAGTTAGAAGATCAGGAAATCGCAAGAGATCAACCTCTCATGTAGACATACCACGCGGCGAAGATTATGCCTGAAAGAAAATGTGAAAATGGAGATTACCGTAATTTCAAACCTGGAATCCAGAATAGAAGTTGACAAACGAGCGCGATGACGACCATCATGTCGCACTGTCGAGACTTGTAGTAGACGGCCAGAGCCTGAACCGTTACTAGTTTTTTTTTCAATTTACGGTTTCTCTGTCTTGGGTATAATTCAGGTGCGCAAAGTTTCGTTTCAATTTGAGAATCAAGTGACCAAAAGTTAAATCTCTAAACATTTCAATAGCCAGTAAATGGAATCTAAATTTAATATTTTCGATGCAAAACTGTTTTATGAACATGCATGTCGGTATGCTTCATCACGTGGTTTCGAAATACACTCACGAGGCATGGTCACCAGTGCTTGATATTGATCGTGTTGTGAAACACAGATAAATGGAGATACGAGAAATTTTAAAAACAAGCAAAAATATAAAAGATATCGTATACTGACCGGCAAGAAGATGACAAGGCATAGAACGATGATCTTTTCACTGTCGTCGGCCATTTTGACTGAAGATTCTAAAATTCATGAAGAACGTAGCGACAAAATTACGATATTCAATAATAGTCGGTAACTCTCGTATAAAGGGGTGTCATTCCAAAAAAATCGAAGAATCGTATCGATGAAGAACAAAAGGCGTCGTATCCTATGACTAGAAGAATCTCACGCGCCGCGCATGGAAGGCAATCGAATGGGGTCGAGTGATAAGATCCCAGGGGAAGAGGCGATCTAGAGAGGGTGGGGACTGGTATACTCCGAGGAAACAGTCATCATCGGTTAGTCACGGATGTTTGATCGCCCCGTTGCAGAACACTCAAGAGCCCGACCGCAGAGCTCTTTTTTCGACATCATAGTCACCAGGTTAAGAACAAAGCGTTTTATCCGTTTCACTAGCCGCTTTGTGAAAGCCGTAAAATACACGTAGTTGACTTGAGCATTCATTCCGTCGCATCATTCATTCAACGGGGACGATTCGCCCCGACCGCGTCGTTTGTTTCTTCTCGTGATCTGAAAGAGGAGACAGAGGAAGTAGTTTGATAGCCAATTATTACTGAAATAAAGCATGCCTACACATTTCTAAAGTCGATGCATGCTAATCGCATTGCCAATATGCGGCCGGAAACCCGAGTAACTTTCAAGCAGCGCGACATGTTCACAGCAATATTTCGGATCGGAATGTCTGTATTGCGTTATTCTCTATTAGGGTAGGATCGGAATCTGCAAATTCTATGACACACGAATATAGTTGACCCCATGAACTAGTCAATAACAACTCTCCGTGTCCCATCTCATCCAGAAAGTCACGCCTGTTTCTACAAAAATGGTCCGCAGTATCCGCGGCCGCATATGGTCAATGCGATTAGCATGTGCTGCACTAAATAAAATGCAATGAGCAGAAACGGTTTGAATTTCCTGGTCATCATCCAATCAAGTACTTGAAGGAAATCTATCCATACCAGAGAGGCTGTTCCTCTTCGCAACGTTTCCTCGTATTCGGTCGAAGGACCGCAGTTTAGCCTGCACTTGGAAGGCCTCTTTCCAACTCTGCAATGGCATTGATGACCCCTCGTGATCACAGTCCACACATCTTCGTCAGAAAGATAAGCATTGAGGAGCCTCGCAAAACGACATCCGGTACGCGTATTTGACACGAATCTTCACAAATTCCTTCTGAGAAACCCACTCCCTTTCGCCGGCTGTAGTTGAAAATATTGATAACCGCGAAGAGCGGCAAAGCTAGTAGAGGGAGGATTGCCATTATCCAGCCGAATGTTGAGGCCCTCTAAAATGATCTAATTCAGAATTTTCAGACTCACTGAGTATGATTTAGCTACTTGAATTCCAATCACGATTCCCATTGATTTAACTAATGCCTCGCCTCTGGGTAGGTGTAGATCCTCGGGCTCTTGCCGTACGTAACAGTGAAATCGAAGTACGCATAAAGAGCGGATGAAAACAGGACCTTAAAGTTGCCAAACTTCATAGAACTAAGGAGAGCTGTGTTGTACCAGCAGAATTATTGGAGCCACGAATGCCCAGTTTATCAAGATTGCAATTCCAGAAGATCCGAATATCCTTCCGACTATCGAGCTAGGAACGCCCATCATCCATCGCAAGTCGATTTGATACTCGCGAACACCTGGATACTGTGGTTGATGAAGTCTATATTTTAATTATTATTTATCTACACCCGAGGAGCGACGACACAATAAGATTTCTCAAGTACATTATTGTTTCGTGGCGCTTCGGGCATAGCTAAGTTTTAATTTCATGTGTTTCTCACCATACAGCTGGCCGATTAGCACAACCTCGAAGAGAGCAATCGCGAAGAGTGCGAAAGTCCCGCAATATTCATTCATGAGCGTGAACCAGTAGATACCACCCTGAAAACTACAGTACTCCAAATATCTTTTGAGATGACCTTACCTTAGTGCACATCGGAATGCCGAGAAGAAAAGACGTGAAGCATACAAGTATTGCGAGCTGAATTGAAATTTTTGGTAGCAAATTGACTATCGAAGTCTACCTTTCCCTTATGCCGATGTAGAGAGGGAAACTGATCAGCGAGACCACTGATCATGCATTCGGTCATGCCTGAAAAGTGAAATAGTGAATGACTAAAATTCGGCAAAACGTTTGATCTCGGGCGGGCTCGAACCGCCGGCCTTCTGTGTGTTAGACAGATGTGATAACCACTACACCACGAGATCTACGGGGAGGTATGGGCGAGAAGTGGGGACATTCTAGTCAACATTTTTTTCTCTGCTCTATTTCTCTCGCTCGGAAGAGAGGAAAGGAGAGGGTGCTAGCAAGTGGCATTCGCCCTTTCGCTTTCTGTCTATCTCAGCGATGTGCGGTCTATGTTTTGGCAATTTATTGAAGTGGTTAAGTAAAGTGAAAGTGAAATTGGGAACTCACCGAACTGCGAGCTGACACCGAGAAGGAAGAACATGGTGAAGAAAGCGAGGGACCACAACGTCGGAATTGGCATGCGCATCATTGCTTCCGGGTACGCAACGAAAGTAAGCGTCGTTCCTGAAAACATTTTTGTTTGCACTACTTCGGTATTTGCAAAAATATTATTCCAGCGATAGCCATGGCGAGTAAACAGTAGAGCTCGAGAAACGATGATACACTTAGAGGCCGCAAGGTCCGCCCACTTGGAGTGAGAAAGAGCTCCCTCGAAATCTGGCACCTCAAACGACAGCGCGAATTCTTAACCTAAAAATATGAAAAAAATATTTTTGTGTACGTCTGACAAGTGTCTATAAATGGCAGGGTGGGCGAAATGCATTATCCAATCAGAAATATCTCAAAATTACCGTTTCATGATTCATGATAGGGAAATGGAAAGTTTCCTACGAAAATTTCTAGTTCGCCAATAGTGGGATGGAAAGTCCCTGATTTTAGGCAAATTTTGAGACCAAGAAGAGAATTTTATGAATTTTCTCCGATTTGTCGTTTAATTTAAACGATAATTGACGATGCGTTAAAGGAACAGCAAAGGGGAGCGACTTCCTCTCTCCTTTCTCGCTGGTTTCTCACCCGGCGCGTGTAGAGAGCGCGCACTCTCGACATCCTCCCGCTTTCCCCTTCCCTTCGAGCTAGGCTCGAGGCGTAGCTCTGCTCAAAGTTTTGGAGATCTGCATAAAATCAGGCAGAGCGGGCTCCGCCCACTCCGCTCTCGTCCCGATTTCGACTCCCTTTCCGTTGTGACTTTTTCGAGGGGTTTTGGGCCATAACTCGAGTCAGAGATAAGATATCGACAAACGGTAAAAAGCATGACTTATTTAGCCTCACAGGGGTCTATTAGACCCGCAAACGGCCCTACCGAAGCAATTCGGTCACCCACTTTGCGGTCTCTAAATACACTCTCCATACCGGTCAATCGGCGACGGAGTGAATAGAACGAAGAAATCGTGGTATCGTGTCTCGAACTCTAGCAAACAGTACCTGACTGGACAACTTGGGAGAGCGGGAGGCCACTCTGCTTGGCCAGAAAGCCCATGGTGGCGAACGCCGCGGAGCCTCCGAAGATGCTCATGAAGGAATCGAATGAGACGACGATGATGGAATCCTGAAACGGGATTCTGGAGGATTTCTCAGGAAGTCTCAACAGTTTGGAGAGCCCACAGCCGTTCACTTGAAGCATGAATGAATAGAGTTACAAAGAACCATTACAGCAGTTCGGAAATGAAATCCGCCGCTGTACCAATTGGAGTTCATAGTAAAATGAGAGAGCGTGGAGAATAAGGAGGGTCCCTCTTTCATTCCCACGCTCTCTCATTTTACTATGAACTCCAATTAGTATGGTGGCAGAAAGGAGCACCTTGAAGCAGTTGTGCTGTTCATCGTTGTACGATGATAGTGAGAGCAGCCCTCCGAATCCGATGCCAAGCGTGTAGCAGATTTGAATTGCGGCTTGCATCCAAGTCTGAAATTATGAGAACTATTTTATCTGTATGAGTTCTCTTAGTAAATGATTCGTTACTGTTTACTGATCGAAATTGAATTCGGGCAATAGTCCCTGTCTCGCCTAATTAAATGTGGGGCACACTTAATCATGTATGAAGAAAACCTCACATTAATCTTGAACAGATAGGACAAGTCCGGTTTGAATAAGAAGAAGTTCAAGCCGATCTCCGCTCCATCAAGAGTAATTGCGCGAAAGAAAATGCATGCTGAAAACAGGCTATTCGTGAAGAGAAAACGATAACGCCCACTGATGATCAGATAGGGAAGGGTAGCGGTGATCAACGATATTCTCCCGATCCACTTCACTCCCTTGACAAGAGTGACAGCAGTGATCATCCAAATGAGAGCGAAGCTGCAAGAAAAACATCAAACAAAAGTTCATATTTTTGCATGCACTAGGTCGGATGATCACCGTCGGAAGCTTCCGGATGATAAAAAATTATCCCTTCTGCAGAACTTTCAAAGAAGCATTTTTGACTCTACAAGAACCCACTGTGAATATTCTGGGGAAGGGTGCTCTTATAGTTTATCATTCGACCTAGTGCCCTTTTCTCCCACCCAATTAGCAGTTGCCAGTTAATTCTGTCGTCCGTCAAGCTGTCGCCCTTTTCGTGAACGTACAGTCTGCAGAGGAAAGCTGATTGTCCTTTGGAAGTCAACATCTCTGTTTCCGTTTTCGGAAAAGTGCAAACTTCCGCAAGTGTCACTCACTCGAAAAACTCCTCAGCTGAGCTAACAGGAGGAAGTACGGAACCATTGAGTGTCTGAAGTAGTAGTCGAGTGATTTAGTTGAAAATAAGACACAAGCTAGAGTCCTCAATGGACGACCAATGATACGGTTCGGTGCATCAAAGATCTGTTGTTACTGTGAATGGAATAGCGATAAAACCTCACCATTTCAGTGCGCATTATTCGATCATCTTCACTCAAACAAGTTTTATTGAAGTAGTAACTAAGTGTTCCATTTGATGTAGAACTGCATCTCTCGTCCTCGTACCCTGATTGGCAATCTTAAAGGAGAAATTATTTTACGAAATTTAATAAAATTTAACATTCAGTGTTCCAGATGTTGCTACACTCCATCCACTCTACGGCACGGCCCGAGATTATCTGAATATGAAGTAGGTAGGTTCGAGAAAATAACAGGATCTAGAATATTGTTTCTTGTTGTGCATAAATTATGAACATTGTTTATTCCGCTGACAGATGTGCATACCATGATAAATTAAATTATATTAATTACCTGCTTCAAGTAAACCGCGCTGTACACGTTTATCATGTTGTAATAGATTCCAACTAAATAAGCGACCATGATTGAGGCCCAGCCTACTCCTGAAAAGAATCTATCACGTTAGCATCGACACTACATCGGATGAGAACTATGACGTCGTTCCGCCTTTGACATATCTAGGCGAAATGACGTTATAGTTCTCATCCCACGTAGTGCCGTTAGCATCGGGAACAATCGTCTAACTCTCTTCATTTTACGTGCTCTCTCGCTTTCTCTAACCTGCGAGAGAGTGTGCAAAATGAAGAGAGACAAACCATTGATCAGCTTCAGAGATAAAAACGAACCTTGAAACGCCGGTTTGAAGTATCGAAAACATCTCGCCGGTCCCACTCTCGCGAATTGCCCAATGGACAGCTCGAGATACAGCAAGGGGAAGCCAATCACGAATGACGCGATGATGTAAGGGAGAAGGAAGGCGCCTTAAGAGACGGAGGATTATATATTTTTTCCGACTGAACGCCTCGGAGTGGAAAGTAGAGTTCGGAATACGGCTCACCATCACTTCATCTGACACACTCTCTAAAACCGTTGTTGTTGGAGAGTGAAAAGAATGAAGAGACCGTTGTATCATTTCTCGAACTCTAGTGGAAATACATCTCACCTCCTCCGTTCTCATAAGCAAGTGCGGGAAATCGCCAGAGGTTACCCAGCCCAGTGGCGAATCCGACGCAAGTCGCGAGAAAGTGGAGCTTGTGGCCCCACGAACCGCGCTCAACCACCATTCTAAAGGCGTAGTGTGGTTGTTGGCGTACAATAAAGGCGGTGAACAGTCGTTCCACTCAATGGGGACCACTCGATTCACTAGAGTTTTAGCGCGATAGGCGAAATGGCAACCAAATGTCAAATCGAGCAATGAACTCTCATTCTCACTCTAACGTTCGACCCATCTTTGGCCAGACAGGAGAGAGCGAGAGAGAGTCAAATAATTGGTCGACAATGAACGCAGCATAACAAAAAGTGACAGCGTCCGCCGCCGTACTTTCGAGGAAGAAAAGGGAACTGTGGAGCCTGTTTCTCGTCTCCCGAATGCCGACTTCGAGCCGCATTTAAATAATCCGCTCTTCGCATCAAAACGCCCGCATAAAGAGGCAAAGTAATTGAAAATCGAGCTAGGGCGGCGTCGAAAACCACGATCGCCAGTGAGAGAGACGGAGTGATAGGGGATGTTTAATGATTCTGGACGGCCGATACGCCGTTTGACTTGTGTTTCCCCTCCCCCCATTGAGAGCGTCGCTCTTTGCGTGCAAAGGTCAACAATCGGCTTCTGTGAATCGCCTACTCATCGATGCAGGTCAAAATTCGGCTAATAAAAGCCGAGAATCGGCTTCATTATTAACTCTTTCTCGACCGGTATCGGCCCCCGCACATCAGGAGGTTATTTCCCCAGAGCAATCAGCCGGTTGTCAATGCGTTCTCTTTGCCTCCACCCGACGATAATCATACGTGACACGCACGCTTCTCCTCTGGGGAGTTCCCGCCTGTCAGAACTGCTCATTTACGGATTACTCCCGGAGCAATCGAGGAGAAGTAGGAGGAGGAACGATCGAGAAGTACAACCTCACTTACTCGGCAATGCGATTGAAATGCAAATCGACCGCAATCTCTGCGTTGTCGATGTTTTATTCGATCAACTGTACATCTTTGCAAATATTGGAAGAGATGTGTGTTGTTGCGCATCGACTCAATCACATTCGATCACATTGCCAAATGTTGTTTGATGAACTGGCCGATAAATCAACTGAGGGTCTCTGGATCATGGATCTGGGAGACATAAATCTAGCAGCGCACACGAAACCCGCATGTCGCTAGGCGAGGCCGATCATATTGTGCTGATCTGATATTATCCCCCCCTGCACATTCCTCGCAACCTTGGCCAATAGTTGTAAATCGAGAACCGAGTCGAGGGTGGAGGGAGCAGAAGAAGAGGAAGAAGAATGCATTATCTCTCGTGAGACTACCCCTCCCCTGCCACTCCCAGTGATCTTTACCCATATGCATACAATGTATCCCCACTAGCCAATCACTTCTCACTCCCTCTCTCTGACCTCACTTCCTGAGATCTCCCCACATCATTAGCGCTCACCTTCCCACAACTTCTTCATATTTCTGCCCCGGATAATTAGCAGTCCCGGAGAGTTTCTCACAGTGACCCAGGGAGAATCCAGTGCGCGTATGTGAACTATACTCCTGCTACTACTACCTTCCCCTCCTCATCAATTGACCCTTTCACGCCTCTTTTTCTCACAGGCGCCGACCCGGTGCGCGAGCAGTTAGTCCATAACTCTGAAAGTAGCACACCAACCAGTCATCATATCTCCTTGTTGTCTTCGCATGGCCCCTAGACGGGCCGGATTAGCCGATCAGAGACAATCGTCGCTTTGTTAGGTGCTCGGAGCATGCAGCTGGCACATTATGCGAGATGGTGAGGAGGAGGAGGGGCGATAGCCCATTTTATGATAGCGTGAAGGCGAATGACGAGTAGCATGCACCCTCAATCTGCATTCGCCATTCATTTTTCTCGGCTTACTCCGACTGCACATTTTTATTCTGGTTCAGTGGCATCCTCTTAACAGTTTTCGCGATTTCTCAGCTACAGTACTCAGGAAGTAGCGAGTTACTAGCAATTGCTCTCACTTAGCACACTCGGGTCGCTGACAAAGGAAGTCAGAGGGAGTGTCAGAGATGGCTCGGCGATAGGGAGCAGATCGGGCGGCGGAGAGACTCAAAGAGGAAAGAGTGAAAAGGAGACGCTCGCGCTCACTGACAGACCGACTCGGGTGATTCATGGCACTTGCCTTATCTGGACCATCTTGGGGGCCCCACCCCCCTTCCCAATTCGCGCCCCTCCCGAATCTGTGGACAGTCCTTACACTCATGGGATGTTCTCATGTATTGTCTTGGATTTGTTGCTTGACATCTTAGTGAAGCCGGAGAAGATGAAAATATAGTATGTTCACATAGTGCTAGTCTTTTTGCATGCCACCGTAATCACCTTGTTTGTGCGAGGTTATTGTCGATATTTGCAAGGGGGTGGGCACATCTGAAATAGCCTCATCTGAAAGTGGGAAAACAATTGGTCCCGTGGGCCTCGAAAAGGTCGTAGGGTAATAAAGCGATTGGGGCACCTGCGCGATCATCCCACCAAGGCCCGTATTCTCCTCCCACCCTAACACCAAAGACTCACTCATTCCTCTCTTGATTTCTCGCATCATTTTTCAGTTGCTCATCACAATAATATCTTCAGTCTCTGTTTTGACACATGGGCATTGCGCGAGTCCTCTGCTCATCTCCAAATTTCGTATTGCGCATTATTTCTCACAGTCCTCTACTGATTATCGCGGGAGTCGCCTCCAATTCTTCGATTCACTGACATTTCGAGTCACTGTTCTTCCCCTTACTTCACTCTGCCCGCTGCCACCTGCTGTTTGGAGTAGAGAGTCATTGCACCGACTAACTCTCCCCGCCCTAATTCCTGCTTGTCATAAGCCCTCATCAGTCATCTTTCCTCTCTTTCTCGGCCAATCTCTGAACCTCGACCGGCCCCTCTCGGTCTGGCTCATTGTCTCACTCCTCTGGCATCTCCCCGAATTGATCAATTACGTGTGACGGCTGTGAATCTGAGAAGGGCATTGCATTGCCTGATTTGGCTGAGCCTATCTCTGGCCCCATATGCCTATTGTTCCATGAGAAGGAGGCGGATCTTGCGCAATCCTCCTTGATCGATGCTCTAGATGAGCCCCTGTCGGTGCTCGCCCTTTGACCCGCTAGGACCGCAACTCTTGGCCGCACAGTATGTTCCTTATCTGGTGCCAGCCATCTCGATGAATGCACTGATTGTGGAACACCGGGACACTCCCCCACCCATAATCGATCGGCCCGCTGATAGAGTGGTGGACTATATCATCACAAATTGTCCCTGTGTACTAACTAAACGTGTCTTATACTCTGCTATGAATTTACTTTTGATTCGTCGTCGATTATTTTATCGATTTTCTCATACACCTACAGTACTCCGGAAGTAGTGACTTGCTTGCCATTTCTCTCACTTTGCATTGCCTACCTGCACTATCTGCTTGCTACCTCCACTCAAAACAGCGAGGGATTCGCAGGCCCGTAAATATTTTGGCCGATCGCGGTTGTTTCACAGGGGGGCGGTGTTAGCGAATTAGGAATGACTGCGGGAGTAGCTGTCGCTTGTCTCTCGAGTACGTTTGTCGCGAGTGTGTGTGAGGTCGGATTGTGACAGCCTAAGGAGAGGCACGACCCATGTTTCCTATTCTGGATGTCGCAATGCCTCCTTTTTTCCTCGAGGTTACCCCCCGTCCTGACCAGTTCCTTCCACCCCCAAAATAATCCTATCAGGACGCATCTCTCGCTCGGTCGAGTGTCCATTCCAACGCAACGCACATGCAATAGTTCGCTCATTCACATCCATCATCTCTCGCACTTTTCCGACACCAAACCCATAATCGTCTGTCTCTGCGTCTTCCCACATCCCTTCCTTCCACTTTTGCCCTTCTGACTCACACTCCGCGACAATTGGCCTCATTGCTGATTAGCCGCGAAATGAGCGGTCGGGTGGACTAATTTTGGCGCGCGAGAACCCTCTCCCCATCTAGATAATCGTGGCAAATCCTGGAATATCCGCGGGTTCGAGAGTCTGGTCGCTCTGTCATTAGAGCAGCAGGTGATATCTGTTCTGCCTTTCCAACCCTTCCATCGACTCTGTGACCTGTCACGCGCGTGCTTCTGACACCAGGGCAAGTAGAACAATAATATTACCCTGAAATTTCCTGGAACTATTACGCTTGAATTCCACAAGAGTAGAATATAGTGTTGCCAAAGCCAATTATCAGACGGGCGCCAATTGCAATTCCGGGGCTCAGGTGGCATCAGCTATCATGTTTCATTTCACTCCTCTCGCCTCGCCCTGCCTTCTCTCTCTCTCTCTCTGTTCCATGCCTTCCTATACTCAGGATTCTCTCCCTCCCTCATCTCTTCAGACACTTGTCATAACCGCCTCTCCTCATACTGCATGATCTCTCTCCTTCCCCTTTCCTCTCTTCTCCCCTCCCCTATCTGCCCACTACCTCCGCCTTGATGCCTCTCGCACACTTCGCCCGTTACTTTCGCCCCCCTTTTTTGCCCTATCATTGCGCCATTCGGAGCAGTGCCACTCAAGGTGTTCCCCATATGCCCGAACACCATCTGGTAATGTACAGTGTGTTGTGAAATGCGCTATATTATCCTCCGAATTGAACAATCACTTTTGTGCCCAACTTCCAAATGTGCTGCTGCCAAAATCTCTTTCTGCTGTCTCTGTCTGCACAGGGCCATTTCACCCGCCGCTCCGCTGTCTCTCGGGGCGGTGTTACTGCTTTGTACTGAAAAGGGCAGTTGACCGAATGGGGGGAGAAAGGGGGGGGGGGGGAGGAAGACGGGCAAGATCGAGAACCCTTCCATCTTCTCCTTCTGCACTGCAATTCTTTCTCCTTCCTTGCTTTCCTGATCCACTGCACTTTTGCCGTGATTCATTTCGTATTCTGCCCTTGCATCCCTCTCTCTCAGACCCTGAGAAGCCCAATCAGTGCTTGCTTACAACGACAGGTGAGGAATTCCTCCCACGTTTCCAATCGCCAATCGTATCTCTCCCTGCCAGATTAGATTCCTCACCGTTTATCGTAATTAGCGGCGGAGGAGCGGCGCCCTCCTATCACCGATTATCCCGATTCGAGAACTAATCCGCTCCTTCCTCTTGTTTCTAATTGGCCAATTTATTGCTTGCTGACCCACCTTCGATTTCGCCTGAGCGTCAGATTTGCGATATACATCCACAGCAGATTTCTTCCAGTATTAGGTTGGCTGAGAACCACAACAAGCACTCTATCTCAGTAGTTTTTGCAATAGGTTCGAACATTGATAAAAATGATTCAGTGAAAATCCTGGAGGAGGGTGCATCTTTTGGTTTTTATCCGACGTAGCACCACCATTCGACTACACTCTTTCCTCATGCTATCTTCCATGTTTCCACATTCCTTGTGCAAGAATTGCCCTTCTGCCGCTAGCATCAGCGCACCTATGAGCCACTACAATCATCGGCCATTCTTATCTTTATCATCCTTGACCATTGCTGTCTCCCTGCCTCGCTTCGCGTTTACAACCCCCCGGCCACCCTATAAGCATCAAGTGGAGTGGGCTCGTAATTGTGTAGGTATACGCAGGTCCGGGTACTGTAGCCTAGATGTTTTGGGATACTGTAGCTTTGCAGTTCGCATTCTTTGCCGATGTGACAAAGCCGTTGTGCTTACACACTCGATTACAGTCTCGATGCATCCTCCTCTTCCTCCTCTTCTCTTTCTCAATCGCAGATGCTCTCGATTATTCTTTTAGCTATCCGACCACTGAGCAATTGATGACTCTTTCATGTCCGGTCCCACTCACTCGGTCCTGCTCTATCCCTCTGTCTTCCTTGTCTGGACTCTCTCCATTTCGCCTTCTCTCTCTCGCTTCGTTGACCGTACTGGGAATTGGCGCCAGATGGAGGAGATTGAGGACTGATCTTGAACGGTCGATTAATCTTTTACCGCTCTCGCGACGATATGGGCTGTCAGTGGCTGCTGTGAAGCCTCTGAGAATAGATGTCAGCGGGAATCATGTTAGTTTCCCTCTACTCTTCTTCCCATGCCTCTAAATTTCCCTCATGAATCGAGAGGCGCTTCATTGCACTCTCAGATAGAGACTTGTGATAATAGAGGAGTCTACGCCTCACATTCCTCGCCCCCATGCGATTCTTCTAAATTGCATTATAGCCTTTTCTTTCATAAGGAATGTACCGTTAGCCATAGTTCATACAATGAATCAGTCTTACTTATCAAAACATCACAACTCCTAACATTCCCTGATCCTATCCTATTCTTCATCAATAGCAACATGTTTATCCATTCACTGCACCGCTAGCTGCTCACCATCAATCCCATTTACAGTTATTCTACATTGCAAAGTCATGTCGGGTAGACCATACCGCCGCTAACGACCGTGTTCCTCGTTTTTATGATCACTCGTTAGTTTGTGCAAAATGATCATGCAAAATGGAGAGAAGAGAAAAGAGACACAGAGAAGATTTCATTGATAGAGAACGCACGTTCAAGCCAATTTCCTGAATGAAGAGATTGCGGACGCTTTTGAGATTCGATATCTTAGCAGAAATTTGATAATACATGCAAGTTACACCCACTCTTTTCCTCCAGAAGTGTAAACATGCGGATTCCAATTTCGGTTTTGGAACTAGAGCCACTATATTTGGAGAGGAGAATAATCACAGGCCGTTCCTCAGCGCTCCCTATTCGGGTTAGAACCACCCTCAAACCTACACTTACATCCTAATCGGGGCATGATTGATAGGAGGCTGCCGAGAGGGAACCTAAGCTTGTGCTCTGGCCATCAATTGAAATGAACATGAGGGAGAGAAAGAGCGGCTAGGGGAAAGGGAGTCGGGTAGTACTGAGAGAGAAGCACGCACAGATAAGCATTTCGTCTCATTTAGAGAGTGCCACTGCGCTTTTTCACCCCGTCTCGGCTCCTTTTTGCTCCCATTCAGATTACCTCATTTGCCTTTCGCCACATTCCTGTCAGACTGTGCACTTCATGAGTCAAAGCTATCCTCAGTTGCGATACTCCCAATTCTTCTTATGCATCTCATCCTTGTTTCTCCGGAACATTCAGAAACACATAGATCAGATAGTCAGCTGAAAACGACTGGCTCTCAATCTCTCTCGCATTTGTATACAGTAGCAGTTGATCGTTCTCCTCCCTTTCCTCTCTTTTCCGATGTCCCCTTCCACTACCATCCGTCCTCCACATGAATCAGTCGGTCGTCCCGATCGCCGAAGTGACGCATGCTGCCTGCACTTTAGTGATACCATCCTGGGAGGTATCCTGTTCCCCTTTCGCCGCTTAATTGTACACCCTCTCGTATCCTAAACAGCGCTAGAGAGCTTGTACGTTTTTCGTCCTCCATGAGGCCAAACTGTCATCTAGTCTAAAATCTTGAATTTATAGTAGCGTTCTAGCAAGATTCGATGTTGCATACTGCTCCTCCCAATCGGAATGAAGCTCTCGGCATAATCTGGACATGTCGTCCAGAATGATGCGAATTCCCACGAGGCCCAGCAATTTCACGCTCTCCAAGAGAGCAATCCCCCTCTCTCCCCACTCTTTTTGCCTCCTCCCGATTATCATAACCCGAACGTGTACTGATTCTCATCTCGGCCACGCAATCTCGGCCGAGAAGCCAGCTTCTCATTGTGAATCTCGCTCCTCACGTCTCTTCAGTCTCTTCATCCCACTTCTCTCCCTCTCACTCGAAGCCCCTCCAGTTTCATCCCCTTCTTCGCCTTCATGAATTGACCACTACCCTTTGCCCCTTCCTTCTCTCATTTCCCCCTCTTCTCTTTTACGTCCTTTTTGAACGCGTCTCTCGTTGGTCTCTCTTTTCGCCCCGGGGACGGGACGACTCATCATAGACCTGGATCAGTCATCAATCGAATGTCGCCTCTCGATCGTACAACTTTGGCATTTCACCAGGATCATAGACGTACCGTAATCGGTCGATTGCAAGCTTCTCGCTTTCCTCCGACTCCAGACTACTCATTCCTCCTCTTTCCGTGCAGTCTCAAACTCCGCCTTCTTCTTTTTTCTATCAGCGTTCTTTGCTCATTCAAACGCTTAATTCTCTTCATTGGATGCTGTCTCCTTTGATACCTCATTGTTCTAAACTTCCTTTCGTTTTCACTCATTTTCGTTGAAATCGTGACAGACAACTTGAACGTGCAGCCTGTTAGAAATATCGTAAGTTCCACGAACGTCAGAGTGTAGATATCAAAATTATGCTGATGAGTCAGTACCCACATAATCTGAGGCGTTAGTTCAAAACAGGTGTAGGGATTTCTCAACTCGATTCGGTATATATCGTACAAGTTCACCTATTGCATTTTGGGCCGTTTTCACTGCACCACTAGCTTCTATCAACTCCAGAAAGTTAGCACGTAAGCAACCGAAGGGAATTCTTTAGGATGATCCTGCAAAAAACAGTGAATTCGTTTACTGAACAGTCATCAATCTAAACTGTGAGCTTCCCCGCACCGCGCGGTTGCTGGTTGTATCTAAACAGTGACGTTCGAGGACTCATCGAAAATATTATTCTGAATTTCGTTGATGATGATTCATACGTATGTCGTCATACTTATGCAATCGGAAATTACGAGATCGGTTTTTGCTATTTTTCAGAGCCCTAAAGCAAAACTTTCATGTCTTCAACCGTAGCCCCATGCTAAATATCTGATTAAGAGAACGAGGAGTCCAGTACTTCCTCATAAAAACTCGATCCGGAGTACTCTCTCTTATGCACGAATTAGTGGTGTTCACATTACGCTCCCTTTTTTTCGCCAAAACTCTGGTGGAGTCCATGCTAATTCTATGGCCAGCGCTTCCCCTCTCTCCTTCTCTCTCTTTCTCTGCACTCTCTTCAATTCCCCTGCTCTCTCACTTCGTCTCCCATCTTTAATCGCCTCGTCTCGCTCTTGCGCGTGCTCGGAATGGACGACGTCCTCTCTGGAAGGGCCACTTCCAAGTTCTCTACCCCTTCTCATCCCTCCTCTCCTCCCTTCTCGCCCCTCTCCAGACCCCATCTCCTAAACTCATTGTCCTGATGTAATTAACGAGTGGTCGGGCGTGAAAAAACGTTGGAGACACTTACCCCCATTTGAGGATCTGAAAACGCGCAGTTTAGCGTAAACAACAAGGTACTGTAGTAGCGAAAACGCGCAGAAAAGTTTTCATTCAAATTTCGTAGAGAATATTTCGATTACAGATATGAGGCCGTCCGCGATAGATTCAGTAAGTGATCCGTACAGCAAAAAAAAATATAATTTCTGCAAAGTTGGTCCTAGGGGCTATTTTTGATTCTAAACAAAATGGCGTTGTCAGTTTTTCGATATTCCGCCATTGGGCACCGATATGGTACCGGAACCATCTCGGCAATTTTCGGGTTTTTGAATGCTGCTCATGTAAAAATGAAGGTAGAAACGTGGAATTTGGACCACTAATGTAGAATTTTGTGGGGGACACGCCTATTACGTTGAATGATCATGAAACACAAAAGTTCCTTCAAAAAATCGAAATTTTGAACCAAAAAAGTGCGGGCATCGACACATAGATTATTGTATTCGCTATGCGATTCTGAATATTTCATACGTTGGGTGTAAGAGAATCAAACCCGGCGAAAAAAAGTTGCTAACGATTTTCTGAGGCGCATCACGCTTTCTGAACGCGCGTCATTGCGCATGTCGTGGTTGGGAATTGCCTCGTGAGTTTGGCTCTTCATCCAAAGACCATGGGTTCGAATCCCCAAGTTGGCCAACCTTTTTGCCAGATTTTTCGCATCGTTTTCACGCACTTTACTAGTCGGATTTGCTTATATCAGGTATGCAATTGTGTTTTTTGCTTGTTACTCAACGCTACAATGATTGTATTGGGGTGTCCGGAAAGTTCGTATAATGCTTCGGAAAAAAATCAGTTCGCAATCAAATGCAGAGATTGCACAATCTGTTTGTCAACAATGTATTGCATCATTCTGACGTTGAGTAGTGAGAGGATTTAATCAGTCTCCTAGTTGCTACATTGATTCTTGTGATGGACTCCCATCTCTACCTCCGAGCAGTTTTACTTCATTACTACCGTCTTGGCCGATCCGTGAAGGAGGCCCACTCTGCCCTGGCCCAGTCGGAAGGAGCTGACGCCCCCTCCATACCCTTCTGCTATAAGTGGTTCTCCCGCTTCAAGAAAGGGGAGTTTGGTCTCGATAATCAACCCCGCTCTGGACGCCCTCCCTCCCTCGATCAGCCTCTCGTTCTCCGCACACTGAAGCGCAAGCCCATGGCCAGTGTGCGTGAGTTGAAGAAGGATACTGGTACTCCCAGATCAACGGTGTCCGATATCCTCCATCGATCTGGGAAGAAGCCGAAACTCCCACAAGTGATTCCCCATGACCTCTCCCCCGAACAGCTGAAAAATCGTGTTCAAGTCTGTCAGGAATTACTCCATCGTAGATCCAATCTTCTATGGGTCAATTCCATCATCGCTACAGATGAGAAGTGGATCACGTACGATAACCCTGTGAGGAGACTGCAATGGGTGGATGCAGATGAGAAGCCCACGCCCGTCCCGAAGAAGGAAGAGCACGGAAAGAAAGAACTCCTCTGCTTCTTCTTCTCAATGCTCGGTCCCATCTACTGGGAGATCCTCGCCCCTGGCACCAGCATCAATGCCGACCTCTTCTCTGAACAACTGGAAGATGTCGCGATCAGAGTCCCTCCCAGACTCCTGAACCAGGGCAAAATTCTTCTTCTGATGGACAATGCTCGCCCACATCGAGCGAAGATGACCCAGAAGAAAATGGACGAGCTGAAGATCGAGAGGATTCCCCATCCACCGTATTCCCCGGATCTCTCCCCATGCGACTACCACTGCTTCCGCTCTCTCTCTGACTTCTGCAAAGGAAAGAAGTTCAAGAATCGAGATGAAGTTGTGAGGGCTTTCGTGAACTGGGCGGTCTCGAAGAAACCCGCATTCTGGAAGAGAGGAATCGAGACCCTGCCCAATCGCTGGAGGGAGGTAGTGAGAAAGAAGGGGGCATACATTGGTCACTGAGAATTGTAAAGCATTGAATAAAAAATAAAAATAAAAAATTATACGAACTTGCCGGACACCCCAATAGTTTCATGTACGGAAACCCAGTGTCAAAGCTTGATATCCACCCTTCTGCGTGAAGAAGCTACTGAGAAAGCAAGCAAGAAAATGGCAAAGGAAGTAAAGCGCAAGAGACCGAGGGAAGCGAGCAAGAAGGATAAAGATAATGAGGTATTCTTTGGAACCTGTACAATTAATTGTAACGCCATTTTCCAGGACAGTACGCGAGAAGACGATATAGACGAGATGTTCAGCAATTCGACGTCGGAAGAGGTAAACAAACTTCAAAACAAGGATAAAATGTATTTTTAGACAAATCAACAATCCAGAAGAAGCATACGAATAAACAATCACGATGACGATAATGTTCCATTATTCAATGACGATCTCTTCAGCGACATGATTGAATGTGTTTCGGAGATTATGACGGATATTCTTAACGACTAACTAGATATTAATGATGTCTCATGTTTCTCAAATTATGTTCGTCGTTCTTTTGGCATCATATGTAACTTGTCATCTATTCTTGTTGAAAAAAAAGGTTCTCAGTGTTCTGACATGCATCCAAGGCAAGTGCACACCTGATATAAGCAAATCCGACTAGTAAGTTCGTGAAAACGATGCGAAAAATCTGGCAAAAGGGTTGGCCAACTTGGGGATTCGAACCCATGGTCTTTGGTTGAAGAGCCAAACTCACTAGGCAATTCCCAACCACGACATGCGCATTGACGCGCGTTCAGAAAGCGTGATGCGCCTCAGAAAATCGTTAGCAACTTTTTTTTCGCCGGGTTTGATTCTTTTACACCCAACATATGAAATATTCAGAATCGCATAGCGAATACATTAATCTATGTGTCGATGCCCGCACTTTTTTGGTTCAAAATTTCGATTTTTTGAAGAAACTTTTGTGTTTCATGATAACTCAACGTAATAGGCGTGTTCCCCACAAAATTCTACATTAGTGGTCCAAATTTCACGTTTCTACCTTGATTTTTACATGAGCAGCATTCAAAAACCCGAAAATTGCCGAGATGGTTCCGGTACCATATCGGTGCCCAATGGCGGAATATCGAAAAACTGACAACGCCATTTTGTTTAGAATCAAAAATAGCCCCTAGGACCAAGTTTGCAGAAATTTCATTTTTTTGCTGTACGAAGCTCCAGTGAGGAATTGTTGAATCTATCGCGGACGGCCTCATATATCACAATGTGTGGTTTGACTTCTTGAAGGCACTTAGAAAAAAATGTCGGACATGAGCGATGTCCACTCAATCTTCGTTCCTCTTCTCGCTTTTTTCGAGGCTCTTAGACATTGAGGACGCCCAGCGCTCCCTGGGGACCGTTTTCACTGCACAGTTGTGCGGCGATCGAATCAAGTTTGCTAGTTGTAAACAGAGGAGAAGAGCCGGTCATCATTCTTCACTATTCGCCTCTGAGCTCCACTAGCAGCACTGCTGCAAAACAAGGCACAGTATGGCCAAGCAATTTTAGCGTTTCAACTGTTTCAACTTTCTGTTTCAAGTTTCAACTTTCAAGATTCCCTACTTTATGTGTTCCACTTTCCCCTCGAACAAATGGCCGGCTGGCAGGACCTCCCGACACGATAATTGAGTGTAGTAGTAGGATGGGGGAGGATATCAGGATGACCCCTCTCTGTCCAACCAGTCATTATCCACTCTCGACTCTCGATTCCTCGACCCCCGCATGTTCCCTCTTCGCCTCTTCTAATTCCTCTGATTGCTCATTCTGCCCTCACTTCATTGAGTAGTAGAGTTCAAGAAAGGATACAACGGTCTCTTCATTCTACGTACTCTAGTGAAATTCACTGAATATCCGAATTTAGAACTCTGTTGTATAGAAGTCGCGATTTGTCTTTTTTCGTCGTGCAACTATCCCGGATTGATCTTTGATCTCTACTTATTCCAGGTGCAATGCGACTCACTCACCTCCTTGGAGTCGCCTGCCTACTGGGCACGGCACTAGCCTCGTTCGAGGATACCACCATGAAATTGCTAACGGCCAATCACACAGAGGCTCGTTTCTAGTGTTGTTCTTATTCCTTTTCTTCAGTCATCTACACTTTCATGGAACGGGAATGGCGTGAAATTAGTTCAACTTCTTACATTTACAAAGATTGTATTTCAGATCAATAAAGGCCAGACACTTACGCTGAAGTGCGAGTTTCACAACATCGGTCAGTTAAATTTGCGAGATTTCTTTACTTGACAGATTGAATAAAATTCATATTTATCAGATAAGGACGACGTTGTCATTTGGAAGAAGGGCAACGATGAGCCGCTGTTCATGGACCAGGACGCTGCGATCAGCGACTACCGACTCAACGTTGAGGTCGACGACGACGGAAATGGAAAGAGGGTACGGCAGACGATTCAAAATATGGTTTTGGTGATGTTCCGGATTCTATTCGATCACTGAATTGAAAATGATTTCCAGTAGCACGGCGTATGAATAAATATTTTCTTCATTCATCGTTCTCTGTCACCTGTGACAGTCGAGATAGTGTGTAGAATGAAGAGCTCATAATTTCCAGATCTCTGAATTGACGATCACCGACGTCGAGATCGCAGATGATAACACGTATTACTGCGGGACGATGGAGACGGATAAATACCTCAGCACTCGAGTGAAAGTGAACGGTAAGATTTTTTCAACTTTACCCCACGCTTCATCACGCGATTTTTCGGTATAGTGCTTTGAATCTGAGAGCACCCACACAAAAAGCTTGCTTCTGATACCAGCTCTTCGGAGGCGCTTATCGTTTCATTCCTGGAAAATATTTATCAGGCGCGAAGATTAGTGCTTGCCCGGAAAAATCTTTCAATGCTACCTAGATAGGAGGCGGTAGTGATGAAAAAACGTTCATGGCAAGCCGCTTGAATGAGCCCCAAGCCGGCTTCGCCGTTGAATATGCCGAGTTGAGTCCGGCTTCAAGCCGGGTTGAAAAGCCGTCCGTTTGCTCATAACTACTAATAGGCGGTATGCATCCATCCACGGTGAAAAAACCTAAAAAAACATAAAGAAGAGATGTTAGCATCATTCATGCAGTTGCTCCATCCGCGCACATCTCTCCCGAGCACTGGCCGTACACTGTGATCCTCTCGGATTCCGTGTCGCTTCGATGCTCTGCCACTGGCAATCCCACGCCAAAGGTCCACTGGAGCAAGGAGGTGGGAGTTTGAGAGACTATCGGAATGACAGTTAAAAGGGGCATCAAATTGTAGGCCTCGACATGTTGAAGCTACATTTTTAAAACATAATTTCGCTGTAATAAATGGAATTATTGCAGGGTGGCAAGCTCGGCTCCCACGTCTCTCTGGAGGGCGAATTTCTGCGCATTCCCTCAGCCCAAATGGTTAGCTATTTTCTGCAAAACGTTCAACCTGCTGGAATATAAACAATAAAAAAAAGAAAAATTGGAATACGTCTTGCAGTCCGACGCCGGTACCTACATCTGCACTGTCAACTCGACCGCCGGAGAGGCCACAGCAAAGATTGAGATGAAAGTACATGGTAAGCATTTGGTGTGATTTGATGTTGAATAACAATTATATTAATATCGATTATTTTTGAGAGATTGTATTGAAATTGTTTAATGCATGAGTGTGATAAGCTAACCAAGATTCGATTTCAGATTCTAATGATGTCAACGACGCTCCTTGTGAGTTGAAATTAACATTTTATTTTTATTTTTTTCGATTTGTCTCCAATCGAGACCCCGCATGGTTTCCAACTTGTAATATGTTTCAATAGAAGATAACGTTTGCCCATTTTTCATAATATCAGTACCCATTTCACAGGCAATCCTATCAAATTAGAATACTATTCAGAGGAACACTTGATATTGGCACAGCGATTTTCTCCTTCGAGCCTAGTCTCGAAGTAGAGACGCACATCTACCTTAGTTTTACCAATTCAGCCAAGCCCTGGGCTCGTTCACCCGTCGAGTACGTGCCCGTGGAGATGGGCGGTGCGGTGAACATCTCCTGCCAGTACGACGGCAATCCCTCCCCGCAGATCGAGTGGTCGTTCAACGGCGCCAAACTCACCGTGAGTTTTTGGATAATTTTCAGAGGCTGAAATGGACAAATTTTGCTAAAAAATCGTCATTACTCAGCAGTGATCTAGAGCACGAACGGGATGCATACTTTTACCTTAGCTAAAAATGATGAAATGGTGGCGTCAAAGTTCTGTATTTCAGCTCGCCAAGGAGATGGTGCGCAACAAGATGAAGCAGTTCGCCGTTCGATACGCCAACTACTCAGAGAGCATCCTGCAGGTGTGAAAATAATAACAGTACATTATTTGTAGCATTTATGTTTATAAACTTTTGTTATATAAAAATAGTTATGAAGATCAAAGTTCATTTCAATCAAAACTCGAAGGATGCTGAATAAATCGAATTCAGATCAATGATGCGACAGCGGACTACTTCGGCGACTACTCCTGCAAGGCGACCAACCAGCACGACACCGCCCGAGCTGTCGTCTACGTCACCGGTCAGTTGGCGATCGGAATATATAGACTACGATGGTATCTCGTGCTATATCGATTCGCACTTTTCCGAACTGCGCATACGCATAGTTTCACAAACCGGTATGGCTCTCCTTGACGATGATTGGATGTCGTATCTCGCGACTGCGTGGAAACGGACGAAACTTTTTTGCTTTACCATTCCCTCTCCAGCGATGCCATCTCGTCCGGAGCTCTCCATCGACGGCACTGTGCTGACGATGACTGCTATGGCGCCGAACGGCCTCGACGAGTTCGCCCTCTTCTTCCGACGCCCCGACGAATCGGGATGGATCAACAAGAAGGCCATCACCGTCTCCAAGGGTACATTTCTACAATTGAATGTTAATTTTTTGGCTCTGTACCAATATAAGGGTCCCAAAGGAAGCTGTACCAATATAAGGGTCCCAAAGGAATCTGTACCAATATAAGGGTCCCAAAGGAATCTGTACCAGTATAAGGGTCCCAAACATAATTTCAATTGCAGTTATCAATATGTAATTTTGCATCATGACTATGCAACATCGTGTTTCTGAAGTGTGTAAAGGAAATCCAACTCTGAATTTATGTTCCCTTCGCAAATTGGTTAAAGCTCAACCTGCAAGACAATGTACTTGGTCACTCTTTGCTAACCACAGGGGTCTAAGGGACATCTGTTTGCCAAGATACAAAAAGGTGATGAAATATCAAAGTTGGGAACTTAAAAGAGTTCGTCCAGCTAGTTCAAATAGCCTAGCCAAGCACCTAGCTTTCTAGGGTGTGTTTAATACGAAGGGAACTCAAATACAGAGCTTGATTTCCATTACACACATCTGAAGCACGATATTGCACAGTTATGACTCAATATTACTTATTGATGGTGAAATTATATTTGGGACCTTTATACTGGTACAGAAATTTTTGGGACCCTTATATTGGTACAGAATACTTTGGGACCCTTATATTGGTACAGAAATATTGGGACCCTCATATTGGTACAGAGCCAATTTTTTTTAAAGCTGCATTTCCTATCTCGAAATTTGAATCAATACTGTGATTTCGACAATCTCTTCTTATCTTCAACCCTGATTTCTAATCCTTGTAGCGATTACGATTCTTGAGTTGCATTTTTTCAGCTACTACATGTAAAAGTAATAAATATAATTTCCGTAAAAAAGATATAAATATGAGAATTCCATTGCAGTTGACCAGACCGGTGAGAAGACGTGGTCCAAGCAGGTCAACCTCGCTGACTTCCTCGAGAGCGGCGAATTCCAGATCCAGGTTTGTTCTCGAAGTAAATTCAATGGCCATCAACCTTCCATCATAACATTCTAGGAGCTTCAGTATTTCCTATTCATTACTTGAAGAAGTAGATACTTTTATTTGAATTGGTGTTCGTCTCGCACCGATTTATCTTTGCAGGTCCAGGCCCGCAATGGGTACGGATATGGTAATAAGGCTCCAGAATATCTGAGAGTGACGATGCCGGACAAGAGCAGTGGTGAGTTAGAAAAACGATTCCACGGTCCCCTCATTCTATCCTCTCGCTACTCGGCTTACTAGAGACTGTGAAGAAAAATATGAATTCCCGAATTTGAGCACCCAGATTTTACGGTTTTTTACTATAAAAAAATTTAAATTTATACATTTTTAGAGCCCACCGCTTCCTCATCTCTTGCCTGCTTCTCATCAGCAGCGATCTTCGCCATTCTCCACTTGGTTTATTAATTATTTTACTCGTTGATCTTTGATCTTTGACCTCTGATCATGCACTGCCTCTTTCTCCTCCCTCTTCCGGACCGGTCACTCAGTTCCATGATCACAGTACATTTACACGATGATCCAGCCACCTATTCCACTCGTAACCCCAGGCGTTTCCGGATTTTCGTGCCAAACTTTGAGATCACTCTATCCGAAACAATCCAACCGTCAAATGTAGAGCTTCATGATTGCCTCGTTCTCGTGGGAATACCGTCGCGAGCGCTTCCTTCCCATTCTCCTTTTCCCGCTTATCACAATAGCAGAAAGATTGCCGAATGCGGGTGTTCATGATTTTTCTCGCCCGAGACTTATCTCGCCCCGATTTTCTAGAAATCTATTTGTTATTCCGTTTTTTTTCTTTCCCGTCATTGTACTCTCGAATCCGGTATCGATCATTCTTACCCACTCTTTCTCGCTCTCCTCCGTCCCAGGGCCCCTGTAGATGTCCCTTCTCCGACTTTCTCTTGTGCGAACCCCGATTCCATACAGTCTCCATTCCGCCAAACATCGTACATCACTTCACCCGACGTTCTATGTGTTTACCATATATATTCCAAAATTGATAAATTATGTAAATGATTGTCTGTCAGTGATTTGATGAGATGAAGGAGTAGTCGACACTGAACAAAGTTATGATCTGCGCCCTAATTCTCCATCTAGAGCATGTCAAGAAAATATTCAAAAACGAATTTTATGTTGAGTCGCCTTTCATTCGACAAAAGATCATAGTTTGTATAACACCTTTCGACCAAACAGCAGTGTTAGATTCGGAAGCACCCAAACTTTCGCTTCCAAAGATAGTAAAGATAGTATACTGTGAATGACGTTCGTCCGAGAAGGGGGGAGTACATAGTAGGTGGCAACTCACTCCCTTCCTCCTTCGTCTTCTTCCCATTCTCGACTCCGCCCCTGCTTTCGTTCTGCTCTCGCCCCATTCTGCAAGTGAGTAGTTGTCATGCAGGCGTCTCTCCTTCTCTCGCTGACCGCTGCAGCTCTGCTCGTTCAAGGTCAGCCGGAGAGTATCGCACCATGCTAACCCATTCCGGCCATTTTTGCAGCAAAAATCAGCATTTTTTTAGGAATTTACCATATTTTACATCGTTTGATCCGGTCGTTCATCGATAATACCATATCGTTGCAAACAAATACCCTTACAACGATCATTGCAATAGGGATAGAATGGTTATGCTACCCCTAATCTCGTTACTTTGAACCCTGACTTTAGAGCATTAGCACCCTGGTTCCACGCCTGAGTCGTGCTGACCTTGAATGGTCATGAATGCTTATTCATCGAGAATGGTATTAGTGAAAAAGTGGGAGAGATGAAAACGCGTTTCGAGTAACCGCATGGTATACTCCATCACGCGCGTCGATACCCTTATCAGAACCAACTTGGTTATCAAACTGGTTCGAAAAGAAAAACAGTGGTGGTTTGCAGTAACTATGTATTATTTTTGTCATAAATCACAAGGACGCTTCTTCACGTGTACAATGTGAGAGAATAAAGATAAAAGGTGTGGGGAAGGGGTTTTTCTATTTCTCCAATAAAAAATGTCTATATTCAGGAGCATCGGGAGCCGCTTGCGAGTTCCAGCAGGACAACTTCCATCTGCAGTATGGAGTCCGCGACGGGATGGTCCACTTCCGACTCATTCTCACAGGTTTGCCCAACTGAATAGATAGTGACCCAAGTTTTGAACTCTGCACTCAATGCGTCACAAGCATTAATTGACGGAACTTACAAGGGAATGGCAACCGAAGCCCATAACATTATTCGATGTATCCTTTTAGTGCTCCATCTGTACCCTTTTAGTTATTCAGCTTGAAATAATCATTTTCAGGCGTCACTGCCCGCCACACGATGTGGAACGCGATCGGTTTCGGGCAGAGCATGGTGAGCTTCCTCTTCCTCTATCAACTTTGCTCCGAATGATCGTTGCGCGCTCTCGTCCTCGAATGTTCATGGTCAAGTACACCCACAATACGGAGTTTACAAAGGCGCTGAGTGCGCCCAATTAGCCGCACTTGACCATAGCGATTCGCTTTCTCGGCATTTGGAGTTTCTCGGAAATGATCGCGCAAAACCTAGGCAATTTCGAACTCGCTGAGTGCTAGAAATAGCATAGATCAATATGACGAGATTGTAGCAGCCGAAAATTGGAAATAGTCCAGAATTCCCAACCACAAAACACTGGTGGTTAGACTAGGTCGCTGATAACATCAGGACGTACTGGAAGTTGAATTGGCGTGGGTGTGGCAAGCTCGCATACTTATTTACCTTTAGTACGCCGGACTCGATCTGATCGTCTTCCGAATCATCAACGGGCGTGTCGAGGTATCCGATGAGTACGTCAAGGGATTCACCTCGCCCTGGAAAGATGCTGTAAGTACCGTAGAAAGTGTATCGGAGCCGTGATCAGTCAAATTCTAAGCAGTTTTGAACTCACTCTGTTGGAAATAGCGTAGATTGATGGTATCTCGATGGGCTGTGGAAAATATTTGTTCATTGCTCATCCGTTTCCAGTCGCAAGACATCGTGGTCAACTCTGCGAACTACCTCGACAACATGGTCGTTATCTCCTTCCGTCGTCCGCAATTCACGCGTGATCGCGCCTTCGACGCCCAGCTGAGTGGTTGCCAGAGTTGGAAGGTGAGTCAACGCCAATCACTTAGATTGCACTCTCATCCCTGCCTATACTGGATTGTACATCAACCACTAGCCAACACTTTTCGTTCAGATACATAATCTGGCACAGCAATTCAAGATCTTGTAGTTGTGTAGAAGACTTGTAACGTTATGTATCAAAAAATCTCATTCCAGTTCGCCACTGGTATGAACCCGATGTCTCCGAGAGGCGACATCTTCCACCATAGAACGACGCCTACTGGCCGTATGATTTGCATCGAACAGTGCCGCATCTAAGAAGAACGTTTTCATTTTCTGTCATGGTTATTTGTTAGACTAGCCCTGCGTGGGGTTTATCATTATGGAATGGCCCATTTAAAAACTCTTTTTTTAAGTTAGTAGTGAATTTAAAACCATGGCCAGTTCTACAATGACAGATCCCCAAATGCATTACTTTCCCATTAGTTTGTGTCGCCGAGCGACATCGCTAGATATCCATCCCCTCTCCCGCTACAGCTTTGTTAACACAGATGCAATAAGCTAACAATTATATCCTGTATACAATATCGCCGTTGCTATTTCGAATGAAGCGTTATCTTGTCATCATTTAGAGCCTCCGCCAAAATGAGTTCTTTTTATTACTCCAACTCCTCTCAGCCACTTTTTGATTGCGTGTCCTATAATCGCAGAGAACAATGCGCGAGTGTATAAAGAAGCGAGAGGCTCAAAGAAATTGGCAGCGCGCGTTTTTACGCGCTGTCTTTGACCACTTTCACTATGACGAACGAGAGAGATTGGCTGATTTATTACTTTAGCAGTACGTAAGTTATCAGAGGAGAATGGAGATGAAACGAATGATGGTAGTGACACCCGATGGAACGAGATGACGCCGTAGGCTTTTCGCGATTGTATAACGATAAAGAATTCTCATAGATCCCAGGAGAAGAGATGATGCTTGATCAGAATGTCTTTGACGCCCTCTTTCAACGGTTCGTCGCCGTTTTGGAATGAGCCCTTGTCGACGCCGACAACCTAAAAATGAGTCTTCAAAACTTTCAAAACGTCAAAACAGCCGTATTACTAATTTAGGTCGCTGAACAGCGAATGAGTGTTATGGGAAGATAGATCCTCTTCTTTCCCACACTCTCTCTTTCTGCATTGTCATTATCCAGCGATCTCATTTAGTACCACAGCTGAGTCAATACCTGAGCCATCATCTTCTTCTTTGCCGAAGAGAGCATGCCGGGTTTGCGAGGGCCGTTCTAGAACCGATTTGGTTTGCCGGAGATCAAGTATACCTTCGCGAGTCCGTCTAATTCGAACGTTGGCGACAACTTGAACGCGAACTGGGCGAGCAATCGGAGTTCGCACTTGATCTGAAATTTCGGTTCGTCTTATTCAAGTGATGTGCTTGCGATAGTTCGAAGTTCGATTCGCCGTCTCTTCACTTCATAATCCATCACGACCATTGAGATTCGACTGAGAGTAGATAGTAAAGAGACGGCGGTTTCGATTCTCGAGCTCTACTTCTTACCTGCCGCCATGCTGGTGTGCGCAAGAAGGACCAAGAATGGTAGTACTTCTCCTTGATCGTTTCTGGAATGAGGAAAATGGAATCTTCTCTAGATAAATCATATCAAATATCAAAGTTCAAAGAACAAAGATCAAAGATCAAAGATCAAAGTACCATTGGTTCCGCAGATGATATCGAACCAGAGATGCAAACACTGCTCATTCACTCCGAGAACGAGAAGTGACCGAAGTTTTACATCCTGATGGGCAGAAACCTGGAAAATATGTTAAATTTGAGAGATTTTAAAAGAAAATTACAATTACCCTGTTGTGCGTATCATTCACTATCTGAACGGAGCGAAACAGTAATTCTTCTGGTGTTAAAATCTGGAAAATTTCATTAATTTTCGCCGAATTCTTGATCTTGAGCCACCTTTCCGTCCTGGTCGAGACTGAAGCTATTACAAAGGGTAAGCCGTGAATAGACGGCGTTAAAGTGCTTCTGGACCGAGTGGTACGCAATATCTTCTGCAATAGATGTCAATCACTCGCAGATGACATCGAACCAGAGATGCTTTCGATAAATCATATCAAAGATCAAAGATCAACGTTCGATTGATTCCGCAATCGAACCAGAGATGCACAAACATTGCTCATTCACTCCAATAACATGAAGTGACCGAAGCATTGCATCCTAGATCGGGGAACCGATACAGTCTCCCCATTCTCTACGCTCTTTCGACCTATCGAAAGATGAGAAACTGTATGGAATGAAGAGATCGTGGTACCGTTTCTCGAACTTCACTCGCAGTTCCGTCACAAGTTTTACTGTGGCAGAACCGAACTGGTTTTTTTTCCTTCTCTTAATGGCTATCAGCCTTGACCGTTGTGTGCCGCAGCTCTAGTTTCCAAAAATTCGATGACTTTCAGAGCTTTACGAGCTTCCGGTCGAGCCTGTCTCATTGCACTTTCGTACTGTTTTTGTAAGTTAGCAGGCCGTAAAACGTCATCTCTAGCGAGATTGAGATCTTCGTGTGAACAAACGATGCGTTACGCGTTATAGAAAGTTTTCTTAGTGAGAACACGCCGTAATACTGTGACTGACATGGTGAAGTCACGCAATTTTTTGGACTTTCAGAATGAAACTTCGTGGGATCGAAAGATGGTAAGTGATGAATGGCGGGAAGAAGATTACACTCAGTAATTCTTGACATGACGCATAAGTACTGCTAGTAATCTTCGCGATGCCGAGATGTTAGACAAGAGTGAGTATGCCTACTCGTCTTCAGGAAGATTACAAACAGTGAGCGGATAGAGCACTAACCAATGAAGCTCCAGGGATGGTACATTGCAGTCGGCATGAGGGTATTCTGCCTGATGCCGTGGTCCATCACTTGCCGGAAGGAATTCGCAAGTCTACCGCGGATGTATTCGGTGATCTGAACATTATGAATGTCGTTGAAAACTCGTTTTAAATTTTGTTCGAGATGACATGACCTAATGGAAAGCCGAAACTCACATCCGGCGAAACTTCTTCATCTCCGTACAGGGAGTATGTTTTGCCGCGCTCGTCCACCACCTAAAGAATAATCGTAATTTTCACTACCCTTTGACATAACATTTGCTCCAATAACCTAATTCGAGAGAATTGGCTGTTTTTCTGTTCACTGATCTATCTTCTATAAAGCAGTGATTATTATGACTCGCGTCACTGTCAGGTATGACACAATACCTCGACAAATTTGGCCGGAAACCATCCTCGCAGCCCGTTGACTTCGCCCACCCAGCAGTGCTCATCCTTCTCACTGATGATCGTGATGATGTCGTTCTTTCTGAATTATGCAAATTTTGTGGCAGATTACTGTAATTACATAGCTATGGTTATCGAGAACTGCTGATTACAAAACTTATTAGGTCGTGACGAACCTGAATCCCAACTCGTCCTCGTCTTGTCTCGCGAAGTCGAGTAGCGCCCTCGCTCGTTTTTTGCCCTGTCTCCGACCGCTCAGGAAATTTGACATGTCCTTCTCGTGCGACTGCGGAGTGTAATCGGCCTGCAATCTCATTTATTGCGCTATTCATTAGGCTAATAATAATATAAACTCATAAATATTTAACAAAGAAGTGGACCAACATCAATATTTTGCATTGATAATCTCAAAGCGAATGGATAGCACATTAGTACCTGCGTGACAATGGTGAGTGCCAGCTCTTGATCGCACTCGCTAAAGTATCGGCAGACCTGAATTAGCAATGATCGAAGAATGAAAGGCGGGTCACCACGATATAATTGTCTATTTCCAGGAACCAACCTGCAGAATGCTTTCCCTCAGGTCGACCAGCAATTCAGTCTGCCGAATGTTCTTTGTTTTTGGGTCGTTCTCCGCCTTGTCTGTTGAGCTGAACATGTTCTGTATGATGCTCTTCGATCGGGCTACCTTGCGCCGTTGCATCTGAATGGTTTTTGTTTGTTTTGAATATCTGAATGTTTGTTGGGCATGGGCGAATGCAAAATGAGGTCACCTTTTGCTTTGGAAGATTCGTATCTGTGGATACATTTACAATCGTGCCTTGGTCTGCCATCAGAATTGCCTGTGAATAGTTGAATTGTAGTGGCACTAGATCGGCGGAGAACTATGACGTCATTCCGCCTTTGATGTATCTACGGCGGCATGACGTCATAGTTCTCATCCGACCTCAGCCGTTTTAGTAGCTGAAAAAGATGAGCGTCAAAATAAAAATGATCAGAGAGAATAAAAAGTGGACAGGGAAAAAGCTGACGTGGAAGGGAGAGATCACAGTGAGGATGTCCTTCTCGCCCCCTCTCCATTCATCCTTTTTCCAATTCCGATTCTGTTTCTCCCTCTCTTTCTCTCTCCCCTTTTTCACACTCCAAGCTGATCGATCCCTACTGTGTTGCCAAACAACGGAACCACTTTTGGAATGGTTCCGTTGTTTGGCAACACAGCACACGTCGCGTTTTTTCTTCTTTTAAACTTGTAAAATTATTAAATGCACCTGATATTTCTTGCGCAACTCGTTGATGAGGTGATCGGTGATGGAGAATTCGAAGGAACGCACGTACTCGAAAAGACGGTCGTCATCTTCGAGCTAAACATGTGCTGTTAGCCGAGAATACTCAATGAATCCCAACCGTTGACGGAATCTGGCAGAGCGCGTTGAAGATGTCTGCGGACGATTTTGTACTCTCGGCCAAATCAACCAACTCCTCCTCCTTCATCTTCATCATGGAAATTATAGTCTGCAATGCTTTGCTTTCGAATCTTCTTCTTCTTACACCTAGCGATTTCCCTTTTCACGATTTCAGGTGCCCGATTTTGTTTTTCAAAATGGTAGTACATTTCGCGCATATGAACTACATGAAGGGGAACAATTCTTCCAACTCACCCTAAACATGACGACGCTTCCTTGGTAGAAGATGAGATCCCAAATCCGCAGCAGTGTCTTCGTCTTGCAGATCGACCCGAGCAGAGTGAGGAACCAGTTGATGAGGACGAGAGACGCCTCGACGTCGTAGTCGGTGAGACACTGAAAGTGATTGTGAATTTTCAGGCTTGGTGATATACTCAAAATTTGCATTTATTTGGTGGTGTCTTTGTTGTTTTCGATAACGAACTAAACTTATGGAAATCCTGAATGTGAGTAATACTAGCCTTGTGCAGATCCGGCACGTGCGTCTTCATAAGATGCCTGCACACTCGCTCGTCCGCCTGCAGACCCAGAAGATTCGTGGAGTAGTAGTTAGCTGAATTTTAACTTTTTTTGACATTGTAAACATTTCTTTCGAATGAATTAATTGCCTTGACATTCCCTGGAGTTCTCTGAATTTTCAAACGAGAATTTATTCTTACCAGGAAGAATGTCCTCAATCAGCGCTGTCATCGTCCAGAATGTCGTCTCCTCGGGAAGGAAGAGCAGCAGGGTAGAGACGACAACGCCCATTCCCTGAAAAATTTAAATTGATTTTTATTTAAGTTTTATATTAAGAGACCCTCCACCAGAGAACGTCACAGGTTCACGGATGGCTAAAAATTCGATAATTCCCAAACTTTTTTTTCTGAAATGTATGCCCCTAGTGCTGATTGACGGCCGCAATAACTAAGGCTGGGGGTCGATTTTTAAAATGTTTCAGGTACCTCCCCTTTTTAGGGTCGAAAAAGTCGATATCTCAGAATGACATACCATATAGATTTTCAGGTGTATTTTCACTCGTAGAAACCGAATTTCGATATCGGAATGCTAAAAAATTAGAAATAAGAAAGTGTTGGTCAAAAAACGCATTTTTGACCATTTTTTTTGCGATTTTCATAAATTTATAAATTCGTACGCAGATTCTCAATACGATTATTAGAATCTACACATGAAAATATATCTTCTCTAAGAAAATCAGATTTTTAAAAATGATGATTTTTGAGATATGCGGCCCCAAATTTCGAATTGGGGGGGAAATTGTCGAATATCTTTGCATCCCGAACGCTCAATTTTTGCCGCCTACGTCTCTACTTGGCCGAAAACACTTCAATATGTCTAAATTGGCCATAACCATTATATTTCCTCGTCGTCAGAGCATAACAAACACAAAATTAAAATTTTTTTTTTCGGGCTCCGTCGAGACCAAAAATATCGACTTCTCAAAATCGTGTGCAAAAGATGGTTTCTGGTGTATTTTCACTCGAAGAAACCGAATTTTCATAAGATGACACTCGAAAAAATGTTTTAGAGTTGTTACGATTTTTCAAACTTTTTGGATATTTTCGAAATTCCAATTTTGGGGGTTTTCAAAATTCCATTTTAATCAGTCTTCTTTTCATCAGGAATGATGCAAATGAAACTACTAGTCATTCATACACGTTTTTAGGCCATTTGAGACTAAGGGGGTAAAAATTGAGCATTCCACATGAAAGCATATTTGACAATTTGCCTCCAAAATCGAACTTTTGGGCCTCATATCTCAAAAATCATCATTTTTAAAAATTTGATTTTCTTACAGGATATATATTTTCATGTGTAGATTCTAATAATCGTATTGAAAATCTGCGCACGAATTTATAAATCTATGAATATCGCAAAAAAGGTCAAAAAATGCGTTTTTTGACCAAAACTTTTTTATTTCGAATTTTTTAGCATTCCGATATCGAAATTCGGTTTCTACGAGTGAAAATACACATGAAAATCTATATGGTATGTCATTCTGAGATATCGACTTTTTCGACCCTAAAAATGGGAGGTACCTGAAACATTTTTAAAATCGACCCCCCAGCCTTAGTTGTTGCGGCCGTCAATCAGCACTAGGGGCATACATTTCAGAAAAAAAAGTTTGGGAATTATCGAATTTTTAGCCATCCGTGGACCCCTGCACAGTTGTTACGTTCTCTCGTGGAGGGTCTCTTAAATAACCATTCTTCTAGGTTCAACAAACGCTGGGATTCGAATGAAGAACACCCTATCATACACTGCAATCCCAACGGTATAGTGAAATAGCTGAGGCGCACTGTACCTCTCAACAGTCTCAAGGTTCGTATTCGGATAGATGTCATTATTTGTGTACGTACTCACTTGACAGTAACCCAAATCGGGGTAGATGTATGCGACGGCCTTCAGCACTCTCCTCAGCGACTCCACTCCAACACTGATCTTGCGGTAAAAGCAGATGTTGTTTGGCAGCGTCCGGAGTAGATCCTTCTCGATCTGCACACCGATCGAGGGATTGTCCTGAAATGCGAGCTTACGAACTGGCAGGGCCCTGATGGTACTAGGTCGAATGAGAACCATTTGACGAGAGCCCACCGAATGAGAACAAAATGTACCCTTCACCAATGTTTGCAGTACTCATCCGACCTAGTATCGCCCTAATCCGAGCAGGAATTTACTCGAACACTAGCTAGTAGCGATGAAATACGAAATCCAATCAGGATTTTTAAATCTCCGCAATGACATACCGAAGACGAATGCCTGAGCACGTCCTCGTAGGTGTAGGGTGCTTCCTTCGCTTTGTTTGTTCCACCTGCGAGACGAGGCCAAATGTAGGGTCGCATCACATGGGGAATGCCGCCTTCCTGCAACATATTCATAAACGTAGTTAGAGACTCGAAACAACAATATTTCCATTTTGTACATTTTTCCGCAATACAAACGGTAGATAGATAACGTAAGCAGTTATCCCCAAGCCAATAAATTTGTGAGCTCAGCTGGTGATAGATGAATGAACCAACCCTGATGAGAGCCTCGAACTTGTCGCTGGTCAGCCGATCCGACTTCACATCCGACCACTTCATCTCGTTTTTGACTTCGGGATGCGCGAACTCGATAGCCGCGATCCATTTCAGGCTGAAAATCAAAGAAAATCTTATGGAACAGAAACAGAATTTTCAAAATTCGATATCTAACCGTTGCTCAGCAGCAGTCTTCTTTCCCATTTCATCTTCCTTGACTGCAGTCATATCCCGATCGCGATGCTCTTCCCCTTCCGACTTTCGAAATCCGTACTCGTTGAAGCTGCAATAACACATCATGACACCTCATAACGGTGTTGTCATTCATAGTGATGACGTGATGTTGAACATACGAGTCGGAAAATAGCTCACAATTCGGCGGGATCGTCAAATATCCGAGGCAGGACTGAGGGCAGAATGGAGCCGCACGGCTCGTTCTCTTGAGGGAATGGGGAAGAGTGAATTACTGCATCTATCTGAATAAAGTGCTCTTAAGACTCTACTGCATAACAACATCGTTAATGGCATCATGGCATCACTAAGCTATTGTATTTGGTGGTCGCTTCGCATCAATCAAACCCATTTTTCGGAGAAAATTAGATGTAACTGCCGTTGAAAAATGAATGCATAATCGCACCTCAACGCTGGTCTCGCACGTCTTTCTCGGTTTCGATGAAACATCATCCTTGTCTTCCGCGAGACTCTCCGCATACTTCGCCTTTTGGCCTGAAACGTTGACTTTTTACTCGAAAGTACATTTCTTTACCGAAAAAGCATTACTGTTTCAAATATTCCAGCAAACGCTCTGGAACTAACCTTTTTTGTACTTCGACTCGCTCATTTACCCGAAATGTTTACTTTCAGAAGCTGAAAATACAGAATACATTTAAAAAATTCATACAGGGCGATAACGAAGATGCAGATACATCGATGTGTACGTCGAAAAACACGATGAAACCGCGAAAACTCGATAAATGCGGTTGAAACGAAGAGAACGAGGCCTTGTATGCCTCCGCTTCCTTTCCTTCTCTTCTCGTCACCACGCAGTCTCCTCCACTCTCTCATTTCCATGCGCTCTCTCTTCCCTTCACTTCTCTTCCCCGTCCGTGTCTCATCGATTCAGCTTCAAAAGCTTCTTGCATCCCCTTAATTCGCCTAACACAACAGGCATATGGGATAGCCATCCTTGAAATTATCTCCGAGGGCGAGCATTTTCGAAATAAGTAAAAGCGAAATGGGCGAATCAATTGAAAAGATATTTTCAACACTTCCTGAGCACGCCTCAGATGGAATGGCTTTAGCGCGAAGTCTCCTTTGTGACAGATGATAAGCCCAGTGACGTGACACCACCCCATAAGCAATTTCCTCCGACTGGGCAAATAAGCCGATTTCGTTTTCTACATAGCTTATGGCAATTTTTTTTGAATTTGGTGGAACTTCCGATGTTGCAAGTGAAATAGATGTGAGAAAAGAAACTTTCTCATAAAATGTTCTTGAAAGTTGTAAAAAAGTTTTTGATTTTTCCATTGAAGTTCATCAAAGAAAATCTTCAAATTAGTTCCAATAATACATCTTCTTTCTGTCACTTCATCTTTCCAATCTCCGCTCTGTCCGCCGGCCAGAGCAACACTACTAGGGGACCAATCCCTCTGCTCAAATATACTGGCGCGTTTCATGATCCTGTTTGCCCGGCATTAGTGTGTTAGCTCGGAATGGCATTCGCGTGCTATTGTGCAGGGAAAATAGTGCGACTATCCAGTATTTCTTGTTTGTTGTTTTTTCAGAGCTACTTCCACTTTTAATTCATCCACTGGAATTTCAGTTTTTTTTATGGATGAAGAGATATCCGAGGGCACAAGCACATTGGACGATGAATGGTTAGTGCCATCTACATTGGACTTTATTGTTTTCAGTGATATTACAGCCAAGATAAAATAATAAGTGATAGTAGTTTTCCTCAAACAGAAATCGTACTCGAGACAGGAACTATGCAAATATGGTAATTTAGAGCGAATGTTTCAAGTGCTGAGTCACATGGGAGAGAATTTCACCATTTTCAAAAAGAGCAATTCAATATCTGTCGAGTCGAAAGTGCGCTTTCATTCTTTGAACAATGCGATAATTTTATGTGCGTGTGTTAGACAGCCAATTGATTGCTACTACTTGATCGGGCTCATAATAGCTTCGAAAGTGGGTAATTAAGCTAATTAGTGTATTTCAGGGTGAAAGCAGGCGATCCATCGCTTGGCTCATCCTCACTGAACACGTCTAAGAACGAGAGCTCGATGAGCGACGGTGGCAGCCCCGCCGGACTGGAATCAGAGGGAAGAGGGCACATCTGGGGAGTAAGTAGCAACTCTTCCTTTCTTCATCTACTTGATCATTACATGCGAGGATAAGACGATTAATATCGCTTGCAGTAGATAGCACAATTCTTATTTGCATAAATTTGCATTGTTGTGAAAAAAAGCTGTTACGGCTAGAGCATAAGAGTGACTATCTGAGAGAATTCACCATTGGCCGTACAGAGAAAAATTAAAGTACTGATTTTAAGATCTCCCTAGGGTTAACTTTTCACGTAGAGTTCGAAAATCAACCTTAGAAAGCCGTATCTCTGACCCATCATTTCGTGTGATGCGCTCAATTTTGGTGGTCGGTTTTTCTATCTTTCGAATGGCTCATCCAAAACCCATAAATGAATAGTTATTCTGAACGAGCTCGACGAGATAAGCATTTTTACTGTTAGAAGTGAAACGCTAGTTCATCTGGGAAAAAACTTATCGTCATTTAAATTGTCAAATTGGTCGTCGTAAAAAAGTTACACGCGAGACGTACTTTTAAGTATGTTCATTAAATTTCTCGTGAAAAGTTACCCCTGGATGCAAATTTTGGCGGCAAAAAAGCCGCATACGAGGGGTTTCCCAAATAGAGGAAAAGGGTTCAATTGTTAGGAATTTCAGGTTTTTCGCTTCTATCGTCTCCATTTTCACTATTTCGAAGCAGAGTTGACGAAAAAATGAGTTTCAAGATTGGGGAATGTGAAATATCATCGAAAAATCCGTGTTTGAATCGTTCGAAAAATATCATTTTTCGAATTCTCGATTTTGCTCAAATTTGGGCATCTGAAAGTGTCGATTTTTGAATATGTGAAGAAGCGCTTTCTGCAGCAAGTAAAGAATACTTCCACTTAAATAAGAAAATGTACATATACGCTTCTGTGCACACTTCTAGATTCGGGTTTTGGACATTCAACATTGCAAAATTGGTACTATCGACAAACCTTTTATGATTGAAATCGACTGAAATCAAGTCAATTTGGTGATTTCACACCACACTGCAATTTATAATGCAAAAATTAAGCAGTAAAAATGGCGGATATCTTATTTCGGAAAAATAATGACTCAAATTCTCGATTTTCCCAATATTTACCCACTGAAATTTCAGCCAATTCGCTCTGAGAGCTATCGCAATTTATAGTGAGATATGAGAGAGTAGTAGATTAGTAATACTAAATAAAAATAGGTTCGACAGCTGCTCCACTTTCAAAGATATTTTGGATCCAATTTATTCAAAATCTATATTTGTCATAATAATTGATTGTGTATTTACGTACTAATGAGCCGAATTTGTTGCTTTGTTTTTGCATTATAAGTTGCCTTGTGGTGTGAAATCACCAAATTGACTTGATTTCAGTCG
This sequence comes from Pristionchus mayeri, assembly GCA_036245805.1. Lineage (NCBI taxonomy): Eukaryota > Metazoa > Nematoda > Chromadorea > Rhabditida > Neodiplogasteridae > Pristionchus > Pristionchus mayeri. The sequence goes on from BTRK01000006.1 coordinate 44,410,145, forward strand.
ATTTCAATCATAAAAGGTTTGTCGATAGTACCAATTTTGCAATGTTGAATGTCCAAAACCCGAATCTAGAAGTGTGCACAGAAGCTTATATGTACATTTTCTTATTTAAGTTGAAGTATTCTTTACTTCGTGCAGAAAGCGCATCTTCACATATTCAAAAATCGGCACTTTCAGATGCCCAAATTTGAGCAAAATCGAGAATTCGAAAAATGATATTTTTCGAACGATTCATACACGGATTTTTCGATGACATTTCACATTCCCCAATCTTGAAACTCATTTTTTCGTCAACTCTGCTTCGAAATAGTGAAAATGGAGACGATAGAAGCGAAAAACCTGAAATTCCTAACAATTGAACCCTTTTCCTCTATTTGGGAAACCCCTCGTATGCGGCTTTTTTGCCGCCAAAATTTGCATCCAGGGGTAACTTTTCACGAGGAATTTAATGAACATACTTAAAAGTACGTCTCGCGTGTAACTTTTTTACGACGACCAATTTGACAATTTAAATGACGATAAGTTTTTTCCCAGATGAACTAGCGTTTCACTTCTAACAGTAAAAATGCTTATCTCGTCGAGCTCGTTCATAATTACTATACATTTATGGGTTTTGGATGAGCCGTTCGAAAGATAAAAAAACCGACCACCCAAATTGAGCGCATCACACGAAATGATGGGTCAGAGATACGGCTTTCTAAGGTCGATTTTCGAACTCTACGTGAAAAGTTAACCCTAGGTAAAATCAGTACTTTATTTTTCGCTGTACGGCCTATAGGTGAAATTGCTCGGTTCTCTCAGATAGTCACTCATAATCACGTTTCCAAGTGTGAACATTCGGCATTTCAGCGACTTCTCGGAGTCTTGAATAGGCCAGATCCGAATTCGTTCGAGTGGGATCACCTCTTCAATCTTCGCAGTCAATCAATATTGCGAAATGACTGCAGGCAATTGGCAAAAGTAAGAACCTGATTCTCCCTGAAAAACTTTCAATAATTATTGTTCAGAAAATCAACAACACCAAGTCGGTTCCTGAGTTGGAATCGTTCTTCACACTGTATTGCAAGATGCGAAGTATCGATTATCAACGGAGCAATGGATGGATGGAGGTTCGTTCCGTTTATTCATGCCCTCTGTCCGATCATATTGTCAGAATCCGATAGGGAGTGAGGGATCTCGATCGTGTTTGATCCGCTTATTGATGGGACTAGAGGATTTGATTGACCAGTGGACTATTATTGATCTGAATACGAGGGAAACTGATAGAGACTCTGTTGATACTGAGTGAGGGAACGGAACAAAGTGTGTTCAAACAAAGACGTTGAAGTTCCTGGTTGAATGCAAGTGTTTGTATCGGATTGATTAACTTTTGAGAAGAAAATCAGTGGACTATTGATATGTGATCGATGCGCTCTGATACGTATGATTTAAATCATATAGAAATATGATCGGAATACGAGGGAACTCATAGAGACTATACTGAGAGGGGAAATTGAATATATTCTATATTTCTAATATTTAGATCTATGAACGTCTGGTGCGAGTTCCGATGACGACTGAGCAGCTCTTCCACATCTTCTACGCTGTCACTACGAAATTCGTTCCCAGGTATTAATTGAAATATTTCTGCAGCCAGTAGCTCAATCGCAACGCAATGCGAAACAGATACTGAAAGTCATACATTAAAACGGCAGGGAACACAGGTGAAATTATGGGGGCATGACAAAACGGCAAACGACAAAACGGCAACGGCGGATAACTCGCTCGGAAGTCGGTACTGCAGCTTGATAGTTGTCACGTTGTACTCTGTGTGAGATACCGTAACCCTACCGTATCCCAGTTCCGTGGGTCAGATTCAGTTCCTTGGGTCAACTATTTTTCTAAAATTCCCCAATCGGTCGACGAATGATTCTACCATGATTTACGGTCTCCTTGCAGCTGTAGAATCATTGTGCGACAGATTTCAGAATTTTAGAAAAATAGTTGACCCAAGGAACTGGATCTGACCCACGGAACTGGGATACTGTAGGGATACGGCACCTCATACAGATAACAACGTGACAACTCCCAAGCTGCAGTACCGACTTCCGAGCGAGTTATCCGCCGTTGCAGTTTTGTCGTTTGCCGTTTTGTCATGCCCCCGAAATTATCAGAAAAAAATGGAGCAATTTTCCCAAATTTCCATGTTTCGCATTTATTTTCATGTTAAAAAGTGATTCAAGTTGATGTGGCTTTGCGTCTCCACACGCAGTCAAAACTGTTCCACTGTTCTTCTTTTCCAGGGACACCCGTAAGAATTCCGCCATCTACGACCTCTTCCGTCTCATTCTCCAGGTGATAAGCCAGTCCGGAAATGCAAACTCTGAAAAGACCATTTCGAAAAAAAGTGGCAGTCCAAGAGCGCTTACATGATTTTTGAAGCTATTTTCTACTGATTACAATAATAGTTTGATTTTCTTTTTTTAATTGTAATTTATAAATGTCTTATCGCCATTCTCCAGTACCATGACCCCGCAGTGTGCACGAGACTCGAGACGCTCAAGTGCTCACCACTCAACTATGCAAAGGCGAGTGGAAGCAAATTGAATGAGAGAAGCGAAGAGAGTAACTGGAACGAGCAAAAATAAGATTACTTGGAATTTCGAAGAAAATTCTGAAGATAAAAAAGATTTAGAAATGTAAAATTAATTTTAAACTGATACAGAGTTATGCTTAAATGGGAACTGGTTGATGTCTAGTCGAAGCCAAAGAGCCAACCTGAGTTTCTTGAAATTTCAAGCTTTATCATTATGAGGAAAATATTAGGATTTCGGTTATGATCGAATTGTGTAACTCATAGGACCGATACTTCTAGGAAAAAAACGAGTTTAGTCTATCGATTTTGAGAATTTGTTCATAAAATCTAGATATTTATAATAATACAAACATTTATTTTGGGCAAAGAATGATCGAAGCTCTTCTGGCAAAAACGATTTGAGCATTATTCTTGTAATTGATTACCTCTAATCGATGTTTGCGAGTGTTGAGAACGAGTCATAATTTTCAGGAGTGGTTTAACACGGTATTCGCCAGCCACACTGACGAGGGGCCGTGTCATGTGCTCTGGACGCACTACTTCGAGAAGGTTTGCTACACTTAATTTGGTGGCCCGAGGTTATATTCATCCGAGCGCCCAATACAAAAAATGTCCCTTATTTGCATACTCTCCCGTACGTTGCACGCGCTCCAGACACGATTTAAACAAAGTCAATGGTCTATATGGAAGTTCATGCAAAAATTGGTAGCATTTGTGTTTCCTGGGAGAAATAGTGCATTTGACCCATCACCTCACATTGAGAGCCACGTCATTCTGGTATTCCCCGAATCCCGTAAATTTGAATATTGTGAAACAATCGAACGATTGTAGGGCGATCCCTTCCTCATCTTCTTCATGGGCCTCGTTCTCATTGTGAATGCGAGAGATGAGATTCTGAACTATCCCATCGATGAGAAGTAAGTCGTTCCTCATTAATTCTTTATTCGTAGAGGTCGTGGGGGGTGACGTGGGGGCATCGACGAGTGGTGATTATTTTCATTTTGAAAATGTGGTGCCTATCTATTATGCCCTGTTAGTTCTCAGAAAATAAAGCTTGGAAAAAAAGAAATTGGTATCATAGTAGTTTTGTATTAGTCCGGAAAATGCTCAAGACTTTTATTCTTACAATTCAATTTGTCCGGCTTTTCTGGACTGTCGGTGGTACTATGTCGAGAATCCACCGAATTAGAACGATAAAAAGTAACACTTCTCTAGGGTTTTGGCAGATTTATTTTTGATAATGTGCGAACGTAATCCGAAAATAGTGGAGAAGGATATTGTTTGGTTCTCATGCGGTGGGTTCTCATCCGACGGTTCTCATCGTATCTAGTACCTTCTCGGTGAAAGAGTTGACGTGAAACTTGGTTTATGGATATTCGATGCCGTTAGCCTAATAATAAAGTGTCATGTCGATTTTTTTTCAATTGGGTAAGCTTCGAATGGTTTTAGTGAGAAACTCAATACGATAATTGTGAAGTTCAAAACTTGTGTCATTTCGTGGGGAAAAGTGATACCTATTTTTTACAAAAACGTCTTTTCCTGACATTGAGATCTAACGCTTCAATAATATTCAGGGAAAAGTTGGGAGCCTTCATCGAGGGGTTGCCGATGACTCTGACTGAAGAGGACGTCGCGGACTTTGTCGACCTTGCCGTCTTCTACTCCCAGAGGACGCCTCAGTGCATCAAAGAGGTAGGGCATCCGAATATCATCAGTGTCATCAATGAGCATTGGTGTTCTAAAACACAATGTAGAGTGGTGGTCTAAAACACAATGTAGAGTCACAATAGTAATCGCAAGATACTTATTTTATTTACGAGCACCACAGGGGTGCTTCTGCAAGTTCAGAATGTACGAGAATTAAGAGAAGTGGTTGGGAAAATAGAGGAACGGTTACAAATATGCAATGGAAACAACGTTTGATTTAAGGATTTCCACTGCATGATCTTCGGTGCGAATCTTCTCGACGAGTTCAACGAGGTCTCGCTCTCTAAGCTTATCTGCTTCCCCATCTCAAACCAGGAATTGCTGAGGAGGGAGAGAGGAGGCGACTCGGTCAGTACTTCTTGTAACCAGCGGCTTTAGTTATTGCGAACGGCAATCCGCTCTCCGGAATCTCTTGTCATAAAAAATATTGTAATTAAAAAATGAAATATCGAGTATTTGACCATCCGTGGCTCTGTTACGGTTGCTCGTCGAAGTGCTATTAAATATTGAATAGTATTTTTATATATGAATTCAAGTTATGGCTCACTCAAAAATTTTATCATTGCAGGTTGTCCGCTACTTCATGGTCGACTGCAGGAAGACTGACTTGTATCGACGAGGCAATGTGCCTGGCTCATTCTCGCTCGATTGCCAACTGGTTCGTCATCTTTTTCTCAAACGAACCTCTATGATAAAAATTTACGAAAGTGTATTTCTGGACTATTTTTCGATATTTCGCGGCAATAAGAACCGTCGGATGAGAACCCACCAGATGAGAATCGAAAATAATACCCTTCCGTAGTATTTTCACTGAAGATGTTTTGACAGTGTGAAAACATAATATGAAAATACTGGATAAGGGTACTTTTTTGATGCTCATCCGAAGAGTTCTCATCTGACTTAGTGCCTATTTCGCAGATGGTGGATGCTCCTGATCAGTTCGCGATTGGCGTGAACAGCCTGAAGAAGTACAAGTCGGATCAGCGACCCGACGACCACTACTGCTTCATCGGATATGGTAAGACAATCGAAATTCGATTATTAGGAACTAGGTCGGATGATAATCAAAAATGTTACCCATTCCCAGTATGTTCACAGTAGGTTCCCTTGGTGTCAAAAACGCGACTATGAAAGGAGGGTTCATTTTTTGGTTATCATCCAGAAGGCTGCCATCCGAAGGTGATCGTCCGACTTAGTGCCGATATTTATATTACGTACACGGAAGTAGTACCACATGATACTGTCAACACTACAGTAAGCGGAGAATTCATCACGCGTAAAAGTGTGAGCCAAATTGAACCAGTTTCCCCTCCCTCCCACTCTATGTCAACAAGCGCCGTCGAAAAATGGCTGTCAAGCAAAGGAGTGGGTCAGATAGCGATAGGGGGGAAGAATGAGGTTCGGCGCGCACCCGATTCGTGCCCAGCCTGGACGCAATCGCACCCGGTAAGTCGCCCGATGCACCCGAGCCCGCCCTTCGCTCGTCTGGGTACATCGGGTGCAGGGGGAAAGGGAGAGAGGGCGCACTCTGCCTCTTTCTCGTTCGTCCCTCGTCCCTCTCGCCCCCATTCCCCGCCCCTCTCTTAGTGGAAGAATCGGTGCCTGCGCACCCAGTGCAAGGCGTGTGCAAGTGCTTTGCAAGGCAAGGCGGGTGCTCCACCGGGGACGGAAGGAAAAAAGGGAGGAGAAGAGGGAGACCAGTGATCCTCTGACGTCATGAGTGTAAAGAATGAAGGAGTCGCTGAGAGACCACTGGCTTTCGGCCGATACTCGCATGTCAACGATCCAATTTGGGTGGAGTAGTTTGCCGAGTGTCGCACAAACGGAAGTCACACATGTTTTTATGGAGGGCGGAGAAGAAATTTCAAGGAATCCTCAAAAGCCGCAGTAAAGTAACCTGAAAAGCTGATTCTGACAGTCAAATAAAAATATAAGATGAAATGGAATATTTGTTGTCTTGTAGGCAAAATTTCCCTATAAGCACTTTGGACAGCAGGGATAAGTAGTCCTAGCGTAGTCGTCTCCTGACATCTGAAAAGGGGCTTGATGTGGCTGCACCTTTACCTATTTTTATTGGTTGTCTTTCCAGGCGAGGAGCTGGACGATCAGCACATGATAATGGTCGTCGCCAAGCTGCTTTCAGAAGGCACACAGCACGTGTGCGTGCTCGACGGAGGATTCAAGTGTGAGTTGGACACGACAGAAATGACTTCGTCAGCAATGACATTCTTCATTATGCTTACTCTCTTTCCGCTCTTGATCGGCGAGACAGAAGAAGAGAATAATTTCTTTGCGAAGCCATCCGTAGCACAAAATGTGCCTCTGGCTCTCTGCGAAATATGATCGAGAGCTTTTTTTCATGACACTACAAGATCCTATGAAAAGAACTATCCGGATACTGATTTGAGCCTTAAATTGCAGCCCTGCACGCCTACCTGCAGTCCATCGGGCAACTGGGCAAGCTGCACTCACACGACTCAGCCATCTGCGAGTTGTGCGGAGGACACGGAGGAGATCACGCTAATCCGGGAGTTCTAGTGAGCACTGTTTTTCAGCATTTAATATTTATTTTTTATGGCCAACTCAATAAATGTGGTTAAGAAAAGGCTCGGTTGTTGTTGAGGAAAGGAGTCCAGACTGCACTATTCACGGCTGTCCTTGGAGCTAGACATAAATATTTTGCAGTCGCTCGTTTCCCGTCTGAGCAAGGCTGTGGTCTCGAAAGGGTCCACGATGAAGGGCAAAGTGACGGAGATGGTCAACTCCCGATCCATGCCAGAGGGAATCAGCATGCACGTCTCAGCCAAGGATAGACACGGAAAGAAGTGAGTAAAGAAATGCTTGATTACAACTAGCCTGGAATGGCGCTAGGCGTTCCAAAAGCGGTTAGGATGTGCTAAAATGCGATCTGTGACATCCCCATCTTCTGATTGGAACGGTACATCTGTGACATATCTGTGGAATGTAAATAGTATTCGCATTAATCTTTTTGAAGATATCGGAAAGCGAGTCACCAAGTCTTCTCGATCGACGGGGAATCATCAGACGACGAGCTGCCGCATTCCTCTTCAGTCTACGCACCTAAGGGAGAGGATAAAGAGAAGGTTCGCTGTTTTTGAAGATTAAAGTGCCAGTCAGGAAACAAAGTATAAGCTGAAGTTCAAAATATGGACCTATTTTCGCATTACTATAGTAGTTTTAATGTTTCCTCAAAAAAATTATTTTTTACAGTTGCTGCTGGCTTCCTTCATGTCGCAAGCGGAGGTGATCGATTCGTTCGAGTGTCGGGAGCTGATCGGAGACAAGCAACTGCCTGCCCATATCGCCCTCACGAGAACCCACATGCACATTCTGAGGGATTGCATGGACCAGGTACGAACTATTTCGACGAGAAACTGTTGAATGTTTCAGTTTTCATCTAAGGGAAGTTTGAGAATCGAAAAAAAACAATAGCCATCGAATTGGGAAGTAAATAAATGGATTCCTTCAGCCTGGTTATGCGACGACGACAGCCCGATTGCTGCTGTCCACAGTCTTCAACGTGACTTGCCGCAAGAAAATCCCCGAAGTTCTCACGTTCAAGTTTGGATACGAAACAGAGATTGGAGAGCCGACTATCACGTCTATCCACAGGTAAATATCATCAACATATGGTATACTGATAAGAACCGTCAATATCCGTGGTTGATTGGCAGGCTCAGTGCCACCATGTTACGATTGCAATATCAACGAAAACGTTGACTCATTATTATCAGGTTGACTCACAAGTTTCGCTCCAAGACTTTTCTACAGTTTACTCGCTTGTGGTTCACTTGTGTTCAAGACTACTTTGACATTATTTGAGTACCAATAGGTGCACATAAATTATTTGTTTTATGTGAATCAATTCCACTTCGTTCAGCAGTAAAAAAATATTTCTCGAAAAAGTGACGAATTGACCGGTTTTTGAGTAGTGCGTTAAAGCCGCCGCTTAATCAAAACCAATGTGATACAATCGCTGTATTTTTGTGAAATCACTAAGTGAGGGCCAATGTTTCCGATAAACACTTGAAAACGGAATTTCATACTCTTTCGAAGAGCGAATGTAGTCAAAATTAGCGAAACCGGCCATCAAATTTCGATTTTGCGTGGCTATTGAATGGAACTCTGAATCTCCACAATTATTTAATGGTAGCATCCACATGATATGCTCTTCCACTTCTAATAAATTTAAGCCTATTAGCTCTTTCGTCAGCAATGTCCAGCTCCAAGAAACAAATTCCGCAATATTCAAGAACTCAAAATTTTGAAATTCCTGCCTATCTGGTCAGGCAGTTGCAAGGCTGATCCGATGCACGTCTACTATAAGAATGTCCATTCAAAATACTTTACGAAAATAATGTTGTTGTGGCGCTATCTTGATTACGCAATGAGTAATATTCCATCAAATTGATTGTGCCAAATTTCAAGTTTGTGACATTTCGGTCCTTGACATTCCAGTAGAATCGATTGATCACGTATGAGTATAGGTGCGCTATGGAGAGCACACATGTACTAATATCACGCAAAAAGGGATGAGAGATTTGATAAAGTTCGCAGCATATTATGGTTGAAAAACTTCAGGCGTGAAAATGGAGCGAAACTTATGTATCAACTTAATATTTACTCATTCTTCACCAACAATTTCATAGGCGAAAGATACGAGAAGAGAAGATCAATTTCAATATCGGGAATCATTGCAGGTTCTACATCCCTAAGGCGGGCGAGTGCGCTAAAGCAGTTAAGACTGCCATCTATGCGATTCGGCCTCTTCCAGAAGAGGAAAAGGAGGAACTTCGGCCAGCCTCGAGTGGCGCGGGTCTAGAAAACTTCTCTCCATGAGCAATAGACTACCCTTCCGCCCCTGTGCGCCTTCCCTTCCCGTTCACTTACGCCCACATTCGTATTATGTGTAAGAAATCTTCTCAGACATCCTCCATAGCTGTAAATAGATAGAGTACACAGACAGTATGATGATAGCAGATATGCCTTAATTTGCGTTAGTGATTGGCACCATGCGCTTCGGGCAGTTTATGCTGAGAAGAGAAAACGTAGCGATAGACTATTGGAAAATCACTGAAAATATTCGGAAAGGAAATGACAGACTGTTTTCTGCGATTTGTTAATAGTGTAATCGCTACGTATTCTAGTTTCACCACTTTGATTTACCCTATACCGCCACCATTTTGTTCTTTGTAATCAACGCACCTGTCATCACCGGATCACACACATGTGGAATAAACTGATAAACATGTATTTCGAAACTAATAACACAAATCGTAAAGTCTCAGTTCACGTCATGTTGTGTGCGTCGCGTGCATTCAGTCAGCCGAGGTATTGCCGAGGGGAGGTAGTGAGAGAGTTGCGGGTCTTAGTGCCTTAGCGTCCTTTGTTTCGGTCAGCTGATCTAATAGGAGAGTGTCTCAATGCTTTCAATCGGTCGAATTGTTCTCGCTTTGCTTCCGATCGTAGTGTTTATCGACGCCCAGACCTTCAGCACGGGCGACAATTCATCAATCGCTGATTGCAGGTTTGGTTTAATCCAAGTTCACTTGTAAACCCTGTAGACCCTAAACCCTGTACTCACCGTTAACATTAACATCTTTAAACATTCATCATGAAGATATTAGGTTGTAACATAAGTTTTGTCGCATTTCGGAGGTTCACAATATTTCCATGAAGGATACTTCTCAAACATTATCAATGCCTGACCTCCTAGTATATGTTTGGGGTGTTCATGCACATTCAAACCATAGGGTAGAGCTGAACTGCGCACGCTGGCTATGCGAAAAATATTAATATGAACTGATTTAAATTTGGTGCAGATTTTATTAATTCGTTTGATCGGGTGCTAGTTCGCAGAGATGAATAATGAACCAAACTTCTACAGCATGGTGATATACCCCGTCAATGCTCTTTCAAAATATACGCCAGATATGGTGCTATGTTGAGCGGAACCAAAGATATACTTCACTGAGTGTAAGGTTAGCCGCTGATTCGTAGCCAACTTGACCAACTCTTCTGAATCCAGAATTGCAACAACAGTGACTAACATAAGTGCGTTCAATTACCACTCATGGAGGTATAATTTATCATTAAACAAGTGAGAGAAAGAACACTCCACTTGTGGGAAATTTGAATTTTTATTAATTCAATTCGCGCACAATTTTACCAAAATTTGCAAGTTTAGGTGTTTCGAATTAAAGATTGTCATTCAAAAGCTATTTATTTCCAAACTTATCCCAAGTAGATACTAGTAAGGGAAGGGTTTATGGTTCGGATGGACACAAACAAATCAGATATTGAACATGTGTGCGAGGTAGGAATATGAACAAAGTGCCGATTTCAGTAGTTTAATTTACATACCATCGTTCTGAATGGAGCCACTTATCTCAACAGAACCCAATCTATCCCAAACTTTGTCTGCACACTGACCACTTTGGGTGAACTATATTCCACCACTATTTGGATCTGGATATCTATTGAGAAGAAAATTCGGCTTGCGAAAGTTTTCGCGACCGTCACCAACCATCCACATTATACAAACTCGTCTACATTTCTAGAACGATTTTCGTTTGTCATTATCCGTGAGTGGTTCAAAATTATGCACATATGTAGTACTTTACGCAAATCACACAAAATCGGCATAATTTATCCTTTTCAAGAAGAGCTGATGCGTGAAAATGATTTCTAATCCTTATCTCAGTACAACTTTGTCTGACTAATGTGCCTCCTCAACTGCCTTGACAGGACTGAAGTAAAGCGCGTAAGAAAGAGTACGAAGGCCCTCACTGATGATGAATAACGAAATTGAGATTAAATTAATTTGAAGAATTTCTGAGGTTAAAATGCATAAGAGATTGGACGCGACAAAACTTATGTTACAACCTGATATTAAAACCTCAAAATATATTTTGAATCAATGAGACACGTAAAGTGCATTATTTCCGATCCAGAAATTCGTTCTCAAAGGACATTTATAAAATTTTCACCTAAACACAGCCGAGAAGCATGTCAAGATTCTCAGAATCGTGATTGAGCTAGCTTTCTTTCCTTTCAGTCATGAGTGTTCGCACAAGGACGAATCTCGTTTCTGCCTTGATGGAAATGCCCACTTCTACGAGCGATTACTCATGGGCCATCTGAGATACTACATCTCCACTCAGGTTAGCACCTTCCCAATTTACTAGATTGAAATCTTGCCAGATCAGTGTTTGTGGGTGCACGATTCATCGAAACACTAAGAAATTCATCGCAATGTCATGAAATAGTCACTCGTAAACACAGACGCGCATATTTCAGTGCTTTACGTGAGCTGTGCTTGTTCCGTTTGACGCTAATCTGCTTCCAATGCGCGATAAGAGCCCGTTTCTGGTTCTTATCAGCACTTGTATTGTTTTCAATCAGAGTGATGAGATGATCGGATTGATCTGAGAGCATAAATCAGCTAATCATTTAGAAAGAATGAAGCAATATTTCAGGTCGCCATCGACCTCTGGCATAAACATCACAAGCAGGGAGTAGCTAGGAACGCTTCTGAGGTCAGATACAGTTATCGACCGATCAGATACAGTTATCGATCTTCCAGCTTTAATTATTTTCGAAAAGCTCATTTCATATGAATATTTACAACCGGAGATAAGATTTCTTATTTCCGGTAATGAAATTGTTATGGCTCTGATGTGTCTCTGATAAAAGTCTAATAAAATCATCACAGGTTAGGACTTATAGCGCTATTTTCGATTGCAATGAGTCATTGTAACACTTTCGTTTGAGATAGTGTGAACTATTTTACAACAGATTTCATTTTTAGATCCATGAGCAGATAAAAGTGTCTCTGATAAAAAGTCTAATAACCCATCACAGTTTAGAATTTGTAGCTATTTTTGATCGCACTTATAGATGGCATTGGCAGTTTCATTTAGAATACTGTGAAATATGTTGCTGCGATAATAGTAAATTTAGGGCACTATGTCAGATGATCACCGTCTGTGATAACCTTACGAATGAGAAAAATATTGGGGTGTCCGGAAAGTTCGTATAATGCTTCGGAAAAAAGTCAGTTCGCGATCAAATGCAGTGATTGCGCAATCTGTTTGTCAACAATGTATTGCATCATTCTGACGTTGAGTAGTGAGAGGATTTAATCAGTCTCCTAGTTGCTACATTGATTCTTGTGATGGACTCCCATCTCTACCTCCGAGCAGTTTTACTTCATTACTACCGTCTTGGCCGATCCGTGAAGGAGGCCCACTCTGCCCTGGCCCAGTCGGAAGGAGCTGACGCCCCCTCCATACCCTTCTGCTATAAGTGGTTCTCCCGCTTCAAGAAAGGGGAGTTTGGTCTCGATGATCAACCCCGCTCTGGACGCCCTCCCTCCCTCGATCAGCCTCTCGTTCTCCGCACACTGAAGCGCAAGCCCCTGGCCAGTGTGCGTGAGTTGAAGAAGGATACTGGTACTCCCAGATCAACGGAGTCCGATATCCTCCATCGATCTGGGAAGAAGCCGAAACTCCCACAAGTGATTCCCCATGACCTCTCCCCCGAACAGCTGAAAAATCGTGTTCAAGTCTGTCGGGAATTACTCCATCGTAGATCCAATCTTCGATGGGTCAATTCCATCATCGCTACAGATGAGAAGTGGATCACGTACGATAACCCTGCGAGGAGACTGCAATGGGTGGATGCAGATGAGAAGCCCACGCCCGTCCCGAAGAAGGAAGAGCACGGAAAGAAGGAACTCCTCTGCTTCTTCTTCTCAGTGCTCGGTCCCATCTACTGGGAGATCCTCGCCCCTGGCACCAGCATCAATGCCGACCTCTTCCCTGAACAACTGGAAGATGTCGCGATCAGAGTCCCTCCCAGACTCCTGAACCAGGGCAAAATTCTTCTTCTGATGGACAATGCTCGCCCACATCGAGCGAAGATGACTCAGAAGAAAATGGACGAGCTGAAGATCAAGAGGATTCCCCATCCACCGTATTCCCCGGATCTCTCCCCATGCGACTACCACTGCTTCCGCTCTCTCTCTGACTTCTGCAAAGGAAAGAAGTTCAAGAATCGAGATGAAGTTGTGAGGGCTTTCGTGAACTGGGCGGTCTCGAAGAAACCCGCATTCTGGAAGAGAGGAATCGAGACCCTGCTAAATCGCTGGAGGGAGGTAGTGAGAAAGAAGGGGGCATACATTGGTCACTGAGAATTGTAAAGCATTGAATAAAAAATAAAAACAAAAAATTATACGAACTTTCCGGACACCCCAATAGATCCTCTCTGATGTATTGACATATTTTCCCCTTTTTTCGATCTTCTGCGAAAATTCTGCAGAACGGTACTATTTTTGGTTATCTTCCGAAGGTCTATTGCAAAATTTAGCTCAATCTACTGCCAAATTTAGATCCACGAGGAGGTGCGCGAGGGCCTCGGTCTGCAGTGGACGGGGGAGAAGGACATCGTCACGGAGAAGATCATCGACTCACTCGCAGATCTAGTGACTGAGAGAACGCAGGAGGTAAAGAACCTACCGTATCTTGTTGGCATCATGCCATTCGTCCCGAAAGTCCATTTTCTCCCTTTCTCTGAATTCTCTCACCGCTCACCCTCCCAGAACCTTTCCAGAATCAACTCTCGTGAAACATACCACTGCTGTATTTTTCGATACTCTGTACATTTTCTGGCAAATATGAAAACACAGGAAATTCAGCTTTCTGACTCACGTAGAAGCTTGTCATTGGCTCATTACCTTCTCAGATTACCTTGCGAGACCGCAAACACGCTCCTCCCACTCACTGTCCCATCCCGTGCGAGTACACCCACGATCTGTACATCATCCTCCTCGTGCTGTCGGTGAGTCCAGTTCAATATTTGTGATCAGGTCTCGGAAAGATCTGTGCCAGAGTTTGAAAATTCTTTGAAGACAATGCGAAAGCCGGAAAATGGCAATACGTTTAGTGAATTTATAAGGCTTTTTTATGTGGTTTCTAGATAACATCTAATAAGGGTTTTTCCAATGACACGAAATGTATGTGCTTCATCAAAAATTTTATCCTACCGCAAAGTATTTTGAAGGGCACCTTCAACATCATCCTCATCACTTCCCTGATCGCAGTTTGTACCCGAAGTGCTGAGCGTCGAAATCGTCATCTCCTGGTCGCAACTGATGACCATTAGCGCTTCCTGGCCTTTTCTTTCGGATGAGAAATATTTTGTAATGTCTCCTTTGATATGTCAAATGCGGTATGACGCAACAGTTCTCATCCGACCTAGCGCCCCCCTATAGCGAACTTACATTTTCAAGTTTTAGACGTCACACTTTACCCCCGAGTTATTTTACCTCGCACTTTCCACATTTGTAGGGAATATTGCTTTCTTTGTAATTTCCATTCCATTATCCATTCCGACGCAACTCTCCTTGCAAAATTCGCAATCTGCAGTTTTATGTTTGTTATTGCAACAGGTTCAAAACATTTTTTCGTTGATACGAGTTCCATTTCGCGCTTTCTGAGGTACACTCAGAGTCCCAGCCCGATTTATTCATTAATGCATCGACTATCCAATTTTTAAACGGTCTTTCTCTTTGTTGACTTTTTTAATGCAGATAAAATCGATTAAATTATTACAGTAACAGTGACAATGAATAGCCATAATCATCAATATGCGAACGTGGTGTGCATGTTTACGGTAGCAGCCGGGGATTTACGACGGCCTTTCCGCTCCCTCGCTCCTCCCCTCTGTGTTGTTTACTGGTCATTCTCTGTGACCTCGCATCCCTTCCCTTCTCCTTCCTTCCAGTCTCGCCTTTAGCTTGCGTGAATTTCATGCGCGAACCAAATTGCCACTTGTCCTTTATTAGACCGCTCATTATTGCAATAAATTGGTGCTTCTGTGCTCTTTTTTGTCGATTCCTTTATTTCCAATGTTTTCACCAGCTTCGCACGTGCTATCAACACGAAAACAACTGAGTTTGAGGGAGAATCGATTCTCCTCGCCTTTATTGTCGTGCTCCCCGGATAGATTAGTCTCCTCCACTCTATTTTCCACTGTAACTTCGCCCAACTCGAATGCATTCGTCACTGATAATCGTTCTTCGCTCTCCTGTCGATTAGATACCTTTCCCCCCCTCAATATCCCCCTCCAGGACGATGCAAGTGCAGTCTGAAGACATCACAGTCGCCTGGGGCCAGCAGCCGCATCATCTCGACCAGCAATACGGTACGCGTTATTTTTATATCCTATTTTTGTTCAGAGTTTCCGTACAAATAAGAGAACATGTGGTAAAGCTTGTTGTCTGACGCATGTAGCTAGAAATAGATGGTAGGACGACTAAAAACAGCTGCAAGGATGACTAAAAATAGCTAGCAAGATGTAAGGGTTCGCGGGGCGCTCTGTTGATGACTCACCCCACTTCCTGCCTCTACAGCATGTGGAGGAGAGATAGTGCACACGTCATGGGAACTCGTTTCGAGCAGAACTATTGTGAAATAGTCTCTGACTCATCCAATTCTTGGTCTTTCGCGCATGCGGAAATTGTTATTGAGTAAACGTGGAGACATTGCACCCGCCTTTTACTCGTTTCGAGATGGAGATAAAACAAAACGCGTGTTTGCGAGAGACGCGGCTCGATCGATAGCTGGGTGTTGCGAGAATACAAGGGAAAGGCAGAAGTCTCTTGTTTCTCTTTGGGGAAGAAGGGTTAGTAGTAGAGGCTCATTGATTGATGATAAGCAACATGTGTTCGCATGGACAACGAAGATGGTGTGATTCACTGAGTGCAGAACAGAAAATTCGTTCTTTTTTCTTTTTTCTTTTTTGTTCTTTTTCTTTTTTTTTGTTCTTTTTTTTCTTTTTTTTTTTTGAAAATTCTTTTTTGGCATACTAGTGGAAGTTAAATCAGAGTTGGTAATAGACGTTCATGATGGATGATATTCGACATATGTTCGCACGGAACCAATATTTGATAGATTTACACACGTTGGACACATGCCAGTATATAATTACGCGAAAGGTGGAATGGAAGATCGATACTATGCTATAAGGCACTCGCAACAAGGCATGATTTGCAAATTCAGCGTCTGTTCTGTTCTGAGCTTATCAGCGACGTATGATGCTTACCGTCCGTGTTGTGTAGACGTGATTGGGGATTTTTTGACTATTTATTAACCCCGTGGTCTGGTGGATCCGCAGACAGAATATGAACTAATTAATTCCGTAGTTTGCGCGCACATCAGATGGTCGACCCTCCCTCTACTCCACCCTTCCCATCCCCAAATTCACGCACATTCTACACTTGCTGAAACACCTGTCTGCTGTACGATAAATAAATAATTTGCAGGTCGTTGGCGTCTCGCTGTCTTCCAGGATGTGCAGGAGGCCATGGACTCCTCCAAGCTCTACTTCCTCTACGACCCCGAGGCGGACGAGCGATCCATGACCACGTCAGTTTGCAATCCTTTCTGCATAATACGGTGGATTACGGTAGTTATCCCGGCGGGAGGTAGATGCTAGCTTTTCTTTGAGTAACACTGCATCGATATGCGCACGAAACCCCAATAACTCGTTTCCGCCACTGTCGACTGGGTGAGATCCGATCCGATCGGGGGGGGGGGGGGGGGGGGGTGAGAGCGTTCCCTTTGCGGAGTGGAATTGGCCTTGAACCGGCGGCGCATCTAATGAGGGCGACTGCAATGAGACACTTTTCTACTAGCTAGGAGATCTTTCGACCGTTCTTCCTATTGATTGCAACGACCAATCCTCGTCATGTATTGACGTGGTTTAGCAACTCATAAGAGGAAAGAAAATTATATTTTTTTTGCTGGGAAGATTTGCATCGCCCATCAGGCCCGGGCGTTGTTTCATGGACAAACAACGAATGTTAATGGATGGCTATTGTTGATTGCTCACTTACAGTGGTTCTCGCAAGGGCGGCGCGAGTCTGGTCGTCTTCGACCTCAACCTCCGATGCTTCATCGCCGAGATGCCCATCACTGTCTACGGTAGGTCTGAGTTACTGTAAACTCAATCGTTTGATTATGGTAGCGAACTTAAGAAACATGTTGGACATCAGAGATGCGATACCCCAGTGTATTCGTCCCTTGATGACTGTAGAATTGATTGCAATTTAGCAAAAATCAATCTAGCCTGACTACCGTAACTCTATCTTAATCCCTCGTTTCAGGAAAGCCAAAGTTCCTGTTCGCGCTGAAGGCGCCGGCGCAGTCGGGCGGCACCTCCTTCGTGCTCGTGTGCGAGAGCGAGGGACACCACGGCAATTTCCAGGTGAGCAGAGAGAAGAGAGTCGTCTCTCTCTCCGAGATCTGCCGTGCTACTAGTCGAGAAAGATCGGCGTGCTTGGACAGCGAGATAGAGTTGAACGGAAGAAGGTCCCTTGACTGTTTTCTGGTTGTCCATGGACATGTCGTCTAGCTACCTCAATTAGTATCTGCCCTGAATAATTTAATCGTTTTAATTTTGATTATATCATTTAAAAACATATTCAGCTGCACGTCTCCCGTCTCGACCTGTGGCAGGACGGGCTGTCCATCGCCGACAATCGCCCGCTGCTCTCGCAACCTCTCAACGTGGTGAGCTCACACTGACTAATTATTGAAAATGAGTACGTAGTCACAAAGTATTTTTAGTAGACTCATTGTGAACGTAAAAGATATTTTCATTATTACTGTAAAGCTATTAGATGACGGATGCGCCCATTTAACACTTGTTTACTCGTATATAAATTGGTAACTTTGTATTTTGAGTGATGATTTATTTGCAGGCCGGTGACTACATCTGCACTATGCGCGAGGACGCGCCGGAGATGGTCGTCATGGCCAACCCCGGTCTCCAGGTACGGTAATACTAGCACAATTGTCATCAAGATTACGGTAGTAATATATTTTGTGCATCAGTATTACTGTAGTCTACTCTTGTCCTTTGAACTTTTCTATAACGAATACGGCAGTCTTCTCTTGCCCTACCAAGATTAGTATCAGGATTACTGTAGCACTTTAACTTTGCCCTTCTCTACTTGAACCGTTGCAGGTGTGGCGCGTGGACGCGCTCGCCTCCGGTCCCTCGCAGCCCACCAACTACTTCACGATCCCTGGCGCGGAGCTGCGCCACTTCTACGATGGATTCCTCAGCATGGGGTGAGCGTCCATTTCCACCCTTCGAGAACCAGAATGCAGAGGACCCTAGCTTTTCGATACGTAGCGGCACGAAATCTTGCAAATCTTAAGTCCGATTGCAGATATTTAGTCGATCGAATCTTGAACTAAGCATGCGGATAGGTCTAATTACATATAAATTATCCAGATCCGTCTATCTGCTCTCGGCCTTCGCCGACGGCAACCTCGACTACACGCGCATCCACGTGCTCTCGCTGGACAGCCCCGGACAGGTACCGTAGTTTGGCAATCAATAAATGAAACTTGCGATTCTCTACTGAACGACCGCAAAGAAATTACAGAATGTTGTACAACCATCTTGGATTTTTTTATTTTATGTTTTATAGATGTGTAAATTAATCGCTCATATTTGCAGATTAACACGCACACGTGCCACGCGGACCCGACGCGCGGAATGCCGCCCGCGAGACAGCAGGCTGCCATCGACTCCGTCTCTGGTACGCTTCACTGACAGTAGGGCGGGTAATCAACGTCTGGTGGTACTCTTCCGAATTATAACGAAAAATAGTTCCCTGCTGCATTATGCTCAGAGACGTTAATGACAGTTTGGGAACATATTGGGGAATATTAAGGAAAAGTGAGACGAAGTGGTGTAGTGGTCTATGGCGCACCCTCCCATTCCATCCCACCCGGGTTCGAATCCCGGCCGTGACACCGTGTCCGCCCCACCAAGGCGCCTACCCATTGGGGACGGGGAATTGGTAGTCGTGACTAGATCACGCAGGTAAATAGGTCTGGCGAAAAGGTGGGCACTCCAGACTGAATCAGCCCATATTAACACTGGCCTAGCAGTGTTCTCCCGCGAGCCCAGTCTCGAAGACGGGATGCACCTTTACCTTTAAGGAAAAGTACTATTTTTGGTTATGATCCGACCTAGTACCATCAGGAATGACTCTTAAATAATTCCTGATTCAGCATTACAGTACGCCCAGTTGCTTGCTAATGTTGTTGTCTCCTCAGGCTACATTCTCGTCGCCGGCGGAGAGATTGACTACGGGGGCAACGTGCAGCGCCTCTCCGACTACTGGGTGCTCGATCTGACCTCGTTCCAGGTACGGTAGCTCGATTATGGCATAGAGGGGTACGGTAGACCCCTTTGTATTGCGGGAAATAAACCTGAATCATCCACTATCTAGGAGAGATTAGAATTGATGAATAACCCTGATTCCGACACTGTACCTATAAAAGTGTGATCGAATGACGATAAAACACTTGCTACGCTCGCTCTCCTTCATGGATTACACCCGTCGTCTTTTGGGTGACTTTATTTATCATGACGACTATAGTTATCATGGACGACATCGGGACTTTAGCATGGGCGACACCACAGATGAGGTCTCACTCATTATTGGAATAATGAAGTACTATATCCATATTGATCGTCAAAAGTTTCGCGCATGCGTAGTTGAGGGCGGAGCCTAGTCCAATATTTCACTTGCAGTGGACGCAAGTGCCCTCCTCCATGCCGATCCCGCTGATCGAGCCCCGCCTCACCACCACCAACTCGGGTAAGTTCAATCCAAATGAATAATTTTATTATTTTTTAAAAATTAAAATATTTAAATTTCAGGCAACGTGTACCTCTGGGGTGATTTCGACCAGCCGCTGCCCGGCATGCCCCACGGCACGCATCTCCGCATCCTCCGCGTCAGAGGATTCGGCCAGAAGGTTCGTTTATTTTTATTATTATTTTAATTTACAATTACATTTTTGTTAATCTTTTTCTAATCAATAGAACACTAAATTTTCGGCAATGTTTTTTCTCTAAATCTAATAGTGTGTTTCCTGTAGGATAGATCAGGCTAACCTCCTGTCCTCCCCAAGTGTGCTACCCCCTCTCTCAAGCATTCAGTGATTGCAGGCGCCTCCTCCCTCGTACGACTCTGCCTCCTCCGCCTCTCCCTACCCCTCCGCCAACCCCACTCCCTCTGCCTACCCCTCGCAGCCCATGGCCCCCTATCCGCAGTCCGCGCCTGCTCATCCGCCCGCCGGCCACAACGCGCCTCCTTATCCCTCGTACGCCCCTAACGCGTCGCCCGGTTACGCGGCGCCCGCGGCAGGCGGCTACGCGCCTCCCCCTCCTCCCGGTCCCTCGTACGGCGGTGACTATCCGCGCCAGGACGTCGGTCCTTCGTATGGCGGTGACTATCCGCGCCACGGGGGATACGCACCCCCTCCCGGCCAGCAGGCCTACTACCCTCCCCAGGAGAAGAAGAAGAAGGATTGCAACATCATGTGAGAAGGTGTGAGAAGAGAGCGGTGAGCGGCACGCGGTACAACCTTGTAATATTTGTATGAATATCGGCATCTTACTTCTTCCCTTTCTGTAATTCTGTCTACGTTGTATACTTCCAGTTTTGACGCATAATACATGGCCAAATAAAGTTTTGTAATCGAATAGTGTTGTTATTTCGATAAATTCAACTCTTTTCGGTGATGATGTACCCTTTGGGTGGTCGAAAGCGCCAGTTCGTGCATGTGTGATGTTTTCTTGGCTTCAAATGTATTCAGCCTTAGTTGCTTGTTGATTTTGAATACACTGTGAAGAGTTTGGTCGCATCAATGCATTCTAGTCTCATTGGGCAGTGCTACAGTATACTTTCGGGTATTCACAAAAAAAATTGGAGCTTACATAGGTAGTAATTTGACGAAAAAAAGGTTCGAAACTTCCCGGTAAAGGAATTGCCATTCCCACAAAAGTACTTCAAGTTTTTTCGGATTACGTAGATGTGAATATCGTGTCTTTCGCTTCTTTCAAAGTTCAAGATATCCAATACATTAATTCATTGAACTTTTTTGTTTTCCTTATCCATTTGTTACAACTTGCACAGTTTACATTTTGAGAATTTAGTTCAGAGAGTTCACGTGATTATTTGTGAAATGATATTTCAGAAAATTAGCACCTTTGCTTCCTTCTTTCAGGTACAGAGGCAGGTGCACTTTATTCCTTAAGGGGGCATTTAACTGGCACACATAAGACACATCCCACTGCTTCCGTGCATATTCGGTTTTTCCAATCTGCACAAGCCAGAAGGCAAATGTGGTCTTCCTTGCTAATTGTGAATATCATCTATGTTCCAATATTCATGCTCCTCTGGATTGTCGAAATCACGTTGATCATCGTTCATATCAAGGTCTAGCGCTAAAAATGCTATTGACAATGTAGTTTTTTTAGGATTTCACAAGCAGCTACTATTTCTTCTTTGTGCTCTGCGGAATCATAGTAAAACATGCTCGTATTTACGAAAATTTAAACATGTTTGAGTCACTGATCAACGAGACCAACATAAACTTCGGCACTCGCCTGCCTCTATTTCCCGAAGTCAACTCATTCTACGGTAGTGCTCCCTGGATACAACAAGGTCTCTTCCCGATGCTTCTATATGCGTGAGACACTTTTCATGATGATAAAATCATATTTTTTGGTTCTCAGAATTAGCCATTTCTTTGGGGCTTTTCACGAATGCATCAACATTTGCACTGCTGTTAATCGAGCAACTTCCATCATCGCTCCGAATTCACATGTAAAGGTGGATTTTTTTGCGAGTTTCCAGTTTCCGGTATTCTACAGGGGGAGGGGAGACGTGAGATAATGAAATATAGAAAATTCTACCGCATGTGTATGCTCCAGCACAATTGGTTCCCGGGGCGAATGTTTCTTGCATACTGCCAAGAAAAACAGCTATATTTAAGACAATTCCAGATATGGCGCTATGGCATCCCCTTTGCATGTCTCTTGATGGTTCTATTCGGTGCTGCAAGCTCCTGGCATCTGTTTGATTCCCCATGTTTTTTCGCCCCCGCAAAGTTTGAAGGACGTGACTACTATTTGATGATGTCGGATACGAGCAAGCATCCAGATGTAAGTGCTCATAAATTTGCCAATTTAAAGCCCTAGGCAGAATGATGTGATTCAAATAGTACCTTAGTATTTTTGAAGAAAAACATTTCATAGTGCGGGAAACTAGGAAAAGAGTGCAAATTTTGTAATCAGACGATCATCCTGCCAAGGTTTCCAATTAGAGTTCTCTTATTGGACAATGTTAACTGTACGTTCGGGTATGTTTCAGGCGCGCTACATAAACAAAAGCAAATCTGCTTTATATCGCACCTGAAACATATCCGAAAATGAAGCACTAATTTTCCAATAAGATAACTCCATTTCCAATCCCTTGCTAGGTGAGCAACAGTCGCAACGGCGTCATCGTTGCACTAGTCTCTCCTGCGATCTCAATGACATTGTACCTGACGGCCATTTGCTTCCTCAGGAAGAAGTGGAAGCTGAAGTGTGTGCAATTCTCTAACTTTGACACTAGGTTAGATGAGAACCGCTGGATGAGCACCTAAAAATCAGTATTCTTTGATTTTGGCCGAATTATTTAGTAAGTGTGAGATCGTATTCTGAAAATACCGGAAAGGTTAATTTTTGGTTCTCATTTTGTAGGTTCTCATTCGACCTAATCTTTCCACGTCATTTCTAATTTCGGTGCGCTTTCAGAATCGTTCGAACCGAATTCAGTCTCTTGCTGCTCGGATGCTGTTCGATGATGTTTAGTCTTCCTCTTGCGTTTCAACAGGTTGAAAGGTCAATGCGCGAATGTGAAGAGCAATTTCAGTTGTACTTCTTCGTGAAAGGCGAAAGTGTCACCGAAGAGGAAGCGTTGATGCTCTTCCAAATGCTTCCGTGGCTGTTCGATTTGAGGTATTGCTCGATCTGGTAAAACATACTTCCTGTATTCGGTGCATGAGCCAAACGTTTTGCGTGGTACAGACATGTGCTGGCAAACCGCCCGTACCTATCATTAGTGAGTGCAAGGGAACGCAACCTTCCTCTAATTCTCAGGAAAAACACGGGCATTGATAGTAGTTCTTTCAGGTTCTTCTCACCTACTATCCTAATCCTAATAACTGACTCGAACATGAGGGATAAGTTCCTAAGGTTTCTGAGCCTTCGTCAAGACGTCTCCTCAATTCTGGTGGCCCTCCCCTCGACGGTGACGTCATCCTCGGGACTCATTCTGGGGACGGCGGGAAGACGTCATGAGCACATCTAATCTTAGTCCTTTCTCGGCCTTTCACGCTCTCCACCTGTTTCTCGCGAATGCTCGTGATAATCCAGTGTACATGTGACTATGCAATCGTTCATTTGAAAGGTAAAACGAAACTACAGAAGAAACACGGGCGCAAATACCTTGCTCGCATTTACACAAAGTGACGTTTGTCCACCTATTAAACCCTCCTGTGTAATAAAGATAAATCGTTTTCCGATATATGTCTAATTTTAGAGGGTGAGCGGATGCAGTGTCTGAAAAATATCCGCTCACCGACCACGAGGGCGCTGCTCGAACATTCCATTGAAGGCAATACGCTCATCTATCCCTTCACTTCTTCTCGCTTCATTACTGTGATAGTCACACACCCCACTCGACCTTGTCGGCTCTGATTTGACCACCGATGTATCATTTGATAAAACTTGACGGAAAAAAATGAGAAACGTGTCCAGAAATTAATAAATGAATGCGAACGAAATCGACTATGCCGAACTTGTCGGTGTCATTGGTGCCCATTATGATCAAATTCCCTCTCCGTTCTTCTCCCATTGCCCGATTTCATCGAGTTCCATGGCCCTCTCTTTCTCTGCGCCTTCCAACTCTCACGTAGTCTATCTCTCTCTCCTCGCTCTTGATGGTTCGTCAGAGCCGATAATCAATCTTTCGCTCCTCTCCCACCTCACTCGCCTATCATACACTCACGATTTCGGTGAAAATTGACTAGCGCAGGCAAAAAAAATGGACTATACTCGTGGTTTAATGGTGTCGGCCAATGCGCAGACCGCTCTTCATCTCTTCTGTATCACGCTACAATCAAAGCTTTTTAGTTGAATGAGTCACTTTCCCAGCAGCGTTAGTTAGTGCAACGTCCTACTCCGATTATTATTCCCGCGTTCGAATTAGGACGAACGTAGCTTCTATCAATGAGTCGAATATTTTTGCTGAGAGATGCAGAGGTACAAAAATGAGACCTTCGAGCATATCATCAATAGTTTGTGTCAATGAATGATAATTTCATTAGTCATTGCGATTTAATCATGTAAGTACTAGATTTCGAAAACGATAACGTGATATTTTCAATCTATGCACTCTCTAACCAGTCGTCCGATAGAGAGGTTACCCGAATTTCGCGTTCTGCAGGGTATGAACCGAGGCGATGAGGAGTTGGCTCGTGGGCCCATCTTCAAGAGGCGAAACATCGCCGATTGGCATCTCTTCTTTGAAGTACGTTCCTTCCGTGCTTATGTTAATGCAATTTCCGATATTTTCATAGAGATATCCGTCTAATAGATGCGTGATACAATGGTTTGAATTTGAGAATTGATAGTTCATCCTAGTTGCTTTTATCTACAACATTACCTTTTCTTCCGAAATTTCCAGCCTTGTCAGAAATTTAAAAAGTAGAATTAGAAAAAAAATTAATTGAAGTATGTTCAATATGTAATTGCAGGTGATATGGATGATTGTTTACTGCTTTGCGAACACCAAAGACGATCGAGAAGTGGAATTGGTGAGGATCTAGAAAAAAATTTAGAAAAAGTCAATGATTCATGTCGAAAGTCTTGTTTTTCACCACCAGCAAAGTTCTATTATGACCAGTTTGCACCCCACGAAAATTCATATTCGAATGTCCACTTCAGATGATTGCTGGCACATTCGTCCTGGGCGTCTTCGCTTCTCGTCTCATGGTCTTCGCCGTTGACTTCTACCGTATCCTAGCCATTCCTGCTTTGGTTCTCACCGTGAGTGCAATTTCTTTACCTTATGAATGATGTCTAAATTATTCAAACATCAAATTTCACTGTTAAGTCATCTGCTAAAATATCCGAGTTCCCACACTTCTCTAATTATACCAGATTAGTAATTACCCCAAATGCAGTTAGCCGAGCTCGCTCCTCGCGGTTTCATTCTCATTCAGACTATGGTCTACGAGCAAATCGATCTGACGGGTGCGTGAGAATGACCTTTGATCTTTGGTCGATGATCTCACATGTTTCAGCCGCCAACTCCTACTACCTCTGCTACATCGCTCTTGGAATCGTGGCTCTGGGACACCTCTGGGTGTGCTACGAGTACGGCCGCGCCTACTACCTCATCGCCTGGGAGTGAGCACCTCCCTTCTCTTGCTCCTATTATTGCTGTTAGTCAGCGAAAAGGCAGAATAATCTCATGGGTGTTTGGGCGAGTTGCGAACACGATATTGTGCTGAGTGATGAGTGATATTTGATGGTGAAAAACTGGTTACGATCAATGGTTGCGTTTAAATCGAGAAATGCCATTGGTTAGGAGAAATAAATCAAAACGATTATTCTTCGCAGACTTTCCCAGAAGCACTTCGGACAGCAGTGTTTCGTAGTCCTAGCAGTAGTCGGCCTCAGCGCACTACACCACCTAGCGTAGTCGTTTACGACTATAAAATCGCTTGACGTGGCTGCACCTTTTTCACCTTTTATTCTTCGCAGAAAGAAGGAGGCGGCCTTGGACGAGGAGGTCCGTGTTGAGTCGGATGCGATCTGGAAGGAGAAGCAGAAAATCAGGTGATTTAGACCATAGCAAGATGTAATAACAAGCAAAAGTAGGCCGGAGTCGATCATTGATTCCGGGGAACTCGTTCATCAAAACAAGTGAGAATAGTACCGCTAGAACACTCAGCCGATGGGCTTACATATTCTTAGAGCTGGCTAACAACATCGATCACTGAATCATGAATAAATTCAAAAATTAGAACTTTAAGAAAGCGCCTGATCCGCAAGAAGCATCTCGCAGAGCGAAAGGCGGAAGCGGAAAGAAGAGCCAAGGAGAACGGAATTGAGATGGATGAGGTATGGAGTTTCCAAGGGTATATTGAACGCATTTCCCCATCCACAAGCTCGCCCTTGTCAAAATACGACCTAACCTCCTCATCATGTCACTCCCGCCCATACAGTGTTGGTGAATAAAGAATAAGAATGTATAATTGTTCTCCCATAGTCAAATGACGGTTTGTTGACATCACTCGTTAGAGGACATGCAAATGCGAACGATTTTTTCCTCTATCTCTGCGTTCTCACCTCTCGCTCTCCCTCTTTTGAATTGACATAATGGAGTTCAATTCAGGACTCACCATCGACCTCAACTCTCCAACCATCGAAATCTCACGATCACTTCTATGTAGAGAATGGTTAATAGAGTCGATCCTGATTTCCACAAATGTTGGTACATGTAAAGCTGTTGATAAATGGATCTCGTACTGCGAATAAATAAACAAAAATAACATAATACTGGTAAAATAAGAATGCAAAAGAAGGGCTGAGCCGGGGATTGAACCCGGGACCTCTCGCACCCTAAGCGAGAATCATACCACTAGACCACTCAGCCGATGGGATGGATTGGAATGGTCGCTATCTTGTTCAGTGCACTCGATCGCCCTTAGGGAGGGAAATCGCTCACTCAAGCTCAGATTTGATGAACAAGTGTTTTTGAATGATCTATAATATGTTAAAGTTTCGTGTAGCATTTTTTATCACTAATTATTAGGTTGAACAGAAAGTCTTTATAAACTGTTTTGCTCGATCACTGCTCAGTGCACGAGACCTTTGGTGTTCCCTCGCCTCTAGTGAATAACACATGACAAAGGGACTATGTGGTCAACAACTCCCCATTCCACGCCTTTCATTCTTCCACTAGTAAGACCACGATGCTTGTTCCCACGGCCTTGCACATCCGCAACGTTCTGTTATTCGTATTCCTCTCTCACACTACAATGAAGGAATAGGAACGTCAGTTGGCTGAAGTGTACGATTTATATGCCACTCACTACCAGACCATGCGCAATTGGTACCAACTCTTCGAGAAGGGGGACTTTTCCATGGATGATCATGACCGGTCTGGGAGGCCACCCGAGCTGGATTTGGATGCGCTACGGATCGTAGTGGAATTGGATCTTTTCCAAATACCCGCGACATGGCAGCCACACTTGGGGTATCGCAAAGCACCATCGTAAAATTATTGGTCTCCATTGGCAAGAAGAAGAAGCTAGGCCGTTTAATACCCCACAAATTGACCCAAGGCCAATTTGACCACCGTGTCGACGATTCCCTTTCTCTACTCACTTTTCACGCTGGAGATCGATGGTTGGACCGTCTCATAACAGGGGTCGAGAAGTGGGCCTGCTATGAGAATCACCATAGGAGGGCACAGTGGGTGGATGCCAATGAGACCCCACAGGGCGTCACAAAGCCTGACCTTCACCCTATGAAAATCTTGCTCTCTGCCTGGTGGGGAGTGGATGGCCCGATTTACTGGGAGCTCCTACCCGAGAAGCGGATAATTACTGGATATGTCTACACTAAACAACTACGGAATCTCAAGAAGAAATTCGCACAATCTGCCCTGAACGGCAAGAAAGTGTACTATCAACACGATAACGCCCGACCCCATGTTGCACGGCAGGTCAAGCAGGAGCTGTCCAAATACGGCTGGATGGTTCTCCCTCACGCACCGTATTCTCCTGGCTTGGCCCCTTCGGATTATTGGTTGTTCTCGGATCTGACCCGTCATCTCGATCAGAGATCCTTCACTTCCCGTGGGGCGATCGAGGCCGCACTCAAGCAATATTTTGATTCGCGCCGAGATGGGTTCTATAAGGAGGGAATCCATAAGTTGCCTGAACGTTGGAGATTTGTCGTAGATAACAATGGTGCATACGTTTGATTTCGCTCTTGCGCTTTATTGTCAGAAGAAGGGATATAAAAAGTTTATAAAGACTTTCTGTTCAACCTAATATCTTTTGAATACACAATGAATCAAGATGAGAATTGTGAAATTGTGAAAAGAGTTCTGAACCAGTTGTGAAATTACGAATTGCAATTATCCCCTGCTCTGATAGACTCTCAAGTGGATTCAGATGAGTAGGAGTAGAGGGAAGACTGCGGCTGGCAGGTGTCAGAATGGGGCGGGAGGAGAGAGATGAGGAGGAGGAGGATTGGAGGGGGGTGGGTGGGTGAGAGGGGAGCACTCCGAGTTTGTATTCTTCATAATGGCGTCCATAAATTATGCGTTTCTGGTGAGATGTTTGAGAGCACCTTTAGGTCTGCACCTTTAGGTCCTTTAGGTCCTTTAGGTCTTTAGGTCTGCAGGCACTAGGTCGGATGAAAACCATTGGAAGAGAACCTGTGTTGTAGCCCTTCTCCAGTATTTTCTCCTTCAGAATCATTTCTTTCAATGTGCGAATGTATTCCGAAAATCCTCAAGAAGAGAACATTTTTGTTCTCACCCGACGGTTCTCATCTAACCTAGTACAATGCTGAATGCACAATGGGAGACTCAGGACCTTCGCTCTCACATTCCGACATTTCCGTACGAGAAGAGACTCTCGAAGATCGACACCCTCAACCTTGCAATCGCCTACATCAACATGCTCAAGGATATCATCAAGTTCGTCTGCTTTCAAATTGCTTCATAGAAGAAATTTTCGTGAATCTTCAAAATGTGTGTAGAGAGAGAGAAATTATATTTTATTGGCATTGGATACACGGGGAAATGAATACATCGTGAACAATATGAAAAAATCTATTCAGGTCTCCTCTTGATCCGGAAGCTACCGTCAAAAGAGCAGTTAGAATGGCGAAGAGTGGAGTGCCAGGAGCCCCGACATGGAGCACCAGTGGTCAGTTGATCAGTTATTCAATGGGAATGCTCCTCTTCTATTGTGTTGCTATAAGGTTCCTCTGTATAATATGATAGATACAGTATCCCGTGTTCGAGTTTTCACAATGACTGTCAATGATACAATGGCAGATTTGATGTCCCGTCTCGCATGGATCGACTGGGAGAAGCTCGGAATGCGTAACATCCAGCAGTGAGCAGGCTGTGCACAGACTCCCGAATTAATTAGTCCCACAGCATTGCGGATGCAATACCGTAAATAAAGCCTTCAAATATGAGACCACGAGCGATTGAGCATGGAAAAGTAGCTGTCAGTAACAGCCACTGTGCTGAGACGGGCCTCGACCTGAAGAAAAGAGATGAATATTGGTTATTTAGTCCTGATTCAGGACTCCTGAATCAAAGGATTATGCTTATCATCATAAACCCGAGAACAACACATAAACTAGCAGTTTATCGATGTGCCCTTAAATTGATTCTTAGAGAAAATTAGCCTGAAACGAAGGGAAGGAACGTGAAGGCATGCAAGCTAAGAATGTTTCTCTCAGCTATCATTGTTATCTTTTTCAGCCAAAAGTTAATGATCTTACTTGTTCATGTGTTTTGTGCTCAAAATTGAAGAGCGAGTAAAATCGACGAGACAGAAACCGCTGTCTGAGCATCATGTACCAGGGCTGCACCAAGCCACTTGTAGTGCACACCTGACAAAGTTATGCCTTTTTGGAAAAACGAAGTCTTACAAGGAGGCATCGCAGCGTGTTCATGCACTTTCATAACGAGACCTAGTGCATTCGAAAAAGGAGAAAATTCTATGAAATTATTTTGTTTTCACATTTAGGAAAATTTGCTTCTCTTTCGAATGCGTTAGGTCTCGTTATGAAACTCCATGAACACTCTGCGACCACTCCTTGTTAGCAACTCACCATACTGAGCACTTTTTGAAAATTGAACGTTGTAACATCGACTTGTAGAAATGCGAACGCAGAGCCAGATGTGATCATGTTAGCTATGAAATTCAGTAGGAACAGCGGAAAAAGTACCCATGTCATCTCGATCACTTCGTCCACCTAAAATTCTCGAATATAGGAAATGGTTTGCTATGCAAACATTTGTCTGAACCTCGGTACAGACGAGACTATGTAATGAAGTGCTGCTCGTTGTACAACAAATGTGCAAAAGGGGTTGAACAAGAAACGAAATACTTCCAATGTTCCCATCACTTACCCGATAGCGATTATTCAGACTAGTAGTAGCAAGTGATACGCGATACTTGTGCCTGCTAGCGAAAATGCATATGATTGCAAGCTGAAATCCTCATGTATTTATTTTAAAATCAGAATAAATTAACATAATTAGGGAGATAACGATACCATTACTGTGACAAGCTCGACGATGGAGTGCGCGAGAACAATTACGCCGAAGGTGTTCGCTGAAATCACCAATAAGTGAATTTTTCGAACCTCTCCGAGCCCCTTTTGCACCTCTCTCAGTTACCCATTGTCCCCGGGAATAAGGGGAACAAGTGAAACTGGAACACTCAATTTCAAACTCTTTACAACAAATATGGATCGAAAAAAAAGTGTAACAACATGATTCACCAAATTGTAGGTAGTAGGTGCACACTGTTGAAGCAGAGAGCTGAAAGGCCATTGTCAAAACGAAATGAGGCAAAAGTTCCTACCACGATCGCACTGCCGACGACATAAACTGTGATCCTGCGGCTCCGTTGATCGGAGAAGGCTTGCGGCCAGATTGTCACCAGCAAATATAGTTATTGGAAATGGACGAAGATATTTATTGGAAACTTGACTAATACTCCCTACAGCCTGTACACAGCATTATTGTTGTACATAATTTCGATATGACCGGTTACTCATTTATATTATATTATTTAGTTTATATTATCTAATTCATAATTTCATGTCCGGATACTTCGTCTACCGCAATTGAAAGATCCATTAAGTGAACTCTACCAGCAATCGTTCGATGATGAGGCTGAGCATGCCGAAGGCGCAGAAGGAGTAGGCTTGCTGGTGCAGCATCAACTCCGGCGCCCAGAGAGCTGCGATATTTTTGTTTTTGTAATTTTTTAGCGTTGCGGTACTTTACAATTCTCTTGGACAATACCCGTTTACGGATGCAGAAGAATACCGTACCGACAATAATTTGTTATTTATAATATTTTTGCCTCAGCATGACATATTGCTGTTGAAAGATGCCGTATTTCATCAAATCTTGGCATTTACATGACTTATCAGCCCAAGTAACTTCAAATGCATTAACTGACTCATCTATCCACTTGAAATTTGTAAAGCAAAATCGATGGGAGCCATGACGTCATGCCGGCTTTGATATCAAAGGCGGCATGATGTCATAGTCCTCATCCGATGCACGACAACCTTACAGTTTAGAGTGTCGAATGGGGCGTCCGCTTTGATTTCGTGCACGACCATTCCGAGATGCCCGGTGCCCAGGAGGAGAAGGCCGAGGGCATTCCACAGCAGAAAGGTCCTGCACAGAGATTCTCCTGTTTTCTCTTTTCGCCTTTTTCGAATCTTGGATAGCTTTCAAGAGCTTGAAATTGCACATAATTTGTATGCAGGCGAGCGGAAATTTACGCGAAATTTAGAAATTTAGGAAAACCTCGAACTGCGGACAAAGGAAAGCAGTATTCGCCTACTTAGAAAAAAAACATCAAAATATCAGAGTATCTTGTATTTTCAAACTCGACCGCTCGAGATGTAAGAAAGCGTATAGAGTGAAGGATCCGTGGAATCGTTTACAACTCTGGTCATTCGTGGGCTTACTCACTTGCATCCGTAGTGAAAGGGCGTCTTGATGAGCACGGCAATGAAGAAGGCTACGTTGACCATCGACATTGCAGCATACGCGCCTTCCATCCACCGCAGATATTGAGTCATCTGTAACTAGTAAAGGTAAAGGAACATCCCGTCTTCGGGACTAGGATAGCAGGAGAGTACTGCTAGGCCAGTGCCACTCTGCAAGTATGTAACTCAAATAAATATATAGAGCGGAGGCACATCTTCTTGGCTTCAAACTGGATGCAAATTGACTTCCGGCGCGAGTGGAAAAGCAAAGGGAAATTTCGCGGATTTTTTTGTGAGAAGAGATGAGACGCCAGCTCTCCAAGAATGCAAGGGATGTCTGAAGGCGCAAACAAAGCGCGCGACCACAACCCAATTCTCTGTAGTCCGGACATTGCTTCATTTCGGCTGAGAGATGGCGACCAAGAATCGCCGAGAAAACAATAAAGCGGCCGGGCAATCCGCGGGGATGCGCAACGGAAAATAGTCTGAGCCTTCCTGAGCAGGCGACATACGTTCTGACTATTTCATGAGCGGCGCAAAGAAGGAAACTACGAGCAGAAGCAAGCATTAGGGGGATGAACAGCGGCGGAAGCAACAGGAAAACGCGATTTGGGCGTTTTAGCGAAATTGTACGTGTTTGTGGCTGGAGAAGCGCCCAGCAAGAAGATGGATCTTTGACTGTGGTTGAGTGGGAAGGAAAAAGCAGATTTTTCCAACCTCGTTGAAAGCCATGAGTGACAGCTCCAGGAAAATCATTGAGTCATGGTTTTATGTTCACAGGAAGAAGACTAAGATTTGAAGGAGATGGAAGAATTGTAGGAATGAAAAAAATGCAAACCGTATGCTTCCCACGTGAGAAAGAAACGAATGACAGCGAGTGGAAGCTCAAAAACTGTCCCTGAGCAAGCTCGATTCTTAGAATAAATACGATGACATACAGTCCAAGTAGTATTTCGGACCGGAAAACGCTTTTATCATTTGAACTCTACAGTTTTTGGTCATCCCTGGAGAATAGGAAGTGAAAACAGCAGGCAGAATATATGTATCTGGACTAATTTTTCCTATACCGAGAATTAATGACAATGACCAAGTTGCACAGAGGGTCATGAAAATATACGACTCAGTACCTAGACATTTCTAGTATTAATGACTCATATTCGAGTCTATGAGGATCTTGCCTATGCCTCCGGTCACGTAGCCACGCTGAATACTCGCACTTTCTTCTGAACTTCACACATCACGCGATGAGTGGGCACCAGAGATTAAGAAACGATATCACGATTTCTTCATTCTACGCACTATATCGTCTGTCGACCGGTCTAGAGAGTGTGTAGAATGAAGAGAGCGTGGTATCGTGTCTCGAACTCTAGTGGGCACTATTCCCGCATGCATCGTCGCGCTTAGGAAAATGTATCTGCGAAATCGTGGCAGCGGCACGCATAATGCCCTTGTTAAGAATATTTCTCGTTCTGATTCATGATATATGGCATTAAAGAACTTAGGAATGATTTCGACTATAAACGCAGACTGGAGGATTTATGAGTAACATATTTATGACACAGCACCTAGAATTATCAATGTACTTCCGATGTCCGTAAATTGGAGATAGAGTTAGTCTCAAATGATGTGTATCTCCTAACTAATAAACATGACAAAAGCAACCACGCCGGGTGTTATTGATGAAATGGAGGTATGCTAATCAATAATTGAGGATACAAAATTTAGAATAGATTATAGCACAGTTGGTCACTAATGTCTAAAATATGGTTATATCACAAACAAACGAGAAAATAAGATAAACATCATCGCTGAGAGATTTAGAATTCCTTTATGATCGATTCTCCCAATTTGAGATGAATCATCTGCTGTTCTGGATCTTAACCGGTTCTATCTATCATCAACTACTTCTGATCGGATGAATTGATGATTTTTCAGAAATACTCAACAAAACGTTTCTTTACGATATTTTGCTATTTATGACATCAAGAAACTCGTTAATTGGGACAATATTTTGTGCATTCAAGCGCACTTTTATTTACAGGTGCTCGCAAATCTCGCTTGCAAGATTTAGGTGACGGTTTGGCCTCGTCGTTCATTGAATGGTGAAGACACGGGAGTCGATGCCCTTCGTGCATCTGGCAGTGTCTATCGATCACACTTTGAATTTCGGGCCGCCGTTTCTTTATTTTACCTACTGAATATACCGTTAATTTGGAAGACAGTGTATTGAATGAGGAAACCGTGGTTTTTCGAACTCTACTCTCTCTACTCTCTATGGTAAAGTGTATTGGTTGACCTACCTTCGGACAAGCGTGCTCGGATATGTTCTGAGTGCAGGAACGGACAAGAAGACGGAAAGAGGAATGGCGAGTACTGTAGTCACGTCGAGGAAGATCAGGAACTGAGCGATTAGCCCAGTTCTCAATTAATTTAAAATTAACGTGGTAGATGGTGGAGATCTTACAACTCGTCCTGTGCGTGAAGAGACAGCACGTAATTGATTAGGGATGCGATCTGAACGGTTAGGTTTATCACGACCGCACGAGTATCACGAGTCAGTGGATGAAAAATAACTTCTTTATTATTGTTTCGAAATCGACTGTGAATCTCACCCCGTAGACGACGAAAATGAGCAGTCCATGCAGCATCACTTTCCAATCTGAGCGGCGGGATTGAGACAGAGACCTGAGGAATTGAAATGTTGCGGCATCAACAGAAGCATTGCACCTTCGTTTTCGTGCGAGCGCAAGAGCTGCGATGGCATAGAGAGGAACGCAACAGAGAGGGAGAACATCATACGCCCAGTATACAGCCTCAAAAGCATGTCAGAGCGATGGCATAAGCATCCCACAATTCTCAAGCGCGCTTACAGCGCGTTAGGCGAATGCAAGAGTTCGAGAAAGTTTACTACGCTCTATTCATTGTTTGCACTCTCTCTCTTGTCGCTGAAAGATTGCGTGAAATACAGAGGCTGAGCCATCTTTCGAACTCTAGCAAACGCATTGATAAAGAAGGAGGAGAAGGAGGTCGTACTTTGCGAATGAATATGATGCATCCAGTGAAACTACCGTAGTCATTTGACACGATGTCTTCCTTGAATAAATCAGTGCAACTATCTGTCAACCTTCCGTCTCCAGAAACCTTCCTGAAATACGATTATGCGAAGAATACTTGCGAAAAAAACCTCATGCATAGAGGAGTGAGGAAGGCATACATGACGATGATTGAACTGAGCAACACGAGTGTAGCGAAAATGCACTGGATGGTTCTAAATGGGCTAATTAATGATCGCCTTCTGGTGGATACTTCACTTGTTAGAATAGACAATGCAATTATGAGGTAGGACAACAATGAACATTCTATTGAAAGACATTGATACAACGAACAACAAGAGACCTGCAGTGCTACATTGAATACTAAGTCAGTCGGAAATGATACCGAAATCGAACGCTAATTCAATCGCGAAGAGGTAAATGTACTTGACTTCGCATGCGGAAATACCACGAATATGAAATTAAGAAATATTGATTTTCATTCGACGATTGAATGACCAAACATTTAGCTACTCCGCAGAAGATTATTTGGAGAAGAATTAGATGAAACGAGAACTGAAAATCGATAAATAAACTCTTGATTAACCGAAAACTCACGTGAAAAGTTTGCCTTTTGAACGAAATAATCACTGCGAATAATATCCCGGTGATGAAAGACACACCTATTATGCGAATTTGATAGTAAAACGCACTTCACCTCACCTATCAGAACCAGATACAAACTATACAGTGAAGGATACAGGAAATCACGAGATATGTATAGGGGCTCATCTTTACCAACGCTGAATGGTGTGCAAATACATTTTCTGTAATTTGAAATTACCTCTGACTTGTCGGAGAGTAGGGCTTCATCGATGGATGTATTCTTCAGAAATGGTGATCTCCGCTTCTGTAGGCGTAATTGCGGAGATTGCATGTTCTACTTAGTAGTTGCGGAAATTGCATTTTCAAATTATCTTTGACCAAACCGCAAACATTAATCTTTTGAGCATGCAATAACGCGGAAAAGCCAAACTTTCGATGGCCAATCACAATAGTCGTGTGAATCAGAAATCTGGAACAGACGGATGATGGTCGTTCATCAATGTGCCATCATCTTCGCCCTTATTCTCGTTAGATGTCCAAGTAGCTCTACTCTTTTCACGGGATGAGCAGGATGGTGCTGCTCGGCTGCCAGCCGGGAGTAAGTAACGTTGCCGTTCAAACTGGGGCAATCTCCCGTGTTCTGTTGATAGAAGGCTTAGTGTGTCTGGATCCTACTGGAGTATGTATCAAATAGATTCTTCCTGCGTCATGCAATTCAAGGACACTAAGGCCTAATAAAGCTGCAAGGATCGATTTATGAGCACATTTCCGAATTAAATAACAAAATGTTTATTTACATTATATTTGATACATACAATTCGTGATATTAATGGTTACCGTTACAAAGAAACTCGTTACATTGGGGGCAGTTTTCTCGTGTTTTTTTCGCGCATTGAAGCGCACGTTTTAACAGGTGCATACAAATCTCGCTTGCAAGATTTTGGTGACTAGGCAAATTGACTACTACGTACATTACAGCTAGCTCATCTATTAGCTGCTGCTAAATCATGATTGTGCTCCACTGAACTACAGTAATCTACTCCTCGTCAGACTCCGAATCCGAGTCGTCGCTCATCTCCAAGTAGTTGACAGTGGTGTTCTTAGCAACAACGGACCCTCCGACTTCTGCGAGCAATTTCAGCATTATTTATTGTATTTATAGTACACTAGAAAAGTGCTTTAGAAAGTTCAGAACGTGCGAGAATAAAGGGAAAGGGAAGGAAGGGGTTGGGGGGAAGGGAGGAAGAAGATCATCCACGTTGTAGAAAGATGACAGAAATGGCGAAATCATTTCTAGTTTTATTCTTACCTCCTGCGATTCCTCCAACGATGCCGCCCACCATTGAACCGACGAAGGGAATCAGCATGGAGCCGATCATAGCACCGCTCATCATGCAAATTAACAGTGACGATAAAACGTTTTAAAACCCGGATTTATGACGGCTTTACCCCGGCTTTGGTTCAAAGCCTGCTTGCTGGGTCCCCAGTAATTGCCCATGCTCCGTTTTTCCAATTGCCATGTTTCGAGGTGATGTGCAAGAAAGAATCATAACTGACAGCTGATATCGCTTGACCTCATGACCAAACGCTGATAAGGCTTAGACAGGTGGTAGAATAGCTTTGCATAATCTAAGAGTCATGATTTTTCGCTCCACCCCATCCTCCGACAACGCTTGCGCCGGTTTTGATCGTCTTCTTTGGAAACGATTCTCCACTCTGGTAGTCTTTGATAGCCGCCTAAAAACATTTAGATTATCTAAATAAATTGATCCAACAATGTATGATACGTCCCCTGTACGAGTCTTCCTCTACCCTCATTCGAGTCAATGAGTGGCTCGTACCAGTCACTGTGCGGAGAGGAGTCCGACAAGGGGATACACTTTCCCCTCGCCTCTTCAACGCAGTTCTACGATTAGCCATGAACGACATCGACTGGGAGAACGACGGGATTCGAATTGATGGAAGGAATGTTTGCCACTCGGAATATACTGAGTTGGTCTCGTGAATTCAAATAAGACCATCCTACTTACCTCTTGGCAATCCAATCATTATCGATAACCTGCAGTTCAATTTCGTTGAATCAGCCACCTATCTCGGAGGGAAGATCAGTCTCCCACTTGATCACTCTGCCGATATCGAGCACAGGATTCGACTAGGGTGGTTCGCTTGGAGCAAGCTCTCTCATCTGCTGTTATCCCGCCTTCTATCCATGAAGATCAAGAGAAGAGTCTTCGAGAGCTGCGTAACAGCTACAGTACTCTACGGAAGTGAAGTTTGGGCGCTGAGGGCGAGTGAGAAAGAGCGGATGAGTGTTACCCAAAGGAAGATGGGGAGAAAGATGTTGGGAGTCACGCTGAAATATCGCTGGAGGAATAAACGTGTGCGCGGGATCACGAATTTGTGAGATTGGAATGAGGAAGGGTTGAAACGGAAAGCGCGCTGGGCCCTCAAGGTCAAAAGAATGGGAGTGGACCATTGGAGTCGTGCCTCTACTGTGTGGACGCCCTACAACAGCAATCGCCCCCCTGTGAAGCCTCATGTTCGATGGAGAGATGATTTGACCCGAGCAAACACTGGTGGCACGCAACTTATGAAGAATACCACCCCATCCTCATCTGAGCACCTATTGCCTGACATGATACATTGATTGATTGATTGCAATTGTTACAAAGAATTACGAGGAAAAGATTTATTTTCTCGAACAATAAGAAGAAAGGAAGACGGGCGGAGTCACGTCGTTCACTGAATGGAGAAGACTCGGGAATCGACGCCTTTCATGCATCTGCAAATGTCTATCAACGTGAACGCACTTTGAATTTCGGGCTACTATCTCATTTTTTACCTATAGTTTACACTGGCTAGGGCAAAGTTGTGCATTGATGTACGATACGTGGACCTCTATTATGATATCAACATGGTGAAGTGTATAGATGATGTACCTTCGTACGACTGTGCCTGGATACGTTCTGAGAGCAGGGACGGAGAAGAAGACGGAAAGACGAATGGCGAGAACTGTCATCACATCAAGAACTGAGCGATCAGCCCGGTTCTCAAAGTATTGCAAAAATTACGGTGGAAATTGGTGGAGACAACAATGGTCTTACAATTGGTCATCTGAATGAAGAGAGAGCGCGTAGTTGATTAGGGATGCGATCTAAACGGTTCGGTTTAGAGTCGTTCAGTCCGAGATAGAGTTAGGAAACATTCTAGCGTTCTCGGCATTCTATACACCTTTGCCGAATCAACCGGCATGAGAGACGGATGGGGAGGGCCCAATCAGAGAGTGAAGCAAACCCCGTAAACGACGAAAACGAGCAGTCCATGCCGAATCGCTTTACAGTCTTGTGAGCGACGGGTTTGAGAGAAAGACCTGAGAAATTGTTTTGCGGAATCAGAAGAAGTAGAGTACCTTCGTTTGCATGTGAGAGCAAGAGCTGCGATGGCATAGAGAGGAACGCAACAGAGAGGGAGAACATCGTACGCCCAGTAAACAGCCTGAATTGCATATCAGAGCGATCGCATAATAATCCCTCACTTCACAAATATTTAAAAACCTGGTTTTAATAAATGTATACATCCATTCGTGACTGTTCGAGAAAGGGTACTACGTTTTCGTCAATCTCTTTCGCCTAACCGGCCGAAAAATAACACGAAATACTGAGGCGGTGACCTAGATATTTCACACTCGAGCGAGCGCATGCTTTAGAAGGAGGATGGCGGTCGCACTTTGCGGATGAAGATGATGAATCCAGTGAGAATTCCGTAGTTGTTTACTTCGATGTTATCCTTGAACAAATCCAGGATGCAACTATCTATCAACCTTCCGTCTTCATGAACACATCTAAAAACGATCATACAAAGAAAGCTAGAGAAAACCTCTTGCATAGAGGAGTTTTGAAGGCGTACATAACAGTGATCGAACAGAGCCACACGAATGCTGTGAAAATGCATTGGATGATTCTGAATGACTAATTAATGATTGTCTTGTGATAGGTACGTTACTTGTTGGAATAGACAAAGCAATTATGAGGTTGAAGAACAAGGAACATTTGATTGAAGGATATTGATACAATGAACAGCAATAGACCTGCAGATATTACATTGAATATAAATCTTTTCCGGAAATAGTACCGAAATCGAACGCTAATTCAATCGCAAAGAGATAAACGCCGTACTTGAATTCGCACGAGGAAATACCGCGGATATGAAATTATGAAATATTGCTTTTCACTCGACGAGCGACGTACCAGACATTTGGCCACTCCGCACAAGATTATTTGGAGAAGAATTGGGTAAAATGAGAACTTTATCAATAAATTTATTTTGATGAACTGAAAACTTACGATATAATCAGCGCGAATAATATCCCGGTGGTGAAAGACACACCTATTATTCTGATTGATTTTGTCAAATGCACTTCACCTCACCTATCAGAACCAAATACAAGTTGTAAAGAGACGGATAAAGGAAATCTTGAGATATGTATACGGGAAAATATTTGCCAGTGCTGAATGTTGGGCAAATTTACTTTTTTAATAAGTTAAAATATACCTATTACTTGATTCAGGGTAGGGCTTCATCGATTGAGTATTCTCCAGAAATGGCGAACTCAGCTTCTGAAGGCGTAATTGCGCAGATTAGATGTTCAATCTGAAATTGCGGAAATTGCATGTTCAAATTGTCTCGAACTGTTCCATCAAAATCGAAAAAATGCACTTTTGAGCACTCAGATACGCGGAAAAGCCAAACTCTCGG
Source organism: Pristionchus mayeri (assembly GCA_036245805.1). Lineage (NCBI taxonomy): Eukaryota > Metazoa > Nematoda > Chromadorea > Rhabditida > Neodiplogasteridae > Pristionchus > Pristionchus mayeri. The sequence goes on from BTRK01000006.1 coordinate 44,450,540, forward strand.
GGGTCGGACATTGTATTGTCATGAGAATCAGAAATCTGTAAGGGACGGGCTAATTCTTCGATGGTCGTGCATCAATTTTCTTTCGTCTTGGCTGATTCTCCCTTTAAAATTGCACTTAACTTTAGTGTTTTCAAGGGAACAGCAGGGTGGCGTGTCGAGTGAACTCGGATTCCGGACAGAAGTAAAAAGTATCCTTGCTGTTCAAACTACTTATGGGGAACTTTTCCTCTCACCTCAGAGATTAGTTCGAATTATCGATCTCCTCTTGTTTTGCTGCTAAACGGCTTATTGTGTCCGTATCCCATTGTAATATCAACGAGATGTCTCTGGTGACACAAAACGCAAGGATTAATGGCCTACTAGAACTGCAATGTTCGATTGATTGAGTACACTTTCGAATTGTACAACATAATGTTTATTTACAGTATATTTTTGAAACATAAAATTCGTGATATTAATGGACGCTACAAAAAGACTCGTTACAATGGGGCAGTTTTCTCGTGTTTTTTGCGCATTCAGGCGCACGTTTTTTACAGGTGCATACAAATCTTGCTCGCAAGATTTTGGTAGCTAGGTAAATCGATAGTATTACATACAAGCAGTTTATGTGAAACACTAGCTCATCTAATAGCTGCTGCAAATTATTGATTACTACCGATCTACAGTATCCTCGTACGGATCTACAGTATCTACTCCTCGTCAGATTCGGAATCCGAGTCGTCGCTCATCTCCAAGTAGTTCACAGTCGCGTTCTTGGCAACAACAGATCCTCCGACACCTGCGACAAAGTTGGGTATTTCGTAAATATCGAAATAATGAACCTATAATTACCTAAATTTATAAGAAAAAAAAACTCAATTTTGATTTTCTCTGAACTTTTTTAGTTCTACACTTACCTCCTGCGATTCCTCCAACGATGCCGCCCACCATTGAACCGACGAAGGGAATGAGCATCGAGCCAATCATCGCACCGCTCATCATTCCTTCAATTACGTAGTCACAAAATGGCTTTTCATTCAGACTGAAACCCGGCTTTACCCCGACATTTCTAAAAATATAGCCCTCTTGGAAGCTCATACCAGCCGGTATGCCGAGTCCGTTTAGCTAATTGTCCATGCTCCATATTTTCTATTTGCAATTTTTCGAGGTGATGCGCAAGAAAGAGTCATAACTGACAGCTGATATCCTTTGCCTCATGATCAAACGCTGATAAGGCCTAGACTGGCGGTAAAATGGTTTCGCATCATCTAAGAATCATCCTTTCTCAATCGATAATCAAGCTGACCTCCCATCGCGCCGCCCCATCCTCCGACAACGCTTGCGCCCGTTTTGATCGTTTTCTTAGGGAAGGATTCACCACTCTGGTAGTCCTTGATCGCTGCCTGGAAAAAACATTTATTCAATTAATTAAAATAATTTTATTCCTACTTTTGACTTTTCGCATCGTTCACATGGAATATTCATGACCGAACTATCGGATACAACACGCTCTGCATTGTCAACTTCAGGAAAGTTTTCTTAAAAATTAATTTTTCGAAACCAAAATAGTCATGAGATCGGATTTTCTTTCTGAGGACCGCGCCGTGTACATCGGAACAATTAAACTAAAAAAGATTCAAACAATCCACCTTGGCTACTCTGTAGGTGTCGATGGCGACGGCTGCGGGCAGCACTGCTTTGCTGCCCGACATGATCACCGTCACTGCCTTCGTTGCTGCCTGAAAAAAAGTACGATGGATCAATCGTCCCGGTTGTCGCATCAAAATTTACTTGATATTCCCATTAATTGACAGTTTTTTTTCGTAATTTCTACTGGACGAGAAAAAATCAGGTATGATTCATTTCCTGTATTCACTGCGCAATCATCTATTTGCCAAATGACATAGCGTCGTCGTCGAACGAGATGCTATCGGTAATTCAATGTAGTCACTAATGGCGATCGATCACTATTGTTTTTCAAACAATTTTTGAAAACTTACAGTTCAAAACGCAAAAATCTACATTTTTAGCTATTATTCAAAAATGAAAAAAATGCATGAATATCAGTGAAAACGAACCGCCGGAAGCTCCTTGGGATTCTGCATCCTCTCCAGTGCTCCGTCCATGTTGAAGACTTGCGAAGTCATTGCTGTTTGGCAAACGGGAAGAAAGCGATGGAGTAATCGATCACTGAAATGGTTAAGATGCTTGTGCAGTGAGAGAACTCTAAGCAGTGAGGAGAGACAACTCTAAGCACGCGAAAAAACGTAGCCATTGCGCCTCTCCGCCGCTCTCTCTCCATTCCCTCGCCCGCTTACGTTCTCTAATCTGTCTCTGTTTATTGCGTTTCCCTCGTGGACAGCCCACATATGCTCTCTCCGAATTGCACACTCTCTCATTTTCCCTCTCTTTCTCTGCCTCACTCGTCGATTCCCACGCTCTCTTCAGTGCTTCGAAGAAAGAAATCGAGCACAGCGAGAGAAAAAGAAACTGACATTGAACCTGTGATTGGCGTGGTGGCAAATCGAGCGCAACTGAACTGAGGAAAAATAGAGAACGGGGTAAAATGGTAATGTAAAAGCCAAAAAATGTAACGGAACATGGTCTATATGCACGGTTTGCCGGTGAGGGAAAACATAGAAAGGTAAATGATATAATTGGCCGAGTAAAAATGTAGAGTGAGCATGCTTTACTGAGTTTCTGCGAATGAGGGTATTGAGGTGCGCAAAGCATCGCCAGCGGGTATGTTGTGTTAATCGATATTCAAGGAAGGTACTACCAGAGGTTGACTTTTGAAATTCCTTGATCACATGCATAGGGTTCGTGTAGTTCAGGGGCAATCATAGCGATCGATGGCTCGTGACTGATAAGACGTCGAATTTCATTGCCTTCACAGATGTTTCAGTCGTTTTATGCGCAAGGAGTTTGGAAACCAACAGCCAATGAAGACTCAAAGAGGCTTTAAAAAGCAACTGAAATACGCGTTTCTTCATTATTCGAAATTGCTCGAAGTTCACTTCAATGCAAGAAGGAAGTACAATTTCAGCTTTGAGCAACTCATGGAACGATAGAGAGGGCAAACGATTGCTCGCGCACTTTGTGCGCAACTACCAAAGATCAAGAGCGCAGAATAGAGGACATTAAAAGTTTTTCGACATTAAAAGTTTATCGACATTGCATTTTAACTAGTTTTTCCTCTTGTAGCACGAATCGTCCTCGCCGGGTCGGAGATTCGTCAGATCGATATCAGGAATCTGCCTGACGTCATCCCTCTTTTCGCTCACGGGCACTTCAATACGAGTCGATCGGGGGCAGTTCTAAAGATACTCTATTATTGAATTATAAGCAGCACTAACAAAGAACAAATAATTCACACGTTCGCGAACAATTTCATTGCAAATAATCGGTCAATATTGGCCTCACTTACTGGTTTAGCATGGCAGAAGTGCTTGACGATCAGGTACGGTTGGATGTCCATGATCTGAAAAGATGAAGTACGCGTGAATCTGAGTATGATCGTACCTCATTGTCCGCTCCGGAAAGCTCGAAGGCTCCCAGAATATCGGATGGTGACGATGTCAGTAGATCATCGGGAGTGACTAAAAGGCGAATCTTCAGAAGCAGCATGGGCTGGATATTGCTAGAAGTTCTTCGTCTAGCCAGAGGGGGGGGGGAGAGGTTTGCTCATCATCATTTGTCACGCTCGAGTCCGGCCGGTTGGGACGGATATTGACGCAAACTTACAGATATCGTGCTCCCAGAGCTCGACTTGCGCATTTTCGACGGTATCGCTCTGGCATGTGAGGGTTCCTTTCACGTTGATGAATTGGCTTCGCTGCAAGCAGTTTCATATTTACATAAGTGAAGACAATTCGAAAAGCGTAGATGAAGTTACATCGTTGAAGAATCTGAAATCAAGACACTAATACTCACTGAGGATACGCAGACGAACACGGCGGTCAAAGGCAGCAGTAGTTGCATGTTAACGGAGAGTTAATGATTCAACAAGAGCTTTGTACGCGCGTTCACGTTCGACAAAAAGAGTGAGAGGGACTCCCATTCATTTCGATGATTCAACCCCTCCCTCGACCTTTACTGATCACGCAACCTTGATTTAGCGCTGAAGAGGCATCACAGATCACTCACAAGCGCGCAAACCTGATGAGTATCAGACCAAAACTCAACGAATCAACGACTTTAACGAAACCATTTGGGCATTATTCACAACGAACTTGTATAAAAATACTTAAACCGGAAATTGTGACTAATCGCTTCAAATTTAGCCACAATCTATTTTCCTTAACATGAATTGGTTAACGTTAAACAACGAAACAAACAGTAGAGCATCGCAATGACGATTAAATCTGCAGCAGAATCGGACATAATCACAATAGGAACGTGTGCAGAGATGATTACTAGGTAGGGGAAGATGGCAGCTTTTGTGAGTGTTTTCCACTTATTATATTCAAAAATGATTGCCCCGTAGTCAGAAGGTTTACATATCCCTACCATTTCCCGTATCACTACTAATCATAGATAGGAAGTCCCCTCCTCTGTTGCGTGAATTTGCCGAAGATTTGAAGAATTCTTCTACTCCAGTGAGAATGTTGTTGACGCCTAGCGGATCTTCGGGATTCGTGCATACTTGTCCTCCCCCAAGCAGCCCGCTCTGAAAAGGGGAACAAAAGATGATGGATTCGAATGCTTCGAGTTTTCATGGTCAGTGTTCTGCAGTGTGGATTCTAGATGTAAGCAGAAGTGGGACACGTCAACAGATCAACACCAAGTTCGCTGAATGAGTGATCGAATTATCGAATTAACTCGGGCTGAGGACACAGTTTTTAAGTTCATTTACTACAATTCAAGCATGATTATGTTTGTAATGTCCGAATCGACATATGAGGCGAATCGCGAGAGAATCGACCATTTGAGGGGGGTTAGCGGCGGTAGGACTCATGTTTGTCCAATACCGCTATAACTTTGGTTTTAAGTACTTCAGATGATGCTCTTTCAAACTGAATTGTCAGAATTTTGATATCGGTCGTCATCGTCGAGATTCAGAAGGCCAAAGTTGGTATCTTCACTTTTCGACAATCAAATCGCGCTCACTTAAATGATCATAATTCCCTTTAAAATAAAGATGGAAGGCCGTTCTTTTTTTTAAACGAAAGTTACCATCATGCACTACAACTTGTATGTTGAGGTCACCATTCCCGGATCTCTTCCTGGTGCGGGGTGGTCGGATGCACCAAAACTTTCGTACCTTTGGAAATCGGAAAAAAATTGTGAGTTATCATGCTTAAGTTGTAGAGCATACATGTGCGTCACTTTTCGCAAAAAAATAGGAAAATCGGGGTGAGGACAAAAAAAAGGCGCTCACTTTTGTGCGGCGACCTGAAAATTAGTTCCAGACAAGAGCATTTACACATCTTCAGTTGCTCTCATTTAGGCTCAAAATCATCCAAAAATCTCCAAAACATCATTTAGATTTGTTTCCCCAACAGTTATACCACTTCCGTTGGTCATAGATTACGGTATGACCTCAAATTCAAAAATCGATATTTTGACCCACCTAAACTTTTGGGATGGGTTCCAATACACTGAACAGGTTTAAAGTAATGTTAATACATCCCTCAAAACAGTTCAAAGAAAAAGGGCCTCTGAAAAGAGGATATTTCGCCTGAGGAATCGAACGATTTGCTCAAAACTGTACCCTGGGCAAAAATAGGCGTAGAGACCTGGCTAATGATTAGAAATATAGAGGATGCTGAGCTAAACATTTCATCTGTTGAAAATGAGTCTCTATCTTATCTTTGAAGCGAGCTACAGAGCCTAGAAGTTGAGACGAACCGGGATAGAATCCCCCGAGATCGCATTCTCTAACCGTCTGGCGCACTCGCCGCCTGACCTCTCTCTCTCTCTCCCCCTCCCTTTACCGCTCTCGCGCGCGCCTCCGCCGTCGTTTCTGCCAACTTCTAGGCTCTGTAGCGCGCTTCAAAGAGAAGATAGAGACTCATTTTCAACAGATGAAATGTTTAGCTCATCATCCTCTACATTTCTCACCATAAGGCAGGTCTCTACACCTATTTTTACCTCGGGTACAGTTTTGACCAATTCGTTCGATTTCTCAGGCTAAATATCCTCTTTTCAGAGGTTTTGAGGAATGTATTAACATTACTTTATACCTACTCAGTGTATTGGAACCCATCCCAAAAGTTGAGGTGGGTCAAAATATCGATTTTTGATTTTGAGGTAAAGCATGATAACTCACAAAGTTTTTTCGATTTCCAAAGATACGAAAGTTTTGGTGCACCCGACCACCCCGCACCAGGAAGATATCCGGAAATGGTGACCTCAACATACAAGTTGTAGTGCATGATGGTAACTTTCGTTGGAAAAAAGAACGGCCTTCAATCTTTATTTTAAAGGGAATTATGATCATTTAAGTGAGCGCGATTTGATTGTCGAAAAGTGAAGATACCAACTTTGGCATTCTGAATCTCGACGATGACGACCGATATCAAAATTCTGACAATTCAGTTTGAAAGAGCATCATCTGAAGTACTTAAAACCAAAGTTATAGCGGCATTGGACAAACATGAGTCCTACCGCCGCGGCGTGGTCGATTCTCTCGCGATTCGCCTCATATATTTATTTGAGGAATTTCACGTTTCAGTCGAGCGTGTTTATGTAGATATTCAAGTATAGAACAACTGTCGGTTTGAGATAATTGCGAACGGAATTCGGATAAAGTGAATGTTAGGTGTTGAAAGAAGTTTGGCCATATTTATACAAGGAAAGCACGATGAGAACATCAAGATCATACAAGTACATAATTAACCCACAAGATTCGAATTGAGTTAATACTAAACTTCTAAGCTTGTTGTCTAATTACCATCGTTAAGGACACAATGCTCGCTTATTGAAAGTAGTTCACGAATCACTGCTCAACATGGACAGGAAATCTCCTCGCTTATTCTGTGACTGTGCTGAATTTGCGAAGATTCCCCCTATGCTCTTGATGAAGTTGTTTACTTGGAGCGGATCATCTGGATTCGAACACACCTCTCCAATCAACCCGTTCTGAAGAGAATAGTGTCAGATAACATCAATTGAATTACGATAATTATATCTCCGATAGTCATGAACTTCAGTGACCGTTGTCGGCCACTTTATTTTATTGTGTACATTGTGCTTGTACAATTTCTGATTTAGCTATTTTTGTTCCCGAATTCGAAATTGATCGCGATCATACAAATCGAAGTTGTGGTTTATTTGCAAAATTTTATTTTCTCGATTTGTACAATTAAAACGAGCATCAGATTGTACAAGTAACGTATCGGACCCACAGAATGCGAATAAAATATTCGCATAATAAAATATAGAAAATGAACATGATTGTGAGCATATCAGTTAGAAACCTAGTCTCTATATACAGAACAGGATGTTCAGCGTGCCTTATTGGGGCCTCATTTAATCTCATTGAAGTTAGTTTCCGACTGAGCAGAAACCATGGGGTCACTGCTAAAGAGAGCAAGGAAATCTTTTCGTTTATTTCGTGAATGTGCTGATTTTGCGAAGATTCCCCCAAGGCCTTCGAGGACGGTGTTTATATGGTACGGGTCATCAGGATTTGTACACACTTCTCCAATCAGCCCGTTCTGAAGAGAATAGTGTCAGATAGTATAAATTGGATTTCGATAATTAGATCTCCAACAGTCATGAACTTCAGCGAGCTTTTTCGGTCATTTCATTATTGGCCGTTTGTGTATTGTGTACAGGTTCTTTTTTAGTTTTTTTTTTCGGTAATAGTAGTGATCGCGTTCATAACATTTTTCCATAACTTTCTTATTCGGATTATACAATTATAGAAAGATTATAGAAAGAACATCAGATGATACAAGTAACGTATCGGACCCACAGAGTGCGAAAGGAATATTCGCATAATAAAATATTTAAAATGAACGTGATAGTAAGCATATTAGATACCTAGTCTCAATATATACAGAACATAATTCGCATTCCTTATTGATCAGTTCACATACATCTCATTGATGTTCGAATCTCTCTGGGCAGAAGAAATTGCGGGATCACTGCTAAACAAAGCAAGGAAATTGCCTCGTTTGTTTCGCGATGACTTCTCAAAGACTTTCCCCAAGCTATCGAAAATAGTGTTTAAACTAAGCGGATCGTCGGGGTTTTGACAGCCTTCACCTCCACCAAGCAGCCCGTTCTGAAAGATGCACATTATGGTTTTAAACTGTTTGTTCTTAAAAGAACTGCCCAATTCGTGTAATTGAGTATCTAGACGCAAAAAAGCGATAAACTTTGATATTGATTTCTTGCCCAGGCTCGAGAGACGTCAGAATGTTTAAAAAAAACCCCAGTGCATGGCATTCACGACTCCATCGGAAATAAAATTTCAAAATCACTGATACTACTGGTCAAATATGCTGGATAAATATCCGACTATAATTTGCAGCGAAAACAAATATTCTGCAAGAGACATTGCAGTACCTGAGCAGTTTCCTTTTTCAATGAGTTAGAATTTTTTGACATATTTTCCATGTTTGCAAACTCAATCGTGCACGAAGAGTGCAATTTTTAAACGATCTGTCCCACATTCTGAATGGTTTTTTATTCCCAAATTTACTAGAATTAAGAAATCAATATATTTTGTACACTATCGATGCGCAATTATGCAATTTTGCCTTTGATCGCAATTTAATAAAAACTGTAAATTGTCGAATGATTGTTATTTGCTTCATTCCATTCCTTGTTAGTCGTCGCGAGCGGTCCCTCTCCCTTTTCTCTCTGATTTGGATTGGTTTCCCCTAATACCCCTCGCTTCCGCCTTCGACTCATCAAGAAAAGAGAATCCCCATCCAAGCCGGAGTGGTCACCGTGTGATGGGTATGACCTACTAAGATGTTTGGTCCTTCAGAATCTAGACTCGATCATCTCGTTGAAAGATTGATCATCGAGTCTGGCGGATTCGAACAGAGAAGATACTAGAACACGCAAGGCTTCTTTACGACCTATAGTGAGATTCTATCTATGCAATGCAATCCAACATCCTCTCGCAAGGTACACACCGCAAATGACCATCTTGAAATGAGAAGAACGACCTTTTCTGACCCCACATCTTGATCTGCGCCCAGAAAGCGATAACAGATAAATATTGTATTGTATTGTTATTTGCTTCAATAATCGATATTGCTGAAGTATCGCCCACCTTCACACTCTTAAATCCGCATTGGCATTGGCAGGTGCCGTATCGGCACTCGGCGAACGACGGGCACTGCTTTGAAATGAAGCAGCGGTCTTTGAGCGGCACTTTCGGCAAGCACTGGTCGCCAGATGAGACCTGCGGATGATGAGGGGTTATGTACTCAAGTTAAATATTTTTTAAATGTATTTATTTATCGTAACTATAACGCTGCTGTAGGGGAGATGGGGGGGAAGGGAACTGGTCGAACTTTCGAATTTCTAATGGCCAAGTGTACGCGAAATTTTACCTCATTATTCTGACAGGCCTTCACACAAGTGGGGAATCGGTCACTGTCGTCCTGAAAATTACGTAATATAGATATATTTGTAAATAAGTACATTTTGGCAATATGTGGTTTTACAGTTATGGAAATGGACGACAATAGTTCAGGCTGATGTCCACGCGGTCAATTCCATAAAGTACATCTTTGCTCACCGGGTTGAAACCGAGCTTGCACTGGCAACCGCCCAGCACGCACTGCATCGCGATGCCACCTTCGCACTAGAATGGTTGAATTCGAATTGAAAAATGTCGATGGCCCTGATGAGGACCGACAAGCACTAGTGGGTTCTCATTACTTTCGCAATCTAACAAAATAATTTCACAATACGGGTAATTCTTTGTTCTCACCCGACGTAGTTGCATTTGTTCTTACCTGCTGATCGATCTGGCAGGGATCCTCTCGCCTTGCGATGCTCAAGCACTGTCCATTGATGTAGAGAGGAGTGGGATCGCGACAGGGACGAGGACAGCACAGAGAGGACTTCCAGCCAGGCTCACTCACCTGAAGTTTAAAGACTAGGAATTTCCCGTACCTTGAGGAGCATCAGTCATAATGATGCAACGACTTTTCACTAGAATGTGAACGACTGGGAACGTACGCTGTAGCAATAGTGGGTTAGCGGACGGCATTTTGCATCGGCAGGGGCTCCAGCGTCGCAGGATTGCCTGGAAAGAGATGTTTCTTCATTAGCCTCAATCGACGTGTTCTCAAGCTGGTAGTTTAGAAATGAACTCACGACAGATCTGGTTCTCCGTACGGACAGCGCAGTCTGCAGCAATGGCCTACGTACGGACTGCCGTACGTGACGCAACGGTAGCCTGAACGTAAGTCTTACTAATGTCTTATTAATTCGAACCGCTTGGTGAAATTCACAAATCGTATTCGGTATGTAAATTTATTTTACGTTGAAGATACTTTGCGTAGACAATATAACTCGACGGGGAGAAGAGGGAGATAGATCTCATAGTTATTATACGATACAATTACTCACCGAGCGGGCAGCTGTCCGAGTTCGCCGCGTTCTCGAGCATGTCGACGTCGTTGATGAAGAGACGACGGCACGTCTGCTTCGGATGCATGCCATCGGGGCAGACTGAAGGATTGGAAATTGTCGTAGAGCAGAGATCGTTGGTTACTACTCTATCAATCAGAATTTTCAGTCAGTAAGGAAACAGCAGTCTGATGTGCAGCTCGAAATGGAATGGATAGCTTGAGAGTCTCACCTGCGTAGCAGAATCCTCTCATGAGGTCTCGCGTAGTGCCGGGTGCGCACTGGCAGGTGCCAGAAATGCACGAGTTGAATGGGTCCACGCATTGCGAGTCCTGAAATCGTTGAAATTTTCGGTTTCAAAGCTGTTTCGTTGTATCATGGTTGTGTTGCAGCTTGAGAAGATGCCAAATAGTGAAGTTGGTGTTCAAATTGCGATTGCCATTTATCGTTCTGTTTCAATATAAACGTTGGTGCATACCTTATCGCATGGCTGGCTGAAGTGAGCTACGCGCTGACACTCGACGCCGTACAGCTGCTGACCAGGAGGACAGGCTGAATAAACAAAATGATATTATTTATTAGGTTGGAACAAAAGTTTTGCACGATTTCGACCATGAAGTTTGAAATCGCTTAAAAGGCTTCACTTTAAATGGGCCGATCTAACGGGATAGCATATATTTAGGGACTGTTTGTACAATATATCCGCTACTTCGAATCGAATCCTGCTCTGAGTGTTTGCGAAAAAAATCAGGTTTCGTTAAATGTGAAATTTTCGAGTTACATAGACATTTGTTTGCCGCGCTCCTATTCTGATAGGAAAACTCATTGTATAATCTCACATAGTGGAGTGGAAAGCCCGTTGGTTGATCTCTCTAAAACTATGTAGGATCTAGTGGTTACTTCAATTTAGCAAGGTTTACAGGCCATTAAATTCCAATATTCGCGAGGAAAAGTTGCTGAATGGATCGCATTTCTTGCCTCGCCAATCAATCATACAGGCTTGATCTTAAGTGCTTTTACATATACTACCTTGGGGCTTTATAACATAAAGGAATGCTGAAGCCTACCCTTTTCCACTCCAAGAAAATTTATATTTTCAGAAATTTTGAATCATGGTCATCAAAGCCAAAATTTTGAAATTCTGTGTACATAGTTCGAGTCGATCTCCTCGAAAGGAAGCTATCCCCTGTCTCGGCCAAGCCAATAAGTGATAGAGTAAGAGTTGCTTGTTCAGTTAACCATGTAAAGTCTGAGCTTCCTTGTTTGCTGGAAACATGACATTCATGGAAACATCAATTTCGACTCTCTAATATCAGTATCTGAGTATGCAATATTGCATTTTTAAATAGAAGCATTGCATGTCCACACGAAAATAATTGTGAGCTTACCATGGAAGGTACTTAAAGTTTACATGCATTTGAGATAGATAGGCTTACGGCTACGGATATGCGGTGAAGACAACTAATTCAGACCAAGCTCCTTTTGACGCGAGATTAAAAATTACCTAAGTTTCTGGATCGCCATTTGTGGTAATAACCATTTTCATACTATTTTATGATGTCTGTTCATCAAACTCTCCAAATACACCTTGATATTTGTATTATCATCGATGCCCATAGAGTGCAGTCCCCAAAATTATGTATTTTAGTTCTCAAATGTAGTAACTTTGACTGTAAAATGCCGCCACAGTATGAAATGATATGGGTAATACAAATGTGTGATAGAAAGAGTATCCAAGCCCTCAACGAATACATGAAACAAAATTATATAATTTTGCAAATAAAGGACAGGGTATGCCGAAAACAAAAATTTGAAAATCGTGCAAAACTTTTGTTCCAACCTGATACATCAATATTTTCTGCAGATTCTTCGTTGCGATAAAGAATATGTTGATGGATGTCGGTAGCATACTCACGGACGTGGCACTTTCCGTCGATGATGCTGCCTCCCCAGCACTCGCACTTCCCGTCTCGGCACAGCAGGGGCGGCTTGCAATCCCGCTGGCATGAGTCACCGATGTTGGAGGGCGCTGTAACACCACCTCCATTGTCTCTTTTCGAAATTGACTACTTCAAAATCAAACTTTGATGACTTGCGGACGACTGCAATTGACTACTGCATGTTAGACTAGAAACTTTTTCGAATATTCGCATCGTATATTCGGCATCTCATTTTTGTTTACTTTCTCTGTGATCATTCGCACAATTACTCTCCATATTTCCGCAACGAGCGATAAATCGATTGATATTTGAATATCTGCTCACACTCACCAAGCCTGCAGATAGTCGTCCTCTCATCCAGGTCGAATTCTTCGAAATTCGTTGGGCACGAGCAGCGCCCGTTCCTGCACACCGTGTTCATCCCGTAGCATTCCTCGTCGAACAAGCATTGATTGCCAATCAGCTTCACTGAAATTTTTAATCGATCCTTGATCTACCAACTGTCGTTTACAGCGCGATACAATGCATGAGTCACTTCCCAACCTGTCGCGTTGCGCATAAGAGCTTTGTCTATTCTTCACACCCTATTGGGGTCAATAGGTCGCTAAGAGGAGGAAGAGGTGATAGCAGATTACTTACCGGTGCAAGGCACGTCAAATGCTGTCGAGATGGAAGAGAAAGCGAGCGCCAGCAGCAAAGCCCGAACGACCATCCCGAAATAGAGAGAGAGGAAGGGATGAGAGAGAGCGGCGGAGATGGAAAGGAGGACAACCCTCAAGGGTAGATAGGGGGGGAAGGTTGGAGAGGAACTGGTCTCTCACTCTCATCCCAAGTCGAGCAAGTGGGGAAGGAGAGGCTGAACGAGAGTGCGAATGAGTTATTATGAACTATCTTCTTTAGTGATGCGATAAGGCACTTACTTTTACTTATACTTATACTTTATTCACCATCAGGGTAGGAGAGAGATTATGCCTTGAAGGCGTCGTAGAAGGGAGATCAGGTGGTATTTTGGGCTCGGGCGAGCGTGTGGGTGGATGATAACCAAAAAATGAACCCTTCTGTAGAACTTTCACAGAATTGTTCTTGACACTTTGGGAACCTACTGTGAAAGTTCTACAGAAGGGTCCAATTTTTGGTTGTTATCCAGTAGGCTACCATCCGACGGTGATCATCCGACCTAGTGATGTCATAATGGCTGGTATGTCTGCCATCTTCACCATAATTGATGTAAGTTCTCGGTTCTGGGAAATTTCATTGAGAATAACAAATTACTCGCAATTCCAAACTTTATTAGGCGATTGTGGTACAAATATTGTTAAGAGAGCAGTAGAAGAGGAACCTGTGAAGGGCGAGAGATAGAAACAATATCCGAAATGCGCGAGTGGCTAGCACCAAATGGAGGCAGAACCGCGCACTTCACAAATAAGGCCACAAGTAATAAACATAATAACATTAGACTGTGACAGCAACGAGAGGGATAGGCGAAGATTTTGAACTGTAAGGGAACTACAGAAAAATAATGACGGGCCAGGAAGGCCTGGGTGCGAAGGGGCTAGGCCTTAGTGCGAACAGTTGATCTTTGGTCTTTGAGCTGGTCATATCAATCGATAGTTTAGAGGTCGGAGGGGTCGTGCTTCTGGAGCTGCTCTCCGTAGTCGGTGGCCTGCGAACCGACGAAGGTGTCGTAGTGGGCGATGATCTCCTCGGGAGACAGCTTGCCGTCCTGCAAGGACAACGTGAATATGCAATCGTTAGACGTTTACGGAATATTCTAGATCGAAATTTCCAGAACTCTCCAATGTCTCGTACAAACACGTGTAGTGTGGCGCATTCTAGCGATGATAAAATGATGCAGAATAATTTCAGAAGTTTCAGAAGTTTCAGACAGACGTCAGATGCTCACCTTGTCGTCGTCAGCGGAGGCGACGAGGTGCTTCGCCTCGGCGTCGGCGTGGTCGAATCCGACGGGCATGATCCAGTCGCGCATCTCGTCCTGTATTATTATTATTATTATTGTTATTATTGTAATAATAATTTTAAAATTGTGAGAATCTCATCTAACGCATTGAGCCTTGAAGAGTTTCAAAGCGACATCGTATTATATTTGTCATGCAAATCCCCTTCGCTCTGTTTATTCTTCTCTCACTATTGTAATCTCAGAGGTGAATTTGAATTGAATGCAATGCCACTTTCATGCTTTTCGAAGCCACGATATATTAGTTTCTGCGCACAGTTCATTGACGATATCCTCACCTTGTCGAGCTTTCCGTCGGAGTTCTTGTCTCTGTGCTCCTTGAACATCTCGCGCTCAGACTGCACCCAGTCGGGCTCCTTGCCGTTCAGCTCGGGGTAGTCATTGGGACGGTACATGTCGCCGATGTACTCCTCGAGGTCAACGAAGCCGTCCTGTAGAGATATATTTGGTCTTTGGACGCTCTGATTGTGATTATTACTCGCGCATTCAACGCTAAATTGAATACAATAAACGAGAATCGCTAATCCTTTAAGTCCATGATAGACGCTTTCATTTGCTTCAGGATTCTCAAATTCCATTGACATTGAAGTCGTCTTTTCTCAGATACCGTATCCCTACGCCAGATACCGTATCCAGGTACCGTATCCAGATACCGTACCTTGTTCTTGTCGATGTCCTCGACGGTCTCGGCCACGACGATGTCCCTCATGTGGTCGCAGTCCTCGGGGTGCATGAAGCAGCCGTACTCGGTCCTGTCCATGTTGCCGTCCGAGTCGTAGTCGGCTGCGGCCCATCTGCACGAGATCCATTTTAATTGAAAGTAAGAGGCAAAACTTAGTTGTTAATTGGAATCGAGATACTGATCTACTAGGCTCGAAGCATACCTCTTCTCGTCTCTGGCGATCATCTTGGTGTACTCGGGCGACAGCTCCTGTCCGACTCCATCGGGAGATCCGTAGACCATCTCGCTGGAAATAATTAGTCTTAGACGGCGTCTTAACATTTTGATAGGCCGGGGAGATAGAAAAAATATACCTTAGATATGGGCACAATCAAAATTTGAATTGCTCTTTCAGCCAAAGTGCCTCTTTATCAAAATATTTTGCAACCCTTACCGGTAGTCCTTCCATCCGATCTTGCCATCGACGATCTTCTCCGCCTTGTAGTTCTTCCACGTGCGCTCGACGTCGTTGTTGACGTATCTGAGAATCGCCGAGATCAGATGTCGTCATCTTCGAGACCAACCGCTTCTGCATGAAGTTGATGTGGTCCTTGAGCTCGTTCTCCTCAATGAATCCGTCGCCATTCGAGTCCATCTTGGGCACGAGCTTACTGAAAAAATAACATGATATTTCGTATTTCAAAAGGAGTCATTAGATATCCTGTTACATTGCTATTAGGATCAAATATCGATTAGTATTATGATAATATCGTACCCGAGCTTCTCCTTAGACTTTTCGGGGGTGAGCTCGTCAAACTCGGCTGCCTGATCCTTGCCGAGGAAAGCGTCGTGGTCGAACTTGGCATCGTGCTTGTCGCCCTGAGTGATTGAAATCGTTAAAGTATCTCATTTTATCTCTTAATTTCTCAATACCTCCAACATATTATGAAATTCGAATGTTGCAAAGAGTGTTTATGCTCCGTGCACAGAGTTGTTTTCGTCAGCTAAAAATATCTAATCTATCTTTCCAATCTCTGAGGGGTTGCAAAGCCCCATCGATCGCGCAATTCATCTCCTTCTTTCTCAAATAGCCACCTCGCTCGACATCTGTTCCCAAAAAATGGAGCGATCGCGGCAATACGATCTCGCCCCATCCTTTTCTTTACACTGGAATGGCCATCTATCCGCCCCATCTCGTCTCCTGACAAAAAGAGAAGAAGCAACGAGAGGGAGTCTTCGGCTAGGCCACGTCAGCTCTTCCTCTCTCTCTCTTCCTCTCATTGTAAAGTGCACTGACCCGCTCCTAATCTCGTCCTCCTATACTTTCGAAACGGAAAGTGACCCAGTGAACTATAATAGCTGCGAAATCCGATTATGGAAGAACGACTGATCCTTTAGAATTATGGATCATAGAGAGATTTCACTCGATTTTGGGTCAATTATAATCCCGATAAATGGTTTCATATAGAGCCTGCAATAACATTAGTAGGATTAACTATTCCAGAACCTTATTTGAACCTTTGATAAGCAAAGGGCAGTAAAGTACCTGGTAGTGATCCTTATCGGACAGGGGGTCTCCGTGGTGCTCGGCGAGAGCGACCGCTCCGCACAGGAGGACAACCAACAGTGATCGCATGATCGATGAGGCTCGGATTACTAAAAAGAATGATTACTACCAAATCAATTGAAATATCGATCAAATCAGGAAACGTGTGCACGCGACGGCGAAATGAGCGGTCGAGAGGTAATGTTTGCGTACTAACTCTAAGGGGAGGAGTGAGGATGGCACGAGAGGGAATCGGTCACTAGGGGTCGAAATGGTAACAAGTCGAGCGATTCAGGCACAGTTTGCTGGCTTGTCGGTACAACCTGCTACCAATGCTACTAGAGAGTGAGATGGAAGAAGTATAACAGAAGATGAAGCCAGATTCGACTCTACACTGAGAGGCTCTACTGGCTGGAGTAAACCGAGACGAGTGAGGAAATGGAGTAAACACTAGTACGTGGAAAGCCCAAACTGCAAGAGTGATTGACACTTCCACTCGCGAATCGGCAATGAAACAAATGGTAAATGGCAGGCGGACATTTGCCGAGAGGAGATTAGTTGAAACGGAGAGTAGATTAGTTGAAAAACGGACGAAAAGTGCCACGTGTACTAACTTCTTCTTCTCCGATCTCTAGAGAGGGGTCATCTACTCTGAGAGAGAGACTGCAGAGAGGGGAGGGGACACCACAAGGTCTAGAGAGCAGGCTGTTTCGAGAGGGGGAGAGATCCGCCTGTTCCTCTCTCTCTCCTCCACTCTCTCCCCCTCGATTCCTCCCCATCTTCGCCCTTCGGGACAACGCGCCCATTGTCCATTGTGGAGAAGCGCTCCCACGAGACCCAATCGAGTATTAAGAATGGAATGATTGACTCTGGTCCAGTACCCAATCCGGGGACCAGAATCCTACTGAGCTCGGATTGACTTGGAGCCGTCTAGGATCAGAGATCTGGGAGAGGCTGAGTTGGAGGTCCGCCATATGGCGGATCCGCGTGTAAAGCGCCCGCTGGCAAGGCCGCTATGAAGCGGCTCCCACGAAGATTCGAGAAGAATAGGGATAGCAGCAGACTCTTTCTGCCTCCTCCTCTCCTCCTCTCTCGCCTTTCCTTTCACTCTTTCACTCCCGACCCCGTCTGTCATTGACCCAAATCGAGGCTAGTTGGGGCGAGATAGTGTGTGATTCGGAGATACCGAATAGATACAAGAGAGATTAGAGAGCACAGGCAACGATGAGAGCGCCTGATATGTGCATCTCAATCTCAACCATTGAGTACCGGAGCCAGATTTCACTCATCTTTATCAATCGAAATGAGAGGAGGGGACTGATGAGTGGTCGAAAGTGGGCATCCAAACAAGTTATGAGTAGTAATGAGAGGTATCGGCTGGTGGTAGGTAAGAAAATGCTAGCAACGGATTGTGAGCTTGTGAAAGTATAGACTAGAGGAACTGGTCAAATTAAGCTGCAAGTTCTCGGAATCTACAGTGTGATCCATCTACAGTTGCCAAGGTATAGTCTGAATTCAAGCAAGAAAATCTACGCTTCTGTACATACAACGATGCAATCTCTGATATAGTACAAATACCTCAGGAATCAGACAACCGATGGGAGTAAAACTCGACTGGAATAGGGGGCCTTGAAACTAGATATGCGGCCATCTAATAGCTGTCAGTAAAAAGTGAAGGGAAAGCTTCGGAGGTGTCAAAGAAAGTGCTGAAATGTGATGCCGGAGCCGTTATATACGGAGTGTTTCGTGAAAAAAAAGGACAGACGATCGGGATATCGGAATAAATAGATGGGAAAGATGCTATGGGAAACAGATACGGGAACGCCCAAAGGATGGACAAAAATACGAAGAATGATCCAACATATTGCATAATGGAATGGTTGGTTACGGTGGGGTTGGAAGGAATGGGTGGGGGGGGGGGGGTACGGTAGGCTACCAATATCGGAAGAAGGGCATGCGGGTCTCGATCTTCTGCTTGTAGGTTTCGTTCCAGGTTCGGGCGGGGCGACCGGACGTTGAGGGTTCGGCAGAGGAGGGTCCGGGACCCTCGCCTCCAGATGACTGACCGGCACCGATTTCTGCAATTGATTAACTAAATTTCATGACGAAGACGACAGACGAAATGGTAACTTAGCAATGTATGCGTATCTTCTAAGTTAGTACACTCGTTTTGAACGTATCAATGAAGCAATTAACAGTACGTAAAAGTGCGTAAAGTAATCATTCAATGAATGGTAGGAATGAATGATCATGTCTAACTGAATTCGAAAATGGGAACAAACCCTGATCAGTCCAAGTAGTCTCCTCGGCTTGCTCTCGTCTGCTCTTCTTATCTCCTCTCTTTCTCTTCTTCTGCTTCACCTCCACCATGTATTGAGCAGGCATCTGCAATAAATTAACTTTAAAAAAGCAAAGTTTTGGGATAAATGTAGGATCAGATGTTCTTAATAAACGGAAGTTTCCAACAAGATGAGAGGTTCGATACAGATAGAATCCATGATTTTACGAAATAATTCGTTAAAAAAGTATTTCCTCGAACTCACCAAAACCAGTTGATAAGGCGACTTCTTCGTTCTAAGTGCCTCTCTGAGGTTGAAGATCTGCCCTCTCATTACGGAGAGCTGGCGCTCGAACATCTTCTTATCGAAGCCCTTGTCGGACTGCAAAGGTTATCACAAATATTGCTAATTTTCACACTAGTATTTAGCTATCTAGGAAGTTCAGATATTCTTTCTCTTTTCTAGGCAATTTTTAGTTTTGCTTTACTATTGCCTTCAAATTCTCTACCAAACTTTCGTAGTGCAGTGCCAAAATACTCACCTTGAAGACGTCTCTCAGCTCCTCTCCCAGCTCGGCGACGAAGTTGGCGTCGTCTAGAAGGGGCAGGTATCGATCGATCGTCTCTTGCGAGAACGTCTGACGAGCGATGGGCAGAAAAGCCCAGCCGAAGGGGTCTGAATGGATTATTGATTACGAAGTGCAGCAAATGCTGCATTGTCGAAGATGGTTCGATAGATTCAGTTTTTTATTTATTTTAATATTCACTCAGTTATACTCACATGCTCGCCACTCGTCGGGATGTTTAAAGGGGAATGCCAGTCCGTTGTCAATGGCCGCGATCGTGATCTAAATTTTCAGTGATTTGATTTTTTTTAAATGTTAATATTCTGGAATTATACCTGAGGCACAGTGACATCAGCCCACTCCAGCTCGGGCGGTTGATTGGAGGATGATGAGGAGGACCCGACAACGGACTCTGTCGACGGAGCAGGATCAGGACAGCCCTCGATGTCAATGAGATTCCCGTCCTTTTCAGGCTGAAAAGTAATATTTTTAAAAAAATCAGAGATATGTTCACCTGTATTGTTGGGTAAATACGCGTTAGCGTGTAAGTACTCTCGAACTATCCAGATTAAATTTCTACAAAGGGTTCGGCAGATAATCTACAATTATTTTTGTCTACCAACATTTCAGCTCGCCTTTTTCAACCAACTCAACATTTTCTTGTCCAATTTTTAGTAATGACAATTTTTTATCGGTTATTGAATTTTTATCCGAAATTCCTGACTACCTGCTGGGGATCCATGGGCACCGCCGTGTTCTGCTCCGTCGGCTCGACGATGTCTGCCTGGTCGTATTTGATCAGCCAGTTGTCGTTACCGCGATCTGCAAAACATTCTTCTTTCTTCTTTTTTCAGTCCCTACTTCAAATATCGTTGTTTCTATAACAGGAAAGTGTTGTATTGCATATTTTATTGCAATTATCGATGCACCATCTGTGTACATGAATATTACCCCTGCCCGTAGGTTGTTTTGCTAGGCGGTAATACTTGACACTTTTCTCTTCCATTTCTGTCATATTTTCGCTATGCATGCGATTATCCTGCTGTTTACGCTGGGCGCGTTCGCCCTCTTTATTTCTTGCAGGCGCCCTCGGTACGAATGTGTGTATGTGTCTGTATGTTCAAAGTATCTTCGATCTGGGCGACGTGCCGAAAACAGCTATGAAAAACACAGCTATTCCACTAATAGTGCCGGCTACAGAGTACGATTGCCCTGCTTGGAATGGATTGACCTACCCAGAGGGAAAACATGACCTATTGTTGTTGTTGTGCGTGACGCGGAAGTTCCCCTTTCGCTCTACCAGTCCGCTTGAACTTTGTTTTCCCTTTTCTGTTCTATGCTCTATGCTCTTACAGTCCTTCCTTGTTCTAGGAATAGTTCTTTTTCTGATATGCGAAATTTGTCAAACTTCCTCACCAGTATTTCTAATGATATAATCCAGGATGACCATACGCTCGAACTGCAGTTGGAACTGCGTTTGAGTGACGGGCGGCGGAGCCTGGAAAAAATATTCTTACACAATTTCCTATTTCGAGGATATTGTTTTCGACTGAGAAAAGTGCCATTCTTTACTCGAAAAAGTGTTGTTGTTCTCGCGCTTGGCGCACTGCACCTTTCTGGCACTTTGCACTGCGCTGGCTCGGAAAAACAACAAAGGACAGTGCCTCAGTACCACCGGGACTCGTTAAGAAAACTGTCCTGACTTTCACTGTTAACTTTTGCAATTCAGAATTGGAGAAAATATTACTTGCTCTGGGAAGGTCTCCCACATGCGGATCCAGTGCACGGCATCTTGGTAGCCGGTGACGAAGAGCTGGAAGCTGCCCACCTGAAGATCGGCTTGTAAGGCTTTGATTCAGCCAACTGCTAAGATGTGAACTGGAAGACACACCTTATCCGGCAGTCCGACCGTCTTAAATCGTCTGCCCAGATCGGGATAGCGGGTGTAGATGCGCTCCTTAGTTCGGGCTTTAGCTCTAAAAATTGAAAGTTATAGCTACTTGTTCAGTGTTTTTAATTGCGGTCACATTAAGTTGCCCAACCTGTCTATTCTGGAGTAGTTGAAGGTGGGCGCGGCTAGCTTGATGATGCCCGTCGTAGGCACGACGTCCAGTCCCAGCTTGCGGTCGACGATGGACGCGCCGGCTTCGGAGAGATATCCCTGAAATGATGGAGTCTGATTTATACGAAATCTTCCCTCAGAAACTTATTATTGCGAAACTTTGTGTTGACTCAAAATTGAATGCTCTTTTTAAAGACAACTTCTTTCGCCACGTTTCTTGTACTCTCGCTGGCACACTCTTTTTGCTCAGGCCACCCTTCGCTCATCTCTCTCCCTCGCCCTCATAATGATGGTCTTTCGCCTGTTGCGAAGTGAGTGGGGCCAAGGGATTGTTGTAGGATCGGAGGGTGCAGAACGCGCAAGGTGAAGAGAGAGTACGTGAAATGCATAGGCCAGACTCGAAACACACACACACAGTAAGTAGTGCGGGAGGGTGGGAAACCGGTAGTACTGTCCCACAGCAGCGGCGAAAAGAGCAATAGCAGGCACATTAAAGTGAAGGTATCCGCGGACCCCACATGGTTGTTTTCCCCATATTGCTTTCGCGCTCGTGCAGCTGATTAGCGCTAATGAGCCGCCTGCGATTCTCTCGACTGCCTCGAAGGAGGTAAGTGTCCCATTCCATGCACTTCCATCCTCCACAAACAGCGAGAGTCTTCCTCGTCCCACTCGTCCGCACGCCAAAAACAGTTGAAGACTCTCTCCCCCTTCATTCCTTCTTCTATTCCGGAGTAAACAACGTGTTTTGACCGAGGCGGCTCGCGCTTTCTGCGGGAAAGAGAGCAGGGCAGTCGATGCCGAGCCCTTCTACTCTCTGATACCCCAGGAATACCATGGATGCCATCGTTACTGACCCCATTATCATTCCCCAAACCACTACATCTCCTCTACCAGACGCGTCTCTTCCCACCCCACCCTTTCCAACCCCCATTGACTTGCTGCCTCGATGACTCTCTTGCTCGAGTACTTCATTGAATATTAACAGCCTGAGCTTGACTCGAGGGTCGAGGGAGGGAGTGAGTAACTGACCCTTGTCCTTCCATTCCGTTCCCTCAGGCTTATCTCGCCCTATCATCTCCAATCTGCCATCTGGCTGCTATTCCCGCATTCGGATTGAGATGCGTGACCATTTCTTCCTTCCTCTTCTCGTTCTCTCTCTCTCTCTCTCTCTCTCTCTCTCTCTCTCTCTCTCTCTCTCTCCTCTTTCTAGCCTGCTCGTTTCTCTTCATCTCTCCCACAAGATTCAATCAAGCATCCATGGCCCACCCAGAATATATATTTCTTATACTCCATCTACTGTCAAGCGTCTCATGCAGGCAGTCTCTTTTTGTTGCGAATCCCCAATTTCGCCAGTGTTTCTTCTCCCATCGGATTCCCTAGAGAGATTGTCAGAGAGCGTTGGAGGCAATTTAGCATTCGGCGACATTTGAACTCGAGTCCGGACTAAGTTACTCGGAATGGCATGTACGGAACATACAACTTTTACTTATGTCCGTCCATTCATATTGTCTTCTATCTACTGCTTCGATCTGCCTTGTTTTCCTTCCACTTCTTTCCTCCTCTCCCTTCTAAGACGCATTGTCCGTCCTACCATGACGACTGGGATTGTTCATTTGGCTTCTTTTTTTCCCAGTGCAGCTCTTTTTTTATGCATTTTCTACTTTCAGACGACACAACAGCAATTATCCCGTCACACTCAAGTTTCCAGTAATTTCCATTGAGGAAGAAAAGAGCTGGGAATTTTGAGAACAACACAGCGTCGGACTATAGTAACATCCCTCTCCCTTTGGCCACTTCTGAAGGATGGCACAAGTGCCATCATCACCCGGCATTACAAGAGCCAATTCGCATGTATTCTCACAACAGTCGTCTCCTCTTTCTCTCCTCTCACGCCTGCCGCAGTTTCCTCCTTCGACTATTCTGTAAGCATTCTCCCTCAAACGGACATCTGCCGAATATTGTTGACAGCCTGCTCGCCTGGGGGTTCCCCGCATAACTCGGGTAATCCATCTCCACTCACTCTGCCCATCATTTTTCATTGACTAGGCCACTCTCTGACACCTTTTCCCATTATCTTTTGCCTCCTCGTCCACCATCCCCCAACCCGGAATCGATGCTGCATGGGGAAGAGAATAGAGTCTCCCCTCCCTCTTCCTGCTCTCTTTCGCAGCGAGGGTCAAAACATGACTGAGTGACTTTTCCGCATCTTTACTGCTTCTACTGGCAACAGGCGCGCAGTAATTCAAGAAGACACCTCTCTCTCTCTCTGAGTCGTGCCCTGGGTCCTAGGACTTCTCAACTTTCGGCATTAGTAGGAGCAACACGACGATGCCAATCCTATTAGAACTCACTACTACCAGTTCCTCCCTACTCCCCCACACACGCACTCCCGTCTAGAGTTACCGTCGATTCTCTAGGATGCGCTAGGAGCTGTCCTTCACTCCCCCTCTCTTACTCTTCCTGCCTGTAATAGGTAAACAACACACACGAAAGGGTAGCGCTTCCATGTGAATGCCTGAAGAGAGGACGAAATAGGCTTAGAGCGAGGTTCTCTCTCTCTCTCTCCTCAATCTTCTGGAATGAAATTGTCCCGGGAGAAACGCTTTCAACTTGATCGAACACCTTTTTTTTGCATTTCTTCCCCCACCACTTCTTCATACTCTTTTCACACTTTTGGCTTCCTTCGTTCCTTCTTAGCTTGAGAGCCCTTCGAGTCTTCCCGCTATCTCTACTCTGCTTGACTGTGGTATTCATTTTTTGTGTAGTTCCTAAGCAACGCTTAGAAGAGAAAACGAGTGTTCGTACTACTGAACTTGTAGTTGTCTTTACGTCCTTGTGAACTTATTATGGTAATTGTCGACTTGCAATGGACTATAATTATGTGGGACTGTTTCAGAATGCTGACGCGTGCGCGCGTGAATGTTCTTCAGCGTAGGTGTTAACAGCGACGCCGCTGTTCGAGCACTCGTCGTTGAGGTCAGTCTGGTTGGAACTACACTTGCAAATGTGGAATTTACTATGGTCTTGAACAGACTTTTCGCTTAGTTTTTCGCTTAGTGTGCAAAATTTTTCGCTGTTTAGGAAAAAAATGCCTGGTGAAGTAAATTTGTTAGATCCCCGAAGAAGAGGCGCGCAGCGACAACCCTTCCTCTCTTCGAGACCCGCCATCACAGGCTCTCCACTCCACTCTCTCCCCGACCTCAGTCGGATCCGATTCGCCCAGTTCAGGTAGGATGACAGGAGACCTCTCGGAATGCACCAGCACTGGCACAAATACCGAGTAATCGTCAATAATAGTCCTCTCAAAGGGTATGACATCACTGAACCCTCGAGCGGTATCGGGAAGTGGTCTGTCAAATAGGTTATTCCAATAGGGGGAAATGCGTTCGTCCAGCACGGCCCGACACAATTACGTGTCCGCAGCCATTTTCCATTAGACGCCGGCTCCCGGCGTGGTAATGAGCTTTTCCTTCCGCCGCCGCTGACCACAAGAGGCCGAATGACCAGAAGAGAGGGGAATGTGGATTGAGAGAGAAGTGGACGGTCTGTTATCCGATAGTGGACACACCTGCCGCATGAACCCGCACAAAAGCCATCGGCAGAGATAGTCGATACAGCTCTAGTTTAATTTACCAATATTTCCCTCAATTGCGCTTGCAGGTTCACTACATGCAACAATCGAGTTTTTTTACAAATTTCAAGCGTTCTATTCTATCCGAATTTTTCTGTATTAGTATTGCTCTTCAGGCTCTAGATATGCAAAAATTGCAAGCTTAGGACGCAACCACCCTCACCGGACTGTCCCACCTAGTGTTGTCATCTCTTGAAGACAATAATCTCGCTTGATATTGAAGCAGACAATGCTTGCCAGGTTCTCGCAGTTCTTCTCCCGTCGTCCGCAGCGAGAACATCGTCCCCGGCAAGTGGACGCACGTATCGCACCGAGTCTCCGTCCGACCACTCACCCAGGTGTGCACCAAGTATCCCTCTGCCTTCTCCAACCTCACTTTAGCTAAGGAATACTCTAACTAGCATAGCTCAAGCAGCATAGTCACTTTCTAATATTATAGTTTCTCTCAAGAGCGGGAATAGATCCGAACAATATTATGCATTTATCCACAATGTTTCATACACATTGCACTGCCTTTCGGGTTAGGGTCAAGATATGGCATCATTTGACAACAGCCCCAAATTTGCAAAGACCCCAAATTAGGCGGAAGCCGACGCAGCGCTCGTGTATCAACGACAGCGCGCCGAACGTCGCCGGGAACGAAGAGGTAATCGATCATCTACCCGTCGTGTGTGTGATAATTTTTCTCTGTGATAGACACCCGCTGATGACCCCCACAACAATCGGGCCTTCTCGGCTCTTCCGTTTCTCAGTCCCGCTCTCTCTCTCTCCCTCTCCATCTCCGCTGTACGATTACTCTCCCAGTCAACAACAACGATGCAGCTCGTAACGGTCTGCGTTCGCTCCCGCCTCTTTCGAATATACTCTCCTGCTATATTCGTTCCCCCGGCGCCAGCCTGACTCCCTTCCCTCCTTTTTCCCTGCCTATATCCATCCGTCACCCTGACAACCCTAGTCCTCCTCCCGCTATTACGCCCTCCCCCTTCTCACACTCAATGCACTGCTAAACACAAACAAGTCCTAAGCGAGCGCGCAGGCTTTTCCAGCTTTTCCGAAATTGGGGAAGCCCAATGAAATTCGGACTTGCTGCACGACTTCGTGTCAACAAAAATTCGATAGGCTCGTCACTGCTCTTTTTTCCTCCCTTCTTTTACCCTCTCCCCCAGAAGAGGACGACTCCGCCCTACCGCCCCATGTTTTGCATCCTCGCTCCTCTTCTGATCAACATCCCTCTCTCCATCTCTAGTTTATTTACGCGTTGCCTTGTCTTGAAACCGAGCAGCCTGCCCATCCTCCTCCATTCCAAGTTGGATGCGTCCCGTTATTTATTGCCCAGTCCCGACTTTTCCCCCATTCTCATATTTCTATTCGTTTTTCGCTGTCGTGTCGTGTCTCTTGATAGTTTCAAAATGCTAAAGTAAAGCGTATCTGCAGCAAGAAGAGCCCAAGAGCAAGCAACTGCTGAAGGTGAAACAGTCTCGGGCCCGGAGCGAGCGGTAGTCACGGATCTGGCCAAGTGAGTTCTGCTAAACCAATGAAGCCATAACTATTTGCATGGGGTCATCTGTTATTTTTTCCCATTCTATCAACCAATAAGAAACGAACGCAAACATAACACCAATAAAATCCTTGGCTACCATGCTGTGCAGCAACACGATAAATTCTTTGCAGAATGATGGATCCTGACGATACTAGCTCGACGGGCGGAGAAATCTCCACCTCCGCCATTGATATCCCCTCGAACACCGGAGGAGGAGGTAAACTATTCTAGATGTACCTTAGCGCCAATGTGTATCATGTCGTTTTGAAATTAGAAACACTACCTCATCTGTACCCATATATCGATAAATAATAAATCGCCTATCATCTCAGGAACCACAGTAAACATCACTACTGGCATCACGCCCGAGAGTCCCGGCTCACGATCCAACTATGGAGAATTTTACTGGTGAGCCAACGATGAAAACAGTTGGGGAATGCTCAAAGTAGTTCTCTATATATCCCTTCTCTCCCCCCTTCATCTCTTTCCACGTACGAGTGTGTGTTGCGGAGCGTGTGTGAAAGGCTCGAGGATAAAAGGGCTTCCCTCACTTACTCTACCTTGTCCCCTCCCCTCCCTTACTCACTGACCTCTCTCTCGAGCGTGCGGCTAACTCGACTAACAAGGCAAGGCGTTGAGTTCAATGAGCGCCTTCTGTTTTGCATGAAGCGAGACAAAGATAAAAGGAACACACACGGCTTCTGCTAAATCGACGATAGCGCAAAACAAAAACACATTTGGCAGCGTTTAGGGCGAGCGCTATTTTCCCTTGTCCCCCTCTTCATCTGTCTTTTTCTTCCTCCCTCCAAACAAGGCGACTGGGAACAACCGCCCTACCTGTCTTGATTCGGAAAACACTCGCACCTCGTGTCAAAATAGATGTGAGAAAGGCAATTGAAGGGAAATGATCGACTCCGCGCAGTCGAAATTAGGGCTATCGGGATAACAAAGAGAGTTGTTCATTAGTGTCCCCTACCCTCCTTCGGAACCAATTCTGTCCTTCTCCATTCCCATTCGTAAAATCCCTCCTCTCGGCCTCCTCTTCTCAACTCATTTGGCTTCTTCTCCTTGGAAGGGAGACGAGAAACAGAGTGAGAGAGTTGGTTGCGGGTCGATAGATGGTCTCTTTGGACGAGGAGGAGGAGGAGGAGGAGAAGAAGGGAGAAGGGGACATGGAGGACATCATCAGTCTCAGATAAGAGACGGAACGAGACAGCTTCCTGACACGCAGAAACGTATTGATCCCGGAAAAGGGAAAGAAAACAAAAAAGATAAGTACCGTAACCACAGCACATTCTTTCTCGCAGGGACCCATCTGAGGACACTGACTATCGCGCCTCATTCCTGGCTGGGTACGATACACATCACCCAGATTACTGTAGGCGCCTTTTCTCGACCTCGTATGCCGAATTGTTGCAAGAGCCGATGTCGAGAATTGGCTTTAGAGGAGGGTAGATGCCTCCGAAACAGCAGCACCGTGCACTGAGCTAACCCTCGTGTGGAAATAATAAGATACTAGCAGCACTGGAGAGCCTAGAGCATGTCGTCTGTCGATTCGTCTTTTCATCAGTCTCGTTCCCTCAACTTCGTATCGTACCTTCTGTCTTCGCACACGCTGCCAAATTCCCCCATTACTGCTGCAGATTTCGCTTGAACTATGCGGGAAATTGGTTTCTAGTGGCTGCAAAATTGATAAAACTACGTGTTCAGGGACACGAATGGCGAGAATTCGTACCATCACAACTCGTCGTTCGATGATGACCTTCTGCTTGATATCGACACTGGATCCCGGGGAATGTCGGCAGCGAGACTCGATCGCACTCAGGTACGAAACTCACAGATACTATAGAGGTTGTCTTTGTTTTTCCCTTCCCTCATGGGTAGTTTTTGCATATTTATCTCTGCAGGACGACCTGAACAAGTTCCGCCAACGCATCGACAACAGTGTATCGCAACAGAGAGAATACTCCGAGATGATGACCGCCCTACAGAACAAGGTAAACAGAGAATTGAAAGGTATTCCGCATACTGATGAGACACAGGGCGAATGCGAAAAACATCGATGCGAGAGCAACTGATAAACCCGAATCAGTTAGTACTCGTCGTAGTATCGATTCGCGCCCTTCCATGATCAAATACTATCTGATCATCTGCATAGAGAACGAAGATGACGAGATCATCCACTACGTCACCGATAAGGTTCCAGCACCTCTAGATGGTCAAGCAACTTCTTTAGCAAAACAAGATATACAATGATCGCATAATTTGACCGATAAGGTTGCCGCACTCTTAGATAACTAAGATATTTCTTCAGCAAAACAAAATAGTCCATCGCAGAACGTTAGACTGTCATCTAACGCTCTTCAGGTGGCCGAGTACCGCCGTCACATCGCGGCTCTCGAGAACCGCATGGCCGGCGTTCCCATCTCGGTCGGCGGCGATCCCGGCACGGTGATGGTATTCGACGACTCGAGCTACCTGTACGTCATCCGACCACGCTGAGCACCCGTGCACGCTTACAAACAATTAGCTAGATAAATCATCACTAGTTATTAGCTTGGGAGGACGCAAAATAAGATTCTACAGCGACAGCTTTCGAAATAGATAGTATTAGTTATTATTACTGTGTCCTTACTAACTAGCGCATGCTTCCATAGTTAGTAGAGTTTGAGAAACTGTATCACGTTTTTTTCATTCGAAACACTCTCTAGAGTATCGAATGAAGAGATGAATGCCCGTTTCGAACTCTATTAGTTAGCAAGCGAGCATGTCCCCGCTTGGTCCCTTACAGTCGCAACATGGACCTCTGGTCGCCTACTAGGGGAGGCAACGGCGGAAGTGGAGGAGGAGGCGCCACCAACATCAACATCGGCCTGGGCGGCCCAACCCAGGGTGGCTACCTCGGCTACCTCGGTGACGGTTATTAGCACTAAAGTGACGGATTAGTAGGGCGCCGTAGTTGGCGGCCATCCAGCCGGGGCAGCGATGCGGCCGAAATTCATAGTTTAACAGTTCAAAACAGATACCACGATCTTTTAAATTTATGCAGAGCTTGTGAAATAAAGAGATGATTAGACAGGGACCGGAATTTCAATTTTTATGAGCAACAGCTTTTGATGTTACATCGCTGCTCCGCTCTAGTCTGGATGCGCCCTCTTCAATATTTGATAGTAGGGCGCCGATAGTCTGCCGAGTGAGAGGAAGAGCACCGATAACCGCCCGAGTTTAGGAGGACCGCTCAGTGGAGGATACGGAGGAGGCGGCGGAGCAGGAGGCGCTGGAGGTAGATCATCCTCTCTGTCATGAGATCGACAAATGATACCATGACCACTCGATTAGTCTGAGAATCGCCTAGAATGAATAGACTACTATCCCAATCTTGGCTATAGTCATGAGTACTATGATCGCAGGCGCGGCAGGAGCCGGAAGTGGCGGTGGACTGATCTACGGAGGACCCACTGCGGGAATCGGTGGATATGGAGGAGGATCGGGAGGTATATCATTATTCTCGGACTGTCTTTGACATGCATCTTAGGAGGTGGCACTAATCTCAACATGTATGGAATCACTGCTGGAGATCCGAACGCCAACTATGAGATGATTGCTAGACTGGAGGATGAGAGAAGACGGTGAGAGACTCAATTTTTGTATTTCTAGGTCACCAAATGCCGATATAATAATTGACTTTTCTTCCATTCTTGCGTTATCGATAACCCATGATTCAGCGCGGACGAGTACCGGATGAAGTACGAGAATGAGCGGGAGAAGAATGACGAGCTCATGCACGAGAACGACCGACTCCGACGGGAGTTCGAGCGCTACGAGAGGGAGGTGCACGACAAGGAGCGACACTACGTCACCCAGAACAAGGTGCGAACAATACTTCGAATTTTCGTAAAATATTTGCTAGTTTTCAAAAAGCCTTAATGGAAAAAATTCGTAAGGCGCTTCTATGATATCAATGAGTGCAGCCTGGCTGAATAAGTGCATAGCCGAGCCTCTGCGAGCCGCGAAAAGTGCGCGAGTCCTTTGCAGAACCTGACTCAGTATCTCTCCGATGAGCAAAAGAAGATGCTCGATCTGTGGACAGAACTGCAACGCGTTCGCAAGCAGTTTTCCGATCTCAAACGCCAGACCGAAGAGTACGTTCCAAACCTTCAGAAACTATTTAATATTGTGACATCAGGGACCTCGACAATCAGCGCTCTGAGTTCACGAGAACCCTGAGAAACGTCGCGAACATCACGAGAAACATCAACCTGAAGCCCTCGGATGCCCTACTTGCTGCAGCTGGAGCAGGTAATTTAGCCTCTTTCCAATGTGCGATCTAAAAAAATGAGCATTTCTCGTTTTCTATGCATGCGCAATACTGGGAATCCGCTCGTTGTTTTGCTTGCGTTCGCAGACAATTTCTGCCATTGTTGTTGACGCGCGGAAGTGAATGGCGTTTCCCCATTTCTTCCTTTCTCTCCATCGCTGAAAACGAGTCTTCCTTCTCTTCCGCTGCTGCATCCTCTCACAACTGCATTAGTGAATGGGCGAAGGAGGTCTCGTAAACAGCGGCGAGGGCAGGGGGAAATGGGGAATTGGAATGGAAATGAGTCGTCGCCAGCCGGGGCAACACAAGAGAGTCCTTATGAAATAGGGTGTATTTTTAGACCACGGCGGTTCATCTCTGGCCTCACTTCTGGCCGACATCGGCGGAATTGGAGGAGGCGCAGGAGGATTCGGAGGAGGAGCGGAAGCTGGAGGTGCCGGAGGAGCTGGTGGAGCAGGAAGTACGATTACTGTCACAGGATGTCATTTTATCGATTGATTAAGGTGATGCGCTTCTTGTGGACGCGCTGCGTCGCTTCGCTGGAGGACGCGACGGCAGAGACGGCAGACGTACGGTAGCTCGTTAGAGTACGGTAAATACAGTATGCTGCAGCTGGCCGAGATGGCGTCGACAATCGCGAACTGCTCGAGGAGCTGAGACTCATCAGAGGAGTGGGAGCGAGTGAGGGCGACTCGGAAATGGTCAAGGACTTGATGAAGAAGTGAGAAAACCTCCACGAGAGTGTAATATCTGGACAGGATTCATGGATGGGCAAAAATTAGATAAAAGAGGGCGAATATTTTTAGGAAAAGCCATGATCTAGAATTCAAGAAAGATAGTCGAGTTTCTATACAGTCTCGCGCAAATCAACTGATCTAGAGACTGCGTAAAACGAATTTCGAAAATATTTGTAACATCACCGCTTTGCCAGATACGAAGAGTCCATCGAGCGCAACATCGAACTCGAATCGAAGGGCGACGAGAACATGAGAAAGATCGCGGAATGCGAAGCCGAGCTCAGACGTGCCAAGGACAAACTGGCCGAGACCACGGTGAGTCAGGATACATACGGTAGTAGAAAAATATCGAAAATCAATACTAGATGATCAATTCTAGAACGCTCTCCGCAAGCTGCACGACATCGCACAAGACTCGGAGAAGGTCGTGGACACCTCTGGCAAGCGCACCCGATCGCTCTCGCCAGCCAAGGGCCCGCTGCCGCCTGCGGAAGCTGTCCGCGCCGTCCGTGCCACACTTCGCAACAAGGACAACGAGATCCAGCAGCTGGAGCGCAAGCTCAAACTCGCCGAGAACCAGGTACAGTATCTAAATATCGGGCCTGATTCAGGGAAAATTAAATATTTTTCAGGTCAAGGAGTTCACGACCAAGTTCGAGGGCGCAGATGAGCAGCGCCGCCGACTCGACAAGCACCTCTTCGACGCGAAGCGAGAGATCAGCAATCAGTTAGTGATCCAATTTCTGATTACCGTACCCCCATCATCTCCAGGCAGAAGAACATTGACGAGTTCGAGCGACAGATGCGCCGTATGGAGGACAAGATACGCGCGGCTGAGAGCGAGCGGCAAGCGGCAGAGAACGCGCGGAAGTTGCTCGAGGAAGAGATCGCCAAGCTACAAGCGTACGTTCTCAAGCTATCTGCGGCTCTGATCACTATGCAAATCGCGCTAATTGCTTACGTAGATTGAGCAAATGCTGCAATTCCAGTCAATTCGCTGCTGGTGCAGATGAAAACGTTCGCAAGTACCGCGAGGAGCAGCAGGAGCTGACCAGTTCCCTCGAGGAGGAGTACAAGAATCGCATCTCCGAGCTGAGCAGGAAGATCGAGAACCTCCAGAAGGACAACGCCAAGCTTAAGGCCGAAGTGAACCCGCTCAAGGTAGGATACTTTTGAGAGGTTTCAGAAATTCAAAAAATGCCCGTTCAGGACAAGTATCGGGATCTCGAGAACGAGTACAACGCCCTGCTGCGTCGCTTCGAAGACAAGGACGCCCAGCTCAAGTTCTCCGAGGAGATCAAGAAGTGCGTCTCGTCTATGACGATCGTCAGAATATGCAAATTGTTTTTTCAGGCAAATCCAGAAGCAGTTGGAAGACGCCCGTCAGGCCAACGACATTCTTTCTAGCGAGCACGACAAGACACTCACGGAGCTCGAGGCTGCGATGAAGGTATAATTTCGAAAAACATATCTCGAAAATAAAGTTTTTAAGGCCGCCGCAATGGCCGAGCACCAGCTGAAGGAGATCAAGGGCCAGAGAGACGACTTCCAGTGAGATTTTAATATATTTTTAAATATATTTTAAAAATTCGATATTTAAAATCGCTCAGGAAGCAGAAGGACACGATCTCGCGTCAGCTCTTCGATATCAAGCACACGCTCGAGACGGTCAGGAAGGAGAAGGTAGCTATGATATCCGGATGAATTATCCAAAAAATTAACTTAGGACGATGCTGACAAAGGCACTGCTCGCAACACCGAGGAGATCGACAAGCTCAAGGAAAGCGTCACGGACTATGAGCGACAGGTGATCTTTGATCTTTCTTAACTTTAGATAAATTGTGTTTAAGATTCTGCTGCTACGCCGTCACAACGACGAATTCGACACGTCGATGAAAAATGGACAGGCGAAGATAGCCCAGATCGAGAACGATCTCAAGGTAGGCTGAGAGCACTAGGGTTCGATAACCTATACCACGGCCTCTTCACGCTATCTCGCAACTAAATGTGCACAGTGAAGAGAAAGGCAATCAGATGTTTGGAGTCTGAGGGCACTCGTCATTGGTTTCTTTTCAGACGCGAACTACTGAAGTGGAGAAACTGAACGATCTCAACGAGCGCCTCCAAAAGGAGAAGGCCGACGTGCTCAAGTGCGTTCGCATCCTCATTTACCCCTCTAAATTCCTAACATCGCGCGTTTCAGTCAGAAGCTCAAGTCCGAGGACGACAACAACAAGCTGAAGGAGACGATCAGAAAGCTGGAACAGGAGTTGGACAAGCTGCGCAACAACACTGCCGATGCCGAGAAGGATGTCAGTTTTTTTCCAAACATTCATCCGAATATTTGTGAATTTGCCATTGTCCAATATCTCCTATGAAGTTATAACTCTAGTGGAGTAATTACCAATGATAAATGCTCATATTTGCAGTCGAACAACTCGCACCAGGCGATGGCGAAGCAGACCACTCGAGCTAATGCTCTCCAGAAGGAAGTGGACGACCTCAAGCGAGACAAGGACGAGCTCACCAAGACTATCAAGGACCTCGAGAACGAGATTGCTGGTCTCAATGGCGCATTGAACGAACTTCGCGACCGCTTCAGAAACGGCGGAGCAGCCGCGCTACTGGGCGGCATCGGTGCTGGCGGCGCAGCTGGCTACGCAGCAGGAGCTGGAGGAGCAGGAGGCGTTGGCGGTGCGGGTGGTCGCGCAGGTCGTGATGGTCGCGACGGTACATTCGCCTACGGTGGTGGAGCTGGCGACGGAGCAGGAGGCCGAGGAGGCGCGGGTGGCATAGGAACTGGTGGACGCGGCGACGTCAACATCAACATCCGAGGCGGTCCGGGAGGCGCAGGAGCAGGAGGAGCCGGTGGACGGGGAGGCGCTGGCTATGGAGGACCGGGAGCAGCTGGAGGACCTGGCGTTGGAGCAGGCGGAGTTGGCGGTGCTGGCGGCCCCGGCGGCCCCGGTGGCGCTGGCCCCGGAGGCTATGGTCGCGACGTTGGCGAGGTTGGATATGGAGAAGGTGGAGCTGGAGGGCCGGGAGCAGGAGATGGAGGCAGATTTGGGCCTGGCGGAGCTGGTGGAGATGGTGCGAGAGGTGAAGGAGTCGATGGAGCAGGGAGAGGAGGAGCTGCTGACCCGTACGCTTCGGGCTACGGAGGATACGGAGGAGCCGGAAGAGGAGGAGAGGGTGGAGACGGAACGGGAGCAGGAGGTCCTGGAGGCCCTGGCGGGTATGCGATTTTGCACATTTCAATCATCAGATATTATAATCCCAAGTAATGATTAGCCTTTGAAAAAATGTTGTATGATCAAATTCAAAGGTTCATTTCAGCCGCGCTGGCGGACGTCCTGGCGACAGTTCCTTCGACAGTTCCACCACTGGCCCCTCGCTAGACCGAGGAGACACGATCACGTCGCATGACTCAAGCAGAGATATCACCATCGGCGGAGGACCCAGAGGAGGACCCGGAAGCCGAGGGGCATCGACCCGAGGTGGGCGATCGATTGGAGATGAGATCGACGTACCCTCAGGTGAGACTATCACAGAGTTCGGGAAACGAAACTTTTCATTCTATTGCACGCTCTCACCTCTATACTGGTAGAAAGAAGGCTATCATTATCAAAAGACCCGGGAATATCAAGGCCCTCATTGTAGGCGGAGGACCTGGAGGAGCAGGCGGTGCCGGTGGCGTCGGAGGAGCTGGAGGATCAGCTGGAACCGGCTACGGTACCGGATACGGTGGATACGGTGGAGAGGGAAGAGATGGAAGGGACGACAGAGATGGGGGAGATGCTACAGCGCGGGCGAACGCGATCACTGACAGAATCCTGAGGGAGATCAGGGACAGCTCGGACAGGTTCGCTAAACCCGACTTTGACAATACTTATTTATTTTCGTACACCACGAGGCTGCTTCGGCAAGTGCAGAACGTGCGTGAAAATGGGTTAGCCGAATTGAATAGTTCAATGATTTTTAGATACAAGGACGATGAGCTGACGGCGATGCGCATCCGCGAGATCAACGACAAGTGGCGACTCGAGATTGAGAAACTCGAGAACGATAAGGACGACCTCGACAGGAAGGTCCGCGACCTCGAGGACGAGCTGAAGGACGTCGGAAGAGGCAATGATCGCGCGGATTCAGGTGCGTTTTTATTGAATCTTTAAAGAGATCGGATGGAATCATCCTTCAAACCTTGATTCATGATATTGACAATGAAATAGCTTTTGCTTGCAGATCTGAGTGAGCTCAAGCGCAAGCACGAATCCGAGATCGAGAAGATGAAGGCCGAGATCAACGCCCTCAACGACAAGCACATGAGCGACCTCGACGATGAGAAGGAGAGCTACGTGAAGGTGAGAGCGAAAACGAGGGCTAATTATCAATTATCGATCTGATTCCAGTCTCTCGAATCGATGAAGCTGTCCGAGGACGAGCTCCGCGACAAGCTCGCTGCTCTGGAGAAACAGCTGGCAGACTCGCTCAATCGGTATCGCAAAATGAGGAGTTGCAATAATGAACTGAAATTTCAGTGAGAATGAGCTCGAGCGCGAGAAGAAGGACTACGATGACAAGCTGGATCAGCTCTACACGCAGAATCAGAAAATGAAGGACGACCATGAGAATTTCAGGAATGACACTGATAAGGTACGGTAGTGCAAAAGAGCAAATATGCAAAATGAACCTTTTCAGGAGATTCAAAAGTGGAAGAACGACGCGTACACGACGCGTAGTGAGGCTAAGGCGCTCGAAACGGCCAACACTGGGCTCAAGGCACAGCTGACTGCGGCCAATGAGCGAACTGACCACCTCAACAAGACAGTCAACGATCAGACCGGCAAAATCAGAGAGCGTGAGCGGATAAGAGCAAAGATCAGAGATCAAATATCGATTTTCAGTCACTTCTCAAGTTCGTCGTCTAGAGGAGGAGCTGCTCGACATCAAGCAGACAATGTCCCAGAAAGTAATCTAACTAAGTTGTGCTTGAAATCGCAAAATTCTCAGGATGGTGACCTCGAAAGCGCTAATAACCGTCTGCGCACTCTGGAGGAGGTTCACGCCGGACTCCAGATGGATACCAACAAGGTAATTCTCAACGGAAAATTCGAATTTACATAAGAAAATATAATTTAGTGGCGCCTCGAGCTGGACAATGCTCTCCGTGAGAATGATATGCTGAAAAATGCGCATAGCAATGACGAAAACGAGATTAGCAGGTGCGTAATATAATTTTTTCTCAGATTAAAAACTTCTTTTAAAGGCTGAAAAACAAGGTCAAGGCTGCTGAAGATGCGCTCAAAGAGCTGAGGAACTCCTTCAACCACATGAAATCGGAGGTAGACAAATCACTATCACAAAGGTCAACATGGAATTTGTTTCAGCGCGAGAAGCTGACCAACGCGTACAGAGACAAGTCGAAGCAGACCGACCACCTCAACCAGCTCAGTCTCCAGTTCGATACGAAGCTGCAGAAGCTGCGACAGGAGCTGGCCGACACCTCGGATAAGGCGAGCAACATTCGAAACATTTTTACAATCTTTTTTTTGCAGCTGAGCGCCGCCGAGAGCGAGCGCAATGAGCTTCGCAATCGCGTGAACAAGATCACTACGGAGCTAAGGTAAACGACCTTTTAGCCAAGAAAAACAATATCGATCCCCATTTTATGCAAATGATAATACTAAGTGAAGTATCAACTCGAATTAAAG
The DNA here is from genome assembly GCA_036245805.1 of Pristionchus mayeri. NCBI lineage: Eukaryota > Metazoa > Nematoda > Chromadorea > Rhabditida > Neodiplogasteridae > Pristionchus > Pristionchus mayeri. The sequence goes on from BTRK01000006.1 coordinate 44,488,029, forward strand.
ATTCGGCGAGGACCAGATGCACCGCAAGAACGACGAGTACGAGTCAACGCTGGCGGATCTCGTCAACGCCCATCGCTCATCGGAGGACGGCAGACTGAACGCGCTTCAGGTTTGACATCTCGAAAGGGTACCCAATGGCTAGTTTAGCTAGAAAAGCACTGATTAAGTAGTGTGCATTCAGGAGCTCGAGACGAAGAAGTACGAGCTGAACGACCTCACTTCGAGGCTGGACAACACCGAGCAGCGCGTGCTCGAGCTGCAGCAGGCATACATCGCCGCAGACTCGGAGAGAGACAGACTTGCTGATGCGCTGAGGCGATTCCAGGTGTGCCAGAGTGAAGGAATTGAAGGGAGAAATCAATACGATCAGCTCGCTGCAAACCGCGTGATGGGCATCAACATGTTCGCGGGCGGACGAGGAGGAGGATATGGAATGGGCGGAGGCGCGACTGACGTCAACATCGACATTGCTGTATGTCCATGGATTAGGAATGGCCAAATGAGACCCTAGCGAGGCCCATTTGACAAACCCAAAAACTGACCTTTCATAATCAACCAATCTTGAAGGGAGGAATGGGCGGCTATGGAGCCGGAGGAGCGTATGGGCCTGGCGGTGCAATGATGGGACCCGGAGGCGCAGGAATGGGAGGTGCAGGCGGCGCGGGCGGTGCTGGAGGCGCCGGAGGAGGTACAGTAATTGATCAATATTGATTAAATAATGCAATATATCAGGAGCAGGAGGAATTGGAGGCTACGGTGCTGGTGGTGGAGTAGGTCCCGGTGGAATGGCTGGAGACGTGGCTGGAGCAGGAGGAGCTGGTGGAGGTCAGAATACGCTCTATCTTTCAGTTCCTTTTCCTCCCGTTCTTTTTCTTCCTCCCTTACTATCTTTGCTAAACTAAAATTTCTTTAGCTGGCGGCGCCTACGGACCTGGCGGTGTCTATCTGGGAGGACCCGATGGTGGAGATGGCACCGGAGGAGGTAATACTATCCTTGAGTCTAGCCATTGTGTAACCTGAACAATCTATAGCTGGCGGCCGCGGCGAGACTAATATCAATATTGACCTCGCGGGTGGCGGAGGCGCCGGAGCTGGAGGCGCTGGAGGAGCAGGTAGCGCAAATATCTTCATTTCAATGGCCATGACAAGATTTAATCGCGCGAATATTCAGGAGGAGAGGGAGGAATGGGTGCAGGTTATGGCGCTGGATATGGCGGATACGGCGCGACTGGCCCTGATGGAGCTGGCGGTGCTGGAGGAGCAGGAGGAGGAGGCTTGGGTTTTCGCAATTTTTACTAAAAACAACGTTTTCTTTAGCCGGAGGCGTCGGAGGAGCCGGCGGAATGGGAGGCATGGCCGGTGCGGGCGGAGGGCCAGGCGCTGCGGGCTACGGACCGGGAGGGGCCGGATACGGTGGCAGCGGCGGCGCTTACGGTGCTGGTGGCACCGGTGGCTACGGTGCCGGAGGCGCGTACGGTCCGGGCGGCGTCAGCCGCACCGATCGCTACTACACGGACCGCGACATCGTGCGCGTCCCTGGCGGTGAAATCGACGTGCCTCGCTCGATTCCATTCCCTGCTGGGCCGGTCTACGAAGACGGCGCAGGGTACAGAGGCGCACGGGGCGCCGGAATGATGGGACCGGGCGGTGGCCAGATCAACATCAACGAGAACATTGACGTCTCGGCACTCGAGGGCACTCTCCAGCAGCTGCTCAGCAAGATCGAGCGACTCGAATCGGAGAGAGTGAGTAAACGTTTTTTCTTAACCTATTAGAGTTCGAATAACGGTGATCCGCTCGATAGAGGGCGCAGTATGAAGTGACAATTATCCGAAGTATAATAACCACCATTAACAAAGTGATCCTGTGAAAAGGGAACTCTATCTAGAATGAACTACGCGACGCGTTGAATCGACTGAAGAAGAGATCGAGCGAGTCGCTGCCCGCGGGAGCTGGAGGTGCTGGCGGCGGAGGAGGCGCCGGAGGAGCAGGAGGTAAGTTCTAGTGTTCGAAAAAAATATCCACGGTCTCTTCTTTCTCAATGCGCCAAATTTTGAATTCTAGAAGTCTCCCTCTAGTCAATTGATGTCCCTATAACAAAGCAAGAAATGGCCACAATAATCCCAAATTGTAGGACTGGGCGGCATTGGCGGTCTGGTCTCCGCGCTCTCCCGCGACGATCCGCGCTTCAAGGCGTTCGAGGAGAACCTCGCAGACGCTGAGGAGGGTCAGTCGAATTTCCAAAAAATCGGAAAACTGGCAATAGGTCGGATGGGAACCCACAGGATGAGCACTAAAAATACCCTTCTCCAATATTTTCAGAATACTCGAAATGATTCCCCGAAAACACTTGACAAGCAGAGTACTTTTTGGTTCTCATCCGGCTTAGTACCGAGATACGGTCTTCATTCGGTGTACTCTCTACTCGATTGGTCTAGAGAGTTTCTACAATGAAGTACATAATTGTGCTCTAAGTTCGAACTTTCTGAGCCACACAATCTGAGGAGATAAAGATTGGACGATTCAGACAAGCGAGCTCTCGAGTCCCGTCTAGCGTCTGCGAAAGCACTTCTTCGATCGCAGGAAGAAGCACTCAAGCAGCGCGACGAGGAGAGACGACAGGTCGGGAGGAGAGATCAAAGATCAACCCAAAACGTCTGATTCAGATGAAATCGAAGATGACCGCTTCTGACCTGCAAGCGCGCGGCAAGGAGGCGCAGATCCGCCATCTTAATGTGGGTGCCAAAGATGAGATTAGATATGAAGGAGTGGTTGTTCAGGAGCAACTCAAGAACCTCCGCCTGGACCTTGACAACTCGCACAAGGAAATCAGAGACCTGCGCGACAGAGAAGAGTCCTGGGACGCAACGAGATTCCAGGTTTGTTGTCAGAAGATGTGACATAGAGAGATATGGGCGTATCGCCATATGCGCTTTCATTACAACACGGGGAAAGTTGTTTCGAAAATCTAGCCGCAGTCTCTTCATTCTACACACTCTCTTCTCGATCGGTCTAGAGAGTTTCTATAATGAAGTATATAATTATGGCCGAATTTCGAAAAGAGCCACACAATTTGATGTCACAATGATGCATATTATAGCTCGAGAGCAGCGCTCGCGAAAATGATTCGGAGCGCAACAAGATCCTCATCCAGATCAACACTGCGGAGGCCGACCGAGTGGTGAGAAATTGGAAATATTTCCAGAAATTTACATTTCCTAACATTCAGACGATGTCTGAGAAGCTGAAGGAGCTCGAGGGCGCGTTGAGACTAGCCGAGCAGAAGTTCGACGACAGAAACGACGACTTTGAGCGAATAAAGAGGGACCTTGTCAAGGTAGTTTAGGCTAAAATTTACAAAAAAATAGAAATATCAGGCCGAGTCGTACGAGATCGAGCTGCGCAAGATGACCGAGCAGTACAACAAGGCCAACCAGGACTTCCTCGGCATGAAGGACCAGGTGAGGGTATCTGGAGAATGAGCGGTGACGTCGTTCATGCAGGTGAATGCCCTCACCAACGACGTCAACGCTGGCAACATGAGAAAGCAGCAGCTTGAGAACGAGCTGCTCACGATCAGATCCGAGCTCAGGTGTGTATTCTTGTCTCTAATTTAGCTAGCGTGTGAAAATTTGCATAGATTTTATTATCGAAGACAATTCGTTTCAGAGACAACAAGCAGCGCGTGCACGACTACAACTCGCGCATCCAGGACCTGCAGAGACAGGTGGCCGACGCGCACTCCGAGAAGAACCGTCTAGAAGACCGCATCCTCAATCTGGACAACGTGAGTTGTACAACTCGAAACTCGAAAAAAACCCCCTCTCTTCATTTCAACTCACTCGATAGTTGAGATGCGAGAGTATACCTTTATCCAGACCATCGCAACCTTCCGCTCGACCGAGACGGACCTTCGTGCTCAGCTCGACGCAGCCAAAAACGAGAAACGCGAGCTCACCAAGGAGGTGAGAATAGTGACTAGAGATCAAAGACGATAGTAAATTTCAGAACGATGAGCTGAAGCGCCGCCTTGCCGAGCTCGAGAGCGACAAGAGGAACAGCCTCTTCCAGCTGGAGAATTGGAAGAAGGAGAAGCAAATGCTCGTGAAGAAGATTGAGATGGTCAGACAATCAAATAAGTTCAACAGTTTTGAAATGGATACTACATACAATAGTTTGAAAAACTCAAAGGTAAAAAAGCGATCAATAATAGTAGCAAATTTGCAGCTCGAAGCGGATAAGCGCCGCACCGACAGCGCCATCAGAGAGACAGGCCTGCAGCGAGAGGCGATCGAGAAGTCGCTCAACGCAATGGAAAGAGAGAACAAGGTACAGTAGCTCTACTTCAGTAGGCAGTAATCGATAATTGCTTGCTATTTAGAGTTAATCGATATTAATTGTAGGAATTGTACAAGAACTGCGCCCAGCTACAGCAGCAGATTGCGCAGTTGGAGATGGAGAACGGCAACCGCATCCTCGAGCTGACGAACAAGCAGCGAGAGGAACAGGAGAGACAGCTGCACAGAATGAGACAGGAGAAGGGACAGGTACCGCATTACTTCATTCGTTGTTGAGTTCGAGCAACGATTCCGCGGTCTGTATGATCTCCACTCGATGGGTCACGAATTTTGAGCTCTAATGCACTTTCAGATCGAGAAGGTGATCGAGAACCGCGAGCGAACCCATCGCAATCGCATCAAGCAGCTGGAAGACCAGCTGACGATCATGAGAGACCAATTGGATGCCGAGCGAAGAAGAAGAAGAGAGTGAGCACTGTTTGATTTTGTGAGATGAACAAAATATTATTTGGGTTCATGGAAAATGATCATATTTTTAGATACGTCGACCGCTCGATGGTGGGAGACATCGGCCGACTGGGCGGCAACGTCCTCGGCATTCGCTCTTATGGAGATAATGGAATCGACAACTACCCACACGGACGATCCATCAACATAAGGTACAATATTTGTTTCTTTTAGAAATCTAGAATTAATTAGAGAATTCGAAAACTCTTAGCTGTCAGATGATGATGTAGTGTTTTGGAACTGGAAATGCCAAAATAGCTCACTAAAGTAACCGATTCATTCAGAATGGGAGGTGCTGGAGGAATGGCCGGAATGCCTGCGGGCCGCCATACATTCGCCTCGAACCCGCTCACGCCACCCATCGGAACCTCAACCCCGACCCATCGCTCCTTCGGAGGCGATCTGTCCTACCGCGGAGACACTGGCACCGCCTTCGGAAGGGGTACGGTAATATTGCACACAAATCTATGATTGCTTGAGTCTGCATAGGCTGTACGGGACTAATATCGAAAGCCGCCTTACGCATCTAAGGAGCAGCAAGGAATAGTACTCTGTAGGTGCGCACGACTACGGTTCGCGTGACCTCGGCGGCGCGGCGACGCCCGTTGCCAAGGATCAAAGTCTAGTGGATATTCCCAAGGAGGACTCCCGGGCAACTGGAGGAGCCACAGTCATTGGTAGACTATTGCGATATCAGGAACACAATTTAAGAAACGATAGTTTTTGCTTTTCATTCACAAAATCTCTAACCACTCGAATTGTCGAAAGAGTGAAGAGACGAAGCAGAATTTTGAAATTCTTATGCTATACCAGCTAAAACTGCGAACTCATGCAACTAGCACTCCCCAAGCTTCAATCCACCCTTCCCCTCATCCCAGCTTCATAGATAGCAAGCACCATTCAGGAGGCAACACCACCTCGACGAGCGGAGGAATGGGTTCTGGCTACCAGTCAGGAGTCGGAGGCTACGGAGCCACCGTGGAAGGTATCCACACGCTTCAGGAATTATTGCACCAATAACTAGGGCTCATTGCACATAAAAGATATGGAAACTGTAGCTAAATACGATAATAGAAATGGCGCAAAAATATGCTTTCACTAGATGAAGAGGAAGCGATGCACATAGAGGAAGAGAACTTGCTCGTTCTCCCCGGTGAGGAAGAAGAGATTGACCGAGATGATGAACAGACTGCTCCCTAATCTAGAGGTTACCACACTCACGTCCGAGTGCCATCCAACCCCCATGCGTCCGTCCCGATCGATAACCAGAGAGTGTACTAACGAGTTAATTGTGGAACGAAAAAATAAGCTACTTTATTGCAGAAGTGACCTACGAGCCGCGTTCGGGCACTTCCTCCATGACCGGCAGCAGATACGAATCTACCCTCTCACCCAACAAACATGATCTTTGAACTTTGACCCATACCGTACACCCCGTACAACACTACGATTACCACATTCCACCACCACAGTAAACAGCTTTTGGCATCGACTTCTCGATGATCTCACACATACAGTAACCATACAGTAACCCCATTGAGCTTGAAGAGCGCAGAGATACACCACCGTAGTAGTCCCAGTTAGCCTTTTCTTGTACTTCCCGCTGATTCTTTCTAAAGTAAGTCACTGCTGACGAAGTTCGTCCTTTTCTCATATACACTGTCTATTGACCCTTTCTCTCTCTCGATGACTCCGTCGTACTCTACTCGCGCGTGCAACCAACGATTCTATGTAGAAAACTATCGCTTCGCTATCAGTTATACTCGTAAATATAGCCTAGTCCAATTTTCATGATAACCACGTTCTTTTGTATAAGGTATTTCATTGGTAGTATAGCAGCTGCACAGTTTACTCTCGCAGTTTAAAAATGATCGATAAAGCAGCTTTAAAATTTTCGGGATGTATCCACGCAAAAATTTTCCGCACCATTTACCTTGTATTTTACCGTAAAACATGAACGCGTTGGATGCCGGAATAATGATTTTCTTGCATGTATATCCTCCAACTAACCTGGTTCGGGATGAGGCAGGATCGGCCGAAGCAGCAAGGCAGGAAGACCTTGTGGAACCACTTGAGCCACTTGGGGTTCAGATTACCGTACGGCTCCTCGTTCTTCGGCTTGAAGACGCCCACGATCTTCTGAAAAACATCAGAATAAAAAATCAAATACAACCAACGCATTTAAAACTGGATTTCATTGCGCATTCTACTGATCTTGTATATAATTTTGCTTCGAGTACATTATGATTCAAAATCATCGAAAATAGTGATTCCGGAAACTGAATCTTGAATGTTGAATCTTAAACATGCAAGTTTTAGCACAGACAAGATAAACTACGATAAAGTAAGAAGGTGCATTCGCAAACCCCCTGTCTGTTCTTCACGAAATACGAGCCGCTGCTGCCCTGGGCGATTCTCTCAGGGAAGACGCCGCAGTTTATGGCCTTGATCGCCTCGGACACCACCTGGAAGATCAATTTTTCGGACTTTCTCTTTATCACCTCGTTTCTGAACTTCCGAATGTATGCGGATTCCCACGGCATGAAAGTTATCAAATATCAGTAGATGCGCAAGAAATACTATAGAAAGGTGTGCAACAGCTGAAAAGAAAGTCCTAGTTGTTACTCTGACCCGCAGTGCAAGGAATCTACCGTACTTCTAACTGCATATCACAAATATGAGATAGTCTGACCTCCTGGAAGTGGGTGGATCCCATGGTACCGTATTCCTCAGTGACGATGGCTTCGTCTTCCGTGCCACTCAGCATACCACTCTCGAGACGACGAGCGAAATCCACCATTCCTGAATTTGATGATGCGTATCGTTGTAGAACCAGGCATTATACAGCTCTTCGTTTTTTGATGTCAGTGGTGGTGAATTTATATCAGTTGAATTTCGCCCTCTGTAGAGTTCAAAATGATAATTTCTTGAATTGGTGTTGTCAATTTTGACCTTTACATGACTAATCTATCGTATTTCGAAACTTCCAATACGGTTTTGCCAATTTCTACAGCATGAAACAAGGGGCCAACCGGGTTCATGAGTGGTTCCTCCCATGGGTCTGTGTAGCAGCGGCGTCTTCTCCAGATTTCCCTTGCCCTTCTTCGACTTGCCCAGCAGTCCGGATTGCTCGTCTCCGAAATCCGTGTCGGATTCTGTAATAACACTCTAAATTCGGGTAACCGAATCTTCATTCAGTACACTCTCATGGCCGGTCGCCTGAGTGAGTGCAAAATGAAGTGTTGTTTCTCGCACTCTAATTTTCTTTTCTGTTACCATTCAATTTAGAGAGATCAAGCCAATCAAATTTTAATTTTTCTGCTCAACATCAAAAACATACTTCTAAACAAAGTTTTCTCGCAAACTCTTATCCAAATAAATCAATATTGTAAATCTCGTGTGACAGTAAGCATTCGCAATACAAACAAATTTCTAAACTAAACTATCTTGAATGGAGTCATACGTGTCGCTCACCCGAATCATAGGAGGTAGTCGACATTCGAGGCATTTGCACTGCTGTCCCGGGAGCGGTGGACGACTCTGGAAAGGATCGAATTGGGTTAAATGTATTATATTAAGTATGAGCATTAATAAATCAAAACGAATTATTCAATTTCAACTTTACTTCAATTCAATGAGATTTCTATTTTAAGTCGATTTCGGCTTTCTATGCTCTAGTGCCATCTCACACCTGCAGCAAAAACAACTAGAGTTGGGTCGTAAACAATCGGGCGTATAACATGCAAATTCCACTTTAAAATCTTCGTTCTCCTATCTCATCGCTGTAAATCTGCAAGCAATAAATCGATGGCAAAGTCTAATCGACACAAAGAAACGCGCCTAATCATTGAATCACGTGTATGATTCAGATTCCTGGGTGAAAGTGAAATTGGAGATTCCAAGAAAAAGGCGAATTTGCAAGTGAAAGCCACGTTTCTTCCCGATTCCAGCCCCGATTAGATGCGTATCCATTCCTGCCGGAGACTCGAGCGTGCACTGGCTCCTCTCGCTTTCTTTGCGCTTTCGCTTTTTTGCCCTTTCTCGCGAACAGTTCCTCCTTTCTCTCTCTCACTCTCGTACGTGCGCTCTATTTGCCCTTGAGCGATGGAATGGCAAATTTTCGGGTGTTTCACTTCTTTCGAGAGCACTGGTCTGACTGAAGTGACGTAGAGTAACGAGAACACAGTGCAATTAGAGTGCAGAAGTGAGACGCGGGGAATCACTGCCCAAACACTGGCTATTTCATAACACCCCCGGTTCAATAACAGTGATGATCGGTAAGGGCTACAAATAGAAAACGACCGTAAATATCGGTACAATTTAATATCGGTCTGAATGATCTACAAGTGGTGAGTACGATCTAGTGAAGGAATAGATGAAGAAATGAGTGAAACCTGGTCGCTGACTGCTGCCCGACTGCATGATTGTGGAAAGCCGATCACTTGATTGGGACGAGGCGATCGGAGGAACCTGGAAGAGGGAATGGAAGGCAAGGCACATAGGGACGAAGAGATGATAAGGGGGACGCAATGAGAGATGATACTCAGATCGCATTGCACGACAACGATAGAACCGAGCAACATTTTCGGTACAGCGCATCCTCAACTGAACGAGGCAATCGATAAGCTCAAGTAGGAGAAGCAGCTATGCCTTGGGGATCAAGGAAAGTGAATGAAATGCGCGCGCAAGGACGAACGATCAAAGAAAACAGCTGTAATGGCCGAAGTGAGAGTGATATGTGAATGGGTTTAGCGGGGAAAGCTCGTCATCATCGTAGGCCATCAACCTATCAACAGGTATGGAAAGATAGGTACTATAAAAGACAATTTTCAGTCAATATTATTCGCTTTCGTTCAAAAAATGCCCAATTATCATTTTTCCTGGTGAGCAACACTATGACGATCTTGAGAACAGAGACAAGTAAACCCACAGACAAACTTAAGAGGCATGATATTCATTGATAGCTATTATGGAGTCATAGGCTACTAAAAAAAGAAGAATGAAAATGCAAAAATTCTTGGCTATTTGCCAAAATTCATAGGAATACAGGATGCTAAAAAGCGTGGTGAGATTCAGTATGGTGCAAATGTTTGTATGCGCGAATTCGAGCTGTTTTTTTGTTACCATTGGGTTTTCATTGTAATTATTCATTCATAATTCAAGGAACATTTAATAAAATTTGAGATTTCAGGTAACCTTCGATCCCCCGCACCCGTCTACCTCGCACTCACACAGAATGACTGGTTCATTGGTAAGTGCTCATCCCTGGTAGAGGCGATTCATATCTAAATTCATAATCAGCTTTTTGTTGCTTGATGACGGATGACATTCTCAGGTTGAGTTAGAGAAAATAGCCAGTAGAGAGGTAGAGAAGCGCTGATCTCCAAGGGGAAGGAAGAGACAAGAGAGACGGCGAGCCTAGAGGGTGGTGATCCAAGCGCCCTCCTCTCCTTCTCTCTCTTCTTTATGGCTCTCCTCATACTATTACACATCCTTGCGGAGAGAGTGTGCAGATAGGGGAGAGTTTATCTGATCTCCGAGATGAGAGAGGAGGCGATCTGGAGAGAGAGCTTCTCTCGTTGTTCTGTTGTCCACTCATCTGGAGAAAGGACGAATCGATGACGGCTGATTTCACGCTTTTGCATGCATAATTGTTGCATTTGAGTCTATCTAATAGCCACAATAATCGCGATTTCGCCATAGTACAAAATGCCCTCTTGCATCCTCACCCCCGCCACCCCCTCACATCATTCTGCAATTCCCCATGGAGAGAATCTCATCATCTAGTTACCTGAACTTTTCCATAAAAGTCGACTAGAGTAGACACTGTTCTTACCTCGATCGCGCTTTTCTGTCTACGTTTATACTCGCCGTCAGAATTGCATGGGCAGTTGAGCCATGTTTCCGTACGGACACCAGAGGCTATTCTTCTTTTTTTGTTCCCCTTTTGAACATTCATGAAGATGAAATAATTTGAAATGGACTTGACAACAGTTTAGAGATCTTCCAATTAACAAAATAAGATTTTGCAATTATCAGAATGCCGGCTGCACCGGTGGACGAGGCCTTCTCTCCGAAGCCTTCTCCGGTAATCGAACCAACCGCGACACGCATCGTCTTCTACCCGTTCGCCTACGCTCTCTTCACGAACGAGCTGGCCAGCTTCTGCTGGTACTGCCTCAAGCCAGATGTCAAGAAAAAGTAGGTGCTCAGTGATAACAGTAGCAATAATCTAGATCTGGATACTTGAAATAGTAAGAAAGTTGTGGGTAGTATACGCTGTCGTATCCAAATGTTCACATTAAAACTTTTTACTTTTTCATATATTGTCCTACAATAATTCAAAGGCTGCATTTTCCAGACATTGCACCGGTTGCGGCTTTGCGCTATTCTGCGATAAGGAGTGCCAGACGCTGGGATGGAAGGACCACAAGGTGAAATTGCCAATGAATTCATTTCATTTCTTTCAGCGAATTAAAAAAATATGAGGACATGAGATGACTCAAAAATTTTGAGTATCATCGTATTTGATTGATACTACATTATTGATTGATTTGTTCAGGCTGAGTGCAAGGGTTTTCGGACGGCAAAGTCCGTGCCTGATATTGAGACCAGATTATTGGGAAGGATCATCCTGAGATTCAAGGTAGGATATTTGTTAATGAGCAGGAAGTAAAAGGCCGTTTAGAACATAAAGACTGGAAAGGACAAGGAGGACGAGCACTTCTACAAGGATCGTGCATCAAAGAGAGATATCATGCAAATCTGGTCGCATGATCCAGAGATGAGCAAGGACCCCGCGGCGCTCCAGAAGTTTGACGGTGCGTGACATGAATTTTGATTTAGCATCTTCTGAGATGTAGCTTGAACACAAGCCACCTGAGCAGTTGTAAAAGTTTGAGCAATCTGTCCAAGAAAATTATGACAGAGGCCGTTGATAGTGAGAAAAATGTGTACTAGCGATTTTTCCCGGAACCTGAATTTGCCGAATTTCAATCTAGCTCTACATTACCTCGTCAAGAAGAGTATAATTCCAGAAATCTGGACACAACTTTCCTCGTTCTACGACAAGAAGTTCCTGGTGCCGAGAGATGCGGCATGGCAGCTGCACTGCAGGGACTACATCAACAGACACGCCATCTGCGACAAGGGATACACTAGGGTGAGCGAGGACTGGCCACTAAGGGACTGGGCACGCCGGATGAAAACCGTCTTATAAGTCATACACACTGGATGAGAACCAAAAATGGACCCTTCTGTTGAACGTTCACAGAAGCATTTTTGACACTTTGGGAACCTACTGTAAACATGCTGGGGAAGGGTACTATTTTGGTTCTCATCCGGTGGGTTCTCATCCGACCTGGTTCCGAGGAATAGTAATACGTGATATCTTAATGATCGAACATCATAAATCAACAGACTACTATGGTGGGCGTGCATATTTTGAGAAAACAATTGCTAATTTTGTACAAATACTATAATCGTAGCAACAACTATTATTGAAATAGCTTTTAGAAGATGTTGACTATGTCACCGTTTGCTAGATACTGTAGGTCCATAGAGGTTGTGGACTGTCTTTGATGTGCTGCTTGTGAGAAATTCTGAAATCGCTCGTTTCCTGACTCATTCGACATTCTCCAGTTCTTTTCCAAGCCGCACCGATGTAAAGAGTAGAGTCACTACGATTTTTGTTGTTTCAGGAGATCGGCAAAGGTCTGTATCTCGACCTCTGCCAGTATGATCACTCCTGCCGTCCCAATTCGATCTACACTTGCGATGGGTAAGATCCACGCACAATATTTTTAGAAAATTTCCCCAAAATATGACTTCTACAGTTTGCACTGGACTGATCACGTGTATAGGCTTTGGCATAATTACTTTGTCGGAATAATGCCAGAACATTTGCTCTGAAATTCGCTTTAATGAACGCTTGTAAATGGATTTTACTTGTCATTATTTCCCCTCTGAAGGGTGCATTGGTTTTCTTAACCCTTTCCAGGTTCGTCGCAACTCTCCGTTCACTGGCTCCTGGCGTAGACATCAGAAACATTAGCAAGACAAGCTACACGTATATCGACTTGCTCAAGTGAGGCAATGTGTTCAATAAAATTTCAAAAAATGCAATATCTTTTTAAAAAAAACGCAAAATTTTTAAAAAAAAGTATCAAATCATGCGGCGTACAATTGCTAGATGGGAGTGAACAGTTGGTTGAAAAGATTCAAACGCAGAATAACAATTGAAAAATATACCATTCAGTCCAATCCAGCAACGTCGGAAGCTGTTGCGCGACACGTGGTACTTCAACTGCGAGTGTGAGCGGTGCACCGACCCCACCGATCACCTCCTCACCGCCGTGCTCTGTCCCAATTGCCCGGTAAGAAAGTTATCGAAAACTGATTTCACAAAATATTCATACATTCCCTTATTGGAATCACGTAGATCACCCCTCGACGAAAAAGTGATGAACGAGAAACACACAAAATTGAATCATTAATCAACAGGAAGGCGAGCAACTCGTTCTGTGCATCTTCGGCTCTCATCCCTACAAGGATCCCAAGTCGCTCAAGATTACCTGCCCGAAGTGCACCCAGACGGTGAGCTCTCACATTTCAAATACAATTTAATTAGGCAACACATTTTTCGAAATTCGGTTCACTGCATGCTCGTGCTGTAGAGCCTATGGCCCGGTCCTGCTGAGAAAGAATACGTACTATGAAGATTCCGTGATATCGGTTCTCGAATTTCAAATAAATGCCTCTTCAGCTGTCGAATGAGTTTGTCGCGTATGCCATCGAGCAGATGAGGAACGTCGACAAGGTGTTCGAGTCCGAAGAGCTGGGCAAGGTTCATTTATGCCTTCCCTCTTGTTACGGTTTGACTTCACAAGAATGCAATTTTCTGACAGTAGTTCAATTTCGCGAAAGGTGAAAAGTGAAGCACATGATTTGGCGACTAAGTGAAAGTGAAGCAAACATTGTAGATAGCACATGAAAATACGATATTCCAGCTGAAAACGCGCAAAGAACAACTTGACTACTTGAACGATCTGTTCGATCAGTACAGCAGCATTCTGCCTCCGACGAACGTGTTCCTGGGCAGAGTAATACAGGTGGATATTTAAGCTTCTGCAGAAATAATAGGTTCCTTCAAAGGATTATGAGAACACAAATAATAAATATAATACTAATGAGAAATCCGATTCAGGGTCTCATCGAGCGAGTATCTTCTAACGAAGATTTGCTCAGACTACATCTGGCGAGTGAGGTCAGTAATTTTCTGAGATTCTTTCATATAGCACGCGTCTTCTGAGAGATTGCATGACCATGAGGAACCAGGTGCAAAAGTTTCAGCAATCTGGCAAAGAAAATTATGACAGAGTCTAGTGGCAGTGAGAAAACTTTTGTACCAGTGATTTTCCCTGGAACCGGCTTTTAGGCGTTTTCCGGATGTGGTTCCGGCTCTGACGTACATTTGTTCATTTTTGAGCTACAATGACGGTATGGTGCTCAAAATGTGCGGAAAAATATTTTAAGAAACTTTTATGTTTTCAATAAAGCTCTAGTACCGCGAGATCATGGTGAAAAAATCGAAAAACTTAGTCGAGATTCATAAAATAATTCATATCTCGCTCGGGACCCACCTTGCACAGTGTGTTCTTTGCATATTCTGAATTTCCGTACTCACATTAGTCTAGGAAAAATCAGTTGGAGAGTCGGTAGGTGTTAGAACAGGTCTCACCAAGCCAAAATTTGCGACCAAGTCGCAAAGTCGAAAATTAATAATTCTCGATTTTACTTCGAAATTGCTCAGATCTATCTATTCTTTCATATTTCTGCGCTTACTAGTCTAGTTGTACCAATTTCCATAGTAAAATCCGAAGATTTCCATACTTTCAAAATATCATGTTTTTCACATCGTAATTTCTGTAATTTGAAGGTGTCTAGTTGAACATTTCGAGATTGTACCAAGTGATATCTAAATACTTTTTAAAATATGCCTAAGATAGTGTAAAAATTTGCACTTCGCGGTTCTTAAATTAATTCAGATGTCAAGTTTTAGACCCTTCAATATGGCTCGAGCGAAGGTTCGGAAATAATCAAAATTTGTTTTTTTAGGTTAATTTTGCGAACTACGCCTGGCCTTATGTTGGACAAATGTTTTCATAACCAATTGAAACCAAAATCAATGAAAACTCCTCAAAATTTCACGTTTCTAAAATTTGCAATTTTTTGAGATTTGCGGATTCACATTTCTGAAAAATCGTAAAAACGGTCTCATGTCCATGCGTATCAAACTTCGGAATTTACAAAAACATCTTTCAAACTCACAGATAATAGGAATTCGCAAAATCAACTTCAAAAACAAATTTTGATTATTTCCGAACCTTCGCTCGAGCCATATTGAAGGGTCTAAAACTGGACCTCTGAATTCATGGAAGAACCACGATCTGCAAATGTTTACACTATCTTAGGCATACTTTAAAATGTAAATACAGAGCACTTGGTACAATCCCGAAATGCTGAACTAGACATCGTCAAATTTCAGAAATTACGATGTAAAAACAATGGCATTTTGAAAGTATGGAAATCTTCCGATTTTACTGTGGAAATTGGTACAACTAGACTAGTAAGCACAGAAATATGAAAGAATGGATAGATCTGAGCAATTTCGACGTAAAATAGAGAATTATTAATTTTCGACTTTGCGACTTGGCCGCAAATTTTGGCTTGGTGAGACCTGTTCTAACACCTACCGACTCTCCAACTGATTTTTCCTAGACTAATGTGAGTACGGAGATTCAGAATATGCAAAGAACACACTGTGCAAGGTGGGTCCCGAGCGAGATATGAATTATTTTATGAATCTCGACTAAGTTTTTCGATTTTTTCACCATGATCTTGTGGCACTAGAGCTTCGGTGAAAACATAAAAGTTTCTTAAAATATTTTTCCGCACATTTTGAGCACCATTCCGTCAGTGTAGCTCAAAAATGAACAAATGTACATCAGAGCCGGAACCACATCCGGAAAACGCCTAAAAGCCGGTTCCAGGGAAAATCACTGGTACAAAAGTTTTCTCACTGCCACTAGACTCTGTCATAATTTTCTTTGCCAGATTGCTGAAACTTTTGCACCTGGTTCCTCAGGGGGTTCGTTTTCATGCAATCTCTCAGAAGACACGTGATAAAAATAGATTTCTCATGTTTACGACAACCCTAGATACACATATGATCCGTCATTCATCATCACATTGAATATTCGAAAGTCCCCTTGTTCACCTTATTTGTTTGTCCAAAATTGTGACTAAAAATGCCGAGTCATTCTCGACCTTTCCACACAATGATAACGCGATAGCCCTGCATGTCTGTAGCTTTCCCTTTCAATCACAAAATGTATAGGATTTGTGCGTGAAGTATGAAGCCATACGTAATGCAAGGTCACGCAAAGGCCAAAGGTATTTCATATACTAGGTAGGACGAAAACCGTCCAATGAAAATCAAAAAAAGTAGGCACACTGGCCAAAATCAGGGTACTTTTCTTGTTCTCAAACGACATAATACCTTATTTCAGCCATGCGTTCGGCTTTGCTTCCCCAAGATGCATCCCGCCGTCGCCTTCCACATCCGTAACATTGGCATCTTCCTGAGTAATCTCGAGCAATTCGAGGACGCCATTCCCTACTTCCAGTCAGTTATCACAACTTGAACTCGACTGATACCAGGCTATCTGTCAAATCCCATCTGGAAATCTACTATGTTTGTAACGAATGATTGAAAACTAATAATTAGTCCAGCTACCAGTTTGGTGATCTAAAACATCAACAATCAATAAGGTTAAGATCGTTGTTTCCTCCTTTCTGAACTTCTTGTCACGCCGTCCGTCCCGAAACGGACGAGGAGGTGGACAGTAATTTACACGTGACGTGACGGACGGCGTGACAACGGATTCTAGAGGGTAAATCTTTTAACAAATCGGAAACATTACTATTTTCAGAGAAGCCGATCAGATGCTGTCCTTCATCTTCGAGCCCGATCACTCGCTTGTTGTGGAGAACAGGGTGAGTATTTCTTGCAATCATTTCGTCAAGAAAGAGTGTTTATGACAAACACACCTTCAGTTTCATCAGAATGATGTAATCTATTATAGTCTATAGGCTATAGAAATATTACTTGTTTCTCTCTGAGACGTAAACAATGATCTAGAGGATTGTGTTGGCCAGAGTTTTACTTTTTCCTAAAATAACGTGCGGTAGTCCTGATTTTCGATATCTACAGGAACTGCTCGATTTGGCCAAGTCGAAGACTGAGGCGAAGAACGTGAGCTCACTCCAGGTCACGAAGGAGGAGAATGGGGATATACTAACTGAAGGCATCGTGTGAGTCTACTGCACTAGTTATCGCTATTTTCAATCGAGTAAACAGCGAACTGACGAAATTCTCGAGAAATGACACTCTAGATGTTCTAATCTTGTCTACAAGACAAATGTAACAGACGATGTGAGAGCGAATGGAATGAGGAAGACACTTTGCAACTAGCTGTTTCGCTATTTATCACGGTCAATTGAACTCGTTCAGTCGTCTGGCCGTCGCTCCTCCCTCCGTGCACATTCCTGAGATTCCAACGAGTGCAGAGGCGAAACCCCTGGTGGAATTCACTGATGATTTGGACGACCTGCCCCCGCTCGTCGATGAATGAATGGAGTTCTACTGTGATCTGAACGTCTGATTATCTTGTTTTCACCCTTTGTTGTTCGATCGTAAGCTTGAAACGCTAGTGCCGTGCCATATCTAAAGGAAGATAAATGTTTGCAAGAATTCCGGAAGAGGCTAAAGAACTGCAACGTCATTTTCTTGCATGCGCTGTGGTGACTAAGGAGAGCGATAGGGGGGGGGAACACAGATCAGTGCCCTCTATCGTGCAGTCTACCTTTTCTCTCTTTCTCTCTCCCTCTCCCTCTCCCCCTCTCCTCCACTACATTGGCGCGGTATGCACCAGCTCAGGAAGGTTCCCGGCAAACGCTCAATCAATGTGCTTCGGCGCTCTCTTCGATCGCCCTGCTCTCTCGTCTGTCTCACTTCTCTGCGTCTCTCCACTCCCCCTCATCCCTCGCCAGCTGTCACTCTCTCCCCCGCTCGCGTCTGCCCGTTAATAATCTACTCCCTCCCCTCTCTCCTCTCTGATTCTGTGAGAGATTCATTCATCGCATCGCAATCAGTCTTTTTCCCTCTCTCTCCCCCCCCTCCCCTCCCCTCTCACCATTGGTTCCAACCTGGAATTGTCGTGTTGTTCCCTGTAGAATCGCGCGTGGAATGAGTCAGTTTGAGAACGGCGGAAAGCGCATTGCGTTCGATACTTCGCTATCTCTCTCTCCGTCCACCGTTCAAAACAGTGCAGAGCTTCCTAATCCGGTTTTGATAGCTTGCACATGATTCATCCCCTATTGCGAAGTCTTTTTGCGCGCGCGCGAGCACTCTCTCAATTTGTTATGATCTCTCGTTTGCCCTCCCTTTCTATGCCGAGTGACTCGTAAACAACCGCAGGTCCTGGGCAGTCTCTCTCACTATCAAAGACCATTCGGGACAGCAATCATGTAAGAGCGCTCTCATTCGTTCTCTCTATTGCATCATAACGCAATCGTGACTGTGACTTGTCTCCGCTGTATTTTAACAAATGCTACTTGCAGGACTGGCATGCGTAGGGGCCGACCAGGCCCGCCACTCGTCCCGATCAAGCTCACTCCCCGGGTGACGGTGCCCTACAAAGACACGAATCTACCGACTATCGACCCCAAAGTGTGAGTGAAAAAGTCGTTTCCATACCAATGGATCATTAAATTAGTCAAATTATAGTTATGATATCCATTAAGACTTAACAAAGGTCACGCACTTGATACTGGCGTATTGTATTGGCGATGTTTGCCCGCTTAGATTGATGTTTGGAGTGGCCAGGAATGCGAGCGGTGCAAAGGTAAAGGTGCAGCCACGTCAAGCGATTTTAAAGTCGTGAACGACTACGCTAGGTGGTGTAGTGCGGTGAGGCCGACTACTTTGCGAGCGGGTGCGCTTTCGTAATTTCCAGTAGCGTATTTTGCTCATCTCCTCTAATATAACATAATGAGTAGTTACGAAAGCATTCGCGACAACCCGAGGAGAAGATGAAAAACGGAGGGGAGCAACGAGAGAGAGTAGTGTATGTGTGTGCATGATGCAGAGAAACAGAGAAGAGGCAAACTGCGGGTCGGCAGGAATGAGTCACCCGGACCCGGGAGAGAGGAACAGAGGGGGGAAGAAGAAGGAAACAGATCAACTCCTCTCCCTAGACCGCGACCCATTCCTCTTACTGGGCTGCCTTCTCAACCTACTATTGGTGTGTGTCCGGCTCTTCTTCCCCGAATTTTAGAGGCGAGTACTCAGTCAGCAAATATTGGAGGTTTTCTCGCTGACCTGGGCGCCTGTTGCGCAGGACAACCTCTGGGTCTCGGGCCCGCTTCCTTCCTCCCTCAATCTCCCTCCTTCTCCCGCTTGTCTCTTTTCCCTCGCCGCCCTTGACCCAGCTAATGAGACACTCTCGGGTCAGCAAGCCACTCGCTCTCTTCCCGGACTTTTCCCGCGTCCTTTTTTCCTCTTGTACTCCTCTAATTCTATTTTATTTGACTCATTTCTAGACAGAATTGAATTATATAAGAGTTGGATTAGTGGAAATCACGTTAAAGCAGACTATTCATGTCGCAAATGCGCTTACATTTCGCGGCCGGTTCCGCATTCTGGCGCGTGTGTCTCTCTTCTCACTCTCTGCTCCCTCGTCTTTCTGTCAATTCGCCCTCCAGCATCGCGTGTACAATCATTCCCTCCCAAATTAGCCTTGATTGCCCTCTTCCTGTTGCCCTGATTCTCATTTCTCAGTGCGCTTTTGATCTTTCTTTCATCCCGTTGCCTAGGATACACTTGAATTTGTCATAACTAATCGTTGTTCAAGTTGTGCCGATGGTCATTCTGCCCATTTTTCTCTAGTTTCGTCGAGTTCTGATCGCGTACAATTCGTTTCCCAATCGCAGTCACCAGGGAGACCGTCGGGGCGCGCGCGTCTCTCTCCACTCTGATCTCGGCCCCCATGTCGACCCGCCCCCTGCTCCCGCTGCTGTCGCTCTCCTCACTCCCACGGATCCCCTTCGAGGAGCGAGCGAACACGACCATGTCAGTCAACCCGAGAAAACTGCCCAAAATCCCCTCACCACAGCCGAGGCTGCGACCGCTAAGCGAAGCCGAGTGGTGAGAAACGCGCGCTTTTCGGGGCTTTGCGAAACCCAAACTTGTGTGTTTGTATGCTTATAGTTAGTGCACTTTTATTGAGGAATACTTGAATGTCAGTGTTGAAATTTGGTCTCGAGAGGTGTGTTTACTTCCTGGCATCCATACAGCACTTTATTCTCCCACTCGCACTTGGTTTCATCAGTTAATGTCAACAACTTCTTCTGGGTGATAGACAGTACCTGGGTACGGGAGGAGCGTGTGTACTCTGTTCCTGCTCGCGCGTGTTATGCAATGTGACGAAATGCGGGAGACGGAGGAGGAGGTGGCCTCGAGGGGTGATCTCTCTCTCCTCCATACTCACTCTAGACACACATTCACGAATTGAGACGTGTTCATACGGGGCGATTCTTATCTTGCCTCCTTGCGGGAAAGAACCCCGCCTTCTTATCTCGGCCATTCTCTCACACCTTCTGGCTGCTGCAATGGGCATCAAGCTGAGCAAGCGCAAAGCCCCGAGGCTATCTTCCTCATCGGCCTCGTCGACAGTATCCTATCGATCCTGTACCTCACTGGACTCCTTCTACTCCCTTCCCGTCTCACCACTGCCTGACCTAGAAGAACTCTACAAGTACTTACCTCACTTACTTTCTGGCATAATGATGACCATTCGAATAATTGTTGAAGTAAAGCGGCAAGCAATGGTCAAAAGGGGAAAATGTTTTGGCGAAGAGTTTCGAAACACACCTTCCAACCTGGCACTGGGGGAGATGGAGAGCAAAAACTTTCGTAATTGTTTCATAAGCGCTAGGGCGGTCAATGGTGGAGTAGGGTACGGGACGATTAGATTTCACAAGATCAAAAAGTGGAAGTAGAGGCAATTTCGGGATTTTCTTGGTTGATCTTTGATCTTTTCAGTGCTTACGTGCAGAAAGAGATCTCGAATAAGTTTCATTTCGACGCGGAGGAACGGGAACACGCCTTCACCACCGCCGACCTCAAGGTATTTAATTTAAAAAATACAATTCTGAAAAAGAATCGTGTTATATTTTTGTAGATTTATTTTTATTTTGCATTTTTTATTGTATTTTTCCAGGATCATGGCTTCATCGGCGAGGGAATGTACGGCAAAGTCAACAAGATGCAGTTCAAACCCACGGGCAAGATGATGGCCGTTAAAGTGAGTCCTTATCTTTTCGAAACGTGTAGAAATGCCGATCTGCGTCTTTTCGAAAGCGAGAAGACCTAGTATTATGATGTCAGGTGATTTCTGATTTCAGCGGGTTCGAATCATCTCAAATCGTAACGATGACCACGAGGCAAATACTTCACTCAAGCAGGTCAAAAACGAGATCAACGCCATTCGCGCTGCTAGCACGGTAAGCTATTCGCCCATTGCTACAACAACGTCACAAATGTCTGGCTAGTTCGCTGAATGAGATCCATTCTAAAGTTATTGACTGGGAAGAAAGCTTTCAAAAAGAAATGGGGAGATGTGTACTCCATGCATTGTTATTCAAGATAGAGCAGGACTATTTTCAGTGCGACGAGATCGTTCAATTCTTCGGCGTCACCTTCAACGAGGGCGACTGTTGGGTGTGCATGGAGCTGATGGACGCCTCCCTAGAACAGGTGATTTCTTCCTGAATAAAAATAAAAAGTAAAGAATTTTCCCTATCAAGGCGCGCAAGACCATCTTGAATGTACTATACATTTTATAAACGCTCATGACAAAAAAAACTCAGAGAAATTATTCTAAGATTAGACATGCATGTCGAAATGAGCACACCAAAACTGAGCTATTATGCGTACGAAATACGTATGTTTACAAATTGCAGATCTACCACGCGGTACATGGTCCGGTGCTGCAGTGGAACTTCTTCGATGAACTCGTCCTTGGCAGCATAGCAGTATCGGCGATTCGAGGACTCGACCACCTCAAGACGCAGCAGAATATCATCCATAGAGGTATCACAATCGTCCTCTAGTGATAACTTTCGAAACAAACGCATCATAAAATTTGATATTTGTTGCCATTCTGACGATCATTATTTTTAACTAAGCACAGACTCTGAATGATGATACTATTCTTCTATGCTATGGGCTCTCTTTTACAAACACTGCACCAGTTTGCTACTAGATGCTGCACGAATTCATCTCTTTATTTTAGCTGTTATTTGAGCCATACTGACATTATCAACTTGCTTTTCAGACGTGAAGCCCTCGAACATCCTCATGAACGCTAACGGGCGCGTGAAGCTGTGCGACTTCGGCATCTCCGGCTACCTCGTCGACTCGGTGGCGCACACTCGCGATGTCGGCTGCAGGCCGTACATGGCTCCAGAAAGACTGCAAGCCCGCGCCAGCTACGACATCCGATCCGACGTGTGGAGTCTGGGCATCACCATGGTTAGTTGTTTGCGACCTCCTGATAACCAATTGCGATTTCTTAAGAATTTTCTCATTCAGTTAATTTTAAAAAAACTGCAGCATCAAGTAACATTAGTAACGATCTGGTAGTGGTCAGTTGCAAGAAACAATAGAGTCGAGCGAATGCATCATTTTGATTAAAGTGAGTTGTACTTGTGTATTCAGGTTGAAATCTGCACTGGCAAGTTCCCGTACGGCGAGATGTTCGACCTGCCGCTGTTCAAGCTGATCGAGACGGTCGTGGAGCACGATGCTCCGCTCCTCGTGAACACCCAGTACTCAATCAACACCAGCATGTTCATCAACTCGTTGTGAGTCACTGTCTATTTCAGATTCATTTATTAATTTAGTATTGTTTTGTATACTAATGGGCAGAATGATACAGTCTAGTTTGACTATACTCATGCTGTGGGGTTTGCAATACGAAGATCTAGTCAACTGGGCATGGGAGATGTGAATCAATAAAATATATTCAATTAAATCCATTCCAGGTTGATCAAGGACGTCGACGAGCGTCCGGATCTCAAGCAGTTGATGGAGTGCGAGTACTTCGTCTATCACGCCGAACTGCCCCATCTGCAAGAGCACGTAGCAAACTTCGTCCAACGAGTTCTCCCCGAAGTCGAACCAGTGCCCCAATAGCATCCTCTAATCATCACACTTTGAACAAATCAACCTACATTCTCTATTACTGTTAACATTTCAAAAACAAGTGGAAGTGAGCTGCTTCTTGTTTTGTCTCCCACAAAAAGTTATAATATCAAGTAGATCGTAGACTTAGATGACTAGAAGACCGCACCTAGGCTTTCCCTTATCCTACCAAGTATTGTATAATGCTGTTGTATTGATGATCTCAACTTCGAAGCGCTATGCGCGCCCTTGTTTTCGTGTAAGAGATTTGTTGTATGTTGACATTTCGTAAGCATATCAGCACCGAATCGAATGCAGTCCCCCCTTGACCTCCAGTATCCTCTCCCCTCTCTAGTCCGAGTATCCCCATTCGTTGCTCATCATTTCCAGTTACTAACTTTCCCCACCCTCACAATCACGTGTCATCGCCAGTCGAATGTTCCATACACTATGATGATTTGATAAAGTTTAGACAGACATGCATTTTAAAATCGAAAATCACAGTGGTGCTTCAACAGGTGCATAATGAATGTGCTAATGCAAGGAACATGAGGAAAGGGTTGAGTTCAAGAGAGTAGACACGAATCAGGGAACTAAGAAAGTCACTAATTCATGGGGAAGGCTAGAGTGCCACCCACACGTCTTGCTGGTTTCACCTGCTTTGAATTTTCGCGAAATCGATTCTTTCCCAGGTGGTGAGCTTACATAGAGCAGAGCATTGGCTCATTTTTGCAATGTCTGGCAACGTTTCGCCTCCAGTGCTAATCCAACCCGAGACTGAGCGGCTAATCGTCACGTATAATAAGATATCTGGTGAGTACATCCTTGTTTATCAACGCCAGGATATATTGTGGTGATGGCAAATGTATACAATGCACCTTCAGGGCCACTATATGCCATTATAAACGTAATAGTGTTCTTTCTCATCATATTCGATCCAGACCACCGACACACCAAATATAGGAGGTACTTGTTAATATTACAGGTATGAACTATGGTTGTAATATTAAATATGATAAAATAATCTGGAATTTCAGTTTGTTTGCATGACCACTGATGCATTTATCACAACGACAAGCCCGATCGTTCTCTTACGATACTGGATTGTCTACTCCACTGGAATCATGCCGTTCGGTCTAACGGTTAAGACAGGAATAGTGAGCATTTTTTGGTTTTTCTAACAACATTAATCTGCATGTTTAGCTAATTTACTGCATTCTCGTTATCGAAATCGTGATTGCTTACACTATGTGCGTCATGTACTGCCATCAAGTATGCTCGCAAAGCGTCCTGAAAATATCAAATACTGAAGTATTCAGGAGATAATACCGAAAGATTCTCCATTACGGCTTAAAAGCTGGTTTCATCCATTCATAGCTGCACTGAATACACTGCTAATATTGGTGCCTGGATTGTTCTACGGATTCACAGTTCTGGAGTACAATTCGGAGGTTGGCATTCCTCTCTGAATATAATGCGCTAATATTGACTAAATGTCTTTATTTACGACAATACCAAGTGAGCTGCGCTGGATATTAACAAAGAAACATTTTTATGCGTTCCAATCGGACGAAAATTCCGTTTGGATACTCGCTGGAGGTGAGTTTTCTGTTCAATTTTTCTCATTTCACTAGCCAATATTTTCAGGGGGAATCGTCTTTGCCTTTCCCATATACGTAATCGCAGTATTCGTGTTTTTGCATATGTTCTACCTAATAAAAACGAGCGCTGGAAATGCCAGCGCCGCAAGCAGGAAGTACGGTTGGCTCTGTTTCAAAATCCAGGACCTAAGTTCGGACCTACGACATGCTATGCAAATAAACCAAAAAAATACCCAGGATCCATAGCATGTAAAACTCTCCTTTTTACCCGGGTAGCCTATTACGGGGCCGGTCTGTCATGCGATGGGACCCGGGTCCCACAGTTATACTATTTGGGACACGAGTCGGAGACTTTTGTCCTGGATATTGAAACAAATCCCTAATTCTAAATATCCCTTATGCTAACTAGCTAGATGAAATTATTATTTTCAGAATACTCGTTCGGGCAGCCGTTTCCATCGCGCTGCAAGTAATCCATTCACTATTCTTGATTTCAACTAGTGATGCCAAAACGGCGCGCGCTCTCCTCGTTTCACACGCTCTCTCGCTGGTCAGACAGAGCGAGAGAGAGTGTGAAACGAGGAGAGCGCGCGCCGTTTTGGCATCACTAATTTCAACTATTTTTTCCAGATCACGATTCCCTCATGCGCACTTATCGCTCCCTTAGGACATCAGCTGGGCGCGATGCTTCTACGGCTCGATTCCATTCCTGTTGGTAAGAGATGCAAATGAGATTCAAGACAAAATTATTGCTAATAATAATTTACATCTATTTTGAAATAATGCAATAGGTAGTGTGGTATATGTAAGTTGATTCCGTTAAGACCTTCTCGCTTGCGAATTTTCACTGGTCAATTCTCATGCCGTGCTGAACTCGCTGACGATACTGCTCCGCTCAAGATACTACATGAAGATGCTCGCCATACCATTCACGTATTGCTTCCACCACATTGTTCAAGTAAGAGGAATATTACGATTTCATTAACGCGAATCGAATAGTGTTTACGAAAATATGACACTCATGGAGCAACGGAGCGATATTACGAGCCAAGATACGCTCTTGATACTCACTATACTGCACACGGCACTAGAGTTCGAGAAACGATACCACGCTCTCTTCATTCTACACACTCTCTCGAACGGTCGATCAGTGAGAGAATGTGTAAAATGAAAAGACCGTGGTATCATTTCTCGAACTGCACACGGCACGGTAACACTTTCTTGCAGGCTCTCCGGGACGGATTTGGCAGCTCACACGCGAGCAGTCTAGCTCCTTCCCACGAACGGTCAAGATCTGGAGATGTCTCGGCACAGTTCGAAGTATCGCCGAACTCGATGCCACCGCAACCTCTGCCGTCGAACACAAACATCCCGCACCCTCAACCATCGCAAGCAGCACGAAGTTCCCAACAAGTACGACAGTCTGATTATCAAGGAATGGACGTATCGGAGCTCGCTCCACAAATATCAGGCAATGACCCATCAATTGCAGACAATACCTAACTTTAACGATAAAGTTTACTAGACAAGTGAGCAAGGATGTACACCATATTTATACATTTATAAAAATCGAACCAATAGTGTGTAGTTACTATGGTATTATCACTCATGATGTTTTGTTCATGAATGGTTTAATGATCCCATTGATAACGAATGAAAGCCCGTCTTGATCTCTGAGGAATGTCACTCTTGCTTATCGCTTAGACTCCGATGCCCAGATAACATGATGTACTCTGCACAGAAAAATTGTTGATACACGCTTCTTCAAGTTTTTTCTCATCCTCTCCATTTCCACCCTTTTTATGCATTACTGCATACAGAAATATCGTAACGTCTGTCTGTCTATCTGTCTGTCTGTCTGTCTGTCTCTCTGTCTGTCTGTCTGTCTGTCTTCGGGACTTTTGATCGTAGGAGGCAATATGTGAGGACAGGTGAACTTAAATGCCATATACTATTAGGTTGATGCAAAAGTTTCTTTCTTTTTTCTGAAAGGAATATTTTAGCTTCCCCAGTTCTTTCCATTTGATCAATCAACTATTCACTGTTGATACCGGCATTAGTCTACTCTATAACGGGCACTATGTTGATCCAATTTGATCGGCGAGAATAATACAGCTTAATTGGGAAGTAATCGAACCAGGTCTATATTACCGACTTTTCAATCGCCCGAAGCTCCGAGGAGGAAAGTGCTGGGGCTAAATTTGACACGTTATTGTGGAGTACTATGTTTCGGTATGTAGTATGACACGACAAGAGTATTCTGCAACGAATATCATTTTTGAAACATTGGCCCAAATATAGAAATAGACTGTTTCAAAGTTTTGGAATTTCAATTAATGATCACTGTATTCTTGCGCGAAGATAGAGGGATAAATTGCGATTTATTCTGAAGTACCTTACTGTGTAAGCATGCATGCATAATTAGGAAAGGATTCGCCCGGCGGTTCATGAGCTGAATTTTTTGAAACTATGATTTTGAGACGCTGGAACACTTTTTGATGTCCGTTGTTTCCGACGCACATTCGAATGCGGATTTATTGTGTTCATCTGAAGAATCAACTCTTGTCCTAGCGCTGTTTTAATTAGCAGATCAAGTACATCACTATTATAAGAAAATCAGGACCCAAACAAAAACGTTAAAAAATTGCAGTTTTCCTATATTTCGTTTCGAAAATTTACCAGCATCTTTATGAGATACGTATATTGAAAGCAAACACACGAAAGCAATCTACTATCACGGCCATAACATATAGTTTTTAGAAAATCGTGAACGCCTACGCACGCCAGCAGAAATTTGAAAAATAAAAAAAGAAAGAAACTTTTGCATCAACCTGATACTAGTCATATGGCTTATGAAATCGATGTGGTTAGAATACGGAGCCAATACCTGCAAAAAGAACTAATGCTCCAGGTACATTCAGGAACAAGTTATTCCTATGTTCTTGTTGGTTGCAGATGGAAGTTGCATGTAATAGATTGCACCCACCCATCCAGCCAAGCTTCCCGACATTAGGTGATTGTCCTGTGCCGTCAAATTGAATGTAATTGCTGGATGAAAGTTATTTCAAATATTTATTCAAGGCCCTAATATAGAGCAATGGGTATCTAACCAAGCAATCTAGTCTAACTATTTTGCACAATTCTGCTTTCCAATTTACACGGAAACGCTGCTGGTTTCAATGCGGTCTTTATAGTCCTCTTCAGTGTCGGAACCTTCGACGGATCTACGGGCGAAATCTAAATAATTCAAATGTTCATCTGATTATGCTCAGATTTATTGTTTAAGTTTTCAAGAAATTATTGAAATCGTACGTTGAATCGATGAACAAGATTAGCGAAAAAGAGGTACAGCTCCATCCTCGCGAGTCCCTCTCCTGTAAATCTCGAAAAATAATTCCATAGTCTCCATAATCTATGCATTTTCTAACTACTCAACCTGTCGATAGAGTGGGGATTAAAATGATTTTTTTCAACAAAAAAACGAAAAATTTTCTGAATTTCGAACTGTACTCGCCTGGACACTGTCGTTTGCCGACGGAGAAGGGCATGAAATGCTTGAAGCTCTTCAGCTTCCCGTGTTCGTCGATGAATCTCTCCGGACGGAAGGAGCCGGGGTCAGGGAAGATCTGAACAATGTTATTCGTCTATGGACCGCGTATTCCCCATGTGGTTTTCTAGGACCTGGATAAAAGTGATGATCAGTAAGTAGGCATTTTAAAGGATATGAATGAAATATCACGCCATTCACGAGAGAATCGAGCTAGAATTGCAATTCTTGGGAATGAAGGTGAAATCGTGAAATGAGTTATAACCGGTTTTGGCCACCCTGAGACATGCCTGAGTGACCCCTGAAGTATTAAAGTGCACACTTCATTTTGGAGCTCGCTACGTAGTGCCGGATACCGGCATCACTCACTTTGAGAGCTGTTTTCGTGGATACGGTGAAAGATAGGTCAAAATTGACCTCTGAGTGACCCAACCTCATTTTTCGAGCTCTATCGAACTATCCAAAACATTTTCTCTAAAACTCATTTTCAACAGTGGGACACTTCAGGCCAATTTTCTCAAAAATGTAGGTGAAGATGCAGCTCAAATTTTCACGATAGATGCAGCTCAGCGAGCGCTTTCCAATGAGCGGTTTGCGAAAAATATACGAACACTCCTGTGAGAGTTTTGCCCTTTTAACTTCGTCTGGATCGTTTGAAATTTCTTTTTCAACAGAAGATTTCAATAGAACCTCGTTCATTTTCGACCGCGCTCTTCAAAAAGTGCGGTGTGAAATAAAATCTTCTGTTGAAAAGAAATTTCAAACGATCCAGACGAAGTTAAAAGGGCAAAACTCTCACAGGAGTGTTCGTATATTTTGCGCAAACCACTCATTTCAAAGCGCTCGCTGAGCTGCATCTATTGTGAAAATTTGAGCTGCATCTTCACCTACATTTTTGAGAAAATTGGCCTGAAGTGTACCACACGAAAATGGTTGAGATAGTTCGATAGAGCTCGAAAAATGAGTTGGGGTCACCCAGAGGTCAATTTTGACCTATCTTTCACCGTATCCAAGAAAACAGCCCTCAAAATGAGTGATGCCGGTATCCGGCACTACGTAGCAAGCTCGAAAATGAAGTGTGCACTTTAATACTTCAGGGGTCACTCAGGCATGCCTCAGGGTGGCCAAAACCGGTTATAACTCATTTCACCATTCCCAACCTCAGCTCGATTCTCTCATGAGAGGCGTGATATAATGGGGCCATACCTCTTCATCAGTCATCAGAACAGAAATCTGGGGAGCGACTGCAGTGCCTGCCTTGATGACCACACCACCAGCCTCGATGTCCTGCAAATTTGAGGATTTCGCATTACAATTCTCTAAACCACGCTTACCTTAGTAGTTTTCCTAAGGAGATTCTGCGGCACGATGTTCGCCCATCTTTGAACTTCCTTAAACAAAAATATGAAATGATCTCCAACGTAGACTCCTTACGCTGATGAATGCATTGAGATAGTGAAGATCACCCTTGTCGTTCGTCGTGATGATTCGGTCACTGCCGATTACCCGATCGAATTCGTCATGAAGTTTCTTCTGGATCTGAAAATTGCGTGCTTACAATTTGCAATTATCTTAATTATTTAATTGCGAAATTATGAATTTTTGATTTTCTATAACTTTTACCTCCGGATAATTCAGGAGCAGCGCCGTGCCCCATGCCATCGTTGAGGCAGTAGTTTCCAATCCGGCCAACCACAGATCCAGGCAGACATTGACGAACTGTTTCTCACTAAATACGAGTTGTGGAAGATCATTTCTCTTTCAATTACTGGAATGAGGTGGTCGGATCATCCTTCAACTTGTGCATCTCCTTGAGGTAAGCATCGCAGAAGTCATTGCAATCGTCGCTCGAGTAGTCGATGACATCACGATGAGCTTTGATCTATTGAATATCTAGATGTTATTTCGAATATTTGATCTTTCCGGCCTAGTTGGAAAGCACTAGAGTTCGAAATAGGGGTCGTCCTCTCTACATTTTTCCCACTCTCTATACAGGTTGAATTGCGCGTGAGTGGATAGAATGAAGAGAGAGACACTTTCTCAAACTCTTTCAATCACTCACTTTCTCTCCGAAGAACTCGAACAGCTCATCGCGTACTTTCCACATCAAGTCGAATTTGCGATTGATGATGGGTACGTGCTTCCTGCAATATTAATTGTTCGAAAAAAAAATTATCTCCTAAAAATAATACTCTTTCCGCAATATTTGAATAAAGCCAGGCGAGTGAATCTCGATTTCGACCTAAAGGACCCAAATTAAAGTGACTAACACGAGCCACTGTGGCATCCAAAAGAACGCGATGACAATCGGGTTTCTCAATTCTTCATTCTGCTTATCAAGCATCTTCCTCACGCGGTAAAATTCGCCCTCGTGTTCCTGAAAATGCAGTAATATTTTAAATTGAAATTTTATCTCAAAATTGGTTTTTACCTTATCAAATCGATATCCGAACAGAACGAGATTGATCACGCTCGCAACAGTCTTCTCTGTGTATTTGATAGGCCAGGCGGATCCGGTCTTCTTGCACTCCTCTTCCAGCTCTTCCAGCAGAGTGTGCGCTTCGTCGAGAATCTGAATCAAAATTTCGATTTTTGTGATTTTCACAGCAACGGAATAAAAGTAGGATAAGGCGCAGCAGCTCTGCGATTTTACAGTCACCAGTATACGACTACATTAGGTGATGCAGTTCGGCAATGCCGACTGCGCTAAGCCTACGGAATAATTGAATAACTCGAAGCAAAGTGACGCGAAATCGTCAAAAGTTGTTTACATTTGAATTAGTACCTGCTCCTGCATTCGTTCCTTGCCCAGTCCGAAGTCTCGCAGAGTATGAAGGGTGAAGCGACGCTGCTCCCTCCAAACTTGCCCGCTCGTTTCGACGATTCCGTAATTGCCTCCTGAAGATGTCGATGATGAGCATATTTTGCAATTCGCTTTAACGCACAAATCTTTTTTTTTCGCGCGTACATTCATCAAAAGTGGAAAGTCTTCTCTCAGTAAGTAGATGTGGAACCAAAGTAAAGGGAATGTCATGAGTTATTATACTTCGGCACTCAGAAGAACGCAGTTTACTCACCTCTGTATTTCTCGGTCAGATTTCCGAAAGGCGCCCTGTCAGCGAAGTAGTCTCCGTCTTGCACGAACAATTGCTAGAAGCAAGCACAGTTACTCTTATTCATGTCTCGATTCATCGAGAAACAGCTATACGAATTGCTCAGATGAACCGAAACGAATCGGAACAATGATATTGTAGTATTATTTACCACTGATAGATTGCATTGGAAAACATTTTCGTGCATAACATGAAATTAGACATGGCACTAATCACGCTCACCTGAACTAGATTTATCTCGTTCACAGTGACGATTGGGTATGGGCCCATCCAATACGTGTATATTGGACCTGAAAATGCTATCATTTTTTAAAAATAATTTAAATTTAATTTTAATTTGCAAACGAGCTCTTGCAAAGGGTCTCACCGTATTGCTTCTTCCATTTCTGATATGTCTCGGTTCCGGGGAAATTGATCATGATTGAGAGTATGTTTCCGAGAATAGGAAGTGGCGTAGGGCCTGCAAGATCCGAAATAATTATTGATTTTCCTATCAAGAGTAACAAAACTGCTTACCTGGAGGAAGATTCCTCCTCTTCCAGTACATTTCATAGGCAATCCATACCACTAGCAGCGTGGAGATGAGTATCCAGAACATTTTTCTCAAAAATGCGTAGAAATAGCCTCTGGAAAAACGAAAATTGAGCTATTTTCAGAAAGCGCGTGCGTAAAAAATGAACAGGGCCAGTTGTCAACACTGGCCGATCGCTCTCTGCTATTTGTAGGGTGGTCGGCGCGATCCTCCCTCTCCACTATTCTCCCCTTCTCTCGTCTTCCCTTCCTTCTCTGCTATCGCGAGAGAGCTCCTTGTGAAATGGGAAAGTGTAGAATCGGCCGCTCCGAGTGGGTTAGTTTGTAGTCGGCCGGCTGACTGAGTAATGGATGCGTACACAAAATGAATCTTCAATCTTTCCACTTCGGGTACGATGAAAGAGTTCAGAAGACATTCTTGGATGCAACTTGATAGACATTGCACATCGGAAAAGTTAAAGCGGAATTGGTAATTGAATATGCCTTATCTGCAAGGAGACAAAGAATACTACTTTTCCCCGAAATTCGTCAACATTGACCAGCGTAAGTTTAACTTTTTTTCTGGTCTATCCTATCCAAAGTAAAGGCAGTTCAAGTGCCATCAACTGTACATCAGTCAGTTCTGAAAATTTCTGGAAATGTTTGCCATCTCCTGTTTTCAGTCATATAATTACTGAATAATTTTTAATTTTCCGTATTACGTTTTCTGCTAGTCTGGAAAACTCCACTTTCCACTAATCTTGCAGTACGAAATAAACAATTTGATAAGCGAGATAACGTGGTGTTTGTGCTCTGTTAGTGATCTGAACTTTCTAACAATATTATATTATCGAATAGTGCCATGACTTTCCGTAAAAGGCTCGTTTAGTTCACAACCCTCATCCCACTCCTTTGTTGCCTAGTTGTGGCATCGTATCTCTTTGTATTCGTTGCTTACGTTTCATAATCTATTTTCTTGCGCCCGATAACATGATAAATTATTACTTAACTTCGACTCGACAGAAATAAATGTTGATCGCCCGTCCCACTCGCGCCTTCTATAACCCTGAGAACGTTCGATACTCTCTGGAGAAAGTGAGGATGGGAAACAAGTCAATGTGGAATAGACTGTTGGATGTGGAATAGTTTGTAGCACACTAGCACACTGATAGGCGGATTGTGCCAGGCAAATGATAAAGACGTAACGTCAACCAAAATTTGGTCAACGCTATCACGATTTATACATCAAAATTGGCACGTAATTGCATATCTCTGATTCTTCAACGGTAACAAAATGTGTATTTCTTTTCAAATACTTTATCAATTAGTTCAGAAGACTACAATGAACAAAAGGGGGTAGCTGTATCATAATACCAGTGAGAGCGAGAACGCTTGAGGTAATTGGGAATCAAATGTTTTGCTGGAGATGAACAGGAAAGCGGGGGAGAGGGAGAGGTCAGATACCGTCTCAACCGAGAGAGCAAAAGTGAACAAATATAATACTACGTCAGCACAATTGGTAACTCGCACAGCCTGTAGCGCAACGATGACATCAGTAACCGTGAGGGTTGACAACGATGGGGGGGAAATCAGGACCTCGTTAGATCTACCTGAATATGATGAAACCCGTGAAGGATGGAATGGGTATCACAGATATCACAAGGATAGACGCGCTCGTTTCTCTGCATTGGCTCGGGCCGCGCGGGACATTTTCCGCTTATTGACAGTCATGGTGATCTCTGGTTGCTTCTCCAGCTGCGGCTGCAGGTTCTCTCCTGCAGCAGCTGCAGCGGCTGCATCCTGCTCGAAGGGCGGCGGGGTGGAGACGGAGGAGGTGGAGGTGGAGTGGGAGAGGGAGGGTGAGGGATCGCGAGAGGGCGGAGGCGTGAGCAGATTGTAGATCTCGTGATCGGATGGGGCCTGCAGAGGAACGGTAAATATGCTTAGTATAATCTACTGTATAAATTCCAAATTCCGTAGGTCGAAGATCGGCTGCTTTCTACAGTACAAATTTCACGAAATGCAGTTGTCATTGAAAATACTCATGATTCGATGATTTTGGGCATAAATAATGATTGAGAGGCAATCTATCTCACATTGATGATGGTCAGAGATTCGAGAGTCGGCTCGAGTGGATGTCCCTCTTCTTTTAGGTACTGAATTGCCTCGAGGAACTCTGAAATGTGCTAATTTAGCGATTTTTTAGATTTTGAAGATAGCGCGACGGCCTTTTTTATAGCGAAAACTGACTTTTCCTATCTTTGAAGTTCATCGTCTTGTACTGGAGAAAGTAGGCGACGACGTAGTGCGAGAGTGGCTCGAGTTCGATGTTCTTCGACGGCTTCATAGGGGCACCGTGCCTGAAAGAATACTAAATAATTCACTAAATCTAGATAAATCAGCGCATTTTCAATGGTTGATCGTGCAATTTGTCCCTCTTTCCAAGTTGCAGGTCAATAGTTCACTTGCACTATTCTAACTCTAGTGATTTATTGATAGGCAGGTGACACCGTTTCTCTTGTTTACAAAAGGGAAAGTAATTGCTAATTTTATGGCCCGGAGTTCGCAGCACGAAACGTATTGAGGTTTCCTGCACTCAATACTTTCTATTCCCGGCTGAAGAGAGAGGAAAGCCCTTGACACCCCCATGAGCCGGGGGTCTCTCCTTATCCTAACGCGCGATCGACTCTCACTTTTCCAATCGATTCCCAATCGGTTATCAGATAAGGCAATTCACGAAGCGAGCGTCAGTCACTGATCTCGACTGAGATAGCCTGACCAGATTACCCACTCGATTCGAGCCACTAGTGTTCTTTAAATTGATAAGGTCACGCTGCCCTCGTGGCTGGTTCGAATGGGAATGAGATGAGGGAGAAGGAATGTGAATGCAATCCGGAGAAGGTCAGCTTCCAACATTTCTGATAAGGTGACGAAACTCACTTTGCCAGGACTTTGAGGACGTTGGCAGAGGCGAAATTAGCGTAGCACTGATCGACGAGAACTCTCGTGGCATTCATCTGGTGGTCCGTCTGAATTTTAGATTTAGACCGATGATCTCCTTTCTTCCCCATTACTAATCCCTCCCGTTGCCTATCAGTGTGCGCTAACCGCCGGAAACTTCGCTGCACGTGCATAAAAGTTCAGTGAGGAGAAGTGGACGGAACTCCTCTGACTCAAGCGGCCTAACCCTTAGTCATCAAAGGGCCCCGCTCGACCTCTAGAGAGAGTGCGGACGATTATAATCAAAAGTGAGCAGGTGCTCTGTTTTTGAGCCGCTTCTGACACTATTCGATTGTTCGCTTGTTAGTGATTAGAGCTTGAGAAACAACAACTCTCTTCGTACTCTCTATCAAGCAGTCTAAAGAGTATGCGGAATGAGGATGCGATTAACCAAATTTCGAACTCTGAAGTATTTCATCGCTCTCTTGTTCGTGATCTCTCTTTTCGACGACTTTTGGGAGAATGATAGAGTGAGCGGAGCGACTGTGTCTGTGTGTACGAGCGCGAGCGTGTGTGCCAAACAGGCTCACATGATATTGATGAGAAACCGAGAATGATATGATAACAAAATGCGGGAGCCGATCCTGGACCCCTTGCGAAACGTCCCCAGGAAATTCTCGAAAATAGAGATCAAGAACGAAAGAGCGATTGGATTCAGAGTAGAGTTCGAACTTCACTCTTTAGACCGATTGAGAGAGTGTACCAAGAGTTGTTGTTTCAAGAGCTGGCAAACGCTGATCACAATGGGAAACTCACAATGAGCTTGTCGACCTTCCAGAAGTCATCGTACTTGAGCAGATTGCTGATGGTCCAGTTCTTGCGAATGGATGATAGGGATGACATGTCACGGGCTGGATAGGGTGCAACCGAGGACGGCGGGGATTGGGCTGAACAGCCCGGAAGCGTGGACGGATCCGTGGCCAGGGGAGAGGCGCTTTTCCAGTCTCGACGAGTTCTCATGATTGGAAGGAGTGTTAATGACCTGCAGAGGATGTGTGGTAAACGGGCGACGCCTGCGGGGGTACAGTCAATGAGAGATAGCGAGAGAGAGGCAGAGAGACGGGGAACAATCGCGATCCCTTGTGTGCGTATGTTTCGTCAGGGAGAGAGAGTGAGGAGAGAGAGGCACGGGGAGAGGAGAGAGGATGGAAGGGATGAGAGCACCGGGCGCCAGGTAGGTTGTGCAACTATCAAGTACGGAACTACGAAGATGATCAGCCGGATTTGACCAGAACAATATCATATTCTAAACAGTGGAACTTCGCTTAAATCAATCAAATAAAAATTCTACAAGCGAGTTCAGCGTTCTATAGGCTGGCAGGAAATGTGTGTTGCACCACTCAACGATTGATGCGTCAAGTGATCAGCTGCTGGTTCCCTGTGACACCACCAATCTTCTGACGAGAGAGAGAGAGAGAGAGAGAGAGAGAGAGAGAGAGAGAGAGAAGGCGAAAGACACGTGCGTCCACCTATCACAGCTGTCCTTTGGAAAAGTGAACCCCTGAGTCAGTGCGAGAGAGAGAGAGGGACACGCATATACCGTTCGAGGCCGCAATTAGACACCCGATTGGGGGCATTATTGAACTACTTACTCTCGATCGGCACTGGAGTTAAAGATAATCTGCCACTGACGCATTTTAGCTACGTACGTTTTCCTACAGAAATTGCATGAGTAATGAGTGGAGATAGGGGCGGAGTCAGAGAGAAATCATATCACACGATGGCTTTCATAAGAAGAAACTAGATGGACTGCGCGCATATCAGTACCTCGATTCATTCGACCAATCGACGCTCTTCGAACTAGGCAAACACACCACGCGCGCGCGCCTGTGTAAGAGGGAAGGCTCTAATACTCTCGCGACACATTTTGAAATCCGATCGAGCCTTTCTTGTCAGGAGGCACGAGGAGCAAAACCGGTCAAATCACCCTCTGAGAGAAGGGCGCGTATCTCCCCTGAACTGATAAGGTCAGCGCGCAGTTCCGCCTCTTCTAGCCACAGGCACCGCGAAAAGAGCGAGGCTATAAGAGGAGGGGGGGAGGAGGCCCATTGCTGCTACCCTCCCCTACCCCATTCGAGACCGGGTCACTCAGAGAAGAGGCAGATTGGGCGAGAGAGGGGGAGGGGAAGGAGGGGAGAGGGTGATCTATCGGATTAAAGGAGGCGAACGAAAGGTGAGGAGGAACACATGATGTGTACTTATAGTGATAGGGAGAGTGGAGGAAGTTCGGATGCAAAGGGTCATGAGGTTCAAAGGTAGCAGTCCTGGATTGGGAGTCCGAATCGATTGCCCCCTTCGTCAGTTGATTTGATGAGATCAGACGGGGACAGACAGGGGCGTACTTTGGAAAGACCAGTACACTCTCGCTGTAGATAAAACACAGTAATAAGTGCTCTCAACTGCTTCCCAACTCGCCTTAGCACGCGCAAGAAAGTGAAAAGACGCAGGATGAGTGAGGAGAGAGCGGGGAGAGGCGGGATATATATTGGATGACCAGAGGAGTCAAAACTGATTGTCCCTTCCCCCCCTCTGCATCTTCTTCTCGCGCGAATGGTCATAGACGTTGATTCATCAAGGCCCCATCCCCTCCTTCTCCTTCCCAGGTTTTTCCTATTGGAAAAGGAGAAGACCCGGAAGAAAAGTGCGTTGCACGCCTACCCTCTGGGCAGAATTTATCCACTACTGGTAATGGGAAAAGAAGTGCGACAAGTAGTACGAGAAGTACCAGGTAGTATGCAAATAACAAATGGAGAATGAGAAGGAACAAAGCAATCATATTCCCTTATGCGTCAGAGAGAACCAATGGTCATCCCTAATCGAAACCATCACTCGGGAAAAGGAGAAAGAGAGGGAGCGATGCAATGTTGTGTGCTCAACGGGGGGTACGTCACTGTTTTTCGTTGCTGTCTCTTCTAATACTGCACCAAATGCGTGTGTTCCCTAGCGCCCAACTACCTCGTCTAGAAGAAGACCGCTAGTAGCCAAAAGCTGTAAAAGTGGTGAACCGAGTAGGATGTAATGTACGGGTCAGGAAGGAGATGAAGAGAGAGAGAGATCGGCCAGATAAGCAAATGGAGTGCGCTCATGTTGCTGCTATCTACCTCCCTTTTTCATACAGCGAAAAGTGAGAAAATGAGAGGGAAGAAGAGTCAGTGAATCCCCGAGAGGGCCAAAAAGTGCAGAAGTGAACCGGATACTGGAAGAGAGAGAGAGACGATAAATCAGCGCGAGAACACCCGTGTGTACAAATGTCTACGCAAAGCAAACGCGTTTATTGGATCATTGCCAGCATTCCGGGGGAATGACAAAGTGGAAAATGCCACAATTTAACTCAATGAAATTCGGCAATAGTGATTGCCTAAGAAATTAAGCCTATTCATGTGTTCGGAATGTGGAAAGGTGAAATTGAATGCGCATTAAGAATAGTTACTGCAAATCCAGACTCATCATAGTAAAAGAAATTGCATCATTGTAGTTTGTGAATTTTGCACTTGACGGTAAATGCGCTGTTTCCGTGAGGAAGGAAGCAAGAGAAAAACAATAAAGGACATTCATAGAGGAGGAAGAGAGAATTCGAAGAACGAAAGAACGGGAGTTCTTCACTAAAGGGAATTGACTGACTAACAATTTTATTCAATCGGCAAATAGTGAACCAATGTACACAAAAATAGGTTAAAATTATGGCACCAATGATACGTGCACTGCCACAATTTAAAAAATAAAAAAAACTATTCCAGTAGGGTACAAAGTCCGTTCAAAGTTTCAAAACGGTTTTATAAGTTTGAGAAAAATCAGCAAAAAGCAACTTCCCATGCCGGGAATCGAACCCGGGCCGCCTGGGTGAAAACCAGAAATCCTAACCACTAGACCACATGGGAGGACAAGGGGTTGGGGACAGAGGCGACACTAGTGCACGCACGCTCTCTACACATAGAACGCCAGCTCCAATTCGAGATCCCCTCGCATTTACCCCCCCCCCCTCCTGCAGTGAGAGATCCTGAAGAATACTCAATATGCTTGCAATCACGGAGCAGCGTAAATATCCCCGCATAAAAGAAAAGCTATAAATGAGAGATTAGCTAGAATTGGCTTACGGGACCAGTACAGTTCTCTCATCAACAAACGGCAGTAAGAATGGGGAGTAGGAGGTGGAGGAAAGAGTGAAAGTCTCATCGGTCGAGGGAGGCGGGGAGGGAGGGGGGAAAGCGGCGTGTTCAACAGTACACAACAGCCCCCCTTTCCCGGAAGGAGCGAAGAGCAAAAACATCGAAGAGCGAAGCTCGGTCTGTGAACACCGGAGAGTAGAGGGAGTTTGGCCCTTCTGGGGAGGATAATTCCATGCAAGTCTGGCATGATAAAATAGTAAGCAAATCGAGTAGGGAACGCAGTCAGAATGGGAAAGTGAATGTTGGTGGGGGGGGGGGGGGTCGGGTTGAAGATCAAAGGGGCTACTCTTGAGAGGCTAATGCGTGAAACAAACAGTGGAGGGAAGAAAGGGAAAGAGATGCCAGGGGGAATTTGCAAGCACACTGACGACTTCAATGGAGAATTGCAAGGATACACTTGTTTTGATTACCACGTTGACTGTGTTTCCCCTCTCGAGTAGTGAATTCAGCGAGGGTGGACGGCATAGGCTGAGATAGTATCGCCCCGTCCCATCTCCCCATCCTCTTCTCTCCCCTCCTCACGCCCACTGTTCAAGGATCGGCCCAACTGGCACGAGTTGCAAGCTCTCTCTCTCTCTGTGTATGATGGGATGAAAACGATCTAGAGAATGTAGAATGGAACGATGATTACTCGCATTTCCAACTCTATTAGCGACCTTCTTCGAAACTTAGCCTTTCCCAGGAAGGATTCGCTAAAATCCACCCAGTCTCTAGCGATCTTCTCGCCGAGTTTAGGGCCCCAATGCACGTGGGACGATAAAAATTCTCGCGCACTCGAGACAATCATACAGAATACATGCGAACTAGGAAATCCCCGGAACGAGAGGAAAACGTGGAGAGGAGAGATGTAAATAATAGTACGAACGACTGGTACCAGCTATACCTGGCAGCAGTGGTGTTCCCAGCGGTCTAGTAAAAGGGCAGTCTCCTCCCATTCTTTCGCTGAGCGCGTGCACTTTTCGGAAATGAAGTGAAAGAGCGGGAGTGAATTGAGTAGGAGAACACCCGAGAAGAAGCCTTCCCTTACAGTCTCCAATGCATAACTGAGAGCGGCGGCACTGAGAAATTATGCTTGACGGAGAGAGGTACAGTCTCTCTCTGCTGCCTCTTCATTCTCATCCCACCTCGCGCGTGTGCTCTCTCTCTCTCTCTCTCTCTCTCTCTCTCTCTCTCTCTCTCTCTCTCTCTCTCTCTCTTCCATACCATCCGAAACAGGAAATATGGTTGAGAAGGGGGGTGAGAGGGGAATGAGCGGAGAAAGAAGGAAAGCACAGAGGCGATCAGAGGGAAGAAGCGACAATCCTAGATATGGCCGGGGCGCATATAAGTGTATCTTCTTCCCCTTTGCACATTGACGCAATAGTGAGCACTATAAGATCGCAGTGGCGATGTGTGCTCAATATTTGCGAAGCTGTCCAAACCATCTGTTTTGTGTTTGCGGGGCGAGAGGAGGATTACCCTCTCTCACTCTATCTCTCGCTCGTAAAAGAAGTGATGATACTGTGAGGCGGAAAACAACGACGACCTCGAGCACATCGGAGATCATCACATGGAGGAAGAGGAACCGAGGGGATTAAGGACATGTTATGGTCAAATCTAGCTGTTATTATTAAATTTTCGCCGTTCAAAGAGCGTCATCCCCCCCAGGAGACCAATAGCATGGAATCGTTTGAAAGTGATGTCCCGAGGTAATCGCTCCTCCCCACTTGAGTCTTTCGGTGGCACCTCTCGTACCATGCGATTGGTGGATAAAGGAACCGCCGGCTTACAAGAGAAAGAGGAGAGAAGAGGAAGAATGAGAGGAAGATAAGCAAGAGAGTCACTCAACGTGACCAGTCAAAAAACATCAACAATCAGACGGCGAGACGCCCGATTTTTGCTGGGGGGACTCAAAGTATGGTGTTTGAACCCAGCCCTTGTATGCAAACCGCGGTTGAGAGAACGCATTCAAAGCATGAAATTGTGCCTAATCTCAAAGGGATCTGTTACAGGGAACGAGTAGGCGCAACTTGACGGCTTAGTGGTCAGTGCACTGATCAATGACCTCTCGCGCCGTCTATTACGGCCCATCTTACTGAGTGACTCGGAAAGCGCGAGAGAGAAGGGACTAAACACCAGCTGTTCTCACATGTAGATAGCACGAAGAGTCTGAGAGGAGACAATCGCGGACAATCGAGAGAGAGAATGAGGAAGAGGGGAGGATAGGGGGATTGAGGATTATAAGGCTATGTATATTAGCTCGTTAACGACTGCACTTTCCGACTTCCATGCCCAGAATTACAGTGCATTCTTGGTGATCGGACTTCGCAGTAAAGCGTATTTGTTCATAGTATTCCGAGCTGCTAGAAATTTTGAAAAGATGCTTCTTGAAAAGAAACATTACAGCCGAGAATGGCAGACCACTTGTCACATGCTAATACGGATTTATGATGACGTCATGCATTAGGGTTGTTTCGGGACCGAGAGCAGATGAGTGGGTTCTTCGGATTATTCGGATATTAGTCAGCCGCTCTACATTATGAGGATACGCATGAGTATATCGCTCTTTCAATAGCAGGGCAAAGACATTTCACATTCGTTGTGAATGCATTGCTTTTCTCATACTTCCATGATTAGATATGTTGGGAATGTTATTTGCGCGGATTTCGGTCTCCAGAGTGCATGTGTAGGTCACGCACGATAGTTTCTAAGCGGAGAAGCTCGAGTGCTTTCCATTGTGAGTACTGTGTCGCAGTCAGTAAACAACCACCCTCGGGGGAAGGAAGAAAAAAGAGAGAACGAGCGAGTCTGGGGTATAAGACGAGAAAACAGTTACTCGATTGAGGAAAGCGCATGGATGGGAAGGAGGGAGAAACGACAACCTTAATAGTAGAACTTGGTCTGTGAATCACCGAGATGTGTGAATCCATTTCATCAAAGATATTTGATGTCGTGATTCATGCTAGTTAGTATCCTGACTTAATGTTTATATGGTTGGTAGTCGTAATTAGATCATGCAGGTGACTAGGCATTGTGAAATGCGGGCAGTCCAGGCTGAATACACTCAATTCGACACTGGCCTAGCAGTGTTCTCTCAACAAAGCCCAGTCTCGAAGACGATATGTACCTTTACCTTTTTCCTAGAATCACAGGAGAAGTGTTGGCTGATAATCTTGCAAAGACAGTCCAGGCTGAATACACTCAATTCGACACTGGCCTAGCAGTGTTCTCTCAACAAAGCCCAGTCTCGAAGATGATATGTACCTTTACCCTTTTTTCCTAGAATCACAGGAGAAGTGTTGGCTGATAATCTTGCAAAGACAGTCCAGGCTGAATACACTCAATTCGACACTGGCCTAGCAGTGTTCTCTCAACAAAGCCCAGTCTCGAAGATGATATGTACCTTTACCCTTTTTTCCTAGAATCAGCGTGTAGACGAGAGTAAGGAATCAGGATGCAAACTTCCCGGAGTAATGCGTCAGTCAGCAGTGTTCATTGGCACTCGCTTGCAGAGAACAAACAATCAGCGCAAAGAGCGGACAAAGGAGGGAAGAAGAGGGAACGTGTGTGTGTGTGTCCAAACCAACGAGCAGAGACTTCAATTATCCCCCCATCCACCCTCAATGCCCTCTGTCTCTCTCTCTCTGTCCCTCATAAGAGTGCCCGAATGGATTAGAATACTTGATTATGCGCTTCGCTCCCTGGCTCATTACGGCCGCTTTGACCCCCCGTCAAAACTGTCAAGAGGAGAAGTGTTGGCTGATAATCTTGCAAAGATAAGGATTATGAAGCAGGAAAATTGCTTGATTGTCGATGCACAGACCGTCTGGCAGTCGCATCCCCTGCCAAATTCATGAACCGCTCCCCCACTTGAAAGACATGTGTTTTGAGGAAGTCCTCGAAAAGATTTGAAAGCGTAAATCTATGTATTTTGCAAAACATATATTCAAGAGAGGAATGAAAAAATTGAAAATATGTGAATACAATTGGATAAAAATAAAATCAAAACAGCAGATATTCTAATACCTTACACAATTTTCCTTCTTCCAAGTGCTTTTTTTCCCTGAGAACAATCAGGGCATGAGACATGCATTTATTCAACCTTTGATCGAGCGGTTTTTGCTTTCTGAGATCCGGAACTCGTGCGAATAATAATCTGATTCCAATTACACACATTTATGCATGTGCGTATTTAGAATCTGTTTGTTATTCACACAATTTTTTTGGATAACAGAAATACTGTATTTACACGACGTAACGTATCCTGGCGCCACTCACGGTTCTTCATGAAAAAATCACGATTCTTCGTGCAAAGCAAACCTTGGAATCCTAAACGGACAAGAA
Source organism: Pristionchus mayeri (assembly GCA_036245805.1). Taxonomy (NCBI): domain Eukaryota; kingdom Metazoa; phylum Nematoda; class Chromadorea; order Rhabditida; family Neodiplogasteridae; genus Pristionchus; species Pristionchus mayeri. Next base: position 44,531,401 of record BTRK01000006.1, read on the forward strand.
AATCATAACATCCCTTGTGTAATATTTATGGCCAATGCATCACTTCCTACTGTTCCCTGAATTCACTTTAGTAGGCACGAGTCGACGCAGGTAGACAAGCACACGTTGCCAATTAAGCCCCAGGATTCGCGCAAAACACTTCGAGTGGCTACCGTACCCCTGCGTTAATTGAGGTCCAGACGGAGAATAACAAGTACGTCTTTATCCGACTGCGATAAAGATAGAAGATCAAAGATCAAGAGATCAAAGATCGATTAAAATATCTTTTCTGCAATATAATATTTTCTCACGATCGGCGTAGTAGCTTCTGTCGGCGTGGCCAGCACATTGGCGGGAATACGAATAATAAGAGAGATCAGAGAATAGAAGATTCAAAACAACTGTGGGAAGGATTAGCTCTTTGGCTTTTGTTGCGTACTTTGACGACTGATTACGATTATGAGTAAAGGATAACAGAGAATGGGACGATAGTGTCTACATGAGGCGTTCGACTATCTCTATTGACTAGGCATCTAGAGTATAGAGTAAGGGGTATGCTAAGGGATGACTCGGGTAGGGAGTAGGGATTGGGACACTTTAGGGGTATCTCAAGTGAACTGTGGCTGCTCAATCGCACACGCAGCGAGTGGCGTAGAAGTTGGGAATGCTCCTCTGCACGGGCTGAATTTATTGGCTAGGCTCTCTTCAGTTTGCACGCTCTCTCGTCTCTCTGACTGGCGAGAGAGCGTGCAAAATGAAGAGAGTCAGACCATTGCTCGATTAGTCATTATCTAAAGTTTAATTAGCTTACATTTCCATTCTCATCGACGTAGATGATGTGCTGCTCCTTGAAGCTGAAATTTTAAATATTGCACCCAAAAAGGCGGAAATGCAACGAAAAGGTTATCCAGTTCGTTTGTATTCAAGCTAGATCAACTATTCATAAGTTCTTCAGAAAACCGAACAAGATCGAAAAAGTGCAGAACAAGGTAGGACAAAAAGCTGCAAATGAAAAGCTCACTCTATGGGATGACAGCATGGCTCCCTCACGAATTCGGCAATCGCCTGACGAGTGATCGTGTGCTTGTAGTCCTGAGATGGTATAGATCATCAAACGAGCATACAGACTAAAGTTCTATGATTTCATGGTCAGTTCATTCGCTGCAAAATCTAAAAACTTGACATGGTAAAATTCAAACACGGTATCACGATTTTGAGCTGTAATGCTGACATTGTGGTTGAAGCCGGTGCAGTGGCCACGGCAGACGACGGAGTGAAACTTCAACGGAGCGATGATGTTGGAGATGTTCAGCTCCTGAGAAGGGAAACATCCTGGTTCATTCATAATATAATCATCGTAGTATGGATGTTTACGTCTGAACTACCCATGAGCTAAGTTAAAAATTGGAGAGATTGTAGTAGCAAAATCTGATGTTTTTTTCCGATGTTCCGGCGATGTTTGGAGCCGATTAGGGCAGAGTTCCTTTGTTGGGGCTAGAGGATGGGTTTTTGGCGCGACTGGAATGTCCAGCCATGGAAACCCTTGTATCTGCAGGGCAATTTGACCAAAGAAGGGGCGATTGTAGTCAACACGCTGTCGCTCTCAAGAGTTATCTCTTCAGAATGGATGCTTGTCTGCATATTTTTGACCCTACTGTAGACGACTACCTCATGATATTGAAAAAAGTTAGTTAAAAGTTAAAAGTTAGATTTGAATCCTTGTACGATTCTGGAAACTACCATGAAATAACAAAATGCATAGAAGGAGGTAGGCTTACAGTCCACGTGAAGTCCTGGATGTTGGGGCAGCAATCGGTCTGGCCCTTCTCGCACTGATTGGGCAATAGACCCATCTTGGAGGGCTGCGCACGCTTGTGGCGACGGCGCTTCGCTTCCAGATTCGCCGACGCGAACTGCATCTCTATCGCCACTGCCTGCAATCGATAATGATTAATAGCTAATTAATAAATTTAGCGCTTAGTCTATTCTGCATGAGGCAATGTCTGCCCCCAGGAGAGCCGGGTATATTAGAAAATCGGGAATGTGGATTGTATCATAGAAACTTTCTACTTCTATCACGAAGTTTTTCAGCAACGCTCACCATGTGCGGTTCGTATCCGTCTCTGCCCTTCATCACCAGCAAGTCGTGTCCTCCGGGCACTTTGGCAGACAATTTCAGCGTGAGCACGGTGCGCAATTCGTTCTTTGCTAGCAGTACTGCTCTAAAAGTCATTCGATGTTGATAAACAAAAGTTGCAAGTCGCAAATCATCACACGCTCCTCATTCCATTCCTGGCGAATTTAGATCGCATCGAAAACTAATCTTCACATTTATCTATCGAAGATACCTTTGCAGAAGTTTAGCGTCCAGAGGAACGATGTAGCGTTTGGATGGAGCATTCGGTACGATGAGCGAGACATTGGCCAGTTCGAAGTTGGACTAGAGGTAAAAGTTCAGGTATTCCCATGACTCATACCCGGGAACAAGTCACCCTCTCTCCATTCTCTACTCCAGATGCGGGGTCCTAACTCGCCACTATGTCGGATGATTACTATGACGTCACGCCACCTTTGATCTATCATATACGGCATGACGTCATAATTCTCATCCGACCCAGTGCTCCTGACTCTAGTGTGCAGCCATGTGCTGGCTCACCTCATCTCTCACGAGGAAATGGAGCTTCTTTGCCTTGACATCAGAGGCCCTTGAAAAAATCATCGGTTTTCCTCTCGCCAATCGTAAGATTACTCACGTTTGAAGGAAGACGATGAGCCTCGCGGATTCGATACGACCATTAACCGCACGTGCACCAATCACGAAGGATACCGTATCGCTGTTCGCCCCTGAATCAGGCATGATATGTGCAAACCTAATATCCTTCTAAGCGGCTGTCTCAACATTGCATATGAGAGACCGTCTGAGAAAATTTACCAGAGGCCGTACAGCAAAAAATGCAATTTCCGATAAAATTGTCCCTAGGGGTAACTTTTCATGTAGAGTTCGAAAATCGACCTTAGAAAGCCGCATCTCCAACCCCTCATTTCCTATGTTGCATTGCATCTGAGCGGTCGGTTTTTGTAAATCGTGAACGGTCGCTCCAAACTCCATACATGTAGAGTAATTCTTAAAGATCTCGACGAGATAAGCATTTTTCTTGTTGTAAGTGAAGGGCTATCTCATCTTTGAAAAAAGATCTGACCATTTGAATGCTGAAAAAAATCATCATAAATTTGGATGCCATGATTATTCGCTTTTTTATTCTTTCATTCGATTCCTCGTTGAAAAGTACCCCTAGGGTTTTATTTTCATGGAAAATTTCGTTCCTGTAAAGGGTCCGCCAAGATGCCGAAATAACACGTATTCCATGTTTTTGCCAATATATGGAGTTCTAAGCCGCGCCGATGTGAACCAAGATTAAATCTACCTGGTGTATGACTACACTAAGCTAGAGTAATAATAAAAATACGCTATCTCAATTTTGAAAAAAATCGTTTTTTTCATGTCGATTTTGCCCATGTTTAGGCGCATTCAACGTTTCCTTTTCAATCCCAATTCCTAATTTTCTTTGCAAAACTAGTAGTACGCATGGATGTAAGTCAGAAAATATTAAACATACGGCCATCAGCTATAAGTTAGTTAGGCCATCAGCTATAAGTTAGTTAAGTTAGTTTTGGACACATGAAAATTTTTTTTTTCGAAAACGACTGATATTTCGCAATAGTACATACAAGCCGATTAGTTTGGTTTTGCGAAGAATTATTATGCTAAAATCTGACAGATTCGCGTGAAACAGCGCTTGAAATTTAATTTTGTTCTTTTCCGATGCTCTCAATATTACATTGTTAAACAAACTTATGACTAACTTACTTATTGATGATGGCCCTATGTTAATATTTTCTGACTTACATCCATGCGTACTACTAGTTTTGCAAAGAAAATTAGGAATTGGGATTGAAAAGGAAAAGTTGAATGCGCCTAAACATGGGCAAAATCGACATGAAAAAATCGATTTTTTACAAAATTGAGATAGCGTATTTTTATTATTACCCTAGCTTAGTGTAGTCATACACCAGGTAGATTTAATCTTGGTTCACATCGGCGCGGCTTAGAACTCCATATATTGGCAAAAACATGGAATACGTGTTATTTCGGCATCTTGGCGGACCCTTTACAGGAACGAAATTTTCCATGAAAATAAAACCCTAGGGGTACTTTTCAACGAGGAATCGAATGAAAGAATAAAAAAGCGAATAATCATGGCATCCAAATTTATGATGATTTTTTTCAGCATTCAAATGGTCAGATCTTTTTTCAAAGATGAGATAGCCCTTCACTTACAACAAGAAAAATGCTTATCTCGTCGAGATCTTTAAGAATTACTATACATGTATGGAGTTTGGAGCGACCGTTCACGATTTACAAAAACCGACCGCTCAGATGCAGTGCAACATAGGAAATGAGGGGTTGGAGATGCGGCTTTCTAAGGTCGATTTTCGAACTCTACATGAAAAGTTACCCCTAGAAATAATTTTAGGGGAAATTCCATTTTTTGCTGCACGGCTTATAGGTAAAATTGCTCAGTTCTCTCAGAAAGTCTCTCATATCATCCATCCCCTACCGTAGCCTGCCTTCGACTTGGTACGCTACCCTCCTTTGGCCAAACCCAGTGATTCGACCTGTGGACTTTGAAGGGACTGGCACTTCCCGTCTTCGGGACTGAGCTCGAGGGGGGACTCAGCTACGCAAATGTCTATTAGGCTATTGTCACGTTTTTACCTTCTACGTCACCCAGAAATGCAGCCCCCTCGTACGCTTCTTCCTTATGGTAGAGGACGTACGCATCTTCGGACCCGTTGAACTGCGCCTGCAGCTGACGCAATCGGGCAGGAGTGACCAGCGGCTTCTGAAAAGTGCCTTAGGCAAAGATAAGGGAAAGGAAGGAACTCCGTCCAGAGATGTTACAGTGGTTAAAATACGACTAAGCTAGGAGATACAGTCCAGTGAGGCCGACTGCTAAAAGCATTACCATGCCATACAAAGCTTCTAGGAAGCATTACCTTACGTGACTAATATGCCTTAGAACTAAATTGGACTGCATAACCAACCTCGCTCATGCCCGGTTCGCTCAGTATGCGAGACTTCATGCGGGCGACATTCGTGGCATGCGCGAGCTCCAGAGCGTTCAGCTCGATCTTCACCGTTTCGCCATTCATGGAGAACGACAGTTGCAGGCTAAAAACATCACGGATTCAAACGCTCGCAATGACGGTCTCCTTCGTACCATGCGTTGCGAGACAAGAGACTCTGCACCGACATCATCACTTTCAGCGTAAGACAAAGGGTACTCGAGAAAGAAAATTAGTCTTTAATTTGATCAATAACGGAAAAAAAGACGTTTAGGAAAGGTCAGGGAAAGGGAGTTGAGGCAAGATATATTTGAGATACAGTAACCCAACTTACAGTAATCCTGCGATGATGAGCGCCCTCATGAATATCATCTTGTGGCATTCCGACGAAAAGGCGGAGCCAGAAGCTCCTATTTGTACCCGGATTTGCCAGGACCCGCCGAAGCCACACCCCTAATCCCTCTTGACTTCTTTAGTTCTCGGAAAAACGAGATTGTAGTCGAAAGAAGGGCTGGGAAATCGACGATTCTGTTCAAGAGGTATCAAAAGTAGACAAGGAGTTCCACAGACGTTCCGTTTCGGTAGACAATGGTTATTTGAACTTTTCCAGGAAGTTGACTCAGAAATACACGTGATCTGGACAAATAAGTGCCAATTAGCAGAACTGGATAACAAGAAACCTCGAGGGCTGGTTGTTGATGCTCGTCTGGAGATTTCCGTACCAGGCTGACTAAGCTGATGAATAAGAGCACGATGAAAGATCGGTTTTATGCACTTTTTCACGAAAATTGGATACATCTTCGACTAGCAGTAAAACCTGTACGGAAAGAACGTAGATGAAACGACGATTTGTCATATTCATGATAAAAAAAGTTGGCGATGTTGAGTACTGTTGTAGATTACTTCACATATTTCGCTTGGCAGTCTATCATAAATAACCTGCTAGGTGTCTCTTAGTCTCCTTTTGTCTCCGGAACATTTCCAAGTTAATCTTATCTCATTAAGCACCTTTCACAGATTATTAAACACCGTTAAGAAAATTGGAGCGAGGTAGGTTGATCTTTTGGCTCGAATCGAGGTATGGATGGCTTCTTTATTCGGTGAATGAGAACTTTTGGTCCGATTTGCTCCCATATCTGGCACACAAACTCAAACTACAAACTTGTCTGTCTAACACGCTCCGCCTGCGCGTATCTCTGTTGTACAGTTCTCTCTCTCTCTCTTTTTGTCTCTAACCATCTCGCATATAAGGCACGAACAATACCCTGATCTCGCTACTCACTCGTTCTGTTGAACGCATGTAGAGAAAATAGCAACGCACCGCCTCCACTGGGTGCGCTCAGTAAACAACAAAAAGCAGTTGTCCACTTTCTCGCGCTCGTTTTCCGTACTTTTTTTTCGCTTTCCTCATTGTCCGGCCCATCATTGAATGTGTTTTAAATTTCAGGTATGCGATTGCTCTTATTTCTTCAAGCCTGCTTTTCCATCTCGTTCGCCTTTAAAATCCTCGTTTACAACTCAAAATACGCGCATTCACACAGTAATTTTATCGGGAGCGTCGCGGACATACTTGTCGAAGCAGGCCACAACGTGGTACGAGTCATCGTTCTATTTTCAAGGGATACGTTAAGTCTTCATGTAGGCCCGAATCAAATTTAGAGCACTGAGTCAGCCGAGTATTAGTATTCCATCAATGCATGAGTGCACTCAAACGTTGTTATCAGCCGTTCAGAGTTGGGACGGATAGAGTCACGCGATTTGACTAAACACTATGTGTGGCATAGGGTGAAGTGTTTTGACACATTTGATCACTCTTGTAATCTCTGTTATTTTGCAGACCTCACTGATACCGGTCCTCGATGTTGATGGGAAGGATGGAACGACGAAATCGAACAAGATATACCTCGATTTGGGAGAAGTACGGGAATACGACCATTAGCTTTACTTGTGAATCCCTAGGATTTCCATTTTGGGTGGTACGAGTGGTTTCAGGCTGCAGAAATACAGACGACCAAACAAACAAAGATGGGTACATGTACCCATGAAATGCCTGACAAAGAACCCCTGCTTACGATTCCATTGTAGAAGGTGCATCAAGCCCTTCACGACTCGATCGGAAAGCACGACATGTTCTTCTACACCCCCTACTTCGATCCCGTTGGAACGTACATGGTAAGTCGTCATTTAGTTCTCTCAATCACTATCCCTCTCTCTCCCTCTTGACTATGTGCAACTATTGGAGTTGCTTTGCTACGTATTTGTTGTTACTGTCTCAAGGCCGTAAAGGAGTGAACAGCGAATTTTCAGGGCGGTAAGGCGATGGGCGAAATGTTCGAGAGCGCCTGTGCGGAAACACTGAAGAATGAGGAACTGATCGAGAGACTGAGAGAGGAGAAGTACGATGTGATGATGGCAGAGAGCTTCGACATGTGTGGATTGGGTACGGTATCGGATAGACAGTAACAATAGCATCTAAGTCTGTATCTAATCAAGACACACACCAATTAGGAAGACGAATTGATAGTCGTGATAAGATATGGGACGATAAGGGACATGGTGAAAGTGGGCACACAAGACTGAATCTACCAAAAATAAGCCTGGGCCATAGCAGTGGCCAGTCTAGACGACGGGAACGCTTTCATGAAATGTGAATGAGTCTGCCAACATTTCAGGTCTGAGTCACCTAATCAAGCCGAAGTCCTTCATACCGGTCCTTTCGATGACGGTGTTCGGACTGATCTATGATGAGGTCTGCGTCCCGCCCGCACTCAGCTCCCAGCCAAGTGAGAAATTCGGAAAGATGACGAAAGAATACGTGCAAAGATCCACTTTTGACTTGTTTTCCGATTAAATATTTCGTTCATCTCACGGGGAAGATGTAAAGTGCAATAGTGTATTTAACAGTCACACACATACCAATGAGTGATATACATGTTGTGGGACGATTTTTAAAGAACATCCACAATCGATTTATTAATGATAAGTTCAGGTTCCTACATGCTCAAATTCGACGTGCACTCGATGTACGACAGGGCGCTGAATCTCATCAGTGAATTTCTCATTCGCTGGTTCTTCTACCCGGGAAGATGGAAAGTTGAGGCGCTTTTCAAGCAGAAGTACGGGAAGGATTTCCCCGATTTCAAGGCAAGGATGCTCAAATTGGCTCTCAAAACCCAATCAAATCAAGGAAATATCTTCGAATGTTGCGTACGTTTTCGCTAACAGTGAGCCGCTGATGGAATTCGGCGCCCCGACGATGAGCAGAGTCATCGCGATAGGAGGACTGGGAGCGAAGGAGCCCAAGAAGCTGGACGAGGTACTGTATCTTGGAATTAATTCCAATTTGCGTCAAGAAGATCTAAGTCTTTGTGTTTGTCCCTTACAGAAAGAATCGCAGTTCACTTGAATCAATCGTTAAGTAGTGGTTGCCGCAAACGCCAGCCTAGTCAGGCAAGATAGGGTGTGCATATTTCAGTACTGGGAGGGAGTAATGACGAAGCGCTCGAAGGTGGTTCTCATCTCCTTCGGATCAGTCGCCCCCAGCGAGGAGCTCGCCGACGACAAGAAGCAGTCCATCCTCAAGGTGGATCTTTTTTAAATGTTTTTCCCCATCTGGTTAATTTGGTTTTGGTTAGGTTACAGGCGCGATATATCACTTGATTTTGAGAGTCTGGCTCCTGAAAAACCATCTTTCGTAACCAATAATAGATTTCTCCATTTCAGACAGTCGCAGCCTTTCCCTCGATGACGTTCATTTGGAAGTATGAGAATCCGGAAGACGAATTCGCACTCGCGGCCAAGAAAGCCCATCCCAATCTCATCCTCTCCAAGTGGACGCCCCAGCACGATCTGCTAAGTTAGTTTGTTGCTCAAGATTCACTACTTTGAAGTAACTTCTGAGCTTGAGGCAGCAATAACTATATACTATGAAAGAATAGCTTCTTAGTAAGATCTGTGACAAGATTTTGTGCCTGTTTATAATTTTTACAATGCAAATTTTTAGATCACCCCAACATGGCGGCCTTCATCTCTCACGGTGGCATGGGCTCGTGCATGGAAGTTGCGCAGAGAGCGATTCCCGGTCTCTTCATTCCACTCTTCGGTGATCAACCGAAAAACGCCTGGGCAATGGAGTATAATGGCCTCGCAAAGGTTCGAAATAGGAATTACAAAACAGGATGCTATTTTCACTGTTCATAATGGAGAGTAAAAGAAGGTCTGAAAAGCTACCATGACTTCAATAGGAGTACAGGTTATTGAAAATGAGAACGCAATACCATTTCAGGTGATATCCAAGTTCGATTTAGTCAGGCCGGAAGTATTGATCGTGAACTTGCGAGAAATCATCGAGAACAAAAAGTGGGTGAATTCCACAGTATGCATCTAGATGTTCAATTTGAGGTATCGTGAAAACGGAAAACGTTTGTCCAAGATGCTGGCACGCAAGCCGTTCTCTTCTCGGGATCTTCTAATCAAGTGAGATAGTTCTGTTAAATACTCATTAAAAGAGGAAACACAGTGATTCTTGTTCTGGCTTGATTATAGTTATCTTGATAGTGACGCCAGAGAGTAAACATGAATAAAGTTCATCAGAGTTTCATAGTAAAGTGTTGTAGATACACCGAGTTCGCTGCGGAATTCGGTCCCTCTTCAGCCTTGCGACCTCAATCCTGTGACATGTCATTCATCGAGTACCACAACTTGGACATTATCGTTGCCTTCCTGATATTCGGCGTAGTCGCCATATCAATTTTAGTTGCTATCACAGCAAAGATCGCGAAGCGATGTTTGAGGAGAGATTCCGTTAAAGAGAAGCGATCATGATCCACTAACTTAATGTTGGATAAAATATAAATAAATATTCCCGATCTACCTCAGTATGCTACAAATACAAGGAATTAGAGGAATTCGTACCAAGTTTCCCGAATCGGGGATGAATCATATCCCGAAAAACGGAGGAACCTTCTCTCACTGCCTCTCACATCAGAATAGTTGCTGACCGGGGGCTCCAACACCATCTCCCTGTTGTTATCTTACGATGGGCCCGTGGAAGCGCGTCCGCTCAATGGTTCATCTCTTCCTGTTCGTTATATTCAGTGATTGTCTCTCAGATTCTATGCCATCGACGTCCTCCATCCGATGATGACACGGAGCCCATGGAGCCCGCCGACTCGGAGGTCTAATTTGATCAGAGATTTGTTAACTCCGTTGCAGGCAAACTCAGTCGACGGCAAGATCACGATGCACTTCCCTGATCAGTATCATATCCTGAAGATTTCCAGCGAAAATGAGGTAAGCCATAAACTATCGTCATCAATTTGTTTAGTTTTCCAGCTCTTCTTCTACAAGTTTATTCCGGGAGAACTACTGGTGCACGTTCCGCAGATCTGCGCAGCCCTCACGGTAATAGTAATTTATCATGCGTGACAGAACAGAGTTATAGACGGGAAATCAGGACACGATATTATCATACGATGCCATAACTTGAGGACAAAGTAAAAAATGACAATAAATAAGTTTAAGAAAGAGCTAATTAGCAGTAATGAGAGTAAGACGGTCTGTGACATATTCTTATAAGTTTCATCACTACAATACCACCACCAGATTAGATAATTGAAAAAAAGTGCTGATATATGAACGCCCATCCACACTTTAGCCCGATCGGGAATCGCCACGGTTCTTCAATATTTCTTGTCTCGGATCTGCCGAGACGCGTGGTCACTACGAGCAGATTGAATGCGCTCGGAGAAATGGCAGACTTCCACAAAAGTTTGCTACAGCTTTATTCTAAAATTTCCTCGATTTGCCTCCATTGCCTTTCACAAATTTTTGTTATTTGTTCATTTTTTATCCCCTCTCATGCACATTTCTGTTACTGGTGATGTACGATAAAATAAATAAATTTTAGTGGTGAGACGCTGCTCGTGATCAGAGACGTGAAGGCGGACATGGCGGCACCGTGCTGGGCCGACTTCGAACTGGGAGTGGACAGGGTCAACTGTCTCCAGATGACTGGTAAATTTACAGTAGCTCGGACGAGAACTATGACGTCATGCCATCTACGAAACATCAAAGGCGGCGTGACGCAATAGTTCTCATTCGACCTAGTGCCTGTAAACTGAGACAAAATTGCGATGAAATATCTGAATGCTTCCGCAGGCATGTCAATCTTCTCATCGAAAGGAAAATTGAACGCGGCGAAGGCGAAATTGAAGCAAATGAGTCTACCGCAGATCAAAAATGAGGTTCGCTCTGGGGACTCAAGTGGAGGCACCCAAGATGGAATCAGCTATGTATCCATCTTGTGCTGCCCTTGGGTGCCTCCCCTACGCTAAAATCAATTACAAGTTGGAATCAGCCCTGTATCCAACCTGCTGCTTTGCATCCAACTTGTAAAGTGACTAGGGGGGGGGCACCAAAGCTCAAAACAGGCCTGATTCCAACTTGGGTGCCTCCTCCTGAGCAGTTACAACGTTGGAGAGCACGACATCATTTAGATCGAATTGTTCCTTTGCGGCCATCTTGATCTCATCGATCTTATCATAGACGAACTGGAAAAGCTCTTTGTGGTAAGATTTTTTAAACTTTTATACATTGAAGCTTGAAGATTTGAAATCAGAGATGATTTCGTAGGCAATGATTCGCGTTCGCGGTGTTTCCTTCCGCGGGACGTCCATTCTGATAGCATACGACGCCGCAGCCCTACCAAGTGTGAGCGTTTTTCTGTTGATTTGAACTTTACGCGCAATTTTGCACGTTTTTTTTGTTGGGACATGCGGAAACGAAATACTTGCTCGAATTATTGAACTAAGATTGCTTTACTATTACCACGGGTCTTTCAGATAACTACAAGTAAAACTGTTTTGCAGAGTCGATTTCGAGTGCAAGTGAAGCTTCTCAGTTTCACAAACGCAAAGCTCTCCAAGGATCCGTGCATTTACACTCTTAGCGGCGTGCTCACACTAATCGAGATGATCCGATCGATCGGAAGTGATTTACCAGATGAATTCTGAGATGTGACCCAATATTGAAATTTGATGTTTATATTCACCTGTAAAATACTAATATTACATTCGAAGGTACGATATTTTCACCATTGATAAAAAGAAAAATATTGGGCACAATCGGATCGTAAATAAAAATATTCCATTCGGTGTTTCTCGAGGTCTTGTTAACAATTTACACTTCGTAATGGGTGTAAATTGTTAACAAGACAAAAAATATTGGCGATCGAACAAATTCTGGAATGATTAAAAAAACCGAGACTAGAATAAAATGAGATTCCATGTAAGTCTTCGATCTTTTAATTATAGATATATTTATTAGATATTACGGGCGTTATTGCGAGCACTATGACACATGTGCATGAATGGTGTTGCAGGGGGATTTCTGATGAATGGAAGATTCTCTTGTCACGACTTTCGATTAGAGGGCGACAAGGTTCTTCGGCACCACCAAGTCCGCCATGGCGATGATGATGGAGAGACCGGTGGGGGTCTGAAATTAAAGCGATTACGTTAGCCTCACTTGTAAGTTACGGTACCTCGACCACCTCATCGGGATCGGAACCAAAGATGGACTCGTACACATGGTTGAACATGTCGACGTACTGCAAAGGAGATCATTTAACACACGTATCATGAGCCAGTGGTGTGCGGGAACATTTTGAAAATTTGTATCACGAATTTGGCCCATACTATGGTAGTATAATACCCTGGAGTGATGATTTCGAAAAATATAGGTGATTTGTCCCAGAGCCGGCTTTTAGAAATTTTCCGGTTTTGTACCGTATCTCCGCTCCCAGTTGAGCTAGAAAGGTGGCAAAGGGCTTAAAATGTGTGGAAAATTATTTTGAACAACTTTTATGTTGACAGCTTTTGTGTGCGATGCCAATTGAAACTATTATGGTAAAAAGTCCATTTTTTCAAGCAAAAAAATAAATTTTTTCGACATCACGCAGGAAACTTGCAGCGGATTTTCTTTGCATATTTCGAAAGAAGAAGTCAACCTGCATTAGATAAAAAATCTGCAAAGAAATTGAAGGGTAGATTTGCATTGTATCAGGCTGGTGCATAATTTTCGATACAAAATCACGATTAAGGTTTTCGAGCAATATCTTGCTTCGGTCTTGAGCAATCCTCATGTGGTTTCTTTTGTTGTATTAGTGCATGTGTACTCTATATAGCGCACATTGCATCGCACCTCATCAATCAGTATTACCGAAGATACATCGCTCCAAAATCTGAGAATTGCAAAATTTCATAAACTTTTCGATTGATTACTACTCTTGGCGAAGCAATAATTGCGCTGCTTCAACACCATTTTTGCGAAGGATGGTGATTAACTATTCTACTATAGCGAGAGATCGGCATCAGCCATAAAATGATCTGACAAAATAGCCACGTATTCCGAAATGGTGGGGTGCTGAAAATGGCAGATTACAATTATATTCACAAAGAGTTTTTGCTGGATGAGCTTGAGGTCTCAAATGAAACATAACCTGAAGTACCTATCATGAAGATGCTACCACAAACAGTTGGTGAAGATTCCTGATTCCATTCAAGAGAATTCGTAATCATGGGTTAAAACCTCAAATGTCAACATCGAAATTGGCATATTTCGAATTATTAGTAATCTGTGGAAGCCCGAAACTCCGGTTTCACATGTTCAATGGAAGCACCCACTCTTACAAATTAGTTTCTCAGAAGGGCGCGATTTGCTTTTAATTTATTTAATTTTTGCAATGAATTTTGTTGAAAGCCCCAAAACATGACAATTTTGCCAATTTTCACATATCGTTGTATTTAGGCGGTCTGGCATTGGATCGATCGGACTGAAACCAATCATTTTTTTTCATCTAACACTGCCTGAAATAATACCCAAGCGGGGTTTGATACATGTGAAGTATTCGCCAGTAAATTTACGAAATACCTTGTATCGAAAATTATGCACCAACCTAATAATTTTGGACCAAAGTCGAACTTTGGCAAAATCGCAAAAATCATTATTTTCAAATTCTTTCCAAATGTACACCTTGAAATTTTTATGAACTTTTTAAATTCGAAATTCATATATTTACGGTGTCTAAATATCGTTTTAAGTGAAAGAAATAAGTTTTGAAAGAATTTGAAAATATTGATTTTTGCGATTTTGCCAAAGTTCCACTTTTGGTCCAAAATTACAATGCAAATCTACCCTTCAATTTCTTTGCTAATTTTTTTATATAATGCAGGTTGACTTCTTCTTTCGAAATATGCAAAGAAAATCCGCTGCAAGTTCCCTGCGTGATGTCGAAAAAATTTATTTTTTGCTTGAAAAAATGGACTTTTTACCATAATAGTTTCAATTGGCATCGCACACAAAAGATGTCAACATAAAAGTTGTTCTAAATAATTTTCCACACATTTTAAGCCCGTTGCCACCCTTCTAGCTCAACTGGGAGCGGAGATACGGTACAAAACCGGAAAATTTCTAAAAGCTGGGACAGCTCTGGGACAAATCACCTATATTTTTCGAAATCATCACTCCAGGGTGTTATACTACCATAGTATGGGCCAAATTCGTGATACAAATTTTCAAAATGTTCCCGAGGGGCCTATTTTTCATCCACTGACTCGTGATACACATGTTAAAAAGATTTATGGACCCTGTATGGTCACAAAAGAGCGGTGTAGTAACTATCTCTTTCTCTCTATTTTTTTTCATTTCTCTTGCTCTCTAGCCAGCCGGCCAGCCTAGAAATTCGGGAAATTAAGTGAAGAGAGTGAACCCCAGCTACATCTTGACCAAACATTTCAGATATCTGATTAAAAACTTAAATAATGCACCTTGAAGAAGGCGTGTCCTGAGGTGTGCTCCTGGAGGATGTTGTGGCACGAGGCGTGCACTCCGTTCACCTTTTATTTCTCATTGCAAGTACATGAAAATTTTGCCTACACTGCGCTGCTTCATACTTTCCGGAATAGATGTAATGACGCTGACCAGAACTTTGAACTGATACTTACCACAATTCTTCCGCTGGAAGTCATCGGCGCGTAAATTCCCGTCTGCGTCACTTTGTCGGCGCGGACAACGCGGACCCAGAATAGGATAAGACGTGGATAGGTTCATCTGTGAAATCCTTGAAAACCTCGTGCATCTCTTTGTCCTCAGCGAGCGTGTACAGACAATCGCCGGCGTGGACCTGATCGGCGAAGACGGCGTCTTGTGGCAGAGTATTCAATTCGATGGGTCCAGTGCCCACGCGCGAGCAGTCTCCCTGAATCAGGGATTATAGCAGTGGGCAAATCCGGGTAGGTCAACGGAGTATGTTCATCGAGGGATTCTTAGTAATTCGAAGCTTTGCTTACCTTGAAAATGTAGTGCTTGTCGGTGATCTTGATAGTTTTGCCGTCCTCCATCTCGAATTCGTTGAACTCGGCCTCCTGAAATTATTCCGTTAAGACAGCTTGATAGGATGTTTCAGACTGATTCATACATCACAATGTTCAAATACATTGATATGTCGAGGTGTTCGAGAGAAAGCTTATCTCTCAACGCTCAAAGAGTCCGGGGCAAACCTCTACGCAGCAAATATCCTACCTGGGAGGGAATGCGATGAAGCCAGAACTCGACGGGCACGTACTCCAGCTGGTTGTTGCTCACAGCGAGGACCCAGTCCTGAAGAGGGGATTTGTTTCACTTCCTCTGGCATTTCGTCCAATTTAGTTGCTGTTTCAAGATCATTGTGCAAAAATTTTCTAACAAATTTTTTTTGGCTTGGAACTCACCTTCTTGTTGAGCTGGTCCATTCGCTTGGTGGTTCCGTCCATCAATTCGACTATGGAATCGCCTGTGAAGCACCACTGTCCTCCTCCTCCGCCACCGCCGAACTGGACTGGAGCCTGAGTAGGGTTTTGTTTTTTCAGGATCAGGTACGAGGTTGAAATATAACCAAAATAGTATTCTTCTGTGGTATTTTCACATTACGTTCCCAGATTGCCATGAATTCTTCTCCAAAAATACAGTAGAAGGGCACTATTTTTGGTTATTATCCGTAAGAGTATCATCCGACAGTGATCCGACGGGTCTGTCCTAGTGCACCCGATGGACTACCCTACTCCAAAACCCCTTCCATAACCCCATTATTTTCGTGCATTCATTACGTACTAGATGAAGCCCTCCTTTGGCGTGCGATTCGTAGGTTATCGTAAACTCACATAGTACTGAGGAGCAACGGCCTGGACAGGAGATTGGGGCTGGAAAACGGGATTTTAGAGATTAACGACCAGGATTGGTGAAAGAGAAGCGCATACATGCACTATCTCTCACTTTCCCTTCCTTTTTTAGCCTTTCACATTTCTCATTTACAACGGGCTGGATCAATTTATTTGAAACAGAAACAGGTATCAGAAGGGCTATTACCTGGAAGGGAATGGGTGCCTGCTGGGGAGGAGGAACCAGCTGAGGCTGTTGGAAGATAGGAGCAGGTTGTTCGAACTGAAAAATGATGACATGGTTTATTTCAACTCGAAACCCTATTTTCGAAAACAAAAAGCTTACCTGAGTGCCGGGCGGGAGCTGGATGGCCTCCTCTTGGATGACCTGAGCGATTTGCATAATTATACTGCGCATTTCAATCATGGATGAACACTAGTTGAAAATAAACTCTCACCTCTTCGAGGATTGCGTTTTGCTCATGGGATCCAGCGCGTTCACGGGAGCGTTCATGTGATCCAGCGGGAGGCAGAGGAAGAGGGGAGTCGACAGGAACAGTGGGTGCCTACAAACAAAAGTTTGAGAAACGATATCACAGTCCGCTTATTCCATGCACTTTCTCGTCGCTATATTCTTCAGGTTTGCAAGCATACCTGGAAGGCCTGCGCGGCGGCGCCATAAGTCTTCTTGTGAGCTCCTGAAAGAGTGAGAATTGGCCATTTGATTTCGAAATTCAGGCTATCATATCTTCTTCCTACGCGCTCTATCGGATGATCGAGTGATGACAGTATTTAGAATGACGAAATTGTGGTATCCCTTTTCGAGCTAAATTAGCATGTCAATTACTAGCCCGATTCAGTTTTGGGAATCCAGCCCCTTCCAATTTCGATGCTTCTGCTGAACACCAAAAACTCATTTTTATATGAAATTGTGAGAGTTTTCGCATTCTCACTATTGGCCACTCTTTGATCCTTTCCCTTCGTTCTCATCTATCTTCTCTCTTAGCGATAACCAGATTGGCGCACTATAAGCAGTTTTCTCAACGATATATTTCGTCCTAAGCGCTAAACAAGCCGGAAACAGCCAGTAAACCCTGCGATAGCATGGACAGATCGGCATCACTTCAAAGCGAACTGAAATTTGTCGTGATGACCTTCCTAAATATTTGTACGCGCAATCTAATCATCTCCATACTTTGGTCGGGTGTGACCAAAGGACATGAACATTTCATCTAAATCGCTCACCATTGTTGGGTCCAGCGCATGGCATGCGACGAATCCACACGTCGTATCGGAGACTGGAAAGCATCGATTTGAGTAGGAGGTAATAGGGCCCTTGAGAACCGACCGAAAGCGACTAACACAGTGTTCCAATTTGTTACCTACTGCGAACATACATGACAATTATACTTCTTTGGTTTTCATACCGAGATACGCCCAACTCACGTTCCGTCCGCGAGCACGACCTTTCCTACATCGGAGATGTAGTCGAATGCAACTTGAAGGCCGGATGTGAGCACCTAGATAAGGAATCGATTGATGCAACCCGGAAAATGCGTCCTTTCAAGATAAGTAAAGATTTCTCATGCTCCCTACCTCTCCTCCTACGACGATCTGGCCCTGGTGCATGGCTGCAAGTCCGCGATCCTCCGACTGCAGCAGCGTCTCGAGCGAGCAACAGCGAAGCACGATTCTAAGTAGGATTTCCGTGTGTTTATGCCATCATGCAATTTTCTCTGTACTTGCGTTTCTCCCTGGATCGCGTAAATCTTTTTCTAGTAATGGAGCAATTTGAATGTGAAGGGAGTCGTGGATTAGAGCCAGGGAAGCAAAGAAAGATCTTACGGGGCGGAGGTGACGTTGTAGAGGGGCGCGATGCCGCCCACCCACTGGTTGTTGCCGCGGCAGGAGGAAGACGAGAAAGATTGCTCGCACACCTGCAAAGATGACGGATCTAAGCTTTTTTTGCTTTTTTTCGAAGTGACTGATAACATCAACTCGTTATGACGTGGTGTAGGTCGGAGATGGAAGACGGGAGAAACGGAATTCGTTTTTTTCCCACTTACAGCAACGGTACACAACACAAGGGAAGCATCCATCAGTTAACATTCTTTTTCATTCTCTCATTGTGAGCAGCTTTCGTCTGATCATTCATTGTTTTCCTTCGTTATCTCACAGCCGTCTGGGGATTGTAGTAGCGGGCGTCGGATTTCTCGAAGGGAGGAATCGTGTTCCGCTCGTTACGCATGAAGCCGTCGTCTAGGCTGCAATTGTATAGTCACAAAATATAATTCATATTCTTTCAATTTTTTCTCATTCAAACAGCGACGATTTCGCAACAAACTTCCGATGTCGCAATGGAAATGAACAATCTCAACCATTCAATTTTAACTCATTGCCCACTTGTTAATTCTGTAGAAGAAGGCGTTGTTGGAGGCTGGAATGCCTGCGGGAGACCATCCGAAGCACGAGGGACGCGCGCACCCGAGCACCAATTGGCCATCCGGAAGCACCTGAAGGAATCACTTCATTGACCAATCTTATAGTTTCGCTGTTTACGCTCAGTGCTTTCACGTGAGCTGAGCATCGAATAGGTTTTAGGTAACTTACCTTGATTAAGCAATTAATTAATTACCTCTAGCGAGAAGGGAATGGCGGAGTCGCCACAGAAGGAGGCGCTACTCAACGCGACGAGCAGCGAGGCAGTTAGCACTCGCAGCATCCTGAATATTAGAATGGGAGGATCATAAGCGGACATTCGATTAATCGTGTTTTGGGACAGAAAATTCAAAATTAGTCGCTGCGGCGCACTGCAAGAGTTATGTCTGGATCTCTTCATTATGCCCACTCTCTCGCCTGCTAGCGAGGTGCGAGTGTATAGAATGAAGAGACCGCGGTTTTGTTTTGCGAGCTCTAATGCGCATCGGAAGATCAGGAAATCGGCAAACTTTTCGAATCGGGACCTTGAAGCCCATGGGAAATGGAACCCCGATTCGATAACAAGAACTCATGGCACGCTGCTAACCCGCGGCGAAAGGGAAAGGACAAGAATGGGATAGGATGAGGAGGCGGATGAAGCTCGAGGGCGAAAAGGCAAAGAAATGGGAGGATGGTGAGCACAGAAAAAAGGGAAGAGCGGCCCCCTTCCTTACACAGTTTGGCCCAGTGACAAAAGCCGCCCACTGCAATGGCTCATTTTACTGCCACCTGCAGCGGTGATTATTGGACCCTTGTTTCTCTTTGTTCATGCGACATATCAGGAAGAGCAATAAAAAAATGACGATGCAATTCAAGTTGATATCAATAATCAACAATATCCCCACACTCAAATCAGCACTATTCATTTCCAATAGTTCTTTCCTCCTTCCTCCTCGCCCAACTCTTTTAGTTATCTTCTGACGATGGATCTCGGATCAGAATGTGTCTGATCTATCCCGAGTGCCTCCTCATCAGGTCAGGCGAAGACAAAGGAGACCAGTTGATTGGATCTTCCAATTGTTTACTGACCCATCCTCACATCCCCCCACTTCATAATCAGGATAGTCAGAACGTTATGAAGATATTTTTTGTACCATAAATGAAACATCATTCCCAATGATTAATCTTCTGATGATGATATCGTCTGCTCTGTGACAATTATCTGATAATTGGAAGCGTTCCTCGATCTCGTCCCGAGTGGTTTTTGCTTTTCTCTCTATCCGGAACTTTTCCAATGAGAGGAATAGGACAGGACGTGCTCATAAAATCCAGTAAACGATCTCTCAAACTTTCCGCAAAGTTCCTTATGTGGCGTTAGATCGCAGGAAAAGCGGATGCAAAAAGGGAAGGAGGCATTAGTCTAGACCGGGCCGTCTCCCTGAAAACACACTCGATTTTAACTACCTAAAATTTTAATTTAGACTCCGTAAATATTGTGTGAATACCTTGACGTAGCCCGGGCAAAACTAACCAATTTTCCTTGTCCCAAGCGCATTTTCCTGAGACCAAAAAGTGCATTGATTTCTCCGAACCTATCGAAGACACTTTTCACTTTTCAGCGCTTTTCAGCGATCGCCCGATCATTGATGATTAAGTGTTCCAATAAAAGCCGCGAGAGGACAGGAATATGATAAGCTCGTTGGATAACGTGATGACCTGGTTCTACCAAGATAAAATATTTTCGAAAATCAAATCGTTCCTTTTTTAGCATTGTCTCAACTAGAGTTTCGAAAGTAATCGACTTGTCATTTATTTTGAAAGTGACAAGTCATTTTCTATCAATCGTTTTCCAACTTGCCATTTGTGATTAAAATTGAGATCTACTTGTCAATAAAAAAATCATTTCGACTTGTCAAAGTCGCGTGATCAGTCACTTTCGACACTCTAGTCTCAACCGACCGTGGCGAGAAACTCAGAATGAACAGACCGTGATCGCATTTCTCTAATTTGACTCGATTAGCATAGTCCAGTGACGTACTCTTGATTTCATCGGAGAAAAGTGAAAATAGCCGATCGCTTCTTCCTGGACCTTTCTCCGTTCATGATCGGCACGTACGCTAATGTGTTGACCTTCGAAACACCTAAAGACTATCATGTACACCCTTTCCGATCTTTCGCGATGAAAGTAGTTGGCATGCTGTGACCAACTGCAAATTCATATGAAATATTCTTCAACACTTGTGTAAACGAATTCTTGCTAATGTTACTTATGGCGGTATTACACGTTCAAATTTGAGAGAGAGCTGATTTATTAGGTTGTTAATGTACACGAAAATGTCAGCAGTATAACACATGAAATTGAAACGGGATTTGAACTAAATAGATGGTGAGATGACCTCAGTGAAAACGAAAGAATTAACATTTACGAAAGAGATCTCATTGGAATAGGGCAGAAGAGATTGACGGCAGTGTTGAAGAGTGGAAGAGGGAATTCAGCCTATCAACAAATCGTTGTATAAAATACTATGAAACAGAATTCAGATGTGGCAAAATCAATAGCACTAAGAGGTTGGAGTGAATCGATGTGGACAAGGGCAGATAACCAAGCTAGAAATTCAATCGAGTATTAAAGAGATCGGATTAACCTAATAATAATAATAAATATCAAGAAATACAATTGCGCTTTACTATAATTTAAACTTTTTTGTGTTTGTGGGGCGAGTTGGTGAGATCCTCAATCGGTGAAATACAAATGAAATCAGGCCCAGAGCCATCGTTCGTGCCCTGAAAAGATCATCATAGATTTGGAGGATTTTGTATCTGTTTGAGCATGCTCCGGACACTTGCAGCCTCAAGAAACCCGTTTCGACAATATCAACGGGGTGCCTCTCTATGGCCTTTTCCGAAAAATGAATCAATGAATACAGGGGGGAATTATCTCACCTCTCATCAGCTTTACAACAAGTCTCCCTTTCGTCCGCCTCTGCACGCATAACCTCCGCATCTGCGAGAAAGTTACATTATTACAAATTTACGTGGTAAGCCGTTTCATACCCATGTCATGTCCGGGTCTTAGGAAACAAAGGCAAACGCGCGCCCAGTAGGAATATGTTACAATTAGGGAGAGAACTCTCTTCAAATCGCGTGCTCTCTCGCTCTTTGCCTGACCTTTCCCTGTTGTGGACACACACAACTACCGATAGATCTGTTCGGAATGGAGATATCAATGTGAAAATTTCGGAGCTTCCTTAGAAAGCCGTATCTCTGACTTCTGATTCCCGGTGAGGTCGGTTTTTGTATTTCTTGAACGGCTTATCCAAACCCCATACATATATAGTAATTCTGAAAGATCTCAACGAGATAAGCATTTTTATTGTTGCGAGTGAATGGCTAGCTCATCTGTGGAAAAAGTTACGACCATTTTTAAATCTTAAAAGTAATTGAAATTTCCGTCATGAAAAATGTTTCGGGGAATGGTAAAAAATAAACGTTTTCAAAAGATTTCTCATGCAAAACTACCCCTAGAAATGTTGCTTTCATCCCAAAAAGTGTGCTTGCATGAGTAGTTATAGTTCGCCGAATACTCGGAGCTGCATTTTCGACAATATTTCGAATCGGCTGTCTTCAAAAGTAGAGTTCCATATTTATTCCCAATGGTGAAATACTTCACAAATGAATTATTTGGAATGTTTTAGACACATAAATACGTCATAAAGACTGATTCTAATTAATAATGGTGGTCCGGTAGCAGCATTTTTCGACAAATTTTTGTATAATACTAATCCGGTGTGGTTTCTGCAACAATATATCAGTAAGAAATTATTGGTCCCTCGAAAGTTTGCAAATGTAGGTCAATTATGATCTAACAAAGATGATTAAGTTATTTGGGAACCATTATTACACTTTGCAAATTTGCAAAAGTCCGATATTTGCATTTTTCGTGCTTCTGTCAAAAGAATCATCGATGATAGCAGCCTCAAACATAATTTTAAAGACCTATAATGTGAAAATTCAGATTCTACGAGTGAAAATACATTCTGGTATATCGATTTCAGATGTTTCCGGAATTTCGACTTTTTCACCCTTTCAATGGGGCAAAAATGTGAAAAATATTTTTCCCCAAAATTGACGAAATATGTATATATTCTGAAGTATTTTCACTCGTAGAATCTGAATTTTCACATTATAGGTCTTTAAAATTATGTTTGAGGCTGCTATCATCGATGATTCTTTTGACAGAAGCACGAAAAATGCAAATATCGGACTTTTGCAAATTTGCAAAGTGTAATAATGGTTCCCAAATAACTTAATCATCTTTGTTAGATCATAATTGACCTACATTTGCAAACTTTCGACGGACCAATAATTTCTTACTGATATATTGTTGCAAAAACCACACCGGATTAGTATTATACAAAAATTTGTCGAAAAATGCTGCTACCGGACCACCATTATTAATTAGAATCAGTCTTTGTGACGTATTTATGTGTCTAAAACATTCCAAATAATGCATTTGTGAAGTATTTCACCATTGGGAATAAATATGGAACTCTACTTTTGAAGACAGCCGATTCGAAATATTGGTTAAAATGCAGCTCCGACTATTCGGCGAACTATAACTACTCATGCAAGCACACTTTTTGGGATGAATGCAACATTTTTAGGGGTAGTTTTGCATGAGGAATCTTTTGAAAACGTTTATTTTTACCATTTGCCGAAAAATTTTTCATGACGGAAATTTCAATTACTTTTTTTTTGATTTAAAAATGGTCGTAACTTTTTCCACAGATGAGCTAGCCATTCACTCGCAACTATAAAAATGCTTATCTCGTTGAGATCTTTCAGAATTACTATATATGTATGGGTTTGGATAAGCCGTTCAAGAAATACAAAAACCGACCTCACCGTTGAGGCGTGTCATCGGGAATCAGAAGTCAGAGATACGGCTTTCTAAGGTCGATTTGCGAACTCTACGTGACAAGTTACCCCAAGGGAGATCTTAAAATCGCAACTTTATTTTTCGCTGTAAGGCCTATGGTCCTCTCAGATAGTCTCACATATGAAAGCTTCAACCAATAAATATTCCCTTTACTCCTCCTTTAACATTTAAAATAGCGGGCAGCACTCACTTGCATATGAACGGGAAGTTGTGGCTGGGGTGGAAATAGTCGTAAACTATTTCGTCGAATACATCAATCGTTTGGCGAGCGAAAAGCGATATCGCCGACGGCGCATCCTCTCCTGGAAATTGATTCGTTTTTGATTGGCAGTTTTTAAAGTACAAGAACGATATTTGATGCTAGTCGTTGAAACATCTATTGATATACAGACTCCGCTCTAATTAAAGTTTTACTTCACGAATGAGAAAAGGTTGTTCGTCTCTTATTGAATTCAGAACCAGTGCTCACCGTGTTTTCTGGAGTAGACGCGGCAGATGATGGCATTCGGGCAGCACGAGTGATTCGTGTACTTGAACTCGTTCGCCTGAAGAAAGATAAAGGATTAAGAAAATTTAGCATCAATTGAAAAAGGTGAAAAGACAGAAAATGTCAAATGCAGACACTTACGAAGAGACACGTGGTGATGGTGAGGATGGCATTTTTGCCGGTGGCATTGATGTTGATCACGCCGGATTTGCTGCAAGCATACCATTATTCTATGGCTTCCCGCTATCTTCATATTATGCCCCCCCCCTAACCGAGTCATCGGAAATCATTTCTCTCATAGTGAATAAATAAATGTTAACTGAAATTGAAATAGGAAGGGAATCGGTGTGCTTACGGAGGCAGGTCGAAGAACATGCTCGTGTCCTGCTTCGGGCCATTCTGGATCTCGTCTTGAGTGCACACCTCAAAGAATGATGATCGTTTGGCTAAAACGAGAGGAATGTGTCGTGGTTTATCGATTCCCCTTGAGAATACCCAAATCGAAGGCATTATGTTAAATCTGACCCGTTGTCCAGCCAAGCCAAATAGGATCATTGTCCGTCCTATCTAAGCAGGGTGAATGTTCCTGACGTCAGGATAAATGTGATTATTAAATCTCACCAGTCCAGCGAATGAGAAGATGTACTCTCCGCGCACTAGCTTCTCTGCGCTCCTCACCGACCAGCCACAGTCAGGAGTACGGAAGAGAATCTGCATCTTCTGAGGGCCTCTCTGAAAAAAAATTTTTTTTTTTAAGAATATTAAGAAGATCTTGTAAAAAAAGGTAAACAACGAAAGTATGCGTACATGAACTGCAGGTTCACCTAGTGTTGTCATCAGCATTTATGTAACATAACGCCGTACTTCAGATATTTAGCTACTTCTTCATATTTTCCCAGCTTACGCTCAGGTTGGTTCGACTAACGAGTATGTGTCTATCTGCATTTGTCAATATGATAAATCATACCCCGATTGTTCGCTTCGGGCAGTTCTCCGAGCATCCACAGTACTCATCGCACACTGCGACGCTCGTCCCGTAGGTCTCCATCGCCGTTCGTGGCACCCGCTCTCCGTCCTGAATCAATTGTCAATTTCATTGTTCGAAATCGCAAAGGATATGATCGGTCCAAAAGTGTGCAGTTTCATGGGTGTAGTGTTCATTCAAAATGAGCATATTTCCTTAGTACAAGTTTAGAATGTTGATAATCGCTCTACGTTTCTATTACTCACAATTCCGCAGGGGAAGAGTCCTTCCTTGGACTGCAGTAGACCATCCTCGTTGATGGTCATTGGGCATCGGAAGCTCGCCTCACAGCAACGATGACCCACTCCTTGGCAGGTGTCCGCGCATGATGTCCTGCATTATTGACATTGCATGTGCCTCACATAATCTATCTATTTTGTGTTATGTCCGTTTGTCTAATCCGATTGATGGAAATCGTAAGTGTGCTGTGAATTTCGTGAGCAGAGATTATTCCATTTTACTCTCAGTAGAATAATTCAGACTTCATTCCAATTAATCGGTGTTTAATCGTTCTGATCTCACTCACATGGCCAGACTCTTTCCTTTCCTTAGCTTCTTGAGATGCTGTGTACTGCCATCAGACCACCTCATTTCTTGATCCTGAAATTATCAATAAATTGCCTTCGATGTTTCCAATAATCCATGAAACAAGTCGTATTCATTGCTTGAAAACCGTAGAGACTTCACATTGTGCTTACCCGGATCCAGTACTGCGGCATATTGATGTTGCCTTTCGTTTCCTTTGTCCACGATACCAAAAACGTGGGGCATTGATTGGCCTCCATCCGAAGCTTGTTCAGCTCCTTCGCCTTCGCGAATGCGTCCTTACCCCACTGTAATTGCGTAATTTATCTTGTGTTTCGAGGAATCACAATTTGTAGCAATCGATTTAGAGAAGGTATATATTTCTTCCCCTTATTAAACGAGTAAAGAGACCCTTTTCGATCTCTCATAACTTTTCTCTTGGATAAATGCTTTCTGATTATCAGTAAATTACCTGATCTTTGCGATCACACAGTGGAACTCCGCAGAACGGGAAGAGCTCCTTGAACTTGGCCCGTCCGTACTCCTTCTCAAGGTGTTTGCGCAGCCTCGTTTCGATGTCCACGAGATACTCTTGGAACTGCAATAGATTTGAATCCCAACATGAAATTGGAAGGGCCTACCAATATCAATCGATATACTAATTTATTACCTGCGTCTTCCATTTCTCGTTTTTCATTTCTCGTTCAGTCTTCCCTTTCGGAGGCTTCGATCCACGGGGCGTCTATAATTTGATAGTAGGAAATATATCATAGCAAAGCTTTTCATATTGCGAAGCTCATCTCATGTTCGGTTTCTGTCGTTGAGTAGGAAAACATAAACCTCCTATTGTAAGCTATCGCTGCGGTTCATGGCAACACCATAATTCGTACGAACCTTAGTCGATTTCCACTGCGGAGCGAGTGGCTTGGGACACGAGCATTTCTGAAATAAAACTGATCGTATTCAAGTATGACTGAAGTATTATATGTATGACATGTATGACAAAGTGTATGACAAAGTGTATGACAGTGTGTAAAGTGTATGACAAAGTATGACAAGTATGACAGATTCAACATTGAGTCCTAATCTTGTATTTTTACAAAAAAAGTATCTATACTTAGGGACAACAAGCTCCGCCCTCTTGCCTCTGACACGATGCCCCCTCGAAAGCAAGACAGAGCAATCACAGCGTTCATTCTTAACCAAATGACTTGATCAAAAAAGAATTCGAAAGCTCTACCCGTGTGCTTTCGATATGTCACTATTCGAAAAACAGTTTTTACAGTTGTGATGTTGAAAATTCGAACTTTAACGCGATCCATCGTTTTGCACAGATTTTTGCTATGAGTGTGCAGCGAAATTATGACACACTGTTTGAATAGTGAAAATATGATATCCAGCAACCATTCAAACAAGTTGGCCAAAGGAAATCGAAAAATATTGATTTCCCGGTCCGTGGTTCGAAGTAAACTAGTCGGTGCCTGTGCTAAAAGATCGCCGTCTCCTTCTCTCCCTCTCCTCCCTCTCCTCTCGCTCATCCCTGCCCCGGCGCGTGCAGAGAGCGGTTGCTCATACGAAAGAGTGCGAATGCAGCGCATTCTCGTCTCTCCTCGCAGGGGTGAGGCGAAGCCGGGAAAGGGCGAAGCCCTGCCCAAAATTTTTGAGATGTGACTGGGAAGGGATCGGAATTGACTCCGCCCCTTTCTTCGTCGTCTCGCTTTTCCCCCACTTTCTGTTGATGCCTTTTCAATCACTTCTTGAGTTCTAGCGCCATTCAGAGATGAGATATCGACAAACGGCCAAAAAGATGATCATGTTAGGACCCCAGCGGTTATGTTGATCATAGTTTGGGATTCATGGCTTCATTTCGGCTATACCCCTTGTGGTCCCTATCTATACTAAATGGATTCTTTTTTATTAAGTTATGTAAGGAAAAAGGAAAGCAAAACCATCAGTGATCCTTACCTTATCTTTCATCGCATTGGGCGAGAGCTTGAACGGGTTGGCGCACGCCTCACAGAGAGCGCCGATCTTGATAAATCGGAAGACGCTCTTAACTTCGTGCTCGTACCAAGGCTCTCCCTTCTTTCTCGTCCACAAATGGGCACATGACTTCTGAAATTGATTTTATTCGTAGTGGTATGATTTTTTATCGCAACCTTACGTTTGAAGGGATTGAGCATAACAATTCAAAAATTGATTCTAACTCACGGAGGGATGGGTGAGATGACTGGGCGTATCCATGATTTGCTGGATCCGCCAGAAGAGACACTTGAGCATCCTCTCGTTTGAGTACAACCGCTTCTTGATAAGCATCTGCAAAGGTTAATCGTAATGCATCAACACTTCGCATCGATACGAATCAGTGCTCATTTTTTTTGCAAATCACGACGGCAGCTCACCGTTTTCAGCCGATTGGAGAACTCTTCCCAGAACTTGGGGCGAAAATCCTCCATGACTCCTTCCGCGAGAGCTTCTGCTCTCCATCTCTCCAGTGTCTCTAGAGTTCCGTCCCAGAGAAGCGACTTCGTTCTGTCGACTTTGGGACAGACCTTAAAATATGCCTTTTTTCCTTGCAAGTACTAACGAAGATCAGCTCTGATTTGCAGCTGGCGATCTTCGTTTCGTCAAAAGAGTGGGTAAGAGATAGCCCACCCGCTTTGTATCATGAGCTGTACCAAGCGATAACTACATCGCCTAGTATCCTCTACTCTGACTAACCTCATCAGACACCCGTTGAGCGACGCCGGTCTCGGTATCCTCGTACGTGCGCATCGTGACCTTCTTCACAGGCTTAAGTGTTAGATTAGATTCATGTAAATTAATCCTGCCAAAACGTATCGAAGGTGTCACATATTTGGTGTGCACTATAAACTATGCAAGATCTTCGCATTCGCTCAGTTTCCATATTCAAATGTTTGGCGCGTTCAAATTGTGATAACGGCTCACCTTCTCTTTGACAATTTTGTTGATCGCCTTCAAGATTACGCTGTTGAGCTTCTCTTTCTGGCGAAGCGTCTGAAAAAAAAGTTTTTGCAAAACTCTCGAGAAGTCGTGTACAAGCACATTTGCAATCTTTGTTTTCTGATATGCACAAATATTCTACGCACGCCCTGTTGATCAAAATGTTCAATATATTAGGTTGTTGCATAAGTCCTGTGGAATTTTGAAATTTTGCCTTCCATCTTCTTGTTGGATTGATAGACGAACTTCGGGATATTGATTACTAATGAGGCCTTGCATACTCTTTCATATGCGCACCCTATCAGCATTGCCCAATCAGAGAGGCGAGAACAGGATCCAGTTAAAATTACGAAAATTCATCCATCGAAAACGCAACATTTCTCAATTTTCTGTTTTCTCTGAAGCATGAATGCTCAAACTATGGTGGTTATATGACGCCCCAACCTTTACCCTATAAACACTTTTTCTCATGGATGCTGGAAGTTACACCCTTTCGAGGAATGCATTGATCTAGACATGACTACATTGTTGCATTTCGGTGCTGATTTTGCATATTTCTGAAAAATAAGAAATTCAAATTTTCTGAAACGGAGAAGAAGCAAGCTCCAATATTTTTTTATGAGAATATAGCCTCTTCTCGGGTGCATACAGCGCACACATGACGGAGCCTGTATGCTTGGTCTTCCATTCAGAAAAGAAGGTACAAGTCACATGCAGCCGAGGTCTGCTCATATTTTTGCAATCATGTAATTTTGTTCAAACCCACTCACATGGCAGGTCTAACATATTTTTTGAAAGAATATCAATGCAACTTCTCAGCTAACAATATCAAGTTGTTTCTTGGATTTTCCTTCCAAATATCTAGAGAAATAAATTTAAAGCAAAATTTGGTCAACTGTTTGCATTTGGGTAAATCATAATTTCTTGCGTTGGTGGTAAGATCGGTTTGATTGAAATATGTGTGAACAAAGCTCAAGCATACCCCTAAACAATGTTATGTTTGTTGGCGATTAAGATTTGAGACACGCGAGTTATGATTGTTCAAAGTGCGGACACAAAAAACCACAGGACTTTTGCAACAACCTAATACTCACCTTGACTCTCTTGCTCATCCGAGAACCCAGAGACACCTTAATTGAACAGTATTAAATTTACCACATTTCCTGTCAAGAACGAACATACCGTAGTTCAATTAAAATCTGATAATTTATCTCAAAGAATAATTCCGTTAACCTTGTTCTTGTTGGATCGAGACAATGCTCGGATCGCGGAGCTGATTGATGCATTGGTAGACACTAGACGAGGCTTCTGAAGATGTATTCGTCTCAGCGACTATCACTGATTTCAATATTAAAAACGGAATAATTTTTTTTATTTTTCGAAGATGCTCATAAAAACGTTTACCTTGGCCGCGGCGACATTCGTGACCTTCTCCTCTTCAGTGCTCGTGCCATTCGCCTTCCGTTTTCGAGTCTGCATGATAATGACTTACGATGGATTAGGACGGTACATAACTGAGTGAAATCATAGCGGATAAAAGGACATATTTCAATGTCCTTGAATACCTTGGATAGACTACGACTACTGGATCGTCGAGGCGACCGCTTGTCTAGCGAGAGCGAGGATTTCTTCGCCTCACCACGTCCATTCGGTTCAGATTGAGCCTGCCGACGACTTTGGTGACCCTAGAGATCACCATTATACCAATAAATTTACACGATGATAAGTTCGTACAAAGACGATAACGTTAGATAGAGCAGTTCAGCATACATCTATTTATAAAGGTTTTCACAATGCTCACTTGGTGAACTTCTTTGATTGCTTCAGGCTCAGCATTGGTTGCTCCGGTTCTTCTCGACCTGCGCGTCTCACTGGTCCTTTCCTCCTTCTCGCCCGCTTGCTCGATGTCCTCATCCGCGCTCTCATCAGCATAGACAACCTTCTGCTGTGCGGATCGCCGCTGCTGCAAGAAGAAAATCTATCTAAAGATTTGCAAACAGGTATAGTCTAATTCGCGTGAGCTACAAGTAGGATAGTGAGAAAACGAGTGTTTCTGATGTATTAGGTTGTTCGGAAAGTTTCTTTTTTCATGTATGGACACTATTCACTTCTCCTTTATTTAACCTTGATCAATCAGTTTATGGTTTTTTGTAGTTGATGCGGGCTTGGATACTCTCTATGACAACCAGTAGTACATGCCTTTTCGATTAATATATCTTGAACAATGGAGGTCCGAAGTTAGCCTAGTCGACTTTTCTCCCAGATTTTTAACGGCGCACATTTCTTTGCAGAACAGAGATAGACATACAAATGATCCACTATTGTGAAGACCGTCAAATAGGGTTATTAATAAACGTAAAGCTTTAAGTCTAGGACGTGTTCGCCAATCTAACGAAGAGTCCATGGAGTAATCCGCACTACGATGTGTTTTTCGAGGATAATTTTGAACTTTATTTGTACATTGTACTTCACCGGGTCAACCTAGAGAACGAAGCGATTGTTATTTGTGAAGTACATTACATGGTCACTTGCTATCCCTAATTAGGTGGGAATCCAATTACGCATTCATGAGCAGGAGTTTTCAGAAAATTTATGCCGAAATTTGAACATAGAAACGGTGACATATTGATATTTCCCGTCTCTCTCGGTGGTTGCAAGCCTGGTTTTTCTTTGTTCTAATTATTATCAACTCTTGTCCTATCACATACTATCCGGCTAGTATCGGTAGGTATCTAGTTCTCGGGAAAAAATGACCCAACAAAAAAAACTGAAATTCTGCTTTTTCAGGTGTTTTGACATGGGCTAACTTTTGATATTTTCTCTAGCCTGCTATACGACCGAGATGTGATTTGAACATACTGTAGTACTCCACCGCCAAGGCCCTAACGTATACCATGGACAAGATAATTGAGTTCGAATGCCACAAGTATTGGCATGAGAAAAATAAAAGAAAGAAACTTTCCGAACAACCTAATAACTTGCAAATGGAACGAACCGAGTGTCGGACGGGCTCCTCTTTCTCGGTCAGTTGAGAATATCTGTTGATAGGCACAGGTATCCGTTTGCGCATCTGATAAAGTAAATTGTGAAAATCAAACGATGCTTTTTGAATCAAATTCGAACATCGTCATCATCATCACACTTCATCGAAAACTAAGAAAGGACTGCGTAGATCAGGAAAAAATAAGACTAACCGAGCGTTCATTGCAGACGACTTCGGAATCCTCCTTCTGATCTTTCTCCGAATCGTCGGCAGTTGTTTCTGGTCGCTTCTGAAATAATACAGGGTGAAAAAAATAGATCAGAATTGTAATCATTGGAAAGTCTAGGAAAGTCGGCAAATTGAATGCACTCACGTTATTGATCTTCGGCTGCCGGAAATTGCGAGGGACTGGCATCTCATTATGCCCACTGCACTCATCCATAATACGCTGCTCTTCCTCCTTGCTCTTCTTTGCAGCTAATCTCTTCTGCAGACTGAGCAGTGACAATGCCCTCATGATCTCTCTCTTGCTCCTCTTTTTGTCTTTCTTGGCCTTTGATACAATGACCTGAAATTATTTTTTAAACCTTTTTATTTTCTTGAAGGATTTTTCTTTACGGTATGTATAATTTTTGGCAAGATCTATTAATTGCCTTATGTTTTGTAGGCCCTTTTTTGACGTTTTGAAACATGCAATTGCATGTTCAAGAGATTGCATGAAAATGTAACCGAAAAAGAACGAACCTTCTGCAAGAGTGCAGCCTTCGATCTGGTGCTGTGCTTTGTAGGCGCATTTACCTGCATGCAATATTTAGAAACGGTCAATTTTGATGTGATTTTAAAGTGTAAATAGTGCTCAAGTGGAACTAATAATGCCAGTGCAATGTTAACCGTGGCGGATCCGCTCGACGATTGCGACACGTTGTCGAAGGAGACCTGCTGGCGACGAGCACTCTGTAACAAAAAAATGAGATTGACAATTCGACCTTCGTGTAAATATTTGGAGCTACGCATCTAGCGACATCTAGCGACGCAGAGTAATCGAATCTCTTGAGAGTGGGAGGCACAAAAAGAGGTTTGTCCATGGTTCTTGCAGATGCATCTCGAGATATCTTCTCAGTTTCTTTCATATCCGTGAGACCAAAGATGGGACAGATAGGAATGACGAGATAGAATGTACCTGTCCTCCTTTCTTTGCTTCTGATGCTACGGTTTGAGCAGCAGTGCGGGTTCGAGTTGGCTGTTGTTGAGGGCTACGAGTTTCATCGGTGGATGAGTTACTCGCATAACGCGGACTCGCAACCTAAATAATGTTTCTTTAATCTACAATTGTTTTATTGCCAATTAGCCCCTCATATGGAATCGTGAAGAATGTCCGCGAATGTAAGTTACGACACAGAAATTAGCCTCACCGGAGCAGGTCGCACACTAGGCGAGAATCTTCTCGGTGCTGACGCATGTCTCTTAGGGGAATCCAGAATCTGAAGATAACGTAATCAGAAGTATATTCGTTCTGAGCTCATCGATGTTATGACAACTAGTAATTTCGGATAGATATCCAACCTGAGCCGGCATCTCTTCTTCTTGCTGGGATCTTCTTCAGCATGCGGTAGCAACCCCCCGCAGCCAGCTGGAGATTCCTCGAACCACAGCCACTCTGAAAATCAATAATTTCTCGGAGTGATTAATCGTAATACGGTCTTATTCTCATAGGGATGCAGTGAATTGACTGTTTTGCAGAACTCGGGCATACAGGGAAGGAAGCTTTTTAAAATCGGGCCGAATGCTTCTAGTAAACACAGCATTATCTACTGCAATAATTTTCCGGATAAGTCGTCAGACGTTTTTCTTTTTAAAGCTCATAAGGATGCGGAAAGTGTTTGCTGCTTCGAGCTAGACCATTGATTAATTGACTATTTTCCGAACTCGTGAAGGCAAGGAAGGCAGCTTTTGTGGCCGAAAGGTTCTTTCCCGTCACCGGACAGTAACACTAGAGCATCGATAAAAATTTGGGGAAACCCTCCAAACAAGGGTTGACATTCACATGTGTACGTGTGCAGATACACAAAAAAGCAAGGAAGAAGGGTGGGGCAGAAAGGGCGAGAGAGTGCGGAAAACAAGAGAGTCGAGAGGGTTTCTCTCCATCTATCTGACTTGCAGTCGAGCGAGAGAGAGAAGGAGAGTAGAAGAGAGCGAAGAGAAGGAGATTGCCCGAGGAGAGAGGGAAGACACAGAAGAGAACGAGGCAGCCAATTCCCTCGTATGCGCCTGTGCCAAGCAGAGACGTGGGGCTGAATGAGAGAGGGAAGAGAGGAGAGGGGGAGTGTGTATAGATAGCCCGAGGGGCCACGTTCCCGCACAAGTACTGTGCCCTTGGAGGGAGTGGAGATCAGGGGAAGACAACAGTGACGGGAAGAGATCGAGAGCGAGGTGCCAGCAGAAGCAACAATCGATGAAATCGACTATATGTAGGTCAGGAAAGGAAAGCGGGTGAGTGAGAGAGACTTATACGTGACACTCCGCTCTATAGCTGATTTGCTAGTGAGGTCAGCGTGTGAGCTCGTGACAATAACATTAAAGAATTTAGCATAAGAAGACCAATTGTGCTGTCAGAGCTCATCTCACCGTTGCCAATTGCTAATGTGCGGGACTAGACTCAGATGATAAGAGATACTGAGCATTTCTTCTATGAGAAGGAATTGGAGAGACGAAATTGGAGAGAAAGGCTTATTCATGCTTCAGCCAACCAAATGCTATCGTACGCTAATTGCAATACGGTGATGCAGATTGCACGGCATTTCTTAGACCGAAAAGGCAACGCGCGCTATCGAAGTGACGATCGAAATTTCTGTATTCCTTGCTGATTCAGCGCCATGCGTGCACACACAACCTCACAAACTTTCGCTCGGGCATCTCTCTCTCTCTCTCTCTCTCTCTCTCTCTCTCTCTCTCTCTCTCTCTCTCTCTCCCGAGCACTCAATGCCCGGTGAGAGGCTGATCCTTTCGCATAATCATGCACATAGAGCAAAGCAAGTCAGAGATTATCCGTCAATTAAGTGAAATATTAGGTTGGCGCGAAAGTCTTTGTCCATTTTTCAAAACTTTATTTCTTGGGGAAAGGAAAAGCATGAGTTCAAATATACTTGTCCTCATTATTGACAATATGCGCACAACGTACCTGCAATGTATGGACCCCCTCCGTTCAGAACCCGTCTGGGTGCGAATCAAATAATTGCTTGAGATCAGACTCGAGACTTCCACGGGAATTGAATGCTCTATCTATAAGAACAAGGACCAGGTTTTCGAAAAGCCAGTAATCAGACGGGGTCTAGGCAGGAGAATACGGGGGGTGTGGGAGAACCATCCATCCATATCCAGCCAGTTTCTGCTTGACTTGAATGGAGACCTGGGAACGTGGTCATTTTGCTGATTATACACTTTCTTGTCGTTTAGCTTTGAGCGATCGACTTCCAACTTGAAATTCTGTAGTTGTGTGACGTACTTGGCCCCGGTGATTACCATGACCTCAGGGAGTAGCTCCGAGTAAATCACGCCATCCACTCCCCACCACATTAGCATCATGTTTTTCTTGGGGTGCAGGTCAAGTTTGGGGACACCCTGAGGAGCCCATCCTTCTCCAACCCGCTGAGCTCACATGTGGTTGTTATCGTAGAGGACCCACTTCTCATTCCCCGTTTCGAGCCGTTTCAGCCATCGACCCCACCTCGGAGAATGAGAAAAGTAACGGAATCATCGGCTCGACGGTTATGCCTGGCTTGGATCAGTTCATAGGGTATGCATCGACCGATAAATTTCCTATTTCCAAGAGATCTCAAGAGTTCCTTGGCAACGCTATGGTGGACTCTAAGTGCATTAGACATTTTAAGGGCATATTTAAATGGGTCCGTTTAGGCAGCTTTCTTCAAAGTCTCAAAATGTAACTAACGAGGTCTCCAAGACCACTCCCATTCATTGAGGGAAAAGTCGGCTTATTCGAAGCGATGGATCCAATTCCTGAAGGTGTTGTAGAGAGGGCATGTGTTTGATAAACATTCGTCAGTAGGTTCTCCGAATCCTTCATTGTGGTGTAGGATAGAGAGAGGTATATCATAATGTGTCGGAAGTGGGTCTCACCAGGAACATACATCGTTTCTCTACCAGAGCTTAACTGAATGAAAGGGAATGGGGAGTTGTTTACTATAGAGGCCCACACTGGCTGTTATTCACTAGGAACAAGGGAACGCCAAAGCGCACTTGTGACGAGCAGTGTTAAAACAAAACCATGGATAAAGGCTTTCGCGCCAACCTGATAAATCTCATTTGCCCCAGAAGCGAGCTTAGGTACCTCCACTTCCGATGCCTCAAGCAATCCCGTAAGAGTCAAGCTTACCCGATCAATATTGTACAGATACCCACGACTAATAATTTACTGTGCGCGAGCAGAGAGCGAAGAAGGAAGGGAGGTGAGAGGGAGAGAGAGAGAGAGACGCTCTCCCCCTCTTTTCTCTCCGCCCGAGGCAGCCTCCTCTCAATCTAGCAATGCGGCCCATGCTACTACAACACTGCCCCGCTGCTCTCTCTTCCTCATTTACTATTTCTCGTTCTCCTTCAGCCCCTGGGCTCTCACGGACTCACACAATCCCTCCACACACGTCCGAGGTCAGAGCCTACTCAGCAATCAATCGCCCCCGCGGATGGGAGAGAAATCGAGATATCCGGTGCTGAGCAGTCAGCGGATAACAACAGACGAGTCTCTACCAGCAGAGATTATTCGGTGCTTGCAAAAAAGAGGACCATAAAGTACGCGGAATGAAGATACAGAATGTTAGCTGAGGTGAAAAAGCATACGCAGATTGGGAAGAAAAGGATGTCGATTGTTTAGAAAAGTAGGATATGCGAGACAGATCACATCTGGGTGAATGTACACAGATGTTCATATTCTCAGAAGAACAACGAATATTGATTCGAAGAAATTCACAGAGCATACGCGTACTAGTACGTATCCGAATGCTACTTTGTATCGCACCTCTCGGCGTGTTTACCTTGCATAAAACGTTTTGGATTCTTCGTGTTAATGGAAAAAAAATTGTTTGTAGTCGGATTTTGGAAAATTTACTTACCGATTTTCTGTTCTTCGAAGAAGGGCTGTGGCTGGAGTAAGAGTAGCTATACGATGGTCCTTCTGATCTGGAGAAAGTCTCTGTGGCTATGGGAAACTTCTAATAAAAAACGGTAAACCGGAAAATATATCAGGTAAAAGAGATGCGGTAAATCGATATGTTCATCCACTCGGGACATCTGCCATAGGCGAAAGAAGGGGGTGAATTAAGCGCTCGTAAGCAGCGCGGGTGAGCACATCTGCCAGTTCCAATGGCAGACAGATAGCAGATCAGAGTAGAGGGAAGAGTGAGTGAGCCAGAGGAAAGGATGACCCGCTATGCGTTACTCTCTCCTTTCTGTCTCTAGACGCTATTTGATAGAGGCCTGGAGGTCAGAGAGGCATGGATAAAGAAAGCAAAGACACAGAGACGCAGAGGAAATGATACCCAAACCGTTACAATTAAATGCTTGAAATGGAGTCAACAGCAGTGGCTAGAGCGTGATGCAGAATAGGCAAAAGCACTGTACCAGATGTGATATTCGAGCGACGATGTCAAACCAATGACTAATGCTCCTTGGAGTGAGTGGGCGCCATGGATGACCTCTCAAGCGACGATAAGAACGAAAGGTTGAACGATTAATCATCATGCTCAAACAAGACAGACCTCTTGATAATGGCTACTAACATGTAGCATTATTTGTCAGTTCCAGCAGGGGTACGAACATTGAACGCGGAAATATTACGATGCGGTTCTTCAGGACTTTAGATTCAGATGCGTGAGGTAATAAGGCTAATGAGTGACAGTGAATGCCAGTCCCTAATCCAGAAGTTAATCTAGAAATACGTTAAATTTTCTACTCAATTTTGTTCGAGCCTAAGGCTCTTCGATTTCCGCAGCGTATAGATATAAGGTGAAGTAGAAATTTTTAGCATCTTTGATAAAATAGTTGCATTCGTGAGAAATCAGGCTGATGTGAAAGTCTTGTCGAGTGCTAGCTTATTACAATTTTGCTCATGTTGCCAATTTTTTAGTCAATATTCTTTCTAGTACACTTTACCTTATGAACCATTCAAGGTTCATCTGCGATAGTACACTTTTTCACACAGGTATACGGAATCTGGGGGTACCGTACTCGGATATTGATCCGATATTCATGTACCAATCGCAACCACTATCGGCAACTTCTGGCTAATGGACTGGCTGAATAAATGCAATTATGACGTCGGCTAATTTTTTTATCCTTTCCACATCTATTGTAATGGTGTGCAAACTTGTGGAGTGTGGTAAGAAGACGTGCAAGTAGTACTGGCCAGAGGCAGCGGGGCAGGAGATACGGTATCTCATCCTACAGTACCCAATTACCGTATTCAATACTGCATACGGGCGTTGACGGTCAAGGCGACTACCAAAAGGGCATTCGAGTTTATGAAGATCACCAATATGATAATGACCAACAGAACGGTAGGCACACATCACCCTCCCTGGTCATCCCTTATCTACCGTATTCATACCGTGTCCATACATGCATTTCTTGAGATCGAATACATTATCTGGAACAATTTCGAGGAGTTCCATCCGATGTCCTCACTTGCATCAAGCTGCTGGACGAGGCTGTCGCCCACCGTCATCCACTGCAGGTATACTGTATTGTACATGTTGGCGAAATCAGAACGGCCACCGAGAGGCACCGAGAAATTTTCGATTTCGGGCTCTCTGTGAATACGCATTTTTAAAAGTCGTGGTTGTGCTCATATTTTTTATCATTGTCGATTTGCCGGAATCGACCGGGACATGTCCGGTCAATTGTGGCTAGAAATCGATTAATCGAGAGCAAACAATTATGGTGCGATTACGGTATTTTGGAAAGCTTGCCAAGGTCGTGAGCATTCCAAAATACCGTAATCGCACCAAAATGTTGTCTATTTTATTTATCGATTTCTAGCCATAATTATCATAGCATGTCCGGGTCGATTCCGGCAAATCGACCATGATAAAAAATATGAGCCTAACCACGACTT
This sequence comes from Pristionchus mayeri, assembly GCA_036245805.1. NCBI lineage: Eukaryota > Metazoa > Nematoda > Chromadorea > Rhabditida > Neodiplogasteridae > Pristionchus > Pristionchus mayeri. The sequence continues at coordinate 44,570,162 of BTRK01000006.1, forward strand.
TTATTAGGTTGTTGCAAAAGTCTTGTAGTTTTTTGTGTCAGTACTTTGAACAATCATAACTCGCGTGTCTCAAATCTCAATGACCAACCAACGTGGAGTTGTTTAGGGATATGCTTGAACTTTGCTCACGTATATTTCAATCAAACCGATCGAGCAACCAACGCAAGCAATTATGATTAACCCAATTGCAAAAAAAGCACAACATTTAGATTTAAATGTATTTATCTAGATATTTGAAGGGAAAATTCATGAAACAACTTCATAATGTTGGGTGAGAAGTACCATTGATGTTCTTTCAAAAAAATAGGTTAGACATGTCATGTGAGTGGGTTTGAACCAAATTACATGATAGCAAAAATATGAGCAGACCCAGGCTGCATGTGATTTGTACCTGCTTTTCTAAATGGAAGACCAAGCATACAGGCTCCGTCATGTGTGCGCTGTATGCACCCGAGAAGAGGCTATATTCTCATAAAAAAATATTGGAGCTTGCTTCTTCTCCGTTTCAGAAAATCTGAATTCCTCATTTTTCAGAAATATGCAAAATGAACACAGAAATGCAACATGCAGTCATTTTGCAGATCAACTCATTCCTCGAAATGATCTAATTTCCAGCATGCATAAGAAAAAGTATGTATAGGGTAAAGGTGGGAGCTTCATATAATCACCATGAATTGAGCATTCATGCTTCAGAGGAAACATAATATTGAAAAATGTTGCGTTTTCGATGGATGAATTTTCGTAATTTTAACTGGATCCTGTTCTCGCCTCTCTGATTGGGCAATGATGATAGGGTACGCATATGTAAGAGTATGCAAGGCCTCATTAGTAATCAATATCCCGAAGTTCATCTATCAATCCAACAGGAAGATGTAAGGCAAAATATCAAAATTCCACAGGACTTTTGCAACAATCTAATAAAATTGTCTATTCGCAGAGAGCGAGAAATCGAAAATTTCTCGGTGCCTCTCGGTCGCCGTTCTGATTTCTCCATCATGTACGATAGTCGGTGGATACGGTAGTGTGAGGTACCATGCAATACTTTATCTACAGTACACAGGCATCGGTCGACCGTTCGTTGGGCTCGGTCTCATCCGTTCGATACTCAAAGAGGGCGAAGTCGAGAAAAATGGAGGTTCTTGTGAAAAGACGAACTGCACCGTAGTCATGGCTACACATTTTGACTAAATGAATTTCCTTTTTTTCCAAATTTGTATGTGATTATTTCCAGGGTGTACTGCATGATTATGAAGTACAATCAGACAATATTCTTCAAAACACTCTTACTGTGCTAGTTGTAATGCTTTAGTATGTGTTCTAAAACATATTTCAAAAAAACATATTTCGCAACATTCTCTAACAACAATACATTATCTTTATGTCAGAAGACAGGTCCCATTACAAGCCACCCGGTCCCAAAATATATTATCCAAGTCCCAAAAGTGAGTCTAACATGAGATGGAAGCCGGGTAGTATGTTGTGGGACCTGGGTAGACTAATGGGTAATTTTTTAACCTGTTGCGGCCTATTATGAGACTTGCGCAGCCTTTGTTGGGACCTGAGTGGGCAAATTATACATTTTTGGGATCTTGGTATCCTCCAGATCGGTATGATAAAAGTTCACTACATGATTTTGGACTTTACAGCGAATATTTTATCCGGCATCACGATCCCCTCACTGTAACTTCCTTATCGCATAGCGTGTGATATCGTTTGCAGTTACATCACTTGGTTTTTCCTAATGGAATGGGCCACCTGAGAGGATGCGGGGGAGAAGAATGGGCCTCATTCACACCACGCATTACTCACACTTTCCTTCACGCTCTTTTTGCACCGATTAGGGATACAGGTCAACGTTACTACGCTGATCATTTCGTTGGTTCCAAATTCTCTTGAATTGAACTGGGAATAGTAGAAAGTTGGTACTTGCATAATTTGCAGAACCGTTCTGCTCCCTTCTGTTTGACCTACTTCGTGTCCTTGATGAACCGACAGTGCATAGAGCGGGATGTGGTGAAAGTGACAGACCGCTGCTCTCTCCTTCTCGAATAAGCCGAAGAACTGACTCTGTTCGAGGGCTATCGCAAATCGCTCGCGATAATGGAGAGGGCTTCTCTGAGCACCCTCTCGCTTTCGCGTGTTCTCTCGCCGGTGCCACTCAGACTGTTCACACACACACCTTCTGCAATGATCAGTTAAACAGTTTTTACTCCTTTCCTCATGCTTCCGGTCTAAGGAAAGTCCCTAGATTTCTGATCTTTCTACCCACCAAATCAAATCATCGCCTCTCGCGAAACGCGATAGTAGTAATTTCGGTTTAAGTTGAGAGCCGTTTCCGACTCAGATTAGAACTTCCAAAGGATGGAGAGTGCCGTGACTAATGCAAAAGCAGGCAATTAGCGATCACTCGGTGATTTCACAAGTCAGACTTCCCGGCTCCTTACGGGCACTTCTGGAAGAACATAATAATCACGCTGGAATAAATCCCGCACCCGGAGATCTTAAGGATAATAAGTGTTTATCGTTGAAAGCTCGTATATTTTGGAATAGCTCATATCATACAGCGACATCACTGCTCTTGGTACATAATAATCGTTCTAGGAACATGCTGATGCAACACGAGTATCTTTGAGATCAATCAAGGGGAAGGGCGTAGAGTACATAGTGACATGGGGAGAAAAGATGAAGACGTCGTTATCGTCGATGACGTCATCTAAACGGTGACGTCATTCACCAGCGTCGGACGCAGATGGCGGCACGAGGCGGGTTCGCGCAGCAGTGCGCCTCCCACTGTCCGTACGAGTTGATCGAGATGCAAGGACGGCCTCGTGGAGGGTAGGAATCGGCCTCTGCAGAGAAGAGGATCGTAAGCTATCCATCCTAGCTAGGTCGCACTGACTCGTTTGCGATATCTCAGTGAAATACGTTTTTTCTTGCTCGGTGAGTCCTATTCATAAGCGTATACCATAAAACTATCAGTTAATAAACTCACGGTCAGCCCAGTTGGAATATCCATAGAACGAGGAGTGATCGGCCCACTCCCAATTGTAGCCGAAGGACGCGCCGCCAATGTAGGCATTGCGGCCACGAGCCAGCCCTACAGATTGTACTTCAGTTACAGTAAGCTTAGAGCGGTAAGCAACCGTAACCCCTACCGTTGCTACTGTACCCAAGGACTACCGTAACCCAATCGTTGTAGGTGAATGAAATTGACACTTTCACGCACGTCTGATGAATTCGTTTTCTTCCTCGCCCTTGATCGAAGCAAGCGCACCGCCTTCATAGACGCATTCGAAGTTGTGGATCGTCCAGGTACTGGTGCTGCTCTGAAGCGCATCCGGTGATACCATATCAAAAACTACCGTACCCAAAGACTACTGTAACTCAATCGATTATATCGTACGCAAAGGCTACCGTAACCTCGTCATAACTGTAGCGATATCGTACCTGGAGTCGATAGCAGGAGCCATTGTGCTCCTCCCAGCCCCATTCACAAGCTGTGGCTACTGCAATAATGAGGGTTTTGTAAATGGCCGGAGAGGATAGTTCGAGAAACGACATATCATAATTAGATTCAGTCTTTCGTCCGATCAAATGATGAGGGATGGTATAGAAGGAAGTGATTTCGGCACTCGACTTCTAGCGTTGACCTACCAGCAGTGAACGCAGCGAGGAAGAGAAGGGTTTGCATGAGGAAGATTGGCTGAATCGTCTTCTTTCCGGTCCCGAATGACCGTTCCCGCGCGCATTTTATACACACGGCGCTGCTCCATGAGCGCTCACCCCGCAAAAGGTCGAGCGATTGTTGCAAGTCCGAGCGTTGACGGAAGCGAGAGAGCGTGCGGATAGGAGAGGGCGCAGACAGTCAGAGACCCTCTCAGATAGCTCAATGGATGAATAGTCAGCCAAGCACCGCCCACTCGCGCTTATCTCAAGTAAAGTTGGGAACGGAAAAAAGCCGCAAAAGTGCAGGTTTCGCAAAAAGTTTGGCGAAGAAACTCAAATGGAGGGGGAAATCGTTCCTGGGATTAATCGAATCACGCTGAACGGATGAGCCGCAAAGTGCAGATGCGATTATGACTTCCGGTGGTTTTAGAGCCGGCAAATCGGCCGGCGCTAACTATGATGAATCAGCCCCCATGTGATGATTGAATTAGTGAGACTTTGTAGAATCAGTCCATACCGCTCTGACGAGAAGCTTCCGGGTACCTCTTCGCATTTTTTCGTGTTCCCTAAATCGTATTCTATCGTTCCACCTTTGTACACTATCGGCGGTTTTTTTCTGATTGTATGAATTGGAGTGGTGAGTTTTGCGCGTCTCGCGGGCTCTCGTAATCAGTTAGTCAGTTACTACTGATGAGCATAGCAGGGAAAGCGGGTGACGATTCCTTTTCCAAAGAGCAATCAAGAGGACGATTGATTGCCTATATGCGGACAAGTGAAAATGAGGGCAAGAAACGAGATGGGGGGAAACGCTCGCAGCTTCCCGGGAGGCGTTCGAGATCGCACAGAAACTGGATGACGATTGGTTGTATGAGAGATCCGAAAAACTAGCAGCATTAACTGAGAAAGTGCTCCTCCGTTGACTTCCTAGTCAGTCTTCACAAACACTACGATCCGAACGTAAATAGAATTCAATTCGAGAGGCTCACTTCAATTTCCCAATCGTTCTCTGACCTGAGCCGGCTATCACATCTATCTCGATCCGGTCGTATAACGGAATTGCTTCCTTATAGTGGGAAGCAAACGAATAAAAGTTGCATAGGTTACAATCACTCAATCAAAAATGTTTACCGCGTCCTGCGATGATAGCAAGATAAGGAAGCAATATTCGATAGTTGCACTTCGAAAATTGGTCCTAATAGTTTCACATCGCCTCTCCATCAGGGTTTAGGACGCCCAGTAGTGCCCCATGCACACAGTAGTCACAGAATTCAGACGGAATGAATTTATCGGTGCTATCCATTGGTATATTTACATGAGCTCATACGCGCGTGAAGCTGAAGTGAGTGAGGTCCTTCAAGTCGAGCAGAGAAGGCAGTTTGATCTCTTTCGTCTCTTGCGTTGGGTCGAGTGTAATGATGAACGAGGCCTCGTGCTTAGAGCTGAAGCAGTTGTGTGTCACCTGAAAATGATATTACAGAAATGGAGGAGATCAAAGGATTAATCATATTTCGTCCTGCTCGTTTGGCGAAAATGGAACAAACGCTCACTTTGACACGGGGAGTGACGTTCTTTCCCTCCTCGATGTCAAAATCACCGCCAAGTTCGATTGCGCCGTATTGTCCGTCCTGAATGTATGCTAAGCTGTTGTATGTATGCGAGGAAGATGCGAAAAAAAAAACACATCGAATTAACTTAGGAAGTACCCCTTTCGAAACCAAGTAGTCTGTAGAAGCACAACCATACTCTCGTAAGTAGGAAGAGTCGCTCAATTTTCTGTATCCTTAGTGGGGTTAATGCAGAACATATTACATTTCAGGAAAACGGATAAGAAATTACTCACGAAATATACGATTCCTCTCTGCGTCTTGTCAAGGTACAATTCTAGCATTGCCCATGTGCCGGCTTTGTTTTCAAGAGAGCACGCAGCGTTGCCTCGAACCTGGAAGCAAATACCCCAAATATGTGCATCCAATATAGCTTAAATTACGGTTTTCGTCTCCTCATTATATACTCTCTCTCTCTCAATAGATCAATAAGCTGTGTAGAATGGAGATACTGTATTATCGTTTCTCGGAGCCTACAGTCCATTGATCAACATTTCAGATAGTATTTAGTTTGCCCTATACATCCAACGTTTCCTCACCTCGACTCGAATTTGCTTGCCGGAAGTGGCGCTCAGGAGGGTTCCGAGAAGAAGAAGAGAGACGAGTGCCGACATTCGCTGTGAACTTGCCAAGAAGAAGAAGAAGGGAGCGAAGCGAGAGGAACGCTTTTGAATCGATGGAACAAAGAACTGCACGAGAATGACGAGAATTACTGCGGCCACCATTCGAGCAGGCAAACACTGTTTTTCCCCGGTGCTAAACCACTTCCTGCTGCGAACCATCGGTACAACAAGAACCCAGTAGTTGTGCTTTTATAGAAATTTTCAATGAATTAAGTTTATCGTACGAACGCTGCAAATGAGCTTATTTGCCGTGGTCCTTGCGCATGGGGCAGTGGCAGTAGCCGGCATCGAGACCAGGTCGTCCGTCGTGTCCCTCGTGTCCGGGAGGTCCGGTGGGTCCAGCCTCGCCCTTGTCTCCCTCGGGTCCGGCGCCTCCTTCGGGTCCGGACTCTCCAGTGGGTCCATCGTGGCCGGGTTTTCCGACGGGTCCGGTCGGCCCCGGAGGTCCGTGTTGTCCCCTCGGTCCGGGTCTGCCGATTGGCTTGCGTCCGTCCATGCCTTTCTCGCCCGGAGGTCCCTGGTAGCCGGGCTTGCCGAGTGGTCCATGACCACCCATGGCCCCTGGCATGCCCCCGCGCCCGTCGCGACCCTCGGCGCCTAAATAGCATGTAGATATATTGATGTTTGCGTTTTGATCTTCATTTACGTGAATCACAACAGTAATTGTGTTCGCAATCATGCGATTTTCTTTGTACTAGACAAATGCTCACCCATGGCACCGTCAGGTCCGGGCATACCGCGAAGACCAACGCGACCAGGAGTGCCGGGAGGACCGTGGATACCTTAACGAGGCAATTGCTTTTAGGTAAAGTTAAAGGATCATTTCATTTTCGAGACTGGAGTAGCGAGAGAACATTGCTAGATAATAGCAAGGAGAACACTGTTATGCCAGTTTGGCAGTGCATCAAGTTTAGTACCGGGAGGGCAGTAGAAGCACATGGTCATCTGTGGAGCGTCCATGCTGAGGTCGTGAGCTTCAAGGCCGTCCAGACCTGAAAGTACCAACCATATTTTAGATATCCACTCAAAGTTAAAGGGACGAACCATCAACACCGTTGATTCCGTTGGGTCCAGGCGATCCGGGCGATCCTTTGGGTCCCTTGGGTCCCTTGGGGCACTTGCCCTGCTTGCCAGCGTCGCACTGACACGCTTGCGAGTGTTGAGTGGCAGGAGCATTCGCTTCCTGAAAAAAAAAGGAAAATGTAGAGCTATTTTACAGACACTAAAAGAACACTACGCTAGTTGTTGATGAACTGCTAGGACTGGGATGGACTCACCGATCCAAGGAAATGCTACTTAGCAGTTGATGGAATAACTTCCGCTCCCATAATAAGGGGAAGAAAAATGTAAGGTCATTGTTAAATTGGCGCTAACCACGTGAGCGGGAGCGTTGTCGTGCCCTCCAGCCGCCTTGTATCCGCCGCCCATCCCGCCTCCGTAGGAATCTCTCTTGTGGCGAGGAGCAAGCGTGATCAGATCCGCCCAGAGATCATCAGTAGTTGACTGCAATCAATAAGATAACTTCCAGAGATACACGATCGGATGACATTTGGTTGAAGAAAGCAACAGTACAGTTTTCCAAAGCGTGTTTACTTTGTTTGTTGCTGTTTTGATGAAAAATATTGTGAAAATACTCGAAACAATATCGTGTTTGGCCTTCTTATGGCGGGATTCATTCGATGATTTCTGATTCTTCCCAACTTATCTGTACCTTGAAGTCGGCGATCTCGCCGTCGAACTCGCTCCACGAGTACTGGATGCTGACGTAGATGTTGGCCATCACGAGCAGCGAGACGGCCATCACCAGCGCGGAGAGCGAAGAAGCGATTAGCGTCGCCGTCTGGATCTTCATCCCTGCAATACGGTAGTTGAATATCGATTATTCGCGCAAAATGTAATGTTACAAGCAATAAACATTGTGAGAAGCGCTTTTCTTACAAACAATGAAGGCAAAATGAGACATATCTAGGAAAATCATTCGGACTCCAGAAGCATGACCAGGACACAAGACGTAATCTGGTTGAGGAAGTCTTGACAATCTTCAACACACGCAGAAAAGGGGCATTTTTGGGGACAGAAATATAACGAAACCCTATCGTGAAATAACGCATGGGCTGTTTTGCAGAGTAGATGCATCTGCAAAAAAAATGGATGCTTCTTCAGTTATTGGAAAATTGGATGAAAATGCAACGGTAATTGGAGATAGGTAGGGAGTAGACCACGAGAAATAATAAAACAACTAGACGTGCAAGATGCAAAATTCGCCGTTCAGATGATCGCAGGGTGAAAGCAATTTGGACTTTAGGGAGTGACTTGCATCTTACGTCACTAGTGGTTATGTTATTTATCTGGCTCTAATAGGGAAGGAAGGCGCTCTAGTGAGCTGATGCTTTCCCTGACCGATGGCGGGCTCTTTTATAGCCCATCAGGCCCTTCAATCTCGTCTTGCATAAGATACCGATCTGATAACTGGTTATTGTTATCCATAGCGAGAGTATTATCATCCAATGAGTGACAGTTGCCCGAGTAATTACTTTCACTGCTCAATCCGATCCAAGATTGAGGTCGACAATCGTTGGGCGAAAGTTGGCATGTTTTCTCTGTCCATGGAGAACGTAAACCCGTCACATTTTTTCTAAACTTATTAAAAAATGGTTAAAAGGGTCAGAAAGAGACAAGAAGATTTTTAGATCAAAGGCAATATTTAGCTTAAAGGGATCCGGACATCAAAAATCAAGTGTGCCTTAAATTGCGTCTCATCCACCCCTTAGTTAAATGCAATAAACTAAAAAAATTAAAAAAAATTATTTAAGCAATAAAAATAAATAATTAAATATATAGTGTATTACTGTGGTAGCGTGTAAATTCGACGTTTCAAAAATTCAAAAAATATATATTAAAATTACTGTATTGGAAGCATCTTGATTATCGGTTTTCAGATCGGCTGGCCGGCCGTCTTCTTCGGCAGTTTCTTTGCTTTCTTTTCTTTTTTGTTATTTATTTATTTTGTATTTCACTGTTTTGTGGCCTGAATTGTATTAGAAAAGAGGTCGGTCATGTATAATGCGGTTAGTGAAGTAATCTGCCCCTACTGAATAGCGAACGAGCGTTTTCTGATCGCTTCATATTCATTCTAATTGCACGATTCTTGCTTACATTTGCTATCAGTGCATGGCTACGGTTAACTGCTCCGCCTGCCCTCGTCGTTCCCACCAATGCCGCAAGATTCCCGACATTGCTGGGATGGGAAGGGAATGGCTGCTCCGCCTGAACCTCATCGACGATGAGTTCGAGCTGCTGCAAGAGAAGGTTGCTAGGATTCAAGGAGAGGGGAGGCGAGCGTGGCTCTGCCCGAACCACTTCAAAGGAAGAAACCACCTGGACCGCGAAGGCCCTGAAGACGTGAGTCATAATGTATTTCACCTATTGGACATACTGTCACCGTTATCAGGGCCTCTCGGTTGTATAATCCAATGCTGAATCGATAAAAAGCTCTTTCTTGTTTTGTAATTGATCATCGAATTTGCCGTTTGCTTCACTACGTGTTTTTTTAGCATCGTCAGAAGGGAGAAGAGCCTCCGAGGCTCAATGAGGAGAGCGATGTACAGGTACAGGGCACAATTATTTACTTCCGAAAGACATTCGAATACTCTTATGCCCTGGGGAGGCCGAATAATATACAATCCCTGAGGAGGCAATAAAACACACATACATGTACAAGACTATGTGACATTCCAGCCCGGAGTCTTTCAGCCAGAGCCAGCTCCTACCGTAGAGGCCATGGTCGATGCCATGTCTCACCTACTTTTCCCATCGCCTCAACGCACCCAGTCTGGAGTATCTGGAGCATCTGGAGTACGTGCAACAATACCATTTGAAATATTTATTCAATTATGAAAGCTAAAAATGTGAACGAATAGAGAAAGATCAAACAACAGAACAGTGAAACGTTGATCATTGATTAGATTTCAAACAAATATTACCCCTTTTCACGAACTGACACGTGCCCTGATCACTAGTAGGCGCACTAGAGTGTACAAAAGTGAGAGAGCGCCACCTGGCAGATTCTTGACTAGTGGTTGTTTTGTTCACGAATTGGCTCCTTCATTACTTGTGCTCTCTAACAGTAATAGTCGGTGAGAGAAAACGCAAACGAACTGAAGAGAGCATGCGAAGTCATTTCCCCCGTGGCACGAAAATTGAATTTCTGCCGAACTAGGCCACGCTCTATCACATTGTAATATGGTGGAATAGTACATGAAGCCAGAACACAAAACAACAATTTTAGAACGGTAAAACTTATAATTCCCTATTACAATATAGCGAGTATTATTTACATCATTTCAGTCCTACATCCGATCTCAAGAAACGACCAACACCGAAGTGACCTCTGAGACGGGTGTTCAATGTGGTCCCCCTACTCCACCCAGTCACGACTACTTCCTAGTGAAGAAAGAATGCCTTCTTTCCCTCTTCACTAGTTGCCACCAGTGTGGGAAGAAGGAGATCGAGGAGGGCACATTCAAGTGCCGCACCGTAGGCTCGGCACTGGTCCTGCAATGGGAGTGTTTAGTGTGCGAGAGAGAAGTCGAGTGGCATTCTCAGCCTATGGTCGAAAGATACTTCGAGGGAAACCTCAAGTTGACTTCGGCCGTCCACACTACTTCTGTATCCCGCCCGGTTAGTCCATATAACTATGTTGAAAAAACAGAACAACCTAGTCCCAATGGCCGTAAAGTACAGTAGCCCGGAAACTGAATTCAGAGATTCCTGGACATGGGCAAGCTAATCGGTCTCGCACTTCCCTCTGAGCGGACAATGCGACGACAGCTCAAACGGATTGTGGTTCCCGCTGTGGATAAGGTCTTCATCAGACACATGAAACAAGCTGAGGCCACCGTGCGAACGTCCAACATAGTTAGTGAATACTCCTTGCATTACTGCTGTTATGCCCTCCCTACATCCCTTCGACAGCCCTCCCCCCCCTCTCACCTGATCTCCTTCTTCTTCATCTCCCCGGCGAGGCAGCCTTCGCTGCCCACCCTCAATTGTTTCAATGAGGGGATCTACCCACTACCCCTGATTTCCCCCACCTTTGGTAGTGATCCACCATACTTCTCGCGTTCGAAAGTAGCCGAGTTCCAGACCCTGTAAAGCATAAATGTGTTAGGTATACTGTAGCATCTGAAATGACCGAGGGATACGGTAGGTATAGTAGTGATTTACAGTACGACACAATCGCAATCATTTCAAATTTCGAATTTCAGGCAGGCATTGGCATCGCAGTCGATGGGCGGTATTCCCATGTGGGCCGAACGGCACCCAATTGCACCGTTCCCTTCGTGGACATCGAGAGTAATCTCATCGTCCACGTCAAAAATATGCATAAGGATATGCCGGGGATAGGTAGTGTTAGTTGGAGTGAGTAATGATTATGTCCTTCTATTCCAGATGGGGTGAGTGGTCGTATGGAGAAGGAGGGAGTGAGGATGGGGCTGAGGGAACTGCAGGCGAAGCAACTCGTGGTTAGTCATCAACAAACACTGACCCATAATATACAAACTAGGAATGGTTTTTCAATGAATGGTTTATTTCATTCTCCTCCGATCGGATCGGTGAGAGATCATTGAGAAGTAAGAGTCATTTGGTGATAAACCATTCCTAATTGAAACGGGAACCATGCTGGTTTGCTTTAGATCACATCGCTTGTATCTGACAATGATGCCAAGATATCCAAAATGATGCGTGATCTCTTTCCTGGAATTCAGCATCACTTGGACTTCTGGCACATTGTCAAGAATCTGAACAAGGCGCTTCGCGAGGTACTCAAAATAACTTAGTTGACACAACAATATACTCAGAATATAGTATAGCACAAATAGCAATATTTGCATTCAGCTAACAAAGCGCAAAGACTGCCCCCGCATCGAGCACTGACGACGCGAGCTGATCGACCACTGCTACTTCGTCCATGGAAAGTTCGAGAAGGACAGGACGAAGGGAGTAGAATACATGAAAAGTTCGCTCGCTCACGTCGCTGGATGGCATAAGAATTTTGAGAAGGTTAGCATGAATTTTGAAATGATTAATGAGCAGTATTAGTACACATTAGTACCCATGCACGTTAATAAATATGTACTTCAGGTCCCCTTCTTGAAAGGTATCAGCGAATGCCTCCACGATGCTCTCCCCGATGCTTCAGATCACGAGATCGATCCGAAAAGCGCTGAGTTCGCTCATCTGAAGGAGGTCATCCTCAAGCCTTCCTTCATCCTCGCCCTGGAACGAGCCTCCCCCAAGAAGAACACGTCACCATGCGAATGGTTTAACAGCTTGCTGAACATCTACGCGCCCAAGCGGATAGCCAGGTTAGTAATCAATACCGTCATTACCTCCACTAATTGAAACGTCTAATATCCAGTTATTAACTCATCTATTTAGTTCGGCTGTGGCTTACGAGGATAAGGTGAAGATGGGGGTGTTGCACCACAACACCATTGCGATGGCAGGCGTGCTCGGAGTGAGAAAGGAGAAGTCCTCCTACCAGACAAGAGCAAAGGGTAGAGAGGCAAAGTGTGTGAAGAGGAAGATGGAATCAGTGGACCAGTACTGGAGGAGAGAAGTTAGTATATTCAAACTAAATTAGTTCATCGAGCTATGCCGAAATTGTTAACAAAAAAAATATGTCTAACTAATATCTTGTCAGGTCTGGGATGAGGTGGAAGGAGTGGTCCGTGAGATGAAGGATGCTTCATTCCTCAAGAGGAAGGGAATCCCCGACTCCAATCGCTACATGGCTGCTCTCTATGCCGATGAGGAGGAGTCGGAAGGCGATTCGAAGGGAGATGAGAGCGATGTCTCCATTGAGTACGGAGCGGCATACGGAGAGGATGTCGATTCAGACTCCAATCCAATCGCCCCCTCCGAGGACGATTCGGAGCACGAGGAAGGAGATGGTACAGGCGAGTCCCGAGTAGAAGAAGTGCCAGTGGGAGAGGAGGGAGCTGAGGTAGTGGATGCCTCCTCTGGACCAGACTGGGATGAGGGAGAAGATGAGAAGAAGGTCGCCGGTGTTGGGAGTGGACGAGGAAGAGGAAGTGGAAGAGGGCGAGGGAGAGGACCTCGGCGAGGCCGCGGCAGGGGAAGAGGAGCATCCAGTGGGAAGGGAAGAGAGAAAGCTGATCGAGAGACGGAAGGAGAAGACGAGGAAGAGCCATCTACGAAGCAGGGAAGGAAGAGGAAAGCGAAGAGAGGGCAGGAAGATGGAGAAGATGGAGAAGATGAGGGATCCGACGGCGACTCGACGTACGAGCCACCCAAGAGAGGGCGAGGAAGAGGGCGAGGGAAGAAGCAAGCATAGGTGGGGGTAGAGGGTAGGGATGATGCAGGGTTCGTGCGTTATTGTTAGGATAGACATACAGTGAAACACTTGTTTAATCTCCATTTTCATACTTACTTGACGTGTGGTGTTGTTGATGTTGATGTTGTTGCATTGTCCCATCGTCGTCTGGATGGCGCGTCTTTGATCTGCAAAAATGGAATCGTTGTGAGAATTTATTAAATTGATTATGGATGAGACACATTTCAAACATCTTTAGACTCTTCTGTGTTCTATACTAAATACGTAGCAGAGACTAACCAACAGACTGAGGGACACAACCATAGACGTGCGGGAATTGTATCGGGGGGGGGGGGGGGGGGGGGTGCCCATCCGGATGGGCATCCCCCCCCTCGACGTATAGGGGTCATGGTCAAAAATCGATCGGTAGGTCAAGACTAAGTACCGTAACCAATCGATAGTACAGTACACCCTGATACCGTATATGGATACCGTAACCCGCGAATATCGGAAACTAACTTTATTTTTAAAAACTCCTGGTACCGTGCCCAATCGATTGTACAGTACCCATGTCACTACCGTAACCCAGTTACATGGGTCAGATCCAGTTCCAGGGTGTACTGTACTATCGATTAGTTACGGTACTTAGTCTTGACCTACCGACCGATTTTTTTACCATGACCCCCTATACGTCGAAGGGGGGTGCCCTACCCCCCCCCCCCCCGATTACGGTATCCCCATACCATAAGCAAAGTACGGTACTTAGGGAACGGTGAAGTCATGAGCTACTCCTACTCTACACTTGTGAGTATGGCCACTACATTAAATCAAATTCAAGATTCTGCAAACATAAAAAATAAAAAAAATAAAGCACCAAGCTATTCGGGATAATCTTACTGAGGGGACTCAGCCATCTCCTGATTGAAGCATGCAGAGAAGGGGTGTGCCTGGTAGAAGCGCACCAGTTCGTAATCGATGTTCATGTTTCTGGAAAGAAGACAGTAATGAAACATTTGCCAAGACGTGATAAGCTATGCGGTTGACTGGCGATCGTAGGATTCAGGGTTGTTTTCGTACTCCCTCATTCCAGTGTTATTGCTCATGTGCAAGTATTGTATCAAAGGCTAGTCCCATGATCGCCGTCAGGAGTAAACGAACTTTAGCAACCAGATCTCACCTGAACTTCCTGAGCATGTCGATCATCTCCGCCTGCTTCATCTCTTCATATTGCTGATTAGCTTGGTTCGCACTTCCCCAGAATCGAGCATCGGCTCAGCACGAGCGGTCTAAAACAAAAGAGATTGTGGGAAAATGAAGAAATAACAAATTAGGAAAACGAACAACGAAAACATTGAAACGATCTTACTGGAGAGCAGCTGGTAATCTCGAGACGATCATCCTCGAGAGCGACGAGACCAGTGAGTAGTCCCTGGCAAGCCTCACCAGCAACCTTAACAACAAGAATAAATGGAGAAATTCAGGCTCGACATACTTCACTCATGCCAGCGTACAGTTCGCTGTCTACATGCTTGACGATCTTCATTAAGACCAGAGAATCAATTTGAACTTAGTTCACGTTCGGGGCGGAGATTTGCGCCATCATGGTGCACCTGTAAATATAGACTGTGAGCGGTTCAAAGATCTCGCAACCAAACGGAAACATGATGATTTAACTATAATAAATATCAAATTCGCGATTTCGTATTAGCGTGCCTTGCCAACACTAGTGTAAAAAAGATGCTAATAAGGAGAAGCTAATATATATCAGTGTATGCAACGCAAAACATGCAAGCATTTCTGATTGCCCAATGCAAGGAACAACTCAGTTTTCATACTACTCATTTCAATGGGCGTAGCCCAACAAACCTAGAGGGAGGGGGGCGTCTCCTGCTTGACATTGGTCGCCGCCAGGAACTCCTTGCCGTTGGCGACGCCGATGTGGGCGCCCTCCCGCTTCACCAGTTCCTCCTTCGAGAGGTTGTGCACCTGTATTTTAAATAATTACATATAATTTTAAATGTTGACCAATAATGAAACGACAAGCAAGTTGAATAATACACGTGCAAGTATAGTGTGGCTCGTGAGAGTACTCCCGAAGCAGCACTCTAGTAACGCAGTCTAGTTTCTTCAAATTCTCACTCACTTTCTCGGTCGTTCCTCGGTCGGGCAGGTGGATGGTCTCGACCTTGACCAAGAAGTTGTACTTCATGTAGTCGGGATTCGTCAGCACCGCTCAGCAGTAGTGGTAGGAGTTCCAGGCCTCCTCGTGGATCGCCAGCGGTCCCTTGGGCGCGATCTTGAGGGTCAGCGTCGGGACCTAAACAATATAAAAATATTGATTTATCGATTAAATATGCACTAATTAACGGATAATTAGCACTCACCTTCGACTGGAGGTGGTGGATCTTGTGCGTGTACTGGCCGCGGTCGTACGAGCCGTTGAAGAGAGCGTGGATAACTCATTTTTGAGCACCTACAAAACGGGATCGATAAGTAGAGGGTAGCAGCTCATGACTGGTGGGGTGAGAAACGGAAACATGCAAGGCAGACGCGTAATTACATGGCGTGAGCGCGAGAATTGCGTCTATGGTAAACGCGGCAGAATTATTAGGTCTGGAACTCGGGAAAAGCGAGCGAGTTTCTGTATTTTTGTAAGCGGTCGGCAACATAAAATCTGGCCACATTTTTTCATTTGGCCCTAACAGACGAAGTGGAAAACACACCTTCCCCGCCGCCAGTTTCGGCCTTGCTCGTTTCTCCTCTACGGTCACTCCTCTACGGTCAGCGGAAGGACGGCATGGCTGGAACGGTTAAATAAAAAATATTAATAAAAAACAACAAAACAATCGTGGAAAACGCACTATTCCTTGACGATTACTCTCCGTGTTGCACGTTCTCCTCCGCCGACGACGGATGGACCGGCAGCGAACCGCTGAAACGGAGCGAATGAATGGTGAGGCTCGACAATAAAAGACAACACAAAGGAGGCAAAACTATTATGTAGTATCGACATTATCGAAGAAAAGTATTACAATCGCGAGGATGGTGGGAAAAGTCGGGAACAACTAGTCAACACGCCTTCCTACACGGTAGAGCGAACGAACACCGCATATAAGAACTGAAGTCGGCATTTCCACGCTCATATCAAGCCAAGCCGAATTAGATGAACACGCGATTAGTGAATGAGAAGCGGGTTGAGTCAGCAATATTTATATTACAAGTTGCTCGCAAGTCTAGCGAAACAATAGCAACTCGAAAAAAAACAGCTAGCAAATTTGGTACCATAAGCTAAAAAAAGGTGTATTCCTGCCTAAATTCATGGTGAGCAAAGTGAATTGGGCCATTCTGAAACGGAATATAACCAGTTTTGAAAAGAAACAACGTAAAAACAAGTGGAAACCGCCGATAAATGCGGAGCCCTGTCGCGGTCGCTAGGGGAACCGGTAAATTCAAAGCCGGTAAATTGCAAAAATGGTGGGAAACTTCACCAAGGCTCACGCTACCGTTCAAATTGTTGAATTATTTTCATTGCGAATTTTCTCCACTCATATATTTTTTAAATTTTTATTTTATTTTTCGAAATAATATGTTTTCAATAGTTGATTTCAATAGAAAGAAACCAAATAATTTAAAAATATAAACTTTGGGGCTCCCGGATCCCTTTAAACAACAATTAGACTTTTAATGTGTGTCTTGTTTAGATTTCTGAAGGTGCAACAGTAAATTCAGATCAACAAACAGGTGTTTACTCAATAAATTTGAACGAAGTGAACAAGAGAGTGATAATCGCATGATAGCTGCTGACTCAGAGCACTTCCACACAGTCTAGCGATGGCCTCCCTGGCCCTGCTTCGTGTCAGATTCCGCGAATTGCCAGAGTGATGAATCATCTTCAAAAAGTAAGACAAAACTGAATTATCAGAGTTAAACCTCTTTTATCGTAGGTATTCCTGTCTCTGTTGTCCTTCTCCGCGAATCTCAACTGGGAATCGGCGTACGGATATCTTTCAAGACCCTGTCCGAACTTTGCATCGTAGCCTCAAAAACGTTGATGAGAAAGAAACAAATAATAAAACTGTACTTCGCTTGACCCAGGTCGGCGCCCGCATCAGTGGCGACATGAAGGAGGAGTACACTCTGGAATGTTCTTGATAGGACTAATGCAGTGAGAATACAAACAAAATGTTGTTCTCCAACATATTCGTTCAACTAATCGGTGTTTAAAGCCATGGTGATAAAAGTTAAGTGTTAATAATCAAAGTTACATTTTGTGGTCTTCGGACTCGGGCGAGGCGATCGGTTCCGCCAGTCCCCAACGATACGCGCGCGCGAGCGGGACGAGGATAAGACACAGCAGGAGTTTCATGCTGGATAATAATGATTTGAGACACATACTTTTCAACGAACATGAACATTTTGAAAGACAACACGTGCTCTCGGAATTACCCAATTTTTTCTCTCAGGCCCGAAACGCCGTTGAAATGCAGTCTCCATTTCCCCTTCTCTCTTTTATCCGTCGGTAAGCCGACATCATTCATTTGATGCGTGTCTTTCGAGAAATTGCTCTTCCCTTCTCCAATAAGCTCTCCTCACTAGGCGAGAGACCACGTGCAAAGGAGAGTGCTGCTCGTTTGCTGAATGCCATCTTTCTCCCATAATCCATTATTGAGGATGTACAACATCCCATTATTTCACCGAAGACAAATGGACTTTTGTCCTTTCATACGTGGTACAGAGTACATAATAATAAATGTATTTACAATTCAACGAAATGAAACATAATATTGGCAAGTTCAGCTCATCAATATTTTAATCTCTTCTCTAGATCCCGCTGGATTTCTTCACCCGCTTCTGGATATGGTTTTCAAGCTTTCGGCCCTGCAAATATCATTTTGATTTTACTATCGAACGTACTTCTTTGATACGACAAAATCGGGTTGAATAGTGGTGATGTGTCCAATTATTTCTGAAAGTGATCGCCTTTGTTTCGGGAATGAGCAATTGGAACATCAGAATGTCGACAAATAGGAAGGCGCACAGGGCCAGATACGGATATGACTCGTGGTACTCACTCTGGAATGTTTTCATCATTTCGTATGAACATTATTCTTTTTTTCGGACATCACATCTTCGAGAGTGGCCTCGCGGGAGAATACTACTAGGCCAGGGTACAATTTGGACCTCAACTAACCAGAAGGAAGATTTGTGTGGAGAAAATGGTGCCAATTCGAGAAAACATTGCTTGCGCGGAGCACCCAAGATTCCTTACAGATGTCGGGTACAATTCGGTCGCGGTTATGTATTTTGCGATGTAAACCTGTAAATACTCTGAATAACTACGCGCTATTCGAATGAGGTATTCCTGTCCGCAAGCTGCAGTCACAAGTATTGTGACGATACGCAGTGAATTGGCAAAGGAATACTCCAGTCCTGAAATATACAGAGGAAGAGTGGAAGATTTTGGAAAATATTGGGGTGTCCGGAAAGTTAGTATAATTTTTTGGTTTTTATTTTTTATTCAATGCTTTACAATTCTCAGTGACCAATGTATGCCCCCTTCTTTCTCACTACCTCCCTCCAGCGATTGGGCAGGGTCTCGATTCCTCTCTTCCAGAATGCGGGTTTCTTCGAGACCGCCCAGTTCACGAAAGCCCTCACAACTTCATCTCGATTCTTGAACTTCTTTCCTTTGCAGGAGTCAGAGAGAGAGCGGAAGCAGTGGTAGTCACATGGGGAGAGATCCGGGGAATACGGTGGATGGGGAATCCTCTCGATCTTCAGCTCGTCCATTTTCTTCTGGGTCATCTTCGCTCGATGTGGGCGAGCATTGTCCATCAGAAGAAGAATTTTGCCCTGGTTCAGGAGTCTGGGAGGGACTCTGATCGCGACATCTTCCAGTTGTTCAGAGAAGAGGTCGGAATTGATGCTGGTGCCAGGGGCGAGGATCTCCCAGTAGATAGGACCGAGCACTGAGAAGAAGAAGCAGAGGAGTTCCTTCTTTCCGTGCTCTTCCTTCTTCGGGACGGGCGTGGGCTTCTCATCTGCATCCACCCAGACTTGAACACGATTTTTCAGCTGTTCGGGGGAGAGGTCATGGGGAATCACTTGTGGGAGTTTCGGCTTCTTCCCAGATCGATGGAGGATATCGGACACCGTTGATCTGGGAGTACCAGTATCCTTCTTCAACTCACGCACACTGGCCATGGGCTTGCGCTTCAGTGTGCGGAGAACGAGAGGCTGATCGAGGGCGGGAGGGCGTCCAGAGCGGGGTTGATCATCGAGACCAAACTCCCCTTTCTTGAAGCGGCTGAACCACTTATAGCAGAAGGGTATGGAGGGGGCGTCAGCTCCTTCCGACTGGGCCAGGGCAGAGTGGGCCTCCTTCACGGATCGGCCAAGACGGTAGTAATGAAGTAAAACTGCTCGGAGGTAGAGATGGGAGTCCATCACAAGAGTCAATGTAGCAACTAGGAGACTGATAAAATCCTCTCACTACTCAACGTCAGAATGATGCAATACATTGTTAACAAACAGATTGCGCAATCACTGCATTTGATCGCGAACTGACTTTTTTCCGAAGCATTATACGAACTTTCCGGACACCCCAATAATATCGAGGTATATTCTATGCGCCCACTCGCCGCTCTGCCAGTCAAGTGTACGGTAAGACGACCGCTCCGAATTTCGAACTCAGAAGTGTGAAGAATAACTCACCAAAGTAGTAAACGACGAAGATGAAGATTAGACAGAGGAGGTTTGCAGATTCACTAGCTGTGTTCAGCACTTTTCTGCCGGCCGATTTGATCTTGTAGTCGGCGATGCCGACGAAGATGTTGAGACCCCAGCGGATAATCTGAAGATAAGCAAAATTAAGTGAGTATTGAAGATTATGAATACTAATCCCCTTTCGCTTCCTTCTTCTTCTGTCAAAACCCCATTGTTTTCTTTTTACCGCTAGATAACAATGATGATGATGGTGGTGAAGATGAAATAATCCATATTTTAGTCATTGAACTAGTGGGCAACTACGCCCGTCTCAACATGACCGTATTAAAGGAAGACGTGAAAAACCATTTCCCCTATTGACTGCAAAAATGCCGGCAAAATCGCGGACCTAAAGCCGCGCCTGACCCAACGCTAGAGCCTACGGCTGAGAATCGACATCCACATGATACATTGATTAAGCAACACAATCATGAATCTGACCCATCATATGACACAGTGACACGGGATACGGTAGGTTTCGGTTTCTGTAGGATTTTTGTTTTGATGTTTTGCAACCATCGTCCGATGAAATCATGAATCTGACCCAGCGTCTGACCCACGGTTACGGGTTACGGTATCATTCGGTTACGGTATGAGTACTGTACTGATGTTTTTCTCCGACCCTCCGATGAAATCATGAGTCTGACACAACATCTGACCCAATGCCACTGGGTTACGGTAAGGACAGACGGACAGACCAACACCTATTTTTCGGTCGTAAAAATTTTTCTTCTGGAAATTTCTGGAATCTTTTTCGTGTAATGACCTTGTATTCCGGATGGAGACATACTTTCAAAATATCGTTCGAAACGAACTCGCCAGAGAAAAAAGCTTTCAGTTTATGGTAAGGTATGCAACTAGTGGGCAACTACGCCCATCACAACGAAAAGTGTCCTCGATTGATTACAAAAAGCCGGTAAAATCACGGATCTCAAGCCGCGTCCCACCAAACCTAGATCTTAGGGCAAGGATGCGGCATCTACGTTTTGCATTGATTGAGCAACGAATCTCGAATCTGACCCATCATACGACACAGCGCCACAGGTTACGGTAGCCTTCGGCTACTCTAGGATTTCGGTATTGAAGTTTTTCATCAATCCTCCGACGAAATCATGAATCTGACCCAGCGTCTGACCCAAGGAACTGGGTTACGGTAGACTACGGTTACGGTAGGAGTACGGTATTGGTGTTTTCCTTCAATCCCCTGATGAAATCATGAAGCTGACACAACATCTGCTCCAACGCCACTCCCAGGTTACGGTACACAGACGGACAAACAGACAAACACTTATTTTTTGATCGTACAAATTTTTCTTCTGGAAATTTTTGGAATCTGTTTCGTCTGCTGACCTTGTATTCCGTATGGGGACATACTTTCAAAATCTCGCTCGAAACGAACGCGCCGGACAAAAACCCTTTTCAGTTTATTGTATATGTAGCAATGGGAACAGCAAGGTTCTTCTCAGACTACTTCAATAGAAAAGAGTTGTAAATCTCACTCCGAAGAAAATGTTGTTCAGGTACAGACTACCGATGATCGAATCCATGTTGAAGAGAATACCATAGTTGATCAGCGAAGTGGTCATTCTGGAATGTGTGCTTTGTGCATTTCTGAATGCGCTCTTCCCACACCTTCGTTTACAAATGCCCCCAATACGGTATGAATTAGCGCTGACCGGCTACTTCCATTGCTACGTGCCTCATTTCGCCATCTCTAGTATGCATATCTTCCCTCGAATTCACTCACATTCCAAAGCACAGCACGAAAGTCCATCGCAACAGCTCCGGATTTTTGAGGATGGTCAGGAATGTGTGGTGCTTCTGCTTCGCGTTATTGTACGTCTGGAATGAGCATTCACTTGAAAAAAAGCCTGTCCAGGTTTCAACACTAACCTGCTGCTCACAAATCAGCATTTCCTCGATTTCTTGACCCCGATTTTCGCAGGAGTCTCGATTGAACGACCGAATACGGGTGAGCACTCTGGAAAATATTTGTTTAATTAAATCTATTATCAAAACAATGGATATTATTAAAATATCGAATAACAAGTATGCAAACCTTCTGGCCTCGTCGATTTTTCCCTTGTGAATGAGAAAACGAGGGCTTTCGAAGCAGAATCTGTAAAAATTTCCATTGGATTCGATAATTTATTTTAGATTGTTTGTATAATCTTCTACATCAGTAGCTCACAGTAGAGTGATCACTCCGAGCAAATTGACGCATGCTGAGACAGCTGCGAGCCGGCGCCATTCGTGAGTGAGATAGGCAATTATTGGGTAGATAATGAAATTTGGAGACCACGTTACAATCTGATAAAGTGCGATTGTCCAATTGTTCTGATTATAACTTGTCCCTGAACCATATTGCATTCATAAGGCTCGCAACGTACTGTATTCACGAGCATTCTGTGCTTCACTGGAATATTCTCAACGAGATAGACGCCTTGGACCCTGTAAGGACAAATAAAAAAATAGAGTCATGGTTTTTTTGCAATGGAGCAATACTCCCATTCCAATAATCATTGCTCAATTGTGTATTTCACGGTACCTCGTTGCTCGGGCATAGATAAAATAAAATTATTATAACGTCAGGAAACTTGCGCGGTGATGCCTCCCGCGAAGAATCCAGTGGCGATTCTCCAAATATTGAATTGGAAAAGGTCCGTGGAAGTTGCCGACAGTCCAGTGAACACCGCAGAGCACGAGAGGGCGATCATCAGGCACTGCAACATTTGAGAATTGGATATGATCAACATTTTACTACTATACATGACCGTCGAAAGTTAGCCCCACTATCACGTGCACATGCTTATGTTGCAAGGCATCACGCCAGATAACTCTTACAAATAGAATAATATTAATATTACAGTCATCTACAGTCCGTTTCACTATGAATTTGACCAGTGCGTAGGCATGATCTTGTAATAAGAACAGCAATATGTCTAAAAAATCTCACAAATCGTCGTCCGAAGGTGTCCGAGAATTGGCCGAAGACGAGGGCGCCGAGGAAGACGCCCGTCATCTGCATCGTCGTGCTCGACTTGACGTACACCGCGTCCTCGCAGAGGAGATCGAACTACAATTGAAGCAGTAGATGCACAGACTTTTCTCTTCAAATAATTGAGCTTTTTAGTTGAGATTTATTTGATAGAAGCTGATATCGAACTGGAATTCTGTGAACAGTGCCCCTGTCTAGTCACGCTTCTAGTGAAACAAATCGAAAAGAGGAGTCGGCATATTCGAGAGTATAGTGGAGCACCCAGAAGAAGCACAATTTTCCAATCCCATTGCTCTTCAAATGAGTGAAAGTGTAGATACTTTACAAACATTTATATATTAAAAATATATATATTTCCTACCTCAACTTGAATCGACTGGAACTGGAACGAGAGCTCGGCTTTACAGGAGTTGTTTTGATGCAACTCGTGGTATGCGCGGCACCGTTCGGTGTGGTCCATGGACGAATTGAAGATGGTTTCTCCGCATCCGAGTATTGTCGGATTGTGCCCTGAAATTTTTTTGATTGACTTTGTGCATAATTACACTCGTTCATAATTTTTTGCTGTCAGGCTCGGAATTTTAGTTATCACACCCTTTCTCTGCGAACCTTCAACCACTCTCAAGGCCACGCAGATCTGCATCAATCAAGCGAAAGAAAACTGTCACTTGCTGCGGAGCGCGCGCGCTATCATGCGCACGTTCTACTCTTTGTGCGCGCGCCCGTCGCTTTCACTACACCATAAGCACCGATTGAATTTTCTCTAAATTGCAGAGAACACAATGATGGACAATACTAGTTTGTGAATACAGTGTATGAACATGCAGTAGTAAAGCCTGGCTTGAATCGCGACCATATTCGTAAGTTACTAAGAGGAGATACCTGCATACACCATGTAGATCATCGTGCTGAGTGTCGATAGGCAGACAAACTCGACGAGGAACAGAACGAGAACAGTGTATCTGCAAGTAGAAAATTGAGTTATAATGATGGTGGAAGCCGGCCTATACATGTTTTGTTTTTTTCGAAATGGTTTTATTGATATTTGATCGCATGAAGCTTCTCACCTTCCAAATTTGATGAAATCATCGAGATTCTTCGCCTTTTTCGGTGGTACCGTAGGCAGAAGCAGCGTCTCGACGAGCACTTTCTCCTCCTCCTCCTGGTTAGACTGTTCATCCTCGTTCACAGGCGTGTCACCCTCCATCTGACTGAAATCGTACTAACTATCTTATCAGTCAGATAGATATTTTCCGAATAGCGTATCACTCGATGTGGACAGAGTGCGTGAAGGCATACAATGTCTGTGACCAGGAACAATCACCGAGAAGATGAGGTTCACGATAATGAAGGTGGAGAAGTTAACAGAACCAAGCGCAAGTAGAAATCGAGTGGGCTATCGAATGGCAGCGGGGAAATAATGAGTTCCTATCTGATCTGCCTGTCGTCTCTCGGTGCGTTTTCTCTAACGGGGATGGGCAGTTGGCGTACTCTCTTCGATTGAGGTGCTGTATCGCCAGAGCAAGCAGCAATGATAGAGTGGCCAAGTAATGATAAGAGAAATCAGTGAAACATGAAACCGTTGTCTAGTTCTCGGCCAACAAAGGAGAACGGGTAGGATATGAGGTGAAAGATTATTGTGATTTTATTCACAATTACTTGAATTCTTCGCGTAGCCAGTGGTCCGACAAGATGGGATGATTCTCATTGCAGTTCCATCAAGCAATGAGACGAATTACCGAGCATCCCCATCCTTTATCCGCAATATCTCTTCGTGTGACGGATGGCATGAATGATTTTATACAGAAGTGGTTTGGTCCTTCAAAAAGGGTAAAGGGAAAAAGTAAAAGTGCAGGCACGTCAACCGAGATTATATTCGTCAAGGTAGATCTACGCTAGGCGGATCAATCCGGTGAGGTCTTTGATACATGCACGCATACATATTTGTTTTATCTTTTTAAATTTCAAATTTTGAAAAATCATCATTGATTCAGTTTATCAGTATCATACGCACTTAACATAAATGCGTTTAATGAAAGAAACATCATGGTTGCGGAGACGACTGTATCTAACGCAGCATACACTCACGACGCAAAACAGAAATCTGTATCGACGACTCGGCTAAACGTTGATAATCCGGGTGAAATTTCACAAAAAAATGACTCGTATGAATAAGACGATCGTGATAGAGGGGAGGCGAGTAGTTAAGGATGAGCTTCAGAAGGTAAATCAGGGTAAATGGTTGCAGAGGGATTTAGCAATAGTTGGGTGCCTAAGTTGGAACAGTTAGTGAAAGTAAATCTGCGAATGATATGGCACGAGCCGCGAAAACCCAGAAAATTCTGCCCTATCCTGTCAGAATCCGTCGACTAATCTGCTCTCGTCAGTTGGAATTTCAGAGGTGGCGGATCCCGCGGACGAGACGCGATCTCGAACGCGGTAGGTCATGTGCGAGACGGGACGAATGGGCAGGATTACCTGCAATATAATTCACTGCGTTTGGCAAAATATTCATTTTCTGCCCATTCAAACCTCTTTGGTATACTGTATAATTCCTTCAAACTATATGTATGATACATTTTAAGGCGTTTTGCAAGAAATCGGTGCGAACCTCATTTGCCGAAGTGCTCAGCGCCTTCTCGGTCGGCGAGGGCGGCAGACTGTTGATGTGGCGGAGGACGTGCGGGGAAGGAGGCTGCAGCGTGTCCAGCTGAATTATCGAATGAAATATTGTGTAATTTTAAAATGTAAGGATGCTCTGCCGATTCCATCTTAGCATTCCATCTGCAGACGATTGTGTAACTATCACGGGCAAATCTTGTAAAATGCCCCATTGATGAAGGCGATGAATCAAGATTGATCGAAATCGGTGGCATAAAGTATTTCTAGTAGCCAGTGTTCCTAGCTGAGAGAGCAATATATCGCCTCCCCCCATTGCTCTATACAACTGAGGAATCGTAGATCGGTAATGGAAAAGCAAATTGCAAACCGTGTTCGAGTATCGCTTCACATTCGCGCCTTCGCAGCCATTGGCCGTGCATCTGCAGCCAGCGGAAGTAGAGGCCTGCTCCGTGCCTGCAACTTTCGCACTTCAAACCTTCTCATTTGGCTCCTGCTCTATCATTTTCAAATAAATTGCATGTGCGAAATTCAACAGCCAAGCCCGTCCGACACTGGCAAACCACCTAATCTTTTCTTACCATCTCCACGTTCTCACAAATACAAACAAAATATATGAAGAATAGTTGAGGCTTACCTTCAAGATGCGGCGATCGGAAGAAGAAGGAGGACGTGCGAGAGGGAGATTGCGCGAGCGACATGTGAGAGGAACCTGCGAATGATGTGAGATCAAAGATCAGATCAATTGGAACTTTACTTTCCTAAATAACAATTAGTTGGGTAACATAATTGTGTGATCTCCCAGTGTTATATCGGGGACATTTTATGTTATACAATCGAAGTTGATTCAAAGCTTAGTGATCACAGATCATAGATCAGAAAATCTGGAAGTAAACTCACGGACGGAGAGTTTCTTATCTACACAAATGCTCTTTTTCCGGAAGCCGTAGTCCACCTGCAAATTCGAAAGTCAAACTACAGTAGATTACTGTAGATTAGATTATTTACTGTAGATATACTGTAATTTGCTGACCAGCTCCAAATTGCCCTCATCGGTGTCGTTATCTTCTACGTCCGAGTCGATGCGTAGAATCTGAAATTTGTCGATACTTCTATGGAAGCTCGGGCTCATGTATTGGTGAGGATTAGGTTTCGAGCACCTCACAAATTTCAGAGGCTAATACACATGTAGATATCAGTCAATTGAGCGCCTTTGAATGGAATTAGATCTCTAAAATATTGCTCTAGCAACAGAGCCAAAGTTACTGTGCGACGAACCTGCTCGGGCGGCTCGTCGGTCTCGGTCTGCTCGGCGGGTTCACTGGCAGGGTCGATGAGGTGGTTGTCGTCGAGGAGTCGAATACAACCCCGACCGTCCGGAGGAAGAATGTGGTACTCACGCTCGTCGAACTCGCCATTCAACTGTATGATTGAATCTTTTTTCTTGTATTTTACAGTAAATGAAAAATCAAAATCTTATGTTTTCCCTTGCATTATATCACGCCTCTCATGAGAGAATCGAGCTGGGCGTGGGAATGGTTAAATTGGTTCTAACCGGTTTTGGCCATCCTAAGGCATGCTTGAGTAACCCTCGAAGTCTTATTGTTCAGACTTCATTTTGGAGCTTCCTAGACCGGGTCGCAATTCGGCATCACCTACTTCAAGGGCCGATTTCTCGAAAACTGTGATAGTGAGCAAAATTGACCTCTGAGTGACCCCGACTCATTTTTGAGCTCTATTGATCTATCTAAACCATTTTCTCTGAATCCGATTTTGAACAGTGGTACACTTCAGGGCATTTTTCTCAAAAATGTAGGTGCACATGCAGCTCAAATTTTCTAAGTGAATGCAGCTCAGTGGGAGCTTTCAAATGAGTGGTTTGTCAACAAAATACGGGCACGGTGGTGAGAGTTTCGCCCCTTTTACGTTTTTCGATAATTTGAAGGCACTAATTCCTCGCCACACCGCGCGTTTTTTAGAGTGCAAAGTGAAATTATCCCATTGTCCCTCACTCCCCCATTGTTTTCACTCTTCCCTCATTCCAAAAAAACGTGCGGTGTGCGAGGAATTAGTGCCTTCAAATTATCGAAACGCGTAAAAGGGGTGAAATTCTCACCACCGTGCCCGTATTTTGTTGACAAACCACTCATTTGAAAGCTCTCACTGAGCTGCATTCACTTAGAAAATTCGAGCTGCATGTGCACCTACATTTTTGAGAAAAATGCCCTGAAGTGTACCACTGTTCAAAATCGGATTCAGAGAAAATGGTTTAGATAGATCGATAGAGCTCAAAAAATGAGCGATTAGAACTCAATTCACGATTTTCCTCCATTCCCATGAATGGCAAATCCAGCTCGATTCTCTCATGAGAGGCGTGATATGTTTACTGAATTATATCTTCTTGTGAAAAACACTCACCCGCATCTCCTCGAGTTTCTTCGCGGAGCAAGTGGGCGTCTTGATGTCGTAGACGTTGTGGAACTGAATGATCAATCAATCAATCAATAGTTATTTTCATGTCACTAATATCTGCTTACGGTTCTGAGCACCAACTCGGAAATTACAATCACAATGGTAAAAAAAGCCCAACCTTGGAGAAGTCGATGTTGTACTGTCCGTTCTCCTTCTTGTAATGCACGAGCTTCTCGAACCTGAATTGATACAGATTAAAGATCAAATATTAATCTGATTCTTCACTTTTTGCAAAGCATGAAAATCTATTTGATGCTAAAAAAGCATTTTCTCGAATTACCTCTTGCCCCAGAGAATCTCCGACGGGAGGTAACTGGTTCGTGCCTGCGTAGTCGAGCCGACCGATTCGACAACTCCCTCGAGAATTGCTGAAAATGGTAGCAATGTATATCAATAAGGTACATTCATTCATTTGTATTATTCTCTGTTATTATTACGCTGAAAAGCATGGACTAAATGGAAGAATGGATAAACTAATTTGAATTTTAATCTCTGAACGTATTTTCTCACCGATGATCTCGAACTTGGCCGTCTGCAGGGATTCCATGGATACTTCGTACAATGGAGAACGTTCATCAATCTCATGGCAGATTGTAATTGGCCAGATGACGAACACTCGATCGAGGCCTTGGTCGTACCTGAGAGAATGTCAAAATTTCCCCTTGATATTGCATTTACGCATGATTTTCCCGTCCCATAAAACGCTAACAGTTGCTGTGCACTTCTAGTATATAACACACGACAGCAATTTTTGCCTTATATACTGAAAGATATCGTAATATCGCACTTCCCGAGATTATGGATCTAGAATAATGCTCTATCCAGCTAGAAATAGTGAGAATATCGCACAAAAAAACGAAGTTGCACAGTGCGAAGCTGCATCTAGTTTCTAGTCCAAAAATAATGTGATCTCATTACTACTCGACACGTCGACACAACAACCAAGTGCGGGCCAATGGTATTTCAAAATGGTCTGACCCATTGCAATGGATTGCTGAATCAAGGTCAATGATGTATCTGAGATTTGGTTCTTTTTTAGTGACCAGGTAGATGTTTTCTTACCCTACGTCCATGTCAAACTGGTGGAACGGTAGCAGTTCGCCCTCGTATGTGATGCATCTCTTGATCATCTAAACAGCGGAACTCAATTTAGAATAGTTCTGAGAACAATTTCGACGAAAAGCGTACAACACAAAATCCAATCACGTCTCAAGCTATGGAATTAGGTCCGATAACAACCATCGTATGACAACAAAAGATTACACTTCTGTAGTGTATTCGCAGATAACTTCTTCACAGTGCGAGCCATACTGTGAAAACACTTGGGAAGGATACACTTTGTGGTTTTTTTCCTGATGGTTATCCGACGGTGACCATCCGACCTAGTGCCCAAGCTTCCTGTATTTTCTTCTACCCAATCCAATGTTTTCCACCCTTCCGATCCCTTCCCTTACCTGTAGTCGAACATGTGCCTCTGCCAGAGAGCTCTTCCTCATGTCGCCGACCCTATAAATTACTCGTCTCAGACAGTGTCGAGGGGAGAAAGGAAGGGCTCCCTCTGTTGGCTCTTTCACTTTCTCTCTCTCACTCTCACTAAGCACTGCGAATTTCCGCCGACAGAGTTCTAGCACTAAGAAAACAAATAACTAAGAAGGAATGAACTGGGTGTGCAACATTGACATAGATATTTGCAGTGAGCTAGGAACAAAAGTTCTAGATCTCTCGCATCAACAAAGCTAAATAGTCTACCTGAACAGCAAGCACAGTTTGCCGTCTCTCAAGCAGATAACGGCGTTCTTCGAGAAGATGAGGGTTGCGGCTCGCTTGATTGGTCTGGCTAGTTTGGAGAAGATCACGCCAGCCATCAGCGTCTAAAATTAATCGATGATATCAAAGCATCGTGCATAAATATGGATCGAATAAAAAAGATAAAAAGGTTTAGAGGCAGCCACGTCGCGCGATTTTGCGCTCGTCAAGAGACGACTACGCTAGGCGGTGTATAGTGCGGCGACTAAGATGGATCGAATAGCTATGCAAAACATACCTGCGACATGACTCCCCACATGAACTGCACGCACATTGTGAGCACTACGAGGGTGCATTCGTCTGTTGGATACCTGCATAATTGTTGCATTTCGAATCTTGCCAATCTCAGTTATCTTTGCACTTTTAAAACAGTTTTTACTTCTTTCTCCGACTTTAGCCCATTTCCTCTCTCAATTTGCACGTTCTCTCCGTAACGTGACCCCCCTTTTCGCCGGATGTGTTGGATCCCTTTCATGAGCGAGTAATCCAATTCAACCCCCCTTCTTTGTCTTCCCTCGATAGCTGGCAAAATACATCCAAATGTTTTCTCACGAAAGCCCCCTTCATCGATCTCACACCCGATTGTTTACGAATTGACCCGAAAGGACCGGGGGGGGGGGAGGAGGGGTCGGCTGCGATAAACTACTGCTTCGCTCGTCGGCGCAATTATGGCAAACAGATGTGTGCTTTTGTGCGCTGTTTTCATTTTCCGGAATCGGTGCTGCTTTGAAGTGTTGACGAAGAGGTGAATCAATTCTCCCTTCCTCTGCGAATAAAAGAAACGATTCACCTGAAGCCGTAACCTGAAATGAAGTTCATAAATCAAGAGAAAATGAGATTGAACATCCATTTCTCTTATTTGGTGGACTCTTACCACTAGAGTCTACCAATTATAACGCATGGATTTTTCCTCAGAAGTAAACAAATTCGATCTTTTAGAGTCTGTCTGCCGATGAGGGAGCAGAATACTAACTAACCGATGGTAGTCTGCGTGGTGAAGGAGAAGATGAAGACGTTGAGACCACTCTGGACATTCCCGATGCACGGCTTCCAGTTGGTGTCGTTCGTGTGCACGAAGTCACCTGATGATACAATCATTTTTAGCCATTCATCGGATGCAAAAAAAACTTTACATCCCTGTTTTCGTTCAACATATCGTGTTTTTCCACTGATTCAGTCACGAATGCCGGTATCTGATAATTTATGAGTGTATCACTCTACCATTCATGGAAAACATAAATTTCCAAGCTGGAAATTTTTGCCTTCTTTGTAAAGTTAAAAATGTTCCCTTTCCAGCAAAGCGATGGGTGTTTGAAACTCGGAAGCGGAGGGGGAATGGGATGATAAAATTTCCATCGCGTCTCGACTCGCACACAGCCAATCGTGTGCGCCACAGTGATTGCATTAGTCAGCGAAAAAGTGCGAATTTCTGCACTATTCAAGCTGCTCTGGGAGTCCCTTATCGATCACAGTAAAAAGCTAGCGCCCGCACTCATAGCACACGTCTATTGATGCTTTTCTCCTAGACTTTTCAGCCTCGAGACTCATTTCTCATGAAGCAGATGTTGTCATAGACATTCATAGGAAGAAGCGAGAAGAACTAAACATATTTCCGGTGAAAATTAGCGCGTTTTCGAGATGTTAGTTCAAAGAGTGATTCCAGGCATCATAAAGTGCATTTTCAAAACGCGCTGAACACATTCCCACTGAGATCATATGTCAACCTCGAGAACATCTCTAACTACCTTCCTTCAGCTTTTTCTGCTTTTGATTTCTCACCATGCGAGTACGCGATGGTGTAGTAGATGCAGCTGAAGAAGCACCAGGAGAAAGCGAATTGGAAGGAGAAGAAGAGCAGACACCACCGCCACTTCATCTCGATGATCGTCGTGAAGATGTCCCTGAACACATCTCATTGGTAAAGACAAAGGTACAGGAACATCCCGCCTTCGAGACTGGGCTCGCGGCAGAACACTACTAGACCAGTGTCATCTCATTGGTAGCATTCGAAATTAGGGTAATTGGAGCTTCATTTTACTTGCTGCCCGATCCTATGGTTAGAGCGAGTGCAGATACTGAGGTGTCGTTTATAGAATTCTACTCGGTTTTTTTCCATGGTCCAAGAAGTTTATTTCTGCGGAGATCAGGTAGAATTTTCCCTTGTTTTGAGAGTTTGTCATCTCGTTCTGAATATGCTGACAAGGAAGCATGATGACGGAAGCCGGAAGTCGGCGTTTTCTGTCTGTACCAGTACTACAGGAGACAACCCAATTGTCGACGACTTCGTTATTTCTCGGCTTCAAAATTGTGTAAACACATCCGGGGAAGTCCAGTTCGCACTCGTCCTAATCCTATTGAAAGTCCATTTAGCATCGCCCTCCTTTCTCCATTACGACCCTCTCAAGGATGCGAATGTGTGAGAGGAGTGAGCAAATGCAGGAGAGAATGAGACGACATTCCTCGTCTGTTCAACACTGTTGGTTCTGTTGGCAAACCCGTAGCGTCTGCTCACAACTCTCATTGAGCAACCATCCCTCGCCCAAAAAAGTGTCCCACTAATTAATTCATTCTGCTATATTTTTCAGCATGCGCCTCATCTAGACTCTCTTTCACTCCGGCCGTTAGCAATAACTTCCGACCCCTCCTGCTTCTCCCCCGCCGTCCTCTCCCCTCTCTAAATCACTAGGAATGGTCGCAAATGCAAACAAAGGCGGAGAGACTTTAATGGAATGTTAATGGCGGGCGCTCCCTCAGGAGGAGATAGAGTGGGGAACTACGATTACAGAAGGCCCCGATGGAAAAACAGGGGATACCGAGATCCACCTTGAATAGAAGCTAGTTACTCGGAAGACTAGAGATGGTATATCGTACTGAGATCCACCTTGAATAGGTACTGGTGAGTAGGAAAAATCGAACACTAGTGCTTCAAAATATATGGTATATCGGAAACAGGCGCATACACATCAAGTTGAGTCGCAAGTGATCATAGCACAAGTGAACACCATAGACCCCAACATGCTCGGCCGAGTCCGGAAATCGCCTCTTCTCCTCTCTAACGTTCCATGAACTTGGTGGTAAATATAAAATGCTATGTCGCGCGCGGTATTCGAACCCGGGAGCTTGAGTTGCTGAGCCAGACTACCGGCTGAATGTGAGACATGTACCCTTAACAGTACAATATCAACAGCTCACGAGAAGTATTTCCTCCGCTGCTTCGGAACATTCTTCAGTGAAATGTTGCAGATGCCCTGCTTCTGCACCAGTCGATTTCTGAATTCGAGAATGCATTTTCGAAACCAGTAAATCGCAGAGTACCTGATTCGCCGACTGCCGAGTTTCGGCGTCCGGAAGAACCTGCAACGATTTGGTATCACTTGGGCGAGATGGTCTACAACCAGGGTGCTTGGTGCCATCAGTGCTTTAGTGTAGGGATGGCTTCTCAAGGAATGACCCAGTCTAACCCACGAAAATGAATGATTGACGAGTAATTTCTATCAAAGAAACCATTCCTGATTTGGCGCCGGCCTAGCTTACCTGGTGTATTTGGCAGACGCGAGTGCGGGTTGCGGGACGGCGTCCTCATCCTCTTTTCCGACCAGTCGTTCCTCCTCCGGTTCCATGTCACGCTCGCGCCGCTCAGCTGAAGAGAGCAATGCGGCTACTGTGGGCGTCAACCCGATGATCGCCTTCTTGCGGTTCATGATCCACGTGTGGAGCGTGAGAGACGCGCGCGTGAAGCGTGAGACGCTGTCGCGTATTCGAGATGTGAATAAGTGTACGTATGTGCACTGGGGTGGAGTCTCTACTCCCCCGACTGCCCCTACTCCCCCCCCCCCTTCACTCTCTTCGACTGCCTGAGAAGGAGAGGAAAACACAGCAATTGGCTGCTTCTACAGACATATTTTGTGGTTGCGACAGGCGGCTGTGTACCTTTTTATCTCGAACCACTGATTGGATGTCCGAGAGGGAAAAGATGGAAGCATATAAATTCAGTTTTCCATAGTTGTCCCCATTAAATTTACAAAAAAAAATGCGTGGAAAATTAGAACTTCAGCTCAATTCTATTCTGACGGAATATCATGAAAAAGTAAAGGAGGTAAAAAAAGGAAAGGCGGCGACACTTGAACATCGACGTTCTTTGAACGATATTTACTTCCTGTATAACTCATTGCATGACTATGTTCTCCTCGACACCTCTAGTCTCTATTCGATTGCTCCTCTCACTCGCAGTCTCCGTGCCTCTCACAGTCTGCGCATAGCTCTACCATTCGTTAGTCCATCTTCCATAACTTCTTGTGCCACTCGTTCACTAACGCTCTGGAATTCCCTTCCCAACCAAATAGTTACCATGCCCCGTATCCCTTTCCGTCGCCTTATGAAAAACTCTCCCATGAATGTCCTCCACTCTTCCAACATAAGAATGTAACACGGACTGCCACACAATCCCCACCCACACGCTCGCCCGAGCCCAAAATACCACCTGATCTCCCTTCTTCGACGCCTTCAAGGCATAATCTCTCTCCTACCCTGATGGTGAATAAAGTATAAGTATAAGTATAAGTATCAGGTTGGTGAAGTTTCTCCCTTTTTTCATAAATTTACATTTTTGCTTCCCCTGACATCCAATGTTGGTCAATCCTCATACGGTCTTTTGCAATATAAGGGTACATGAATACTCTTTATAACAAGCCGTGTCCCAGTTCTCCACAATTAGCAGCGTCGATACAGCAATCTCTCCAGTTTCGTAAAATTGCATTTCAAACTGAATGTTTATAAGGTCATAGCTGAGTGGAGAAAAGAGATAGGGGTTAGTCATACATACCAGTGTAAAGTATGATATCTGGGCATGCTCGTGAATGTAATTCAGTATCAGTGTGCCGTCATGCCAAGTTGAGATGAGCGTCTAATTAGATATTTCCGCGAGATCAATTTCTACAGAATTACTTTTCATAGCCCCGAATGTTTAGTCATTGTCTCGAAAAGCCATATTGTTGAGGGCAATGTAGTTCTCGCTAGCCTTAATATTACCCTTAAACTTGAGGTGGCTACAGCTATCCATTTGTGAACAGCAGCATGATACAGCAAAATTTAAACGAAATCAGCACTTTTTCTAATTCCCAGCTTGCAACGCCTTTTGAAAGTCGGATATTGTGTGATATTCTGAATGACCAACTTGAGTGTTATTACTCATCAAGTGAGCAGAATCAATTGCTAGATCTTATTCAAATGGTAGGGTCCAGAAAAGTAACCTAATAATCATAATATTTCGACATTTTGACATTTTCATTATTTATTCCCGTAATATGCTTTCCAGAATTGAATTGATCCTGCATATATAATCTACCTATGTGCCCACTACTAATGTTAAACGGAAATTAAAGTCAGGCAAAGATGGCTAGAAAACGATTAAAAAATATTTTAGGGAGAAACTTTTGCACCAACCTAATATATCCCATAAATTCTTTGTCCTATGAATTCACAAAAACATTCTTAATTTCAACGCGCAAGAAGGCATGTCATGAAAGTACTAATGGGAGGCAGGTAATATTGTAATTGAATAGGAAATGCGTTATCGATCCTAATTATAAGTTGAAGTATTGAGATCAACAGAACTATATAAAGTCGGACCATTCATTCATCGAAAACCTCCGGAGATTTTTGAAAATGATTGATTTTTGAATATATTTTTGGAAATAGTGCGAATAGAGTCGATGTTGTGTTTGGGATTTTTAGATGAGGTCTTTGGCAGTCTGTCAAGATCAAAATGTGCCCCCTCTCATTATTCCCTCTCAAATTGAGTGAATGGTCAGGCTGATTACATGATCAGAATCTGTTCGCTCCAGTATCGCAGAGGAAGAGTGCACTGGCAAGGCATGAAAAATCGCTCAATGGATGAAAAGATAGCAAATTCCATAACTTTGGTCCAGACAGAATGATCTAGACGAAACAAAAACTCAAAACTCTTAGAAAAATCGTCTAGACGTCGACATCGTTAGCATCATAACTGAATACTTTAAATAAAGTGTTCTAAATCAGACAAAAGAAATCTGCTTCAAATTCTTAATGAACGTCCTTTTCCAATTCCTAAAGATACTAATCTCCGCCTGATTACTAATACTAAAAAAACAAGCGTGTACTTCTAATGAATGATAGGAGGCGACCTGTGTATTTGAGAACCGACTTGCCCCCGAATTAATGAAGGAATAGCGACAGGTGACGCACGGAAAGAGAAAGACAGCGTGTGGCTACCGAAACGCCAGGAAACTAACAAAAATACACAAATTCACGTGTTTCTGATATAATTGCCCGATGATCAAAACCCTCATGAGAATGCGCACAAAGCTGGATAAATGGTAGTACAGTCATAATTTCTGATTGAAGAATGAACCAATCAAGACAATCACCGAAGCTCGTGATGGAAGAGCATGGAGGAAAAATCACGACAAGAGGATAACAAGGGAAGAGCGGAAAATGAGAAGCGAGCTGAAATCACTTAGGCAAACTGGAGGGAGCGGGCGAAATTCGGGGTGGAAATAAAGAGCGAAAGGGAGAGAGAGAGAGGCGACTGAGAGGTGGGAGGAGGAGGCGGAAAGGGGAAGGAGAGTGGAAGAAAGAAGAAGAACAGGCAGTACATCAATGTCCTGGCTACAGGGGAAGATGACAAGGCATAGCGCAGTCTGGAGGTGAGAAACAAGACGTATTCGTGACTGCGCTCGTGGGAGAGTTTCCGAAGAGGTTCTCAAAAAGTCAACATCGTTCCCCATATTGAGTAATGCAAGCGCAAAGAAGCAGATCGCGTGAATGAGCGGCCAATTATTGGACGGGAATTATCACAATAGAAAATGGAATGAGAGGAAAATTTAGCGCCGAAATCAACATGAATGATAGTAAGAGAACCATGGAGGGAAAGAAAACAAAAACTTCCCAGGTAAACATTGAATTCAAGGCTGTTTTGAAATGGGATTCACATGGGAGCAGATCTTACCAATTCTATCCATTTTTGCCGAAAATTTGGTGACTGAAGAATTATTTTTAAAACACATTGAACATTGAGAAGCTTCTAAAATTCTAAATTTCTAAAAAAACTCTCCTGCTATAATAAATTCCCTCTCGCGGAAATATGTGCTCTTCCAGTTTTCGCGGATCTAATATATTGGAATGGGTTGAAAAAAAAGAATGAGAGAAGTTGAAAGGGCGGATGCGCGCGGGGGTAAGGGTTCACGATGAGAGTCTGTGGTAAAAGCGGCTGGAAGGAGGAAGAGAAAAGAGGTGCGAATGTATGCATTGCAGTACATTTAGAGGAGAGGACGGCAGAACACTCACGTCAAAAGTTCAACGGTTTTTCACATGTTTTGCACTCGTCTTTACGGAACGACAGTCGCGAAAGCGAAATCATACTTACCCTCGAACATAATACAGTTCTTGAGAACGTTGGGCATGGAGGTCGACAGGAGTATAAAAGTAGCAAGCAAGTAACGTGAATCATTTTTCTCTCTCGCTCATATGACGGGTGCCAACGAACATCCGGGTGAGGAGTGCTGGTAAACCAAACGACCACCAAGTGAAGGTACAGGAAAACACCGACAGACAAACGGAAAACATGATAAAGAATAGCGCGTGATGAGAATGATTTCCGCTGAGTTTCTCAGTTTTCTCGGTACAAGCTCTACGTTCCATGCCGAATAAGTCATCGAAATTAGCCAAGTTCCTCTTTAAGATTCTCTCAAGCGAGAGTGAAAGGGGTGTGAAAGCCTTGACTCTTGGTTGATTTCGAAGTACGGGGCTACGTTTCGTCAATTGATACAATGTCTCCACGGGAATGAAGAGACTGTTGCACTGTTTCACGAACTCAGATTCGCAGACCTCTCTTTCCCTCAGGGACTCTGGAGAGCCCTGCCCCCCCCCCCCCCCCCACTTCCAATCATCAAGTTCTCGTGTTTTCATGGTATCATCCCGCCTCGGGCGTAGATAAATTTTAATTATTAGAACTGCAACTCTCGGTACCTTCGTGAGCCCTGACGAGCAAGTGCTGCTTCTTCTTGTCTCCTCCATGCCGAAATCGACTGCCGACGCGACGATGCCGACTGGAGCTGCAAGGAATAGTACAGTTCTAAAATTTAACATGGTTTCAGTATTTTTGCAAGATTTCGTTTCTCCTTTGCTTCAGAATACAGATCGAAATGTAGCTTTGTAGCCCAAAGTAGTTTTCCAGAAAGATATCTAATATTGGGGTGTCCGGAAAGTTCGTATAATTTTTTGTTTTTATTTTTTATTCAATGCTTTACAATTCTCAGTGACCAATGTATGCCCCCTTCTTTCTCACTACCTCCCTCCAGCGATTGGGCAGGGTCTCGATTCCTCTCTTCCAGAATGCGGGTTTCTTGGAGACCGCCCAGTTAACGAAAGCCCTCACAACTTCATCTCGATTCTTGAACTTCTTTCCTTTGCAGAATTCAGAGAGAGAGCGGAAGCAGTGGTAGTCGCATGGGGAGAGATCCGGGGAATACGGTGGATGGGGAATCCTCTCGATCTTCAGCTCGTCCATTTTCTTCTGGGTCATCTTCGCTCGATGTGGGCGAGCATTGTCCATCAGAAGAAGAATTTTGCCTTGGTTCAGGAGTCTGGGAGGGACTCTGATCGCGACATCTTCCAGTTGTTCAGAGAAGAGGTCGGCATTGATGCTGGTGCCAGGGGCGAGGATCTCCCAGTAGATGGGACCGAGCACTGAGAAGAAGAAGCAGAGGAGTTCCTTCTTTCCGTGCTCTTCCTTCTTCGGGAC
Organism: Pristionchus mayeri; assembly: GCA_036245805.1. NCBI lineage: Eukaryota > Metazoa > Nematoda > Chromadorea > Rhabditida > Neodiplogasteridae > Pristionchus > Pristionchus mayeri. Next base: position 44,608,833 of record BTRK01000006.1, read on the forward strand.
GGGCGTGGGCTTCTCATCTGCATCCACCCATTGCAGTCTCCTCACAGGGTTATCGTACGTGATCCACTTCTCATCTGTAGCGATGATGGAATTGACCCATCGAAGATTGGATCTACGATGGAGTAATTCCCGACAGACTTGAACACGATTTTTCAGCTGTTCGGGGGAGAGGTCATGGGGGATCACTTGTGGGATTTTCGGCTTCTTCCCAGATCGATGGAGGATATCGGACACCGTTGATCTGGGAGTACCAGTATCCTTCTTCAACTCACGCACACTGGCCATGGGCTTGCGCTTCAGTGTGCGGAGAACGAGGCTGATCAAGGGAGGGAGGGCGTCCAGAGCGGGGTTGATCATCGAGACCAAACTCCCCTTTCTTGAAGCGGGAGAACCACTTATAGCAGAAGGGTATGGAGGGGGCGTCAGCTCCTTCCGACTGGGCCAGGGCAGAGTGGGCCTCCTTCACGGATCGGCCAAGACGGTAGTAATGAAGTAAAACTGCTCAGAGGTAGAGATGAGAGTCCATCACAAGAATCAATGTAGCAACTAGGAGACTGATTAAATCCTCTCACTACTCAACGTCAGAATGATGCAATACATTGTTGACAAACAGATTGCGCAATCACTGCATTTGATCGCGAACTGACTTTTTTCCGAAGCATTATACGAACTTTCCGGACACCCCAATAAAACGGATACAAACTTCAATTTCAACTGTACTGACTTCAAAAAGGGCCATATTTTGAACGGTCACGGTTCTTTAATCTATGGATTCACTTTACAGTATAACGGTAACGATCTTATCCTCACTAATGAAATTATTATACGCACTCAGTCAGAATTTTTCTCAAATCAGTGGAGCTATTAAATCGAAACAGGGCAGAAAAGCTCAGAAAGGGAGAGAGAGAAAAAAAAACGGAAAAGATTATCGGGGTTGGCGAGCAACAGGAAATACTTACGCGAGGAGGGGCTTGAAATCTGGTAGGTAAGACATCATTTTGAGGGGTTTCTCTTAGACGAACCAACAAAGAAATGAAAATTTCCAGCCTTGTTTGAGTTTTCGGATTCCCAACAACAAAGCAAAAAATGTGATCTTGAACTGCAATAGATTCAGCGCAACTTTCATAAGATGCATAACTGAACTTTTTTAAATCAGAAATGGGTGATTTCGAAATTTAAATTGCCTTGTATTTGCACATTTTCCGCATCGGCATTGGCATATTAGTTTTGTTGGTTCATGCAGATATTACCCAGAATGTAGGACCATTAAAAACATCAATGTCGCCTACGCGACCCCTATCCGCCATAGATCCAGCTCAAGTTATCGAAGACAAGTCCTCTACAGATACCCTGTTGGATGTATGGTATAATTGAAATTGGAAAAGATGACCTACCCGACGACGTGATTCTCGATGTCGAGACCGCCTGAGTTGACGCGTTCGGCCGATCGGCACAGCGCCTCCCTCAGTATGGGCGAAGAGCTCATCACTCCAGTCCTTGGAGAAGGGAAAGCGACCAACCACTTGCTGCCTCCTTCTGTATTCATACAAACGTCAATCAATTCGGAAGAGCATCTAGCACGTAGAATATACGCCTATTCTGAAGGCGAGAAACTGGCATTGCAAGGATTAGGGAAGGCACCGAAGTGCTTGAGAAGTGCTCATTACTCTCTAAGGAGAGGCAGACACCTCGGGCGAAAGTGAAGTGTACTAGCTGTTGTGTATCAATAATTTGATATTGCCGCAGTGAGGAGGTTCGTATTTTGGATTCTAATCTGCAGCACGGGACACGCGGGCTCATAACAAAAATTAATAAAGAGCTCGAGAAAATCATCGATTGCCTGGTACGATAACACGTTTCCATTTCATCGCTGGAAAAGCGGTGAAATAACAGCGCGAGAAAAGATAGAGAATGAGCAGCTCTCTCTGGCGGAAAATTAATAGCAAAAGCGTGGCAGGCGGAAGAAGTTGACAGCTAGGAACTGCGAGGATGCTGGATAAAGGCACGGTGTACAAAGGAAAATATACAGCATTCGTAAGAACATCACTTTGGATGGGATGAGATATCTCAGAATTGAGCATGAATGAGGCGAACTCATAGTGGAGAGTATGTCTCTCTCAAGCCATCCTCGATTAGTCAAGTGGTTAACACTTCCGGAGAAGCGCCGAATGCGTCAAGACTGCAGCAAAACAAGGCATATGCCTACAGTATTTGTTGGCGGCAGCACGAAAAATGCAGTGAAGATAGTGCCAAATTGTGGAAGGATCTCTTGAACGACTCTCCCTCCACACTTGAGCCTCTCCCTTCTCTCACACCATTTCCCTCCATTTCTTGTCTCTATCGTCGTTCTCTTCCTCTCGCCTCCTTCCTCCCCTTGTTGCCATGGATTCGTTCGTGGATTACGGAGCGAGACTCCCATCCCCGCTATCAATTTCTCGAGTATTCGCCTGACTCTCTCCAAACCACACGCTCTCTCGTCGACCAGAGTGAGCGAGAGAGTGTATGACATGGAGAGAGCGAGAACATTGCTCAATTTCTCACTCCATCAACGACGGCTAACGGGAATCCGGACAAGGACAAAAACAGATGAGAGAAATCACGTCAGTAGACGAAGGAAGGCGCATCGGCGCACCTCGTTATTAGAGAGTTGGCACTGACAGGCAATGCTAATTAGAGATAATAAGCAGAATCAGATTTATACAAAAACAAAGAATCAACAATAATAGTATCAGAACGGATATTTTTACATATCAAACACGAAATGCATAAAAATTATGGTGATTCGAGCATGTTTTGAGATTTTTTTTCTCACGATTTTCTTTCGTTCAATTAAGAAAAAAAGTGCTGCTTGCACTTTGTATTCCAGTGGATGTGATTAAGAGGGAGCGAGATAGCAATTTTTTTGTAGGAATACAAAGTTATTTTTGGATCATACCTGGACTGATTACTGCAAGAGTGTGCCGAAAGATACAAGTCGAGAACTTATAGTAGCATACATTTTCATGTAGGAAAATTTCGATATGTAGCATGTAGAAAATTTGAGCTGAACTATCGGTTTGAATACATGAAATTTAGGCGGATCCGGTGTATGCGACCCAAGAACCGAATCACCCGCCAGTTCCCATCTAGGAAGTATTTACTTGTTCTTTTTCTCCTTCTCGGTACGGTTTCTCAATTTTTCATGTCCATTTGATTTAGTTTTCATTGCGAGTGATCATATAATTTGCAATTTGATTTCAGGTGTTGTGCAATTTTCACTAGATCAGTTCTCCAACGTAAAGTCATCAACAGCGGAATAATCCAAAGGCTTTGCATTTGATGGTCGGAAGGAGAGGAGAAAGAGGTGCTGAATGGAGGAAGGAACGAGCAAACGAGACGACTTCTTCCGTTTTAGAGACGGCAGTCGAATTCGCAGGCTTGTTCCCTTTTCGCCTGCTATCCTTTCCTCGCTCTTGGCGGTTCAGTCCGGTGAGGCTGACTGCTACTACGTATCCCCTCTGCCCAAAGCGCTTCTAGGGAACGTTAATCATCGTGACCGAGGACATTACCATTTTACCGACCCTTGGAGATAGAGGGCACGGTCAATCTAGACGACCTTTTTTCCTTGCTCTTACCATAAAATATTGTGATGGAAATCGATAAATTTTATTTCAGGTCTGAAAATAGCCGGCGCCAGTATTCTCTTTCCGCGCGTGGCTTTTCTCGTATTAGCCTTTGCGAGCTGATGACGTTTTGCTAATTGCTTTCAGTCAGTCTCTAAGCAGAGAAGCGAGAGGCGCGTACTCAATTGTTGCTCTGGCTGGGGTTACTAGGAATACAGAATACAGAATACAGAATATTTATCAGGAGTCGCAAAGTTGCGCTGATCAGGCTTTAGGTGTTCCATTCTTCATCAGTTAAGCTCCACCATTTCCTGCCCTTCCCTCTTACTATCTCATTTCTCCATCTTTCCCGAGGTCTTCCCTGTCCTCTGCTGTTAGCTCTGGTGTAAGGGATCCATGTTGTTAATCTCCTTGTCCACCGTTCGTCCATTCTTCGGATCTTATTTGCCCAGTTCATCTTTCGTCTAGTTGCTTCCTCTACCCAGTCAACGACTCCTGTTTCCATTCGCACTCGTTCGTTACTCCATCGATCCATCCATGTTACTCCAATCATGCGCCTCTCCATTTTTCTCTGCGCAACTCGCAGCACTTGTTTGTCTGACTATCTCATTGTCCAAGCTTCGCAGCTATAAAGCACGGTCGACATGAGACAAGCGTTGAAGACGCGTTTCCTTATCTCTCTGTTGATAGTCGCGTGTTTGAGCAAATGGCCAATGTTTCTCCAAGCGAGCCAAGCACACTGGATCCGGCGTTTGACTTCAATTGAGGGGTCCAATGGGAGGGAGATCCAACTTCCTAGATATTTTGCACCATCTTTGTACTCAAAGATTCCTCCGTCGACTTCGATCTGTTCTCTATTTGTTGCACTCGAAGTCAGCAAGATGGATTTTCGTGGGTGAACTTCGAGTCCAACTCTTCCAGCCGCATGAATAACTTTTGTCAACATTCTCCTCAGTTCAACTCTGTTTTTCGCTACAATAATGACTTCGTCTGCGTATGATAAGGTGGTCAGCTGCTTTCCATCAATAGTCATTCCATTTCCATCCCAATCAACGCTGTCGAGAGCCATACGTAAGACGCAGTTGAAAAGTTTCGGAGATATTGTGTCGCCCTGTTTCACTCCTCTCTTCACTCTCACTTCGACCGCACGTTCGTTTACTTGAATTCGGGTATTTGCTCCTTCATAGAATCTTCGAAGCACATCGATCAAACTTGAATGGATTCCTTGGGTTTGGAGAGCTTGCCAAACGGCTGGCCATTCAACGCTATCAAACGCTTTTTTAAATCTATCAGTGCCAGGTGAATGGGTATTTAGTACTCGGTGGTTCTCTCGATAAGTTGATTGATGGAGTGAATGTGATCAACAGTCGAGTATCCAGGTCTGAACCCAGGGTTGGCTGGTATCTTCTGCCTGTTCTTGCAGTGGGAGGATTCGATTGAGAATAGCTTTTGTCGCGACTTTGCATATAACACTCAGTAGGCTGATCGGACGATAGTTGCTGATATCTGATGAGTCTCCGCCTTTGTGCAACAGGGTTACCCTCGAAGTCAGGAATTTCGGAGGAATTTCTTCTCCTGAGAGAATCCCATTGAGCATCCGCGTGATCAATGGAGTAACTGCGGCTTCAGACAGAATGAGCATGTCAGGCTTCACTTTATCATCACCAGCAGCGTGCCCGATTCGGAGACTTTGTATTGCATACGAGATTTCTTCTCTCAAGAAAGGCAGGATAGGCTCTATTGACGGCGTGATAGCGGGTTACTAGGGTTACGCCTGATTTTTGACGCATTTTACTCAAAATTGTATGCAATTCAGTGAGCCTGAACTCGGGAGAAACAACTCCTCCCAGTTTCACTATGATGATTGCATTTTCATTGCTTCACTCGAATTCAAATTAGCAATTTTCTCCCAAGAGTATTTCAACATTTATTCTTGTCGAGGAAAGAGTCAGCATTTTACGCCACTAGCACGCGCTACTTTCTTACAATGAACCAAGCTGAGAAACATCGTACATTCGTTTTACGTTGCACGAACTAGACGCTTTGTTGTTATTTCATCTTATTATCAGTCCCCATGAAGCATGGAGCGGAGAGATCATATTTCGTTTCTCCGGCAGGCTCGCATTCACGATCTGTTTTCTCTGGTTACGACAAGAAGGGGCGAGGAGGGCGTACAACGCCTTCTTCGCCTTCTCCCCCATTTTACCTCCACTAAGTGCCAGCGATAACCTCGTCGTGTGAGCGAGAGAGAGAGATAGTCTTTCGTCGGGTTCTCCCCCGTCCCTTCCTCTCGCCTTCCTCCGACTGGCTCCACATCCCTCCATTCCATTGCATTGCACTCTTTTCTAAGGCGCGAGTGCTATCACGGCAATCTGGAAGGTACTAAACACCCATCAATACTGTATCGAATTCGCGTGTTCTATGTCGATTTTAGCAAGCAGCGACGGTGTTTCAGTGATAAATAGATTTCAGGGACGATGCACTTCGCGGATGAATCGACGCAGACTTCCGCGCCTAAATGCCATCTCAAAGTGAAGATTTCCGAAGAGAGGTAACACCACAATAATCGAGAAGAAAGATCGCTGGCAAGCACATCATGTGCTGCGCGTCGAGCCGTCAAAACAAAAGGGACTCAAAACATCTAATCAGAAAATGGTCTTAGACCTTCATCGGAAGCCGTGCAAGCGTGCGCAATCGAATGATTTCCCAATGGGGCGCATTTTTTTCCCTTTTTTCGTCATGCTAAACTGAATCAAGTATTGCTGCTCTCCGCCTCTCCTATGCGAAGCGTTCACGGAGAAAAGAATTCATTCGTTATTCTCTGATTTCATTTCGTGCCGCACTATGTTCTAGATTCACGCTGACTAGAAAGCGGTTCACACTGGAACGGCATAGCGAACGTCCAAAAGAGATTGAAAACCGTAATCGAATTTTGTTGGATCTCGCTCCAAAACAAGCACCAATTATCCCCTTGTTCTTTCGTCTGTCGTTCGCACAACAACAGTGAACGTAGTATGAGATGCGTGGTGTGGACGATACGTGAAAAACACACCCACTTCCGTCACTCTTCACACCCCCTCCTCCTCTGGCTGGGCACTGCCCAATTTCCTCTCACAAAAGACGTGTCTTCGAAGTTGAAGCGACGAAATTAGGAGGAAGCCTTCGAGTGCACTCAACGAGACTGGGCAGTTCGGCCTTAATCGACTTCTCGCTATACCGTAGAACCCCTAGGCTGTTTTTACTGCTTCTCCATTCCGTTCCATGCCACGTAACGAATGGAACTGCCAAGGGCCCAGATGCGTCGTTCCCATTTCCACTCAGCTCTCTTCCATCCATATTTTCACTTTTTTTCGCGCTTCGAATCATGCTTTCTCCTCAATTCCGGGGCCGTTTCAACCGGGCCTTTGCCCATAAATTTCCGGTGCATTCCATGGGACGTTCTTCCAGAGCCGGAGTTAAGAGCGGGAGAGAAACGAGCGGAAATGGAAAGCAGCCCTTCCCTCTCCTCCCTGGCCTGGCGTCCTCCCAGACGTCAAATGGTGGCGAGGGGAGAATTGCTGCCCGGGAGAAGGAAGAAAGGCTGGTTGACTGGCTCCGGGGCTACTCCACTCCCCCTCCTCTTCTCCCGAGAGACCAGGCCTCTCTGCCTATCCACACGTTCGCAGCTGTACTCTTCGCATCGAAGCTATCTTTTAGAGCATGAGATCTCTAGTCATGCAAACCCCTGCTTCTGACAGCTGTACCCAATTTGTGAAGAAGATGAGAATTTGTTTCGGCCGCATTTCGCCTATTTTCAAATTTTCAACGCGGAGCTCTCGCGCCGCGCGTATTCTCTCACCCCCTTCGACTGTCGAGAAAACAGAAAAAGGAAGAGGGAAACCCTAATCTCTCTCTCCTCACCCTCTCACTGGCCTTCGCAGGCTCAATGCGAGAGGCGCCGCGCGCATGAGTAGAGTTTAGTGAGTAACAAACAACTAGTAATATGATATGCAAATCAGCCTTTCTCTCATGTCTTCAAGATTTCCTCGTCAGAACGGCTAATTTGCATCGTATAGCTGATTCGTTATCGATCGAAGAGCTCGCCCTCTCGCACATCTGGTATTTGCAGCAATGCTAGAGGCGCCGCCCGCATATTACTAACTCATGCGAATATGCTAGTGGCGCCTCGCCACCTACTCCTACTTCTTCATTATTTTTCTCCACTGCAAGGTGGTCTATTCCTGGATACACGCATCACCTCATACGCCGCCCCCAAAGGGATTAGTAATGGTATTAAGAAAACTGTAAATATAGCATCAGCTCCTTACGCAGTCGCGTTTCCGTCTCCCGTATTAGAAAAGAAGAGGAATATCCAAAATATCCCATCCAGTTTCACGCGTTTATATGTACCTAGAAGTCGCTTGCTGTACACATCCTCTTGTTAGATGAGACTTTCATGAATTCAGCGCTAATTCTAGGCTTGTCGAACGAAATTAGCCGTCTTGCTCTCGCCGGTTCTCCTCCTCCATTTCCTCTTACACGTCTTGCAAAGTGTCGAAGCCATTTTTTTCCGTTTCTTTCCTATGAAAGTTCCTTGGCATTGGACAGTTTATGCGTAATATCCGCGATTAGCTCAATTCATGCATGCTTTACTTCCTCGTCTTGAGCGTTCATTTCCTTGTAGACGAGTTTTGTGAGCTCTGTGGGATATCCGAGATTGTTTCAAATCTTTGCTGTCCCAGCTTATCTGTTGCCTCTCTCTTGTTACACGCGGAGCGAAGAGTAGCTTACGCCTTTCAGTGAGGAGTTGCAGTGTCTCCAAGACGGGATGCACCTCCCTCTACCATTATTTCCTCTTTTGCGCGTTCATTGTATCGTAGTTCATTGTGCATCCAGCGCGAAGAGTAGCTTACGCCTTTCAGCCTTGGGGCTTGCAGAGGCTCACAATCAAGCAATGGTTGTGCATTGCGAGCAGCAGCGAGCGCTGCGAGGAGTGGAGGAGGATCAGAGGAGAAGGAATCTTGGCAGGAAGGAGTCGGCGAGCGACCTGCAGAGTAGACTGAAGACGAGGAAGCTGCTGGGAGTGGGAGAGAGCAACGGCACCGTCTACAAGAGCAAGGCCAGTGGTTAACGTTTCTTTCAGTTTCAATTATCGTGAATTGAAAGACTAAAATTGTCAAAAGCATGTATTTTGTTGACAAAAAGTAAGCTGTTTAGTGTTTATGAAAGTATTTTGTATCAATAGCCAATCAGGCATCTATCGGGATGCGTGACTTTTGTCGCAAACACGATGAATGATTGATGATGAGGGGGTTATGCAAAGGAAATATGCCTGATTCTTTTCACAGCAGTACATTTTTTCGACGCAAGTTCGAACTGACAACGCAATTATTTGAATAATTGCGTGTAATTAGGGGGCTTGCAAATGTCAATTATCTTGAATAGACAATAGGAAGAGGTCCTTTCTACGCTTCAAGATAATTTTGTCCCGTCTACTTCTATTCCCATTTGTTTCAACATAAAATAGCTTATATTTTTTCAAAAGATGAAATTCCTAATCGATTTCGAAGCAATCGCTTGTAAAGGTTGTTTATTATTGCGACAGGTTATTTTGGTATATCCGGGTAATGCTAAAATGCTCGATATAGATGTAGTGCATTCTCGCCATTTTGAGAATATCGCACAAATCCCCGTTGATTGCGATACGATGATGTGTGATAAATTTGATCAGCTGAGCTAGGCTGAAGGCAATAACACAAGACGGGAATCTTCTCTCAACGATACTATTGTAAGAGTAATTGGCACCTATTGTAAGAGTAATTGGCACCATCCTCCATGCTTCATGATGAGCATTTCAAGGTTTAGGACATCCTAATCCATTGCAAAATAAAGGCGCTAATTTTCTCTATAACTCTAACAACGTTACTAGGTCGGATGAGAACCAAAAATAATGCCCTTGCGTAGTATTTTCGCAGAAGGCGTTCGGACAGTGTGAGGACCTATTGTGAAATACTGGAGTAGTGTTCTTTTTGGTTTCCTTCCGGCTCAGTTCCTTTTTATCTAAAACTTTTCCGATTTCAGATATCTCAGTTGCTCGGTATCAACGAGTCGTTATGCCAGTCGTTTCCTCGCGGTCTCTTCTACTGGGAGACAGCAAATACGCTCTACTTCTTCTTCTCCGGTTTTCTGGTGAGCGAACTCTTCTTCTAACGGCTCAATTGAATTAAATTGTTTGTCTGACATGGCAAAACCAGGGCGAAGGAACGGAGTTTGCTTGTGGTGTTGGTAGTTTGACGATTGGGGTTGAGGTTTTGGCGTGATAGTAGACATGGTTAATGTCACGATAAACATCATAAATATTTCCACTGGCGCAAAGGGGCGCTACGTAGTATTCAAATCGCACAATTTACCCACTTAATCTAGTTAACCCCGTAACTCATTACTAGCCCGTTAATTTTATGATATGAACAAGCGTAGGTGCATTCTTTTAATACTTTTTTCTGTATCATGCGACAAAGCAGGAGATGTACTATAGACATAGTTGCCCACGCCGCCGGCGACCCCCATGACCCCCTATTCATGGATGAGCACTGCCTGACAAGCCGCCGCCAGTGCTGGGCAACTATGACTATAGATGTTACAAGGAAAATTAGAAGCTTGATATGCGATGTCATATCTAGATGGTAAATGGAGTAAAAATTCTTATCTCAATTGCAGTGTGTTCTCCTTCCTCGTCTGGGCGCCCTCATCGACATCGGCGTCTCCTCTTCTTCTCCTGAATTCTCGGCGGCAATTCGCTTCTATGGCCTCTCCGTTCTCTCATTTGCCGCCATCCTGCGCTGCATCCAATCCAAGTGCGATTTCCTACAGAGCCGGGCACACAACAATTTTCTCCGGAAATTGCCTAATGATGATTTTTAACCTAGACATGTGGTTGTAGAAGCTGCTGACATCTTATGGAACACGGGATTTTTTGGAACACGATTGTTAGTGCATTCATTCACACTTCGAATCCCTTGAGATTGCACAAAATATTAATTTTCGTTAAGGTATTAGCGTAATTATCATACTTTTTGATTTGTCGATTATTCAATTCTTATGCTATTGCTCTCCAAAAATACCAATTCAATCAAAACCGAAAATGAACATTAAAATTCTAACTTTTCTCAGTTGACGGTTTCACAGACTGAGAGGATACGTGAGTTTCGCCATAATTACGCAAGCCTTACCTTACTACATATTGGCTAGATATATTCGCTAGTAGCTTTTCTGTGTGGGAGGTGTCTCCTACCACATGGAATATTTTATTTTTGGATAAATTTTTATTTTAAAGATGTATGGTTTTTAAGATGTATGGTTTTTTTAAAAGATGTAACATATGGCATCAGATGTTAGCAGGTGTATGCTAAAGCATCTCACCGATCTTCTACGAACGGATAAGGCGTGAAAAATACCAAAAAATATGAATCGGTCAAATAGAATAACTGCCGCAAGGAAATCTGATCTATGAAAATATGCCCAATGCACCATGTTTCCTCCTAATTCTCTTACATTCTATTCTTAAAAGTTGTCAAGCGCAGGACCGAAAACCGAGAGGATGTCGCCGTCATACTTCTAATTCTCTCCTTTCTCACCCTCGGACAATTACTAGGTGAGACAGCTTTGCCTTCGTAATCTAGAACTCGCTGAAAACAAACCAAACATGGATCTTCCACGTACAGACGATGTGTAAAAGAGTCGTCCATCAGGGCCAGGTTTTGCAAAATTTGGATTAATCATAATTATAATCTTTTAGTCTTCTTCTTCATCAACGGTCTCTCCTCCTTCTTTCACCTCTTCATACGGATTGTGCTGCTCGGCGGTCACATGTCCTACCACTTCTGCCTTGACCCCGATGGTGTGCCCCAATTTTTACTTGACCCCGATGGTGCGCCCGTCCGATTTTTAATCATTGACCAGTTCCTGATACATCTCTTCTAATTCCGAAGCACATTTCCCAGCAGTTTTATAGTGTACTTCCGCCCTCTCCAAGTGCAAATAGAGCCGCGCGCTTTGCTGTGGTTGAATAGAAAAGTGACTAGAGTTACGATTCCACGTTCACTTCAGTCTAAACACTCTATACCGGCCAAGTGGCGAGAGAGTGTATAAACTGAAGAGAGCGTGGTATCGTTTATCTAACTCTCGAAGTGGAACGGATCAATTGCAGTGCGAATCCTGCGTGCTTTCTCTCACGCAGTGACGGATCTCTTCGATCGTCTCTCCTGCTCGCTTCCCTCTCCTCCTCCCTCGACGATGTCGACGTCTTCGTCCCCCACGACGATATCTGCCGATGACAAGGACAAGTAGCGAAGCCCCTAGCCATTGTTGACTCGCCCCATCTGCCTTACTTGCCCCCCCCCCCCCTCTGCACACAGTTATGTTATTCTAGTCCAGAGTATTACTCCGTACCCTCATCCGTTTGTCGTGACTAGATCAAGGAAGTGAATAGGTCTGGCAAAAGGTAACTCCGGACTGAATCCGCCCAAATTGACACTTCTACTGTGAGTCCAGTGTCGAAGACGTGATGCATTTTCATTTACCACCTTCCCTAACCACTCCATTCCGCCCGCACTCCCCAATCCTCTCCAGCTACAATCAATCCCGCCGATCATCGAGCTGTTATCGCTTCAACTGCGCGAAATTGTATTTGATCTCCTTTGAGAACGCTCCTTCTCTCATTACTAGCACTATTGTGTCCGTTCTCTATCCCCCCACTCCATGTTGACATACTCGAGAGGGCATTAAATAGCTTCTCGCCTCCATTTTGTCACACATTAGCTGGCCACTGCACAATTCGCTCCTTCATTCTGCTACGCTCCGTCCTACACGAACCTGATCTACTGTTCGCCAGGTGGTGTAGTAACGTGGGAGTAGTATGGTTTCTGCTAAATATTATTGCCTATCCTAGAGTTCCTATTACTGTGATTTTCGTAATCTGATGGATGTTCCGCCAGAGTTGTGTATTCCATTTGGAACTTGTACAAAGTAAACGTGCATCTATCGCTATGATAATTTGAAATCTGAAGAAATACATACTTGTATTCCCTTTCGTTACGGAAAAAAATCAGCTACTTCAAAAAATGCTGTTATGTTCGCAATCATTGATACACATTGTTGGTATTTTCCGAGATCTCTCCCAGGTGCTTTTCCTTCCCATCTTCTTGTGTTCCGTTTCGCGGAAGAAGAAGCCCATTTCTCGGGGAGAAATCCTCTGTTTGGCAGCGCATTCTCTTCTCATTCACTCCGAGATCATCTCCAGATATCTCGTTTTCTCCTCATTGTCTACCTCATTCGGCTAATGCATCCTCCTCCTCCGCCGGGCCTCCATGCTTCTCTCCTCCTTTTTTGCTGGCTATTATTTCCCCATTCTCTGTTAAATTTCTGGGCGGTTCCTCCCAGCCGATTCGAGGTTTTGTCTTATAAAATTTTCGCATCTCCTTATTCTGAGATCTTCTTCGATGCGCTCGAGTGCGCGGGCGAAATTGCTACGTTATTTTGCGTGGGGCATCCTTCTCTCCTCTTCTTTCGCTTCCATGGAAGCCTAGGAGACCCACTGCGGGGCGCCACTGAGAAATGGCGAGGGATTCCTGAGCTACCCGTGTGTGTGCGAGCCCCCCTCCAAATTCTGCGCCCTCTCTTTCTCATCCCATTCTCCTGTATACATAGATAGTAGGGATGACAAGAGTCGACAAGCCGCCTCGAATTAGCCTCCAAACCTTCTTTATCGTCATCGTTAAAAATGCTGGAATCCTTGATTTTTTGCCGTTAGTTTTCGATAGTCCAACGCGATGAGGCTGAGAAGGCTAATTAGGCAGACAAGGCAGCGTGTGTCGGGATCTCCGTCTATATGACAGTGCCCTCTGTTGTCGTCTTCCTCTTCTTTGCCTGTTATTGGCATCTCTGAACGTGTTATATTCGCTGCGATTACGCCGCCTTCGCTCAGAACCAGCATGGAATTGCGCATCGTAAACTTGTGAAAAGTGAGCGTGCATTGTTGTTTGTGATATTTAGATCGCACTTTATTTCAAAATTTTGCATCCGTGTATTACATTTATTACATTTTGCGCAATCAGATTATTTAACCTATAAAGGACACGCATGCTTGTTCACCTTCTCTTTTTAGACTTGTTTTGTCAGTTGGTAACGCGGGCGGCATTTTCTATATTACAGTCGACTTACGTCAATCTATTCTGTGATTACGTGTAATGAGATTAGTGGAACAATAGTACTTCCCGGTAGAACAACTCGCTCCTGGCGTCTTCCCCCGTGTAGATGCTACAATTTTGCTGCAAAATTGCCCCTCTTCCGGAATCAGAATCCGATTCCATTCCTTTCTGTTTGGTCTACCTTATCCGAGTTTACGAAACATAGTAGTGGAGGGTGTCTCTGGTTACACGATTCCATTCGAAGGCCGCCCTCTCCTCGACCTTCTCCAATAACATCAATGTTCTTAATTTCATCAAGCTGAAATGCATTTCTTCCAACATGCTTCAGATTTTGCTAAACAGGCAATAAGTCGCTTCGAGTCTTTCACCAATGAACGGATTTTGCTGACTTCTAATAATTGGCGTTTCCGATCACTGTATTAAAACCGAGTGTCTTTCACGATCACTTCTTGCTCCTATAACACTTAAATTGCGCTTGTCCATGCTTCCTAGACATCTGGCTCTTTTATCAATTTCAGATACAATAAATAAGCATTGTTTTCTTGCTTCATCCTACGCATAATTGTTTGAGTGCAATGTACTCTCGTCATCTGACCGGAAAAGTCTTAGTCAGCTGGCGCCGGTGCGCTTTAACAAGACCAAAATCGCAGTGCGTTCACCTCTTAAGCTTTCAGAACACGTCATAAGTTTGCATGTTAAAATTCGCACCGGACTGGACGGACCACTGGCTCTCATTGTTCCCACGGTAATGAGGACTCTGGGCGAACGCGCGAGAAAGAATAGTCCACATCTGCCCCATCTTTAGGCCCTCGGCCACACACTCATTAATGCCTGTACTTGCCGAGTGCGCGACTACCGTCAATGGTCGTCCATTCTCTTTTCTAGACCCCGTCTCATCATCCCAGCTCTAGGCCATGACCACAGTAGTGCGCACTTTCAATCCCCTAGTAATTAATCATCATCAGTTTTCCCATTCTCTCCGCGGATATAGGCTCAACACTGGCGTTCCACACACATACATTGTTCATTTTGTATCGAGTTTCAGTGAAAGCCCCAGGCCCTCCTTTCCGCTCCTGCAAGAGTTCGAAAAATGACACCTCAATCTTCATTTTTTCGCAACACGACCGGTCTAAAGATTGCGGAGAAAGAAGAGGCTCCGACCCGAAATTCGACCTATAGCTCCACCTCCACTTCAATCTGCGCACTTGTCGCTTGCCTCCTCTCCTTTCAACCACCTACCCTCACTTGTCATTCTGCGCTAACGAGGGGTCTCCATAGTGTTTCATCATTGTCCTCTTCCTCGTCCTCCTCACCACTTCCAGTCAGTGAGAGCCTACCTTTTTCAACAGCGATTCCTGTGCGTTTTGCCGAGAAATGCGCGTTTCGGCTCGTATTTCACAACTCGTGAGGACATCCCAAGGCGACAAACCGAGAATGGAATCCGGTTCATTCTATTCCCTTAAATTTCACATGTGCCGTTCACTCTCAAAATAGCTTGTTGTGAGGTAGCACTAAGCAATTTAAAGCGATTGAATGGAACTGTTATAAGTACCTCTGCGACTATAATCATGCTTCAGACGACCCGAACGCGCGTACTCTATGTTCTCGAGCCTATAATATCTGTTGCATTTCTCCAAGCGTGAGATTCACTTTATTGTCGGTATAGCTCACTTGACCTGAAATCCTTGACGGGCGAAATCCATCATATTGTTAGAACTCGTACTCTAACAATATGATGGATTAAAAAAACTCGTACTATGATCATTTCATCTTCTCCGTCGAAGTTCCCATTATCGAGTTTGCATCCGTAGTTGCTCTTGAACCAGTCTAGTCCCTACTTAATTTGCTTCTCGAGTTCTTTCACTGTCTGATGAGCGAGGAGGTGGGCTAAGGATCTCAAAAATGCATGAAGTGGTTCATTTTCATTTTGGGATGTCCGCCCCTCGCGCGCGCAAATTACCTCATTCTCTATTACTCTGTAATTTCGCTCATTTCGCATTCTACAGGGCCCATTCGACAATAGACGCGGTTCCGTGGGCGGAAAATACCGTAACTGAGCGCTTCCAACTGCCCGGAAATAGATGCAAAAAGCAGCTTCGTTCTCGATAGTGGCGTAGTTTAATTTTGATGGCCATAACAAGTTCGATTTCTTTAGGAGTCCCTCATTCATCCTTTGTCTCCTTCAATATCTCCGTCATTGTGCTTTTCCTTTTTGAAAAATTAATCCGGTTATTGTGCTCGAAAAGGCTTGCTATTTTGCTATTTTCTGCGAAACGGTCATCTCATTTGATAGGAGTACAACGGAGGGACTTCGAAATGACGTTATGCTGATTCCATTTTCATTTGCCTCACAATCGTTCGAAGTTTCGTTCGCGCTTGAATTCCAATCATGCTGTGTGCTACAAAGTAATACTATCATAGATTCCGTCAGAAATGAAGTCAGTGATAGATGAAGACTTCTTCGCATTACCGGATGACTTTAATTTGTGAGTTCCATTTTTTCAGTTTCTTGTAATTACCTTTAGAGAGATAAGCGGTTGAAAGATATATTTGCAAGTGGTTATAGCGAAGTTTGAATTGTTTGTCGAAAGAATGGTAGGGAGTCTGTTGGGTTTCTACTAGCTTCGGTCTTTGAAAAGTCACATTGCAATTTGTCTGAAAGCTTAGCGTGTCCGGTAAAGCATAGACAATTCGTCTGGACGGATTCCATATCGTAACTCGAATTTATAGGGTATTCACAAAACCGGAAAAGATGACCATTGCCTTCGAAACGATAACTTGACAGATTGAGAACGCCAAAGAGATTGAGAAGCCTAAGACAACGCATACGCCTTAACTTCTTATTACAAAATGATGAGAAAATCCGCAGGAAATTTTTAAAAAAATGACTACATAAAATAATCGTAAATCTCAGAACTTCAATCTCCAAGGACATATTCGCAGACATGGAATCGGAGTTTCGTAACACCTTCACAGACATGGACGACTCGTATTCACTCCTTCTAGTTACGGTAGGGGATTGACCTACATATCCACCCACCAAGAGAGAAAATATGTAGCATAGAGAGATCTTCGAAAGAGGCTTTCTCTACAGAACTAAAAGTGCAACCACAATTAACATTTTTAAAAAATGGAGGGTACGGTACTTGTTTTGACAGATATGGTGAGTGCGCGTGTACTATAACGCCGACTTTAATCCCCCTCAAGGATGAATGCGCGTTCTGGAATTAATGAAGTATCCTGTTAGTGAGATGAAAAGCTGTTTTGTTGAGACTCAATAGGCATCACTCGAACCTTGTTTCTAGCATGTGGAGGGCTGAAAAGAGGAAGTGGTGTTGAACATTAGTCGTTCTGCTCAAGCATGCGCAAGGTGGTTGACAACGGCTTTGCGCAATAGCTAGTTCCTCCTGCCCAAGACTCAAAAATTGCTCGAATTTGTCAATAATATGATTTTGGAAAGGATCAGGATGGTAGTGAATTGTTTGAAACAGAGAGAACTCGCTCGATTCAGTAATGACAGTGCTCCTGAATGGACACCCCCGTGTTTGAATTACAATCAGTTTGTCCTGGGGATATTTACGAACAATTGTTAAGGCTACAGCCGTCGGGTGGAGTATATTGTGGGTTCAGATCTAATTCTTATCCCCATGATCTGATCCTGCGGGCATGGGGTAGAAGTAGGTGCCTCAACATGCGTACTTTAGTTGTACTCTATCTTCACGCTGATCGGACTGGTGGCCAACTGTCTCTTCTGCGTCGTCGTCCTTCGCTGCAAGAAGCTGCACAACGTGACGCACATGCTGATGACGAATCTCGCCTGCTGCAACATCGTCTTCCTCCTCTTCTACCCGGGATACCTCATGAACACATTCATATTCTCCTACGTCGACTGGCAGTTTGGTGAGCAGTCAGTATGCTAAGGGTGCGGTGATGCGATCCGGCAATAGTACGGATGAGATCTATTATGCCATGCTGCTTTTGATACATCATAGGCGGCATGACGACATAGTTTTCATCCGATCTAGAACCTCCGATCCATCACGATACCTTCTGTATTTGTCGATTTCCTACTCAACGATAATCATGCACTTTCAGGAACATTCCTGTGTAAAGTATGCTTGTCAGTCATCTACATTTCGTCAACCGGTGAGTAAAATGACATTCTTTTTATGAAATATTCAGTCTAGTTTAGTTTTTAGCTGAATCCAATTTCAGGATCATTTTGGTTGATGTCATTGGTGGCGGTGGATAGATGGGCCGCCATTTTCGTTCCCAAAAAGAGACTGGACATGCTCAAGTGTCTCTGCCTCACACTTCTCATTTGGGTCATCTCATTTTGCGTTGCCGGCCCGTACATCTACTACTCTGAAGTGAGTGATACAAGTAGTGCCAAAGATTCAGAGCTGAAAGTTTTGGAGATTTGATGAAAATTTGCAGGTGGTCGTTCAAAAAACTACAGTTAAGTGCGGATGCACAATGGAGCCGTCGCGCGTCTATTTCGGGTTCATGAGCATGACTATGGTACGCATTCATTAGGTTATCTGGATTACGTGAATTTCGAAGTCTCTGTTTCGTGTGTTTGTCTTAGACAGATTTCAAAGATCATTCATTGCAGATTACTATCATCTTCCAGTACATCATTCCTCTGCTCATCATCGCGCCAGCATACGCACACATCGCCCATTTTCTGTACTCGCGACAGCCAATTGGCGAGCAGAGCAGGTATTTCTCTTACTTCTATTTTTAGGGTTTTATCTTTTCGATATTTCGGTTTCTCCATAGATTTCATGTGTGGAAAATATGTACCATATAATTTTGAGAAGCATGCGATCGAAAAAGATACACGCGATGCCTGAAGAGCCTGAAAGAGAAAACCTATAGTTATTTTTCCATTGGAAATTGGGTGTGACGTCGGGTGGCATGAATTGTCCATCTGATGTTTTCGCAAGATTATAAAAACATATTACAGGGAGAAGCAGCTGAAGCATATTCGGAGGAAGAGACGACTACTCGGCACCCTGATGGCTATCGTAGTGCTACTGGTAAGAACAGCAGTTAGCAAAATATATCAGGGGTCAGCAGAGCAAACCTATGGTTAGTCTATAATCTGGACTATAGACTAACCATAGGTTTACTGAGCAACTCTGCTGGCCAGGTGAGTAAGCTTGGCCGGTTGTGCGAGGTTCGAAGTTCAGATGTGCCTAAGTTCCCTTTACTTTTTCAAGGCTGGAATAAGTCAGCCTATCCTATCCATTGTTTTGAAAATAAGTTTTACACTAATTCACGCTTTAAACAGAATAGTCCTGCAACCACGCGCGTTAATAGATTCCAGCACATTCCCTCAAACGGTCGCTCATTAAGTCGAAAACAGGAACATTCTCGTGAGAGTAATGTGATATGCATAGAGGATCGTGAGAAATTAAGCGCTGTCTCTCACAGCTGCGCAAAAATAGCCCTGCTGAACGCTGATGGAGTGCGTATGAATTCAGTGATCTCTGAAAAAATGTCTGTATTGCTATTCTTTTTTAACAGTAAATTCCGATGGACGTTATTGTCTAGATAAACGGGATGGACTCTAGGTCGGCTCAGAACTAATGCCACTTTTGATATGCCATAGGCGGTATGACGTCATAGTTTTATTCGACCAATTGCTACGGGATGACTTCGCTTGTTGTAGATCGTCTCCTGGGTGCCAATCTTCATAGTGCGCACTCGCTGGCCGCAATGGCACAAGAACAAGAACGAGTTCGCGCACCAAACAGCAGCCACCAATATCGACACCTTCATCTACTCTACTATAGTAAGTCTAAGCATTCTACGCAAAAATATAAGTTGGAGCATACAACATTTAGGAAAATCTATTCATGTACGATGATTTTGCTTAATTGTCTGGGAATTGTGCAGAAGCGACTACAAAACATAGCTCTGCTTTCATTTTCGAAATGTTTAAATTTGCTTTTCAAGATCACGCTACTCGGCGTCACAGGAATTCCGATCTGCTTCCTCAACAACGATCTCTTTCGGAAGCAGTTGTTCTCCCTTCTCTCATGTATTATTCCTGAGCGGTTCCGAACCGGCATCAACACAGACCGAATGGACATCCCCAACAATGCACTACTGCATGGTTCGTATCTAATATATTTGCATTATAGTAAAGCACAAACGCTGAATGAGAACGGCATATCACGCCATTCACGAGAGAATCGAGCTAAAATCGCCATTCCTGGGAATGGAGCTGAAATCGTGAAATGGGTTCTAACCGGTTTTGGGCACCCTGAGGCGTCACAGGAATTCCGATCTGAGTGACCCCTGAAATCTTTTTGCGCAAACTTCATTTTGGAGCTCCTTAAATTATTATATTTCGAAATACTAATTTAAGCGACAGACATCGAGATGGACGGTGACTCGCGAATGTTCGCGTCTCATCGAAGCAGTAGGAGGGGCTCGCCCATCAACCTCGCACTAACGCCCAAACATTCCGCAGTCCTGATCAAGGTAACCTCATTAAATTTGAAAGTATAGCAACTCGAAAACATCAAAATTCGGTCGAATGAGCCATTATGATCTTCAGGACCAACCACTGCAGCCGCTTCCGAAGATAGAGATACAACAACCGTAGAATTGCAATCGCTATTTTTTATTTGGGGTAATGGCTTACTGAATTTCAATCGTGAATAAACGGTTTGTCAACGACATAATTTATTCTGATATACAAATTCAGATTATGTGCATACAGAACAACCTTTACGTAACAAGAAGAGATCGTGCTAACTAAGAATGAAAAATCTATCTGAATACTATGTGAAAATCTGGTGTTTTAAAATTCATAGAATCGATTGGAATAGTGTAAGCACCTATGGCAGGTCGCACAAGGAAAGATGGGATGACCAAGGAAAAAATTGGGATTTAATTCCCTTTTTCAGATCACGTGTAACCGAGAGTATGGTCGTATGATAATATGTTGAATAAAATCTATAAATGTCTAATCTTTTCTTGTTTGGTTCTTCTTTTTGCCATTTCTCTTCTTCTTCCCTGCTTTTGCCGGAGGACGTTCTGCAAATATTAACTATAAATAAACATGAAATTTTTTGGAGCCTAGATACTGAAACAGGTCCAAATGTTGTGCAACACAATACAATATCTGTTGTAAATGTGTATAACAGCTAACCTTCCACTCCCATGCCCATCCTCCTCTCCTCATCCATTTTTCTCTGCAACCGATCTTGCTCAATTTCGTAAGGAGATGGCTGGTAGGATTGCTGATAGGGTGCTTGATAAGATTGTTGATTGTCTCGTTGGCCACGTATCGGAACAATAAATTTGATACACATGTTGGCGCCTCTCTCTCTCGCCTTTGATTGCCATACATTTGCTTGGTGTGACAGCACCATTACGTACCTGGATTAGGCGCCTGACTGATTCCATCCTCGCGCTCAATCTATCGAGCTCCTTGGACAAGTCACCACTGCAAATATTCCCATACTATCAACAGCTCGAATTCATTGATTAACTATCACCAACAGTCGAGAATTATATCATATTTTCAAATTGCAATTTTAATTAATACTTATGTATCTGTTCCATACCTGCCCCAGTCAGCGTACTCCCGCTCGAGACTCGAGAAGGTATCATGTTGAGGGGGCTGATGTCGAACACCTGAAGAAATCAATCGTGTTCAATAAAAGCCCTACCATGATGAGTATTAAAAGGCACAAGCAACATTGCTATTATTATGTTTACAAATTTACCTTGGTCACGGCTGTATGAAGGTGGAGATGGGTCATATTGATGACTCTCGTAGCGACGGTCCCAGTTGCGGTCCATATGAGAATTGTTCCCTTGACGGTAGGCTGTTGAAGAGGAGCCATAGCCACTTCCAAATCCTCCTCTGTTGCGAGAGAGGTCATCGTACTCATCGTAATTCCGATCTACGCCTCGTCCACCATAACGTTCCTCTCTTCTGGCAGATTGAGAGTATCTACCCCCACTCCCTTGTCTTCCTCCATCTCCACTTCTCTGTGATGGTGGGTCTCTTCCGAAACCGTGACGATTATCGTTGCGTCGATTGTTGCTTGAGGAGTATTCTTTGCGGCTGTAAGTAGGTTGCACTCATTGTGAAAGCAATCGAAGAAGGCATTGTGACAAACCTTGAGCTGCCATGTGGATGATCGTATCGTATTCTCTGCTCCACGTTTTTCCTCGATTCCTCTGACCTGTAATCGACTATTTCACGTATTAAAATTGTCTGCCTAACTTCCAATAATCCCATAATACTCCCCTTTCCTTGTTTGCACATGCAATTAGCTTAACATACTATATTTATTCAAATTTTCTGTTTGCACTTGATTCTTTCAGCAAACCCTCAGCGAGTTTCATACATGTAATATTGTAACAGTACCTTTGCTGCTCAGCCCTTTGTTCTTGTTGTTGTTTTCCATCTCTTCTCATATCTGCTTCTCCTTCCTCCTCACAAACCGTGTCCTCGTCATCATCACTGAAAGCGATGATAATTTGCACATCCACGATGTATTTTCAAAACTCGGATTCCATTATTGACTATCGATATTGACGTTGATGACTATTCTGGCATATCTCTCAATCATATTCTCTGAATCACCCAGGATGACTATTTTGTCATACAATAACATCTCCCTGAATCAACTTCCATACCTGCCAGATGTGCTCTCCTCTTCCTCGTCCTCATGTCCTTCCATTACTACCCTGAAAATGACGTTGTTGAACACTATTCTGTACTCATGTACAGTCACTACAACAAGCGAATCAATTATTACTATATTTTTCGGACAAAATTTGATCAAATTGAACACAAATGAACTCACTTAGTAGCGAGCGTAACAAACTGCTTCGGATTGTCAGCTGCTTTTCGATTGGGAGGCGGCCGATTCCACTTGTTAGGCGAAGATCCGACTCTGGATAAGGATAAAATTGTGTTTTATCCTTTGAGACGACTTTACAAAAGGTTATGTCCTTCCTCTAATGACACACCCCAAAATACCATTCTATTTTTCTTCCCTCACTTTGGGCAGCAGGGATACGTAGTCCTAGCAGTAGTCGGTCTCACTACACTACACTACCTAGCGTAGTCGTTTACGACTGTAAAATCGCTTGTCGTGGCTTCACCTTTACCTACACCTTTTAACTTTTTATTCTTCCCTGAGCTTTTCCTAGCGACGCTCGCTGCGTTGATGATACATATCAACGATTAGAGATCACAAATGCTCACCTCATCTCTTCCACTTTCCTACTCAGTGCAGCGGCCTCTTCGTTCGTATCGTCCCACTTGTTCTTCCTGCAATCGGGAAAAGTTTAATAAATAACCGAGCTCTCGTACTAATCACTTCTACCGTTACAAATCGAAAACAGAGTTAATTCGATTCTTAGGTAACAACTTTCTGAAAGCCAATTGAATAGCGTACCCGCTCGACGATGTATTGCCGTTACTCGAATACCCATCATCCTTGTCTGCTGCTTGCGGTTTCCTCCTGCATTGAATAGTACTTTCCTACGGTTCCCACCAAAATTGTTCCCCTAAGAGGTTGAATTACTGTGTTTTTTTTGCAATTTTAGCCACTTGCTTTTACAAAAAAAAGCTTTTTCTACCTGCTCGCATAACCTGATCATGAAGTTGGGCATTCCTAGCACAATTTGATATCAAGAGTTGAGAGATACAATATAAACCGTCATGAAAATAGGAACAACTCACCGGGGAACAGATTCGAGGATGGCGTCCAGCTTATCCTGCGCGTCTTCTCCGTCTCTCGACATCTTAGACATCCTGCTGACGCTCTAATAGCCTGAAATATTAGCGTTTCAAAGTTCGAAACGCGAGAACAAGGACATGCATACAAATGATCTCAATAATAGCAAAAACAAAGATGTAGATTAGTGACTTTCAAAACTTTAAAAGCGAGAACAAAGACAAGGGTTTGCCTATATCAAAACTATAATCGTGAGAACCTAGAGATAGACAGGTGTGTTTCAAAATTAAATCGCAATAATCACTAGAAAAAATTGTGGAATGATCAACAACCATATGAATGATTCCGATTTCAAACAAGACAACGCGTGACATTTCAGTCAATTTGAGGAACGGGAAATCAAATGCTGATCGCACAACTGTGAATGAGGAAAACGAAAACAACAACAATAGATGGATGTTGGCAAAGATCCAAGACGCGAATGCAATTGTTCAAGTCAAGTCGCACGCGGTCTCACACAGAAAGCCATGCATGATAACCCGCAATTATGATGCGATTTTAATATACTTAACCATTCTAGAGGGAGTGCATGATATTCAAAAAAGTGTCTGATGGACTAAGCCTTAATGCAATGCCGTGGTTTTGCTAAAAATATGTATTGACAATTATTGAGCAAATGTGTACGGAGATAAACCATCATCTGCATATAAATCGGTGCACGTTTAGAATATAAATGACGCTGGAATTGGATTGAGGTAGGAATGAATGCGGAAGACGCGCTGAGCTCTCAAGGTTAAGCAGTTGAGCCACGCGAGTCCTATCTGGACTCCGTACAGGAATTGTACCCCCTGGAAAGCCTCTCGCACGATGAAGATCTACGCAAGCCCTCTAGTGAAGTGCAGCATTTGATGGCTATCGGCCCATACTTTTCCGAGAGCCAATCGTCTGATAAGATCAATTGACTGATTGATTGATTGGTCACGTTTGGATTGATGGACATGAAGCTGTTGGATGTTCGGCACAACATTTAGGGCTCTAATCATGTCTATTGAAGAAACATATTCACATTTATTTCACATTCGGGTAATATCTATTCGATGACTGTAGCGTTTCATGTAATACGAAAATATCAAATAATGCATCTTACAATACAATTTACAGAACTAAGATCGACCAAGTAAACATTCTAATCTCATTTCTCATCTCGATGTCGTACGAGCCACTTCTCGCCATATTCTTCTACTCGTCGTCTGTAATGAAATATTTGGATATTTTTTCCATTAAAAACAAATAAAATTGAACAATGAAATCTAACTTACTGCACATTCTCGGAGAAATTGTAGGCGAAATTTGCTCGTAGACTCTGCTCCTTTTCTAGGACAGCTTTGACCATCTGTGAGTACAATTAATTTAGGATTTGCACTAATTGTTGCAATTACCATTCGTAGAACATTCTTCTGCTTGCTCTTGTCGTATTTTGAGCGATTCACAAATTTCTGCAGATGAGCGAGACACCTGCAGAATATGCATATTTGCCAGTGATTTGCATTTTCACCTTTTATCAATAATCTAGGTCCGTTTCGATAGCGTTATTGCACTATGCATAATCTCAATAACGGAAGAAACTCACTTTGCCTTGAATTCTTTCTTCTTTTGGAAATCCTCATCCATATCGTGAGATGAGTTCTAAATTGAAAAATTCGAAAACGTCACATTGTACATTATTCATTTCTGACCTCGTGCGCGTCTCCTTTTTGGTCTGCCTTATCGCCATCCCCATTGGTTCCCAGTGGTTCCATTAGATGGCCCGTTAGATTTCCGTTCCTTCCATTAGCTGGGTTCCCGAAAATTTCGACGATTCTATCCTGGATTGAGCGTCGGCTTTTCTGTAATTTATTTTTTATTATCGTGAAGTCAGCTCTGAACTCATTTTGGAGTTACATTTTTCGAGCGAAGCAGATTCCAAGAAAAGAAACGCTAAGCAACACAAAAATTACTTGTTTTTCTTCCGAAGGTGGCTGCTCCGGTGACTTATCCGCTGCAGCCGGCAGCTGCGGCTGCTCTTGCTTCTGTGGCTGCTGCAGCTGCAGCGTATTCTGATCATGATCTGGCTCTTGCTGCTTCTGCTCTAATATACTGCTGAAACGCAGTTCGAGCTGACGAGCTCGCTCGATCATGTGATTAACAGTGGCTTCTCTCTGCAAGCAGAAATGCGTGCCCATCTGAAATTTTTGTATTTTAATTTATAATTTAAATCTGAATACGATACATCTAAACACTGTGTTCGATTTCAGTTGCTATTCTCATAATCCATTGTAAAGGCATACCAGCCAGAATTCGAGTTGCTTCTCAAGGGATAGCTCGGTTGGTGGGGCTATCATGAGATATGAATACTTCGGTCCGGAAGCTTTTCTGTAAAATTTGTTTTTTTTAAACTTGTATAGTATTATTGATATTTGAAACGAGTTTACGTCATCTGATAAATATCACAGTGTATTTTGTAAATATCATATATTGGACTTACGCTTTCTCATGCAATCTTCCCGCAGTAGCCTCCCTCGCATAGTGCTGCCTCCAGCTCTCCCCATACTCATCTTCACTTGAAGCTGCACTCCATGGTACAGGGGCATCGTAGGTCCTCTGAGACGGACCAGGCTCAGCCTCGTCAGCTTGCCCGTCATGCAGCTCGCTGGAACTACTGAAAAACACAGAATAGACAGTACTGATATACCTTTGAAAATAAAATTCAATTCATAAAATACTCCTCACCTAGATCGAGCAATGGAAGATTCTCGGGCATTCGGAGATTCAATGTCCATATCATCATCACTATCAATATCCATGTCCTCACACTCTGCCAATAGATTCATTTTTTTTCTGAAATTGAAACATTGACAAAAAACAAACCTGGGAGATCCACATTTTCGTCCATACGATAATCGTATCTCGTTTGTAAGTGTCCAACTCCTGGCAGTCCCATTTTTTCTGCGGCATTATATGCTGAAAATTGGGAGAAATAGCAAGCTGCACCGACAAACCACAATCCAAATATCATGAACAAAGTGTTGTACTCATATGTATGTTTTTCGTGAAAAAAACGCACCGCTATTCGACCATTGTTCTCCCTCCTCTTCGTATCTTCTCTTCCTTCTTCTACTCAATTCGATTCGATCCTCCGATTGATATGTGCGACGGCCATTACTAAAATATTATTAATTTTTGTATTCGTGTTTTTTGACAAATGGTATTTTTTAACGTTCTGTTATCTTAATGTGTATGTTCATGTGTTTTCGTTTTCGAGCAGACGTACTGTATACTAACCTATCTTTCTTATCATATTTCTCGGTGATCCATCCGCTCTTCTTGAATTCATCCTCCTTGAACGGACGCGCCTTCGGCAATGTTGGTTTCGGAAATGTTAAAGCAGGCTGGAAATGTCCATTTATCTTAAAAATATCAGCTAATTCATAACTATCGAAATCAAAAATGGGAAAAATGTTGCTCAAAAAAGAACTGCGGACAACACTCTTCATCTACCAGACCTGTTGTGCCGTGGGGACGCTCGCTTTGGGGATTTTGAATGATCGAATGCAGTGTGCAGAAGCCCACGACTCCTTCAAGCGTGCAGCACGAGTTGTGATTGCCATCAGTCTCTGAAATTATCTTTATTTTTAAAGTACTCGTGCATCCTTAGATTTAAAAACTGGGAAAAGACGTAAGCAAGGTTCTGATTTGTATCCTACAAATTTCAATACTGAATTGCAATCATAGCAGGAAAACATACATTAGCCCAGCACTCCATCACTTGCTGCTTGATGTTGAGAGAGATTTGCAAAACCATCTCGCTCAAGACGTCTCTCACGGTCAACTCGATCGGGAGTGATTCCAGCGAGACACTGGCCAACGTAGGCACGAGATCCGATAGCTGAATAAATAAATTAATGTGTACCCTATTTACACACCGAGTCTTTTACAAGTGTATTTCCCACATCGGTTTTCTATTCATGGCCGGATTGAAACATTGAAACACCTAAATCTATAGGTTTTCCAATCAGATCAACCCGATATAGCGAACGATATTTCTCACCGCACTGCTCTCTTTTGTCGCCGTGGCCTCAGCGTGCAGAGTTAGTGCTTCGAGCAGGCTGACAGTTGTCTCGGCGAATGTGAAGAGCTGTGCATAGTCTGCCGAATGTTCAGCGAGCTTGTTTCTGGAAAAGGGATCCATGTCAAAGTCAAAGGAAAATATTCAAGCATTCTATCAGAAATATAATATTTCGTAATTTTAGATAGAAGTTAACTACTGACATGAAGAATCGAAGACTGCGACTAATAATTGTCGCTCCGTTCCGGTCGATGAATTGTTCAAAAATCTGAAAATAGTGTTCGATTAGTGTTCCATTTGTTGATACGCCTAAAATTGCAACTCACATCTCGCTTATTCTTTCCAGATTTTTCTAGAAGCTTCATCAGCGTCACTCGGAGTTGCATATCCGAGTAGTATAGTTGCATCTGACAAATGTTTTTGGGGGTATGACAATTCGTCAACCGACATTTCAGCAACGGCTTAGAAATTTCCACTTGATTTGAGGTAACATCTTGAAACTTTGGTTCTTACTCTTACTACAAACATCTATCGATACGCACAAATTGTTTTGCATTTCCAATGGAACATTCCGGTACTTCGGCCAGGCACAAAACTATAGTTTTGTCTTGTGCAAAATCGCTTACCAAGATTCTCGAGATCAACTTCAGTTCAACGTCCTCAGTCAGTAGCTGTTTCTCATACATTCCTGCTTTCAATTGCTCGAGGTTCTGGATAGTATTTTGGATCACATTTGAAAAGAGCTAAGAGTACCTTTCCGAACAACTTCTCGTCGTCCTTCTCGAAGAGGTCGAGATCCTCGTCGAGGACGTCATCAGCTCGAAGACGCGCTAGCCGTTCCTCCTCCTTAAATTGCATGCGTTATTAAGGTTGTATGACAACGGAACCAGGGCATGCGCACTTCAAGAAGACTCTGCTGATTCGAGCAATATATGAGCCCGTTTGCGTAAGAATCGGAAAATCGCTGGCATCGGCCAAACAGGTCAAATCGCTGAAACTCTGTATTTTGGGGTTTCCTTGCATGCTCATGACGATAGGTATATTCATTTTGCTCAAATATTGGTCGTTGGCTCCAGATGGCGTCACGTCGAAATCGAACTTTTCCGAATATCTAGATTTCGGAGGTCACTAAAATTAAGTCCGAATTGTTTCCGGGGCAGAATTGGATGGCGATCACGCATGTCTAATTGATTTTTCACGATTTTTAAAAATAAATTTGTAAGATCAAACTTTTCATAGAGATAAAAGATATCGGAGAGACTACCATAGTTCGAACCCTCTCGATGAGAGGAGTCAAAATATGTGCTCAAATGTAAGAAAACACATCGTCATAAGATTTTTGGCGGCAAAATGTGAGTTTTTGCCATCGGCTGTCGGACTTGGTATCTTCCCTTGATCTACCCCAGTCTCTCGTTCGGTTGACCTCTTTCCTCCGCTGCGCCTCTCCTCCCTCTCGCCTATCGCCGATTTCGCTGGCAAAAAACTCACTTTCTGCCGCCAAAAATCTTATGGCGATGTGTTTTCTTACATTTGAGCACATATTTTGACTCCTCTCATCGAGAGGGTTCGAACTATGGTAGTCTCTCCGATATCTTTTATCTCTATGAAAAGTTTGATTTTACAAATTTATTTTTTAAAAATCATGAAAAATCAATTAGACAGGTGTGATCGCCATCCAATTCTGCCCCGGAAATATTTCGCACTTAATTTTAGTGACCTCCGAAATCAAGATATTTGGAAAAGTTCGATTTCGACGTGACGCCATCTGGAGCCAACGACCAATCTTTGAGCAAAATGAATATGCCTATCGTCATCAGCATACAAGAAAACCCCAAAACACAGAGTTTCAGCGATTTGACGTTTTTAGCCTTTGCCAAACATCTTCAAAATTGTCCGATTCTTGCGCAAACGGGCTCGTATCATTAACGACAGAATTTCAGTTGTTATTCACCCTTCATTTAGAATGTAAACTTCGCAGATTGTAATATTTTTAAAAAAAATGAAGCTCACCCTCTTGCAATCAGCTGCTGATGCCAGAAAGCCACGGCATGAATCAGCACCACAATGGCATCGGATCATCTTCTTCCTGGATATACGCGCGATAATTGCAAATTTGAAAGCGTTCTGGGGCTGACCCTTCATTCTCGAACTTGTAGTCGAAAGTGATCTCCTCGCCGGCCGCGATGTCCTTCTTCGCAAAGAATCCCATCCGAAAACGACGCTTCACCGACCACTGTAAAGGGAAAGGCGGAGTAACACTGCTAGGTAATGTCAATCAGAATGGTTGTCTACTGTATAGAATTGAAATATTATCAGAGATACTAATTGCATGAATATGATATGCAATTAATGACTCGTTTGATCCCTAACATGTGATTTTAATCCATATCTAAGGAAATTCCGAACCTTCTGGCAGCAAATATTGCCTGCGCACGAGTGATTGAGAAATCTGGAATCGAAAATAAAATCTCTCGCTTTCTCTTTTAAATACTAAATAAAAACTTTGGTCAAATGTTGATGAGAGTTAAGGCTAACATTGCGTTGCTTGTAAAAGACTAAAGTGATCGATACAATACCGAGTTTCATTTCCTTTCTTCGTAGCATCGATGAAATACGGACGCTGCTTGTAGTCTTCCACCGTCATAACATAATGATGACTACGAGGTGGATTTTCACTGGCGTACCTGAAGTTGGTAAACGAATAAAGGGAAAATGTTAGGAAGCATCATGTGATTTCTCAGTTATCACGAGACAACAACGTTATGCGATGCAGTCATGTGAAGCCGGCTGCTGATAAAAAATTGTGCTGCCATGTATCATTTTCAAATACTTTGTATCATACTAGGATTGCACTAGTTCAATTGGTTATTTTTTTCAGCAAAACTTTATGGAAACGATCTTACTGTTTCTTCCGTTCCTCTCCTTCCTCGAATGCCATCGTTTCTCCCACGTATTCGAAGATGAAAGAGCCTCTACAAATTTGCTAGTAATAACGTTCTCTGCCAAATTGTTCACTAAATGAGGCCACTTTGTAGAAAACACCGTTTACGCATTACACATTTTCAAATTTTCTAACTTCTTGATATTCTTAATTGCCCTGACTCCGTGTCCTTTTTCCTTTCCAGTCCAGAATACTTCAACGGGCTTCTGCCTGCCCTGAAACCAAATGTAAAAGTTATGGATTTCCACGCTTCTGGTTAATATTAGGTTGTAACATAAGTTTTGCCCGATTTCGACCATGAAGTTTGAAATCTCCTAAAAGGCTTCGCTTGAAACGTCACGACCTAACTTTATAGCATATATTTGGGTAATACTTGTTCATTATATTCACATCTTCGAATCACAACCCGCGTTCAGGGAATGCGAGAAAACCCGATTTCGTCAAAAGTGAAATATTCACGATGCACACATATTTGTTTGTCACGCTCATATTCTAAGAGAAAACATTGTTGTATAATCTCATATAGTGGAGTGGCAAGCCCGTTGGATGTACTTTCTAAAACTATATTGGATCTAGTTGTTGCTTCAATGTATCACAATTTACAGATCATTGAAATCGATTATTCGCGAATAATCATTGATCAAAGGATTGTTGATATTGATTCAATAATCAAACATTCTGGCTTCATCTTAAGTTCTGTTACATCTACTACCATGGGGCTTTATATTATAAAGGAATAATGGAGCATAGTCTTTTCCGCTTCTAGAAAATTGATATTTTCTGAAATTTTTAATCATGGTCATCACAGCCAAAATATTGGAATTCGGTGTACATAGTTCGAGTCGATCTCCTCAAAAGGAAGCTATCCCCTGACTAGGCCAAGCCAATAACTGATAGAGTAAGAGTTGCTTGTTCAGTTAACAATATAACGTCTGAGCTTTCTTGTATGCTGGAAACATGGCATTTATGGAAACATCAATTTCGACACTTTAATATCAGTATCTGAGTATGTGATATTGTATTTTTTAATAGAATCGTTTTATGTCCACTTGAAAATAAATGTAAGCTTACCATGGAAGGCACTTAAAGTTTAAATGCATTTGAAATCGATAGACTTACGGCTACGGCTATGCGTTGTAAGGAACTGATTCCGACCAAGCCCTTTTTCACGAAAGATCAAAAATGACCTGAGTTTTTGTAACGCTTTTTGTGGTAATCCCCATTTAGATATTTCTTTATTATACTTGCTCATCACACTTTCCAAATATACCTTGATATTTGCATTATATCAAGGTATATTTGGACGACCCCAAAAATATGTAGTTAGTTCGGATATCAAAAGCAGTAACTATTTGCTGACCCCAAAAATATGTAGTTCGGATATCAAAAGCAGTAACTTTAACTTTAAAATGCGACCATGATATTAAATGGTTTGGTTTATACTAATGTGTGATAGAAAGAGTATCCAATCACTCAACGAATATATGAAACAGTATGAAAATATCTAGAGAATAAAAGACGGCGTATGCTTAAAACGGAAATTGGAAAATCGGGCAAAACTTTTGTTACAACCTGAAACAAAGCAGCTGCAATGCTACCTTGCACGTGGTTTCGGTGTGAAAAACGCCGTTACCTTATTCTGCATGGCTCTATTCGTGCAGTTCTCTCCCGATGCGCACGTGCCCGTGCACTCCACCTGCATGCCCCTCCACATGCAACCAGAACCGCATCGACCATCCGTGCACGAGCACCACTCACCCACCAGGTCCTTGTTGTCCTGAGAATTAGAGTGATAATGTAATCTGGGCAAAGTTTGACTCAAAATATTTCCAGAAACACTTTTTTATAGAGCATGCTTTAGTGCTCTGCTAATGCTCTGATGGCAGTGTACCTTTATCTCTGCTAGGATGATGCTGTCTTCGATTTCTTCGTACGGCTCCGGCTTCGGATCAGAATCCTTCCTAGGTGCAACCGAGAACACTGGTATATCTTCTACTTCTTCTTCATCCTTCTCCACCGGCGTGGCGTCATCATCTTTCATTCTATGACCCTCTGCTGAGTTGCTCTTGAAGGAGTGGTCTGACATTTCTGTAACTTATAGATTGAATTTAAGTCGAGCTGTTTTATTTCAATGAAAAGCGCTGACCATCTACAAAGAAAGTGTACTCACCCTCACTAGAAGATCCTTTCTCTTTCGGAATGTCATCCGTCGAGCTTTCTGGCGAGGAGCCCTGAAGTGTTGATCTTTTATCATTTAATATGTATCACCAGATTTTCTAAACGTATCTATAAAGAGTTTAGGGAAAAGTATTTCGATATTTCAGAATGACTTGATCACAGCAAGCTAATGAAAATGAGATGGTCGAATGGGCTGTGAAATTAATATATTACAATCTTCACCTGTGAGTCAAAAAGACCATCATCGAAAGTATTGTCATTCTCATATCGCTGTTCCTCCTCATGTTTCATCGTACCGTGATTTAGTCTCGTTGACACTGACGAGTCGTCGAACTGATCCTCCGGTCTGCAGGAAAACAATTGAATGCCAGGTCAGCAGAAGATTCACGAGCGATATGCAAGTACACGCATGGATAAAATACGAAATAATGTTTCTTGAACGCTTGCGGGCAATAAAAGAACTTGAAAACAACATATTTTTAGTTCTACGCATGATTTCAAAACATTACTCACATCCATGCCTCTTGGCTTCTTCCCTCACTGCTGATACCCTTCGACTTTTCAATTTCTTCTCTTCCTGTTTGCGATTTTCTCGGCCGTCCTCGCTTTCTCTAAATATTGCGAAAGTATTGATAGTATTCCCAATAATCATTATAGACTTTAATTCAGCAAGACCGTTAATAGAGATCAAGTATGTTGGCTGCCCTGTTCACTCGATCACAGCAATCTCTTTTAGCGTTCATCATTGAACAAAAGACTTATCTGACTTTATTTGGGTATTTTCATTGTCCTTCCTTGGAAAACTGTAGCACATACTTACCTTCTCTGCAGGGGGCCCGGTATTGTTCTCCTTCTCGTCGTTTCGACTTCCATCAACGTTCGTTCCGCCAGATGAGAGATTCCTTAAATGCGGTATTTTATAAGGTTTGTGTGTTACGATCCTGAAAAATACAGCAAATTGATTGATTTCCAGCCTTTTTGTGCCGTTTTCACCTTTTCTTCTTCTTCTCGACTTCCTTTGGCGGATTGTGCGGCGCCATCTCTAATATATTGCATTTAAATTTCATGCTGATAAATATTGAATTTATATCATGCAGATACGATTTGAAATGAGCAGTCGAAGCAATAAGAACATCAGTAGATATGGAAAGTCTTGGAAAGACAAGAGAGCAGCGGTTATTGCATGTATTGAGATATAGAGGTCACGTAAAGCTTGTGGGAGAGGGACAGTAGCAGGTGGAAGACGCCAAGTAGAGGATAGCCCACGGGGTATGATGTCCTCCGAGCGCAACATTGGAAAGGTGAGAGATCAGAGAGTGCAAAGAAAGAGAAACTAAGAGAGACATTTGCAAGACCATCTGGTTCTCGAAGCACGTGTGTCTGATACCATACCAACGAAATGTCATGAAGGAACGTGAGCTGGTGACCATACATAGATATAGGCAAGATGTGGCTTCTCAAGTGAAGAGAAGAATGCAGATGCGCGCATGAGAGAGTAGTTGGAGAGTTGACCCTCTGGCCACCCTCTAGCGGCAAGGTATAAACCAAGATCTGTACAAATCTATTTCTCCATCATCCTATTGTAATCATCGAAAGACAACAATGGGAATATAACAAACTAAAGGGAAATCAAAATAACTGCATCGCACACGTTCATGAGAGATTGTAAATGTTGAATTGTTTGATAACAGCAACGATGGAGAAAATATCGGCCATCCTCGATTCCTGTTTCGGATATACTGAAAAAATAGATACTGACGTTCGCTCATTATCACCACGGGGTAGTTTCGCAAGAAATTGCTCTTGTCAGTCTGCGTACTCTGTTGCACGTCGCACAGGCGAGAAACGCAGAAAGAAGGGAGTCATTCCTTACGATGCTACCCTATTATGTTCACGAGAAGTGAATGTAGGAACGCGCCTGGTTATTTTTATTTTTCGGAAGCCAGATTATTAAGATGCACTTTGCATCATCAAGAAAACTTTGCCCTCTTCACATACATGAACTACTTGATTAGACAGTAAATTAAGTGAGCGTTCCTCACATTGCTCAAAATTGTCCACTAATCTGTTCTCGCTTGTAGATATTTGAAATTGGAGCGTATCTCTCGAGAATGCGAACTACGGCGCACAATGTACAAGATCTTATTTGGGATCTTTTGTTGTTATTCATAGTGTGATGTTATTCATAGTAAGACCTTTTCAAATATGCTTCTGAGAATATAAATACTACCAAATCGTCAAATATCGCATTACTGTAGGCTCACAATCAACGCAAACCGATAATGAACGACTTGCTGCGAGTTTTTGATGCAATTGAACACGTCAATATCTGTAATTTTAAGATTCACAATTGCATGTTTGATACTAAAATTCAGGTTCTGTAACCGTTCTAAATGCACTTTTGTTTTATCTCGTTCATCGATTCTCCAGAAAGGATCTTGGACAGTACCGAACTCTCCTCAGTGCATTTGCTTCATTCGACATTTGTCTGTGTTTTGTTCACTGGTTCATTTCTCCAGTAAGATTTTACTGTGATATCATCGCTTGATGGCATTTTAGAAGGTAATTTGCTTCGATACGGCATTCAGCTTGGTTGCGTTCTCTTTCTTTAAGAGCAGAGTGACTTCACTATCTTTATTGTGGTATCGCCAATTTTTCAGTACCTTACTCTCGTATATCCATCCATTTTCACCGTTCCATTCGCTATCACGAATTTAAATTTCCTCTACAGATACTGGTCAATCAAACAGTGATTATATTAGGTTGTTGCGAAAGTCTTGCTCGGTGTTTGATCTTTCCGATTTTTCTCCCTTCTGAACTCCAGTGCCTGATATCTCACAATTGTTGAAGAGGGTGAACCGTTGTTTCACGAGCATAATTGATTTCAATCGTGATCAGAATACATGCCATGAAATTTGAGATTTCATAAATTAGCAAAAATTTTGCAAAATTTTGCAACGAAATTTGGTGTGAATTCTGATCTGTCAGATACAAGAGATCGAACTCCAAATAATATCCATATATATTTTGGAAGAGCATAGTGTGCTCGTTAACACCAGCACAAAAGATCGATCATTCAAGCTGCGCAAGAAATGAAAACTTGATAGAAATATGACGCAGTATTTGTAAGGGTCAGACAATTCAGGGAGGATCTGAAACACCAAATTTTCAATAATATGGTATCCGGGGTACTTTTTCATGCTGATGACGATGGTCAACTTCATTTTGCATAGTTGACCTCTAATGAAGCACTATTTCACCCGTCGAAATAGCGAAATTTCCGGTTTATTTGATTTATCAGGAGTAAAACTTGCTACAAAAATTTGGAAATTTGTTTCCCGAGCTGGTTTTTCATTCTCTACACGATGGAATGGTGAACAACCCCGTTTGCAAGTTCCTTCATTGGTGTTCGGATTTTATTTATGGCTAAAACTCAAAACTAGAAGCCGGCATTGTGTGTGCATGTAAAGTATCTATTGCCTAGGCCGTAATCCGATTTTTGTGCAATTTGAAGTATGGGATTTTTACTTATGCCCATTTTAGTTTTCCGATTTCCAAAACTACTCATCTCACACTATCTAGTCAGCGAACAAGAGAGCACACTTGTTCACCTGCTCTCGTATCACTGATGGTTCAATTGGTAGTGCGTTGGGCTATCACTCAGCGAGTCGCGGGTTCGATCCCCGCCGCTGCTCAAGTTTTGCAATAGTTTTGCAATTTTTCAATCCCTCAATTTATTTCTAACGAGTGTTTTGGTGAAAGTCATTGAAAAGTAAAGACGATATAATTAAATCATTGAAAAGTAAAGACGATATAATTTGAATAAATTTTTATCTTATAGACAGAAAGCAAACATATCGTTAATAACAAAAGATGAACTATTGTGTCTAAGCATTGTTGATGAAAATTGAGTTGAGATCTATCTTGGCAACGGCTGTTAGAAACTTGATAAAAATATTGCAAAACTTGAACAGCGGCGAGGATCGAACCCGCGACTAGGCGGGTGACAGCCCAACGCACTACCAATTGAGCCATCAGTGATACGAGAGTGGGTGAGCAAGTGTGCTCTCTTGTTCGCTGACTAGATAGTGAGAGATGAGTAGTTTTGGAAATCGGAAAACTAAAATGGGCATAAGTAAAAATCCCATACTTCAAATTGCACAAAAATCGGATTACGGCCTAGGCAATAGATACTTTACATGCACACACAATGCCGGCTTCTAGTTTTGAGTTTTAGCCATAAATAAAATCCGAACACCAATGAAGGAACTTGCAAACGGGGTTGTTCACCATTCCATCGTGTAGAGAATGAAAAACCACCTCGGGAAACAAATTTCCAAATTTTTGTAGCAAGTTTTACTCCTGATAAATCAAATAAACCGGAAATTTCGCTATTTCGACGGGTGAAATAGTGCTTCATTAGAGGTCAATTATGCAAAATGAAGTTGACCATCGTCATCAGCATGAAAAAGTACCCCGGATACCATATTATTGAAAAATTGGTGTTCCAACGTTTGTTCGATTCTTAGGAGTACGGCGTCATATCAAATTCAGCATTCCAAGAACCCTTTCAATGATTTGAATAGCCATATCTAGTCAGCGCAATTATGAATAATTCCGATACTTCATTTTTAAGAAGAACATAATAAGATAATTATAATTTCGATCGATATTGATCCCTGCGTCTCCTTACCCAACAGCGTGAAGACAAAATCGTATTTAGCTAAAAGGTGTTCACTATAAATTCCCAAAAAGGGACACGTCTAAAGAAGGGATTTTAGCACTGACTTATAGTAAGTGATCATAAGCGATGTATTAACATAGCTGTGTACGCATGTACTTCAGGTATGGCCATATCTCTATTCTCCATAAAATTATGATGGAAGGAAAAGTCATCTTGATTAACTCATATCGCAAGATTTGAACTACAAGTAAGCATTCCTAAATGAAATGAGAGGTCTGATCTAAGGTGCGCTAGAATGAACATTGATACCCTCGTAGTATAAGAAAAACCACGTAAGTCTGAAATGAATTCGAATGCCAACGCAGACAGAAGTATTAAAATGTTAAAATCGAGCAAGACTTTCGCAACAACCTAATAATATTCAGAAATTTTTAACTTTAATTAAATTTAGTCCCCAACGCCTCTGGTTCTTTTCGCAAAGTTACTTCAAATTCGCCCTCTTTTTGTATTGCGTCGGATCGTTTTCGATATCGTTAGTGCCTAATTTTATGAGTTATTATAATCACGTTTTCTTTTAAAAAAACTGTTTGTTCGTAGGTAAAAACCAATTGAAGGTATCTAATTATTTGGTGGGGAACATCGGGAGATGTCGATGAAATCGGTACAGTAATCGCTCGGCGACACTATCTTGCGAAGTACAATCGGACAATCAGGGACGGATGGCTGCTAATGGATCACTGGGTGGGTACAAGGCCAGA
This sequence comes from Pristionchus mayeri, assembly GCA_036245805.1. Taxonomy (NCBI): domain Eukaryota; kingdom Metazoa; phylum Nematoda; class Chromadorea; order Rhabditida; family Neodiplogasteridae; genus Pristionchus; species Pristionchus mayeri. Next base: position 44,647,004 of record BTRK01000006.1, read on the forward strand.
CGGTCACCTCCGAATACGAACCGACAATATGATAGTACCCTTTGGCAGTATTTTCGCAGAACACTTCTTGAGTGCTTGGGAACATGCGGAGAAAAGCTTACAAGGGGTACTATTTTTGGATATCATCCAATGGCCATCTAACCTAGTGCCCTGGGTGCATTAAAGTCCTTTTCTCAAACGATAATTACTTGTTTTGTTATCTTCCACCATGTACTTCTTGGTAATGAAAATTCGCACCGATAAACTACACACACACTATACACGTAAGATTACAGAAGTAATTCAGAGAAATGGCGCGTTTAACATGCATGCGGCTGTTCAACTGCTGGCAATCGACTTGATCTTGATCCTCAGTTTAACGGTTTGTTTCGTGCTCCCGCAATACTGAGCAGAATATGTATATCATGAAAATCTGTTTATTGTAAGGCCTCATCAGTTCTCGGGTTTCTTACGTTCTACTACATCACAAAGACGAATACATTATCGAGCTCCGCGCGAGCATTTCAGATCAAATTGCTGATCGCACTATGCGCGCAGGTATTGATTTGACAACTTGCACGCTAATTGCCCACCGTACCCCGCGCCTTCGGCCGGGGCCCCGTTCTGGCGGAGGTCAAAAATTAAAATCATACAGGGCGCGGAGAAAGTATGGAAACAAAGTTTGAACTCAAATATTTCATCAGTCCTGGAAACCTGTTAATACATGTTATAACAGGTTTTACCTAATCATTTGGTGTATTAAAGGCGCACTTTAAATTGTTTCCCGTAGTCATCGTTCGACCCCACCAATTCCGCCAATCAATTATTGACCTTTGGAGCATCGGCGAGACCGTTGGTTCAATCACGAAGAAACTCCGTGTTTGCCGTCCTACCGTTTTCAAGACCATTCGCCGTTGCATGGAGCTGGGCACGACTAAGGACCGTCCTAGAATGGGCAGACCTTCCTCCGCTGTCACTCGCATAACAAGACAATTGTGCAGAAGGGATTCTCACGCAATCCCGAGCGATCTATGAGGAAGATGGCCCGTGATCTCGGTATAGACAAGCATTCAATGTGAAGATCGCCCATTCTGGACTCATGCCCTACCCTTATAAGATGCGTAAGGGCCATGGTCTGACTGGCATTCACAAGGACAAGAGACTGAAGAGATGCGAGAAGCTTCTGGCGTGGGCCGAACATCTCACGACTGTCTACTCGGAAGAGAAGATGTTCACGGTGGAGCAGGCTTTCAACAGTCGGAACACGGGAGTGATTGCCCAGTCTGCCCAGCAAGGCAATTCTAGGGCAGAGTCGTCTCTCGAGTTTCCCACCCGCAGTCAGCGATGGTTTGGGCAGTAGTGTGTGCCACCGGCAAGACTCCCCTTATTTTCGTCAAGCCCGGTGTGAAGGTCGATAAGCACTACTATTGGGGTGTCCGGAAAGTTCGTATAATGCTTCGGAAAAAAGTCAGTTCGCGATCAAATGCAGTGATTGCGCAATCTGTTTGTCAACAATGTATTGCATCATTCTGACGTTGAGTAGTGAGAGGATTTAATCAGTCTCCTAGTTGCTACATTGATTCTTGTGATGGACTCTCATCTCTACCTCCGAGCAGTTTTACTTCATTACTACCGTCTTGGCCGATCCGTGAAGGAGGCCCACTCTGCCCTGGCCCAGTCGGAAGGAGCTGACGCCCCCTCCATACCCTTCTGCTATAAGTGGTTCTCCCGCTTCAAGAAAGGGGAGTTTGGTCTCGATGATCAACCCCGCTCTGGACGCCCTCCCTCCCTCGATCAGCCTCTCGTTCTCCGCACACTGAAGCGCAAGCCCATGGCCAGTGTGCGTGAGTTGAAGAAGGATACTGGTACTCCCAGATCAACGGTGTCCGATATCCTCCATCGATCTGGGAAGAAGCCGAAAATCCCACAAGTGATTCCCCATGACCTCTCCCCCGAACAGCTGAAAAATCGTGTTCAAGTCTGTCGGGAATTACTCCATCGTAGATCCAATCTTCGATGGGTCAATTCCATCATCGCTACAGATGAGAAGTGGATCACGTACGATAACCCTGTGAGGAGACTGCAATGGGTGGATGCAGATGAGAAGCCCACGCCCGTCCCGAAGAAGGAAGAGCACGGAAAGAAGGAACTCCTCTGCTTCTTCTTCTCAGTGCTCGGTCCCATCTACTGGGAGATCCTCGCCCCTGGCACCAGCATCAATGCCGACCTCTTCTCTGAACAACTGCAAGATGTCGCGATCAGAGTCCCTCCCAGACTCCTGAACCAGGGCAAAATTCTTCTTCTGATGGACAATGCTCGCCCACATCGAGCGAAGATGACCCAGAAGAAAATGGACGAGCTGAAGATCGAGAGGATTCCCCATCCACCGTATTCCCCGGATCTCTCCCCATGCGACTACCACTGCTTCCGCTCTCTCTCTGACTTCTGCAAAAGAAAGAAGTTCAAGAATCGAGATGAAGTTGTGAGGGCTTTCGTGAACTGGGCGGTCTCGAAGAAACCCGCATTCTGGAAGAGAGGAATCGAGACCCTGCCCAATCGCTGGAGGGAGGTAGTGAGAAAGAAGGGGGCATACATTGGTCACTGAGAATTGTAAAGCATTGAATAAAAAATAAAAACAAAAAATTATACGAACTTTCCGGACACCCCAATACATCAAGCAGATCCTGGAGAAGACTCTTCTTCCCTGGTCACGTTCCCACTTCAAAGGGCGCCATTAGACCTAACAGTAGGATTCTGCACTCGCCCATTCCGAAAAACTCACCCAGAACTGGTGTGCGAGCCATCTTCCGGATTTCATTACATCGAATGAACGGCCCTCCAACAGTCCCTATTTGAATCCCCTCGACATTAGTGTGTGGTCGGTTCTGGAGAAGAATGCTTGCTCCACCCGCCACCAGAATCTGGAGAGTCTCAAGAACTCCCTTTAGAAGGCATGGGACAAGATCGATAAGAAGTACCTTCGGGCCGTCGTCGAGTCAGTACCTTCTAGTCTCAACGCTGTCATCAAGGCTAACGGAGGTCAAATCGAATAACCTCTCGTTGTTATGTTCCTAATATCTCTGATAAATGATGTGTACCGTTTCAAAAGTGTGCGATTGTTTTGAAAGAAAATACATGGTTAAATATTTGTTGCCATACTTTCTCCGCACCCTGTAGATCTTACTGTAGCGGATTTCATCCACTACCGCAATATAAATCAATAATCAATCACTTTAATAATTTATTTCATAAAATAAATCCACTTCTCGATCAGTTGAGTCACCGTCATACGGTATCACACTGGTCCGCTTTCCATTTGAAAGCCCGCGTCTCGGCGTTCGCTACTGTAATGTACTGCTTCCATGAGCATCATTCAAAGTGGTAAATGTCTTTTCGCGATGACTTTTTTAAAACTTTTTTCCCTACTTCAGTTCAACTTCTCTCTACTTTACTGAGCGGCCGTCTCACTTGGAACTCAGCCCGCAACCTCACAGTGCCCTAGCTCACTGTTGAGGCCGTTCTCTCACTGTTGGACAATTCCAACGCCTCTCCCGATTGTTTCGTGCCATTGCCACGAGCAATCGTTCCATCACTGTTTGGAATCGCCTTAGAGACCTCACAGTCCCTTCCTTTCCCACCCGGTCGATCAGCCACTAGCCTGCTATCGACTCTCCGCTCTCACTTGAGCCGATTCAAGTGACGAGCACCCACTAGACTGCTCCTCCCCCCACCTTATCTAGCTTCCACCATTCCCCGTTTAGTGTAATTTCGTAATAAATCAATATTTATTTCGTCATCCCTCGCAATTACACTACACACAGAGCCAGAGAACCGTTCCGATTCTCTCGCATATGGTGCCTACGCCCTCACGAGCCCCCACCAAAGTCCCGCGTGGTATTCAAGCATTCTCCAATCAATTTCATCATTCACTCTACCATTGAGCCCGCCAATCAACACGAGTTTTCCCTTCCTAACACGGTCACTATCCGTAGGAAAAACAAGACCACAATGGAATCAGCCTTCGCCAATGATTATGAGGCACTCCATTCCCCCCTCACAGAGCTCAGGCCACAATTCGATCAGATTGACGAGGGTACCAACTCCCTTCTCACGATTACGAAATCTGACGAAATCAACACTCAAGCATCCACTCTCGGTCTTATTCTGGTCGCAGCCAAACGCATCATCTCTTGTTATAGTGACACCGTGCAGCACCTCGAGGAGCAAGTCGCCGATATGGCCAACGAGGAAGACGTCGAGCAGGACAAACTGGCCGAGGAACAGAGACAGCTAAAAGACCTGAGCAAGGGCAAGGATAGAGCCAGCGGACTGCCTCTGAATGTGAGTAAACTTACCGATCTTCTTCAACACAAGGTCGAAGCTTACAAAATGGCTCTCGACCTTTCCCACCAACGGGTCAAATCATTCATCCCGTCCACGCGAGATGACCAGCACTCCAATCAGACTTCCCCTGCACTCACTAGCCAGGTCGCTCAGCCCACAACTATTGATTCCTCATTGTTGGCACAAGGTGACATGCCCACCCAATCCCTTCTCGGCCACAAGGCATTGTCTACTATTTCGTCATCGCCCCAGCTCACTCAACCAACCATTCCCAATCCCTCTGCCCTTTCACATGGTGGCGGAGTGATTCCCTCCTCGAACAGTCTCAACCCGACTACTTCACCCACAATTTCGCTGCTTCCCCAGCCAAGCCAGCAATCCATCCCGCCTCAATCAGTCGCTCACAAGACTGCTCTCACACTCCCCCCGATCACACTAGAAACGTTCGATGGGAGTGACATCACTCGATGGCCAGCATTCAAGTTCCAAATCGAGTCACTCATCCTGAACCAACCTCAGTACACAGAAGTTGAGAAGTTGTTCCATGTTCGTTCTTGTCTGAAAGGCCAAGCCTACGACCTGATTGCATCACTCCCCATACAGGAGCACTTCCTGTCCAAGATGATCAAACGTTTGAAATCTGTCTACGAGCAGAAAGAGCTAGCACAAGCTCGACTCCTCCAGTCACTGCGCAGTACTAGATCCCAATCAGACAGCATTGACGACCAGCTCACAGCTGTCCAGTCACTGATAAACATCGCCCACTCCATTCACGGGAAGTGGGGAGTCGATGCTCTAGTAGTTCAACAGATGGTAGCCGAATGCATCCACCCTCGGTTTATTACTACTATAACTACTGCTGAGTCAGAATCACTTTTGTCTGCCCTTGAACTCATCGAACGTGAATTGATCAAAGAGCGAACAACATCCGACTTGATCAAAGCCTTCACTACTCAACCCTATCCCACCTATCCCAATGATAGCCCGCAACAACCCAATGGATACCCGTCATCAAGACTCCACATTGAGTCGCCCATCTCACCTCATTCAAGACCATCAGCTATTCCCCACTCCAAACCTGCAAAGGAAGACAAGAAAAGCCCGCTGTGCGTATACTGCGGCAAGCACCCCTTCAGCTTCCAGTGCACACAAGTGACATCCATCAGAGACCGCAAGGCCTTGCTACTGTCTAAGTCACTGTGCTTCACTTGCTTCTCGGCGAACCACAAAACGCACGAGAGTAGCAAATCTTGCTCAGCCTGCAATGGCAAGCATCACGCTTCATTGTGTGAGACCTCTTCCAATGCGTTCACAAACGCATCTGTAACCACTAGACAGCCTATCCATGCGAACACCAGACTTTTCACTGCACCCGTAGTCTTAGTAAACCCAACCATGAACCAAGCACAAATGGCCAATGTTCTACTAGACACAGGGGCACAAGTCTCCCTGATCTCAAGCAGTCTAGCCAGCCGTCTTTCACTCAAGCCTATAGATCAGATGCATGCCTCCATCACTGGAATCATGCATGATGAGGTGCCCACAGCTCCCTCTCTTTACGATGTAGTTCAATTTGAGCTGTTCACTAACCAAGGCAGAAAGACGATCAAGGCTATCGTGCACGATGGCGACAGTGTCACGCATCCGATCCATCACAGACCTCTTTCCTCAGCTGACTTCGAAGCAATCAAGACTGCTCTCGGGTCTGTACCTCACCATCTCACAGACTCCACATTCAGTCCCGATCTCCTACTCGGAGTGGGAGATGCATTCAGACTCACCCGTAGCTCCAAGACCACAGTACTCCCAAGTGGCTACTGCTTGGTCGAATCTCCCATCGGCCCAATTGTCGCGGGCTCCACAGACTGCGATATGTTGCTCAACACAAACAGCAACGAGTCTACTGTTGAGACATCTTCTTCTCCAATCACTCATGAGTAGAGATGATAAAGGAAGAGCAATTTTGCGATTTTTCGAAAACTTTGAGCGGTCGTATCTTAAAACCAAGTCGGGAAACCATAGGAAGAGTTTCTTCTAATCGATCCGAAATCTATTCATGGTCATTTTCCTGCTTTGGGCGGGCAAAAATACTCACATTCTTCCTTAATATTCAAAAACTCTTCCGCAAGACTGAGCGTTTTCCCGAAATTTTTAGATTATCTTTTCTAGTATGCAAATGAGATGTGCTAATCCTACAAAATACAATTCTAAAGAAGTGTTCAGGTCACTTTAATACAATCTTCCTCTAAGCAATCGACTTTAGCTATTCTTGGCAACTCTACAGCCAGATATATGATTCTCCGAACTCTTATCATCTCTACTCATGAGCCATCGAAGGTCCCATCGGACCATTCACACTTGCACACCCGTCTCTTCGACCCTGTCCGCGATCTTCATCTGCTGAGATCATCTCTGTTCACCATCACCATGACACCCCCGACCGAGTCACACAACCAACCACTGGTCCCCTCTCACACCAGCCTGCATCAACTTCCCATTCCATTACCTCCATCCAATCACTGTTCGCCTCCCTCTGCAGTCGCCAAAGACAGCTCACCCGTGTTACATTCACAACACACACCCAACAATCTGAGCTCAATCTCAGTCAACTCAAGGATAGTCACTGCACTCCCAGAGACTCCTCTCCATCTCTTGGACCACTGTCAGCAGAGACATCAGCCCTCACGACCAGAGACAACTCGCACCCACGCCAAGCGCATTGCATGGCATCGCAAACTCCTCACTCACGGGGTCCCCTCACCAGACAGCTTTCCCCTTCTTCCCTCTTCGTCCCTCTCCCGAGGATCCCAGCGTGAGCACACACTGGAATTTTTCAGCCCTCGATCACAAAAGAGGAAGCTTGAAAAATACAAGCAGACCGCACTGTCTGACCATTTCATGGCAACCACATCACACCACTGCCATCCGCCGCCGCAACCTCGTCCCGCTGCACACGAGAGACTGCAAGATTCGATCTCCCCGAATGGAGCCCAGGAGACCCCATTTGATACATTCGGCCAGATTGGCACTCTGTAGCCTTGTTTTCAAATGTTGTCCCCCGTTTCTTGTACTTCCGTTCCCTCCGTTTATTGTTTCTTCCCCCCTTTTCAGCTCCATGTAGCACCAATCCCTATCATCCTTCTCATTCACACCACACTACCCACTCTACCCTTCCCTTCCTCCGCTCTCGCTCCCCCCGAGTGTAGCGGATTTCATCCACTACCGCAATATAAATCAATAATCGATCACATTAATAATTTATTTCATAAAATAAATCCACTTCTCGATCAGTTGAGTCACCGTCATACGGTATCACACTGGACCGCTTTCCATTTGAAAGCCCGCGTCTCGGCGTTCGCTACCGTAATGTACTGCTTCCATGAGCATCATTCAAAGTGGTGAAATGTCTTTTCGCGATGACTTTTCTTTTACTTTTTTCCCTACTTCAGTTCAACTTCTCTCTACTTTACTGAGCGGCCGTCTCAGTATTTCCTCACTTGGAACTCAGCCCGCAACCTCACAGTGCCCTAGCTGTTGAGGCCGTTCTCTCACTGTTGGAGAATTCCAACGCCTCTCCCGATTGTTTCGTGCCATTGCCACGAGCAATCATTCCATCACTGTTTGGAATCGCCTTAGAGACCTCACAGTCCCTTCCTTTCCCACCCGGTCGATCAGCCACTAGCCTGCTATCGACTCTCCGCTCTCACTTGAGCCGATCCAAGTGACGAGCACCCACTAGACTGCTCCTTCCCCCACCTTATCTAGCTTCCACCATTCCCCGTTTAGTGTAATTTCGTAATAAATCAATATTTATTTCGTCATCCCTCGCAATTACACTACACACAGAGCCAGAGAACCGTTCCGATTCTCTCGCATACTTACCTACAGAATAATAGTTGACCCAAGGCTATTTATTCATTGGTATACGGTAGTTGACCCAATGTCAATTATTGATTAGTATACGGTAGTTCACAGATCAAAGGTGAAAGTCATAAATCTGACCCATGGTATAATAGTTGACCCGTGGCTAAATATTGATCGGTATACGGTAGTTGACCCAAATTGATTAGTATACGGTGATGGACCCATGCCTTTCTAATGTAGTCAGCCCCCAATCTCCCGATTTCGTAATCCGGACGGACGGAGACTGCGCGTTATATATTGGTATAGATTGTATGATACTCATATCGCCTAAAAACAATAAAGTCATACCGGATGATTCCAGAGAGGTCGAATGAAATGAATTGCGCTTTGTAGACTTTCGTCCCCGTAATCTGCATGTACATTCCCTACTTCTGCATCGGGACCTTTCCTTTCCTAGGCTGGCCCGACTACTTGCACATCTCGGACGCAACAACGATGCTCACATCTTTCTTTCCTACCTGGGTAAGTACCAGAAAGTCCTGTTATGTTATGTCGAGGAACTCCGCGAGTGAATATGAAAGAATGGCTCGCGTTTTGTGGTACCATAAATATAATGTGAAAATGCAAGGGACCATAATTTTCATGAATCGAGCTCGTAAATGTGCTTTAGGACGCCATCGTGATCGTACTGCTGATGAAAGACTTCCGGGAGGTGGAAGTGACGTAATTCATTATGATTCATTGACAAAATGCAGGGACTTCTGCGAATATTTCGCTGCCGAAAGCCTCCCATCACAGTGACGACAGCGTGGAAAACGTCATCCAATATGAACTCTATACAGCAGCGAAGTGATCACTGACACCGAAATACAATCTCGAAACATTTCATACTTCATCTCCTTTTTCGATTTACCATGGCTTCAAACAGAGTAGTGCCCTGAGCACAAATAAATTCCCTTTCTAGCTATATTTTATAACCCCGCTGTCAGTAAACGTGGAGGTCGTTTTGTCGGGTACACGTACAATGCACGGGGATATATTTATAACTGATTAAGTAAACATCAACGACAACGAGGAAATTGAGCAAATTAAAAGAAGGATGCATCCTCGAAACACGTACTTGAAGTACAACTGGTGTGAAAATTCGATATTAAGGTCTAATAATACAACTCTCACGCTACCGTCCCTATGCCAAAACAGACTAGGACTCCTACTCTTGTGACGCGTGCAACAACTCCGTATAACTCGGGTCAATCAGGAATCTGCAATTCATAGCATTTCAGCATTTAGTGTTTCAAATTATTTCTGTTGTTTAGGGTAGCTCACTGTTTGTAAAAATTTGCTTCCATTAGCTGCTTTATCTCTTCTTGCGCAAGGGAGAACGCGTCGGGTCTGCACTGCACCTCCACGGCTAATTTTGTCGCGGACCGAGTGGTAGCGCAGATGTTCACCTGAAAATGTTCATAACTTCTTGAGGGACAAGGGATTGACCGTAACTCGGATGTTTCGGTTCTCTTCAATGGATTGGACCCGCTAAGGGAATCTCAATACATTTTTTTTAGTTGCCAAATGCTTCTAAATGTCTAAAATATGATATGCTTCCTATTTGTGATATGCTTCTAAACAGCGTCATATTAGCTGTGCTTACGAATGGTAAATTGTGTCAAGGTTGTGAATCTAATCACCTCTCTGGGAGAGCACTGCACGATAAATTCCTTGTAGATCCAGATTGCCTTGTTTACGGTAGCATCTTCTCCCTCCTAAATTAGCTTATCATTAGTAATCACTACTGTAAAAACATGCAACAACTATAATTAGAGAAACGAGTTCCCGGTCTAATGTCAATATTTTCTCCCTCGTCGCGCAAGCGGTTGAGAGAGTCTGTTGAATGAGGAGAGGAATATTGATTACGCAAATTTCGAACCAACTGTAAACTCGCCTTCATCATCCTGAACTGCTCGCATTCTGTCCAGAACTCGACGTTCTCATTGGAGAACCGCTGATGAAGGAACTCCGAGAACAACCGCATGCCAACTGGAAATAAAGTTTGAAAAGATATACGTATAATAATTATTTTTCTATCGGTATATCCTAAGGAACAGATTACGTCAGGAAGGCTCACCACTGTGGTTGAGGAGGGAATCGAACGACCTTGCCCACTCTCGCATTTCATCCATCGTCGGACGTTCCTCGCTGCGTTTGGCCTCTTCGGAAAGCTGTTGTCTCAGGTCTAATGAGCTTGAACAGCTTCCGCTCAAGTCTCTATAATTGGTACTTTGATCGAGTGTTAAATGTGTTTCCTGGCAATATCCCATTGACACTGGCCTATCAATGTTCAAACCGGTATGTGACTTAACTTTATCTTTTCTTCTTTTCAATGTTATTTGATATCTTTAAAAAATGCTTATCGATCATGACCATGAACTCACACAGAGTTCTTGCTCTTCAATGGGTGTAGAGAGGAAGTAGATGTGAGAGCAGCGGAGAATTTAGAGCCGATCGAAGAGAACACTCGCGAGAGGCCTCTACTGCAATCCAGATATTGAAAAACAATATTTTCAGGTTTTCCAGATATGAGAAATTCATTCTTCTATAGGATTAATAGGAAAAGCAGAAAAAGGATAAGGCATAACAATTATTTTTCAAATACTTACACGAGGCCTTTCTTTTTCGCTGGCTCGATTTCTTTATCGACGACGACTTGATCCCTCCTTCAATGTTCAAGATTATTATTTTTAATTGTGTTAAAAATTCCACGTACTGTCACTTCATCTACCGTGGGGGGGAGGCCTGGTCTTTGTGTTTCGCTCACCACTGATAGTTGTCCAATGACGCATGACGGGCCAAACCCGCATGATGCATAGGCTGAATTTTCAAAAATTTACTGTTCTTTTTCTCTGGAAAAAAAATTTTTATGCATTAAATAGGGCAACATCTCTCAAACTCTCGTACCATTGCTTCCTTCCACACGACTACTCCTCGACTGGGGAATGAGGGAACCAGATCAGAAGATCTCGAGAGACCCTCATCGGAAGTGATGGATGAACCTGAAATGATATCTCGGTTTATTTTTCGGTTGATGTTTCGAGTAAACAGCAATACAAATTTCCGAAAATTTAAATTACAAATTGGAAATAAGAGAGCGGACGGAGAATGAGAGCCGTATACATATTTTGCAGGGCAGATATCGACTGTCAATTCAGGGTGCCAATAAGATCGACTCGCATTTTCGATATATCATCGTTCACCGAATCGATTGATCGATACAGTAACATACTAGTAGCAGTCGACGGACGTGAGTGACGATTCCGACGGATGTCAAAGTCGAGAGACGAGGTACCGGTGGAGCTCATGACAGAATCTGAAAGTGCTCATTGAGAATAGATATGCATACGAGACTGGCTTAAGTTATCCGATCAGAATCAAATCATGTACCTCTTGAAGGCATTTCATGCGAAAATTGTCGTGCTCGGCCATCTAGAAAAGATATGATGAGTAATTCGGAAAGCAAGAGAAGCGACCTACATGATTGCGAGTTGAAGTTAGACGGAACGGCTGACACTCGATTCGGAGGGTGCTCCGCAGTTGCCCATCGTGGTGCCTGGAACGTCCTGATATCTGGTCAATATCGAAAATTTTATACCTTCTTTGGTGAATGGCGACTTAGTGATGACGAAGACGCTGACGACAACGTGTCAAAAGAGTACTGTTTGACAACCTACGATGATTGATTATAATGTCCTTTTACAAAGGCTGAAGTTACCTTAGACATGGCGAAACTGGTCTCTCGACCCTCTGCTGGGTCAAGGATGAAGAAGCCATTGTTGAGCACCTCGACCAAGCAGTCCCCATCATTGTACGGAATCTGTAATTTAACTTTTTTATGCTGTTTAAAAGTCAAAATTAGTCTAGTTATAGATCATTTCTATTTGCTTCGGTGTGTACGAATATTAAGCAGAAGGAAATAGGTCAACTTTTTTAAAGGTCGACTAACCTGCTGAGCCATCTTCCTTATCTGCGAGATGTGGAATGTGAAGCAACCGAGCTCGAATCGGCCCCTGAAAGGATTAAAACAATTGGTCTTGATTATAATATTCGGTATGTAACTTACGAGTCATACTCATTGATCTGCACCTTCTCAATCACCCGAATTGTGATTACGTCGTGGTGGTTTCTCTCGTCCAACTCACTGAAATTGCAAATGAAGATACTTTGAACTGAGTATTTTATTGAAATTAGGAGAACTGATTGTACTACTTACAAGTTGAAGCGCTTGTTGAATGTTGGTTCATCTGAGTTTGAAATAGTGTTCGTCCTGCAACGTTTATATTATACCTCTCCTTTCAAGCGTACTTCCGTACCTGTAACGCTGAAGAATCGTGGAATAATTTCGTCGAGATTCCCTCCTTCCACTCGAGTCACTCCGATCTCTCGATCTATGTATCAATTCTGCCTGCAACATTCGTTGATATTCTTAGCCACAACCATTATATTTAAATTCCATTTTAGAAATCGATATACATTGTACCTGTACATGCGTAGATCGATGTTTCCTCTTGTACTTCTTTGATCCCGTTCTGTCAACTATTTTGTCGGAAAAGTATTCAGACCGATCCAAGTCTATCACAATGTTGTCGCGGCAGAACGACAAACTGAGATAAACGATTCCTGTAAGAACACCGTTCGTGAAAATTACTTTAACCATTCACTAGTTCTTGAAAATAGTTGGAGGAGCTTCTATCAAATGAACGAAGAACAAAGGTGCCGAAATATTAGAACATACTATCTCGATCAAATACATATCAGCAGGTGTTGAATATCATAATATTCGTGATATTTTGTGTTGACTATCTTACCCTTGATCCCACGCTCTTCAGCGTGTTCAGCTGGTAGATTGTACTTTTCCGGGCGAATAGGTTGCGAGTCTGGAACGAAAATATAAATTTTTGGTCAATGACTACTTCCATTATGATCAAAATCCACCGCTTAGGGAAAATTGGCATGATAAACGAATATGCTTTTTGTAGGCATAGATAGACGAACTTACAATTCTTGGGAGAACTAGTCGAAAATTTTCGACGGGCTGAGGATTGCACCGCGGGAGCCACATAGGAGGAGTCTGAGGTCAACTGAAAATGTAACGCCTGAATTTCAGTGAAGAGTACTGAACTCCACACTTGCACAACGTGCACATGCTTCGTTCTAATTATGTGACAATGAAAGTAAGAGTATTGAAGAATGATAAGTGACATATTCATATTGGGCAATCGATTGATTGGTTACAATTATCAACGTATAGCTCACATCAGAGATGGATTCTCGTCGTGGCTGCAAACGTCTCATTTGATCTTGCTTGATTCTGGGATTTTGGAGAGGCGAAACTTGTAGCCGACGCCCGTAGTTTCTTGGGAGTGTCTGCGATTATATAGTCAGATCAGTCCAATTATGCCGAGCAACTCACCGATCGCGATTTAACTAACGCAAGTGATTCGCGAACAGTAACAGTGACAATGTTGCCTTTGATTCATTGTCTCATTTTCACTAGCGAGTGAGCCTCATACTGATACAGCCTAACCCCATCCTCGTAAGGAGCGCACAATTCTTTCTATCTCTCCCTATCATTTCGTGCTGCTAATGAGAAGGTAAGAGAGGATCAGCATGGGTAGCTCACAAGCTCTAGTTTAGTCAACCCCATCCATTCTTCAGACTAACTCACGGAGTACGCGGGAAGCTGGGCGAGGGACGAGGTGTGCTTCGGTCGAAAGTCTTGCATCTCTCTCGACAGCGGGGGAGGCTGAACAAAGCCGCGAGCAGACGAGGCTGGTGGACAGGGTTGAATGGGCGAGACCTCCTGGATTGTAATGATTTTTTTAAATACGATCTTGCACAATCAACCCTATTTTGCTATGACTACAGTTCGCTCTGAACTTATTTGAAAAAAAAGATAAAAAAGTGAAAATGATCAATTGTTCGCAAACATGTGCAGATTCTATGAGGATCATCAGCAAGTAACTCCAACCTGAATCATATCGAGGGGCTTTCTTCGGTGAGCAGGCCTCAGCGACTGCCTCATTCTCGAATCGAACGCCTCCTGTAATGTATGATTTGTTGGAACGGATTCTAAAATTGTGTCGACATTCCCTACTGGTAGCTACACATCAGCCAAAATGTCACCCACACTCCGTATTTTGTGTATTTGAAAAACACTTACTTCGCTTGTGGAGTTCGTCGAAGACGACACCGTTGAGAATCGTGGATTCTGATGATGTGTTGCAGCCGAGCCGTGGCGTAGAGGGATATCCCGTAAGGATGCTCTGTGAAATGGAGAAAAAAGTAAAGCATAATTGTAGAGATGGCCTGGTAAGTCTTGGGAAAAGTCGATTACCTGATCTTTTCATTCCGCCGTTTCCCATTCAGACTTCCGAAGCGATCGTCGTAATGCCTGAAAAGTTTGACTAGATGGCTTAGCGAAAACATCGGATCACGCGACTTAACCCCCCCCCCCCCCCCCCGTCGAATGACAATCGCCATAATTTACACTTTACAAAAGTTTTGCACCGTTTCGAAATCAGACAAAGCCCATAAATAATTAGCTAGATACTAAGCAGAGATATCAACAAAAACTGCGCGTTCGTAAGATTAACGAGACTCCGGGGATTGTGGCTTACGAGTTCGATAATCTATTTGGCTGGGCGTAGACAAAGTCGAAATGATACCTGACTGGAAGTGGCGGTTCGTAGCTGTCCTCGGTGAGGTACCAATCGTTCTCGCGGTCGTCTTCGGAGAAGAAGTCCTCCTCCTGTATGAGAAAACATTATTTGAAAGCTTATTTCGTATTATCCTATACCCTTAGTCACCAATGCTTCTCTAATGTCTCACAGAACCATTCCCTTTGTCTCCTAGGAGGCATCATGGGTAGTTTGATCGAGTGAGCGTATGGCGCCCCATCTGGTAACTAACCGAATCACTCGTAGACAGTGGGTCAATCAATGTTTTCTTTGCATTCGCCGGTATTTGTGGTATTGGATGCCGTTGCCGTGGGCGAGACATCTGCAGGATATCGATTATTCGTATTCAGATAGTTGCGAGATGAAGTAACGTGCACAAGAAACTAGAAAACGCCTAGCAAGAAGTGCCTTAGTAGATTTGACGCGTGTGAGTTAAAATCAGAATAAATTCACAGAAAACTTGCAATACTACAGTTAGGCGAATGCGAGTTAGGGGTACATAATTACCAGGTTAATAGGGTAATTGATGATGACGCTAGAGTAAGGATAGAGAGGCAATTAGGCGCTGAATAGCTGAGAAAATTAAGTAATAGATTAGCCAGAGGGTCTATTGGAGGATTTTCGAATGGATCAGTTGGCACTTTCTGAATAGGTGCTAAATCTCGATAGTGGGGCTGTAAAAGTATTACTCCCGCCAATGGCCAATTCGAAAGAAAAGAGCGTCAGTGGTTAGGGTAGAGGAGCAGAGAGGAGAGCAAATGGGAGATTAAGATAGTGCAGAGAAGGTAGGGAGAGGCAGGAGGGATGGTATGTGTGAGAGAATGAGCGAGATAGGACAGAAGGGCGAGTCATTGACCGGGATGCGTAAGTGAGAAACTGTCGAGTGTGACCTAGACTGTCTCTGCTCTCTCGGCCTGAGAACAACGCAACTCACCAGTCTTAGCTCAATTCCCGCCATAGAGAGAGAAACTCATTGGGAAGGTGGCATAAAGGTTTACAGCAAGATAGCATTAGCCATCTTTTGTTACCATAAAGAGCAGTAGGCATAATTCATCAGCGCGCTTTGTTTACGTGATAATTTATTGTTGTGAGGATTTATTGGTACTATTTTTTAGTCTTTCTGATTGTTCATGCCCTTGTTCTATGCTGATTATCAATCGTCTAGCACCGGGTAGCGGGTTGCAATACTCTCTCCTTCAACCCTTGCCTAAGTATTCACGAAATCACAGACGACAGCAGTACTTTTAGAGGCTGGGAACCGCCGAGGGAAGTTCATTTGAGTGTAAGAAAATCAAAGGAGGAAGTGCACAACCATCACGTCCATTTCAAGATATCGGAGAGAAGCAGAGAAAGAAAGGGAAGACAGTCGCTCTTTGAAGACACATTACTGCTTTCAATGAGCAGAGCGATCAAAATTGCATTGGAAACACAGAACGAACAACAAAGCTAGAGGAATGAGAAAATATCGTTCCGGGATGGCTACACCACACTGTTGAAGGGGCCGAGTACAATACAATACTAAGTTTACTTGTTGTTGATTTGTGCGCCCAGATAATGCTTGCTTGTTATAAGGTCGTTCTTCTCATTTCAAAACGGTCTTCTCTCCAGATTACCTTCCCAATTTCATTGCTGGATAATGCGATGTAGAATATTGTGAAAGGATGTTCGCTTACTTTTCACGGGCATAACCTAGCCATATTAACAAATCCACGCTCGTTGGTTATCCTTACCGATGTGACTTCACTTCCTCAATGATCTCCAACAGCGTGGTTGCCGTTTCTTCCTTTCTCTCCCTGCTTTCTTTCTCACGTAGAGATCAACTAGACCGAAGTTGGAGAGATCGAAAAGTTGCTGCTCGACGGGAGTGTTCAAGTGAGAGGCACAAGCATCTCTAAAAGACGGTGCAGCTACCAAATTCCGCTGAAACTCGACAGTTGATGATTGAGAATTAGTGATGTTTCTATGAACTTCCTGCATATAAAGCGAGATGTACTTCCGCTGAGAGCATAAGGGATGTATCGCCTTCTCCTCCTTCTACTTATCTCTGCCGCAAAAGTCACTGGCTGTGCACCAAACACTTCCATCAGAGCGTCATTCAGAACCCCCAAATCGCTGCCACCAGCGCCACGCGTAAATGGTGAGAGCAATTTCGCTTTCCAAATTAGGGATACTGTCTCGTCCATCCGACCGGCGCGAGACTGTGCGGAAGGCAGTAGGTAGGTCGGATGATCGCCAAAAATATGGACTCTGCTGCAGAACTTTCTCAGAATGATTTTTGACATTATTTGAACCTATTGTGAACATACTGCGGAAGGGCACTATTTTTGGTGATCGTCCGGAATGTTATCATCAGACGGTGATCATCCGATCTAACGCCGTGCGGAATGAAGAGACTATTTCTTGCGAAGCCATCCCTATTCCAAACATTGAAGAGAGGTGGAACTCAATTTCCCCATCTACAGACTGCCCTGACTTGGTCGTGCTCTCGAAGGCGATGCTGGAAGCAGAGTGGAAAGCTAATCCCTTACCAGGATTTCCCATTGGTCCCGCAGAAGGATACGAAAGGCTGTCAATCTCTACGACCGAAGTCACATGCAATGACAATTTCTGGATCGAGGTTAAGAGAGATACATTTGGCAACTCCGTGATTTTATCTATTGATGTCAAGTGTAAAGTAAGTATTTTATGAAAAATATCGTTTTTCTCTTGCAGGACTACACACAAAAACACCAAATGATCCCAGATGTATTGAAGCTCGAATGCAGGAATGGGGAATGGTATGAGCATGGATTCAACCGCCCGCCTAGGAAGCTCATTGATACCAGAGGATCTGCCACTACTATTAGGTTGTCTCAAAAGTTTCTGACTATTTTCATTTTCGAACATACTGACCTTCCCCGTGCTTCGGAATCTATCAATCAACTAATGGTTTTCAACAGTTGATGTGGCCTTGGAAACCCTTTAAAACGAGTGTTATTGTGGACCAATTTAACCACTAAGGATAGCACTGTTCACAGCTAAATTCGACATTGGTGGAAATTAATCTCAGTTTTGAATAGATTTTAATTCTTGTGAGAGCTCTGACATCTGCTAAACAAAAGCACTGTTTTAAAGGCTAATGAGTGGGCTTATTAAATTTTCTAATGCCAAAGGATTGGCCTCAAACGCATACTAGATAATGGCACTCAATCCCAGTCCTGCACCAATTACAATTTTCCAAATATACATTTGCTGGTATTTTGCAAGTGCGGATCGATTAGCAACCATCATTTGTTGATCACTCAGAAGTGCCCTTCCGTACTAATACACGATTGCATTATGGAGGATGTTCATAGATCTGTTAAGAAATATGATGTTTCGAAATATTTCTGTAGAGATTTGATTGCTGAAAACTGCACTTTTGACCGTTTACCGTTTCTCAACAACGCTACAGACCAGTTTTTCACCATTATCTGAACAAGCAAGTTTTATTATACCAATGAAAATGTGGGCAAATTGGGTAGGCCGCAGATATTCGAGGATCAGAGTTCCTTCGAAAACGCTAAAAAGTCACGATTTTTGCATGTTTTTACAAAAAAAGAAGTGCTTTTCTTGGGCGAACCACGAGCAATGTTTGATTCAAAAATATTATTGTAGTCTACTATCCTTAACTATAACCATGACGGAATGGCAATGAGTCTAAATACACCAAGAGAAACTTCGAAAAATAAATAGTCAGAAACTTTTGAGACAACCTAATAGAATCGCTTGCACTGGCTTCTTCTGAATAAAGTTCTTTAATCTTTGATTAATGTACATCTTATTTTATAATTCCGAAACACAATACGACGACATGTATGGGTGAATTAAAAAAGGAGTAATAATATTCGGGGAGATCTGGAACGCTAAGACAAATTGAATTTTTCGCAGCTGTGACTTATTTAGTTTGTTTTTGTTTGTATTTGGTGTGTCCTGGTTCAGTCATGGGATGCGATTTGAAGCGAAATCGGCAAGAAAAAGGATAACTACCGACTGTCTCAATGATCTCCAGCACGGGATCAAAAGACGCCGCAGTTGCTCTTTCGTTCTTTCATCCTGTCTCTTCCTGCTTTCTTCCTCAAGTAGGGAGGAAGTAGAGAAGAGAAGAGATCGAATAGTTGCACCACTAAAGGAGAGAGTGTGGGAAGCAGAGATGAACCAGCGCCTCTAAAACGCAGATATAAAATGACGCTGGAACTTTTGAGGATTACCATTAAAAGTTGTTTCCATGATCTTCCTGCATATAAAAGTGTCCTACCAATTAGGGCATGAGCGATGTCTCGCCTTCTCTTCTTCCTTCTTCTTCTCTCTGTCCCGACAGTGACTGGCTGTGCGGCCGCGATTTGGAAGGCTGACCCGTCGCCTGGATTTCCATTTTTCTACGAAATTATGATTTATTTGTGTTAGAATGGTTGCATATCACATGAGAAGACCAGGGCAACCCGGGAACACTCGCAAAAGTCGATTTCGCTCTGAATCTGACTCCTAGTCGATCGGTTGCTTATTTTGATCTGCGGCGGCTGCAGCATGCTGTCAAAATTTTAGAATCGATCTTCAGATGCTCAGAAAATAATTTTCAATTACCTCAATACGCAGGAAATTTGGCATTCACGCATCAATTTAGGCCGATTTCAAGTCGGCCCAAGTAATACGAATGCGCAGTTTTTGCTCAGTGTGATATTGTTTTCCTTTTTTTGCGATTTGCGAATGTTCAATTTTTTTAGTTCGGAACATGTTTTTAATTGTTTTATAAAATTATGTAGCACCGTGTATTTTTGCGGATGAGCGTTTGGAAGCCTAATGATAAATGAATTGACTTGAACTGAATTGAATTGAAACGAATACCGTAGCAGTCTCTCAGCCGTGATCACAACAATGCCTCGAAAATATGGAGAGAGAGAGAGAGAGCGAGATCCGCCCTGGACCGAGGCCAGCAAGGGAGCTCAATGAACTCGCCGATGATTTATTTGAACCCGATACTATATCATATTTATTTGTTTTTATTAGGTTAAGAGTTCTTCCTTTCGTAAGTAAGTTCCAATTACCAGTGCTTGCCATTCTCCTCTGCACTCACACTCACTGTTTGATTCACTCTACCAATGATTCCCCTCTTTCGTTGTTTTGTGAGCAACAAGTAGCTTTATTAGTATCACGTACATATATGGTTATTATGTACATATCCCAGGCCATTTCGCTTCTTTTCTTCTCCCTCACATCACTACAGTAAGGTTGCATCCATTGAAATTATCTCACTTGTCCGTCCATCTCTCGCTCACGATGCGCCGAATGATGACTTTGGATTCCACCCACGTATCGCTCGAGCCTGTAATATTTTTCTTATGCGTAAAACTGGAGTCTCACCGTCAGAGTGCCTCCGGACCGACCGATGACCGACCGACATCTATGAACCGCCTCATTACTTGGAGAATGTTACTCTATCTATTGCCCTTTCTCTCCCCTCGTCAATCGATTCATTCCCCCTTCTTTCATCGAACGGTGCGGCCTCGCGCTCCAATTTGATTACTCGAATATCCTTTGTTACTCGATTGCCCAATCGAGTAATCAATCGATTGGGAATCGATTTAATTCATCAATTGATTGATTTGTCACTTGATTGACCGGTCAATCAATTGGCGAAGGGAATCGAATAAGTTTCATTTCTCGTCAATCGTGAAATGAGTAATTGAATTGACGGTCTCTACTCCTTCCATCTATTTGAATTGTGATCGTCAGACTTCTGTCAAGAAATGCTTTATTGTATCACATATCATGATACATGGTATTTCAATCATGGTATATCATGAATATATCATGAATATATCTTTGAATATCATGGTATTTCATCGAATTCGCCCAAATCCCCCTCGGTATCAATACAGTTCTCCTTCCCCTCCCCTCACTCAGATGACGACCGTGATGACACAGTCATTGAAGACTTTTCCATTTGCAGCCCAGCCCACATCCTTCAGGCAGTGGATGTTTCCGCCGGGATTCACCCACGTACCATGGCAGAGCGCCTGCAATGTTCGAATAAGTTGCGCACTGGTAGAATATCACCATGAGTGGCACCAGGTCGGATGATCACCGTCGGATGATAACCTACCGGATGATAACCAAAAAAATGACCCTTCTGTAGAACTTTGAATGTAGATTCCCAAAGTGTCAAAAATAATTCTGTGAAAGTTATACAGAAGGGTCCATTTTTTTGGTTATCATCCAGTAGGTTATCATCCGACGGTGATCATCCGACCTAGTGCCCCATTAGTGCGACTCCCGCCTTGGCGATGTCCTTGCATCCCTGATAGGAACCAACAGGGGCAATGCCCTGCATGGCTCGCGTGTTGTCACAGGTCTGTCCATCGGGACAAAGGCTGGTGAGGGGGAGGTCCGGGCACGAGGTGCATGTTTCCAAGTGAATTGGTTTGAGTGCAAATACATCCCTGACTCACTTGGGCACGGGTTCGCAATAGTTCCAGGCTCCACGGTAGGGATAAAAGTGCAGTATTAATAGTTAATTAGAATGCATTGAAATGAAACCTGGCTCACTCGGGTAAAATTCTCAAAAAAATAATAGCTCAAAAAACTCACTTTTTTATTCGTGTACAATTTGTCCTCGTTAGAGAAAGCTGTTATAGGCAGCTGAAATTGTGGAAAAAATTGAGTAAAACTTGGACAACAATACAAACTACTTTGTAACAGTATGAACAAATGCGGAATAAGGAGAAAGAAGAGCGTGTATGGCCATTAGCTTGCTTGACTGATTCACAGAGACTGCCTCTCTATCCCCACCTCCTCCTTCTTCTCCCACTCTCTTCTCTATCTCTTCCTAATTCAAAATAAAGTGGGATTACAGGATGGGATAGTGATGTTTCACCTTCTCCATAATCGAAAACCAGATTCACTACGTAGGCTATTATAATGCCAAGCATCAATCACCTAGGGGGTCAGCCACCCTGGACCGAAGCCACTCCAGCCACAGTGCTCAATGTTCTCACAGATGAAGGCCACAGAACAGACAACTCGAGTTGGACAGGTAAATTTTTTTTCGAAATCGAGCAATCTGCTTACGCTTTATCGCAAGATTTGCTATGTCACATTCCGCAAACCAATTTCTAACTAATATGATACTCGTCATCATTCTTAATACACCTTCTCTGCAAGCCCTAATCATTACAAGTGGACGCTCATTCGAGCATTATCGAATCGCTCCTCTTCTCTGCTTATCAGTTTTATGCATGTTCCAATATTTTCTGTTCCCTTCTCGAGATCCATTGGTAAATATCATCTCTCCTCATTGCTCTTTCCTGTATCGCAGTTGCTACAGTTCTGGCGACGAAACATGGCTATTAGAAGGAATGGGATGAGTCTAGAGAGCTCTAAATGTCGGCAGGCAGAAGCCATACAAGCGCTATTGATTTCATGATACATCGATTATTGGTTCAGTGACAGCCCGTGATGACGATCTGCGGCATGAAATGGTTAAATCGACCTCGATAAAGAAATGTATACGCGAATATGTCTTATTGGTAGTTTATGTGCTTCTTTTGCTTCTTCTTCTAGCAACTTCTTTGGAGGAAGATTCCCCCTTCGTCATCCCCCTGCGTTGAGTTGCAATGACAGGAGGAACGTGCGAGAGTGGAATCGGCATGGGGATGCCTCTGATGCGATTAGGACCTTCTTCCCTTCCCACTGCCCTCTAAGTGAACAACGAACAAAGAGTCAACGCTCAAATGTACACTAAATCAAACAATTTAAGTTATGCTCGATCGAAATCAATCCATGTCCAGTTGTATTTATCTTTTCGAGGCTTTTGAGAGATGAAGATTGTGCTATCAAGCTTGTGCTTGTAAGGGATGGTACAGAACTGACTTCCAGTGAGCAGAAGACATTCATTGCGATTGGAAAGAGTCTTGTGATGATCTTAGCAACTATCGTCCCACAACTATTTCCTCTGTCTTCTTCCAAAAGTCGATCTATTTTGCTCAATTTGTCATGATAATTATAATTACTTCAGTGTTCGTTAGATAAAGTGTTCTGTACGGGCCCTACTACTAATATTTTTATCAGATACTTTATCGAGGTTGGATTATGATCATAGCTGTCCACGCCGGCGGCGTCGGCAGGGGGGTGGGCAAAAAATCCATGACCCCCGGTTCATGGTAGGACGGGGGGTGGGCACGAATCTTGCCCACCCCCGTCCTTCCATGAACCCCGGGTCATGGTCAAGAAATCGATGGTAGGTCATGGGTAGGTCAAGATTAAGTACTGCACCAATCAATAGTACAGTACTTCCTGATACCGTATATAGCTACCGTAACCCTGATTACCGCGAACTGATTTTTTTTCAAAAAATGAAAATACCGTACCCTAATTTAAAAATCAAAGTACCGTAACCAATCGATAGTACAGTGCCACCAGATACCGTATCCCACTACCGTAACCCCGACGATCGCGAACTAATTTTATTTTTAAGATGACCTCGTGACGTGCACAATCGGTCTGGTGTCGTGAACGATCGATTGTACAGTACCCACCTGACTACCGTAACCCAGTTCCGTGGGTCAGATCTAGTTCCTTGGGTCAAACATTTTTCTAAAAATCCAAAATCATTTTCTAAAAATCCTAAATCGATCATAAATTGGTTCTACACTAATTAGAGTTACGGTGGAATATTTCAAAATAATTTTATTATAGATTTAGAATTTTTAGAAAAATGTTTGACCCAAGGAACTAGATCTGACCCAAGGAACTGGGTTACGGTAGTCAGTTGGGTACTGTACAATTGATCGTTCACGACACCAGACCGATTGTGCACGTCACCAGGACATCTTAAAAATAAAATTAATTCGCGGTCGTCGGGGGTTACGGTAGTGGGATACGGTATCTGGTGGTACTGTACTATCGATTGGTTACGGTACTTTGATTTTTAAATTAGGGTACGGTATTTTCAATTTTTGAAAAAAATCAGTTCGCGGTAATCAGGGTTACGGTAGCTATATACGGTATCAGGAAGTACTGTACTATTGATTGGTACAGTACTTAATCTTGACCTACTCATGACCTACCATCTATTTTTTGACCATGACCCGGGGTTCATGGGTGGACGGGGGGTGGACAAGCGCCGCCAGCTCTGGACAGGTATGATTATGATTTAGACTCACTGTGGAGAGAACTCGGAAAGAGGCGGCGGAGTCGGTATGGGACTTCTGCAGTCAGAAGCATATTCAGTACTCCCTTCTCTCCCCTCCCTCAAGCAATGCCTCACAGTGTTATCAAGGTGTTTGTGCTGTTGATTGGAATCGCCCAGGCAAGCTTCTTCGCAAAATTAAGTGTGCCACAATGAGCAGCAACTACAACGGACATGTTTTCGGGATTTTCGTTTTTTGGGTTGTTCCGAGACCTCGCTTCCAGTTGTTGAATCTATCGCGGACGGCTTCATATGTCCTATCGGAAAAGGCTGCGTCTTCATTTGTTTTGCCTGTGCAATTGGCTTCTCTCCTCCTTTTGTTATGTATTCGATGTAATTGTGAGTACAAGAAATTGTCTGCAACTCATTTCTTCGTATTGTAATCAAAGTGCTTTATCGTTGCACATCATTTTTTTATTGCGAGAAAGTAGATAATCCCAGTCCCATCATAGCTTTATTGCGAGTATCCCCTTCGACCCTAGTCGTTTGCTTCTTCTTCTTCCGATTCAGAACATCACAGTCACAGTGCAGTCGTTATAGACTGCTCCCTTCGAGACCCATCCCTCTCCCTTGCTGCAGTGGATGTTTCCACTGATCGTCATCCACGCGTCTCCACAGAGAGCCTGCAATGGTTGAGTCATGTCTGCAATGATAGAGTCCCACGATCAAAGTGCCGCCCGTTCTCGTGAGGTCCATGCAGCCTTGGTTTTTGCCGATAGGAGCGATGACATCGATGGCATGCGAACTGTCGCACGTCTTGCCGACTGGATACTTGCTGGTGCGGGGAAGGGAAGTGCAGGAATTGCAGCCTTCAAAGTGGATTTCAAAGAATGCATAGGAAGCATTGCTTACTCTCGTATCGAACTGCCGTAGACGTGGACTCTATGGTGGTCTCCTGCAGGTAATAAATCGAGTCGAGTGCTGTTCAGGTGATTACCTCGCAGGCGGCCTTCAGCATGGTCTGTGGGATGGGCGCGTGGCAGGGGAGCTCGCTGACGGGCCGTCCCAGCTGCACGCAATTCGGCGTAGGCTCGGCCTGATTCTTGTCGAAGACATATCCCGAACACTGCAAATTGAGCGATCGTCAGGTACCTTTCATCGATTGGAGAGAAGCTAGTATGTATCCGGTAGAGATACTCACCGCCTCGAGAGCCCTACAGTGACGAGAGCACTCGTCGGAATTTGCATCAAGAGTGTAGGACAGCGCCTCTCGCTTGAGGGCAATCTCCTCCTGTTCATAACAGGAGGCGGACGAGCTCTTAACGAAAACAGTTGTCTTTATAGACAAAGAAACTTACCTGGGACATGCCCAGCACCAGCATGAACACCTTGAGTCTATGAGCCATTACTTGAGGGAATGGAAGAGAAGGGAGTAGTGAATTCGCTTCTGCCTGAAACCGTCCCATCCCGACTCCGCCCCAAAGGAAACTCCGCCTCTTTCCGAGTCCTCTCCACAGTGAGCCGTAATCATAAGAATCCGAAATCGATAGTCTCTGATAACTTCATTCGAAGGGGGTTCGCAATGAGCATTTTATTAAGCAAACTCTGACGTTGTTCAAAAGACGAATTCAGCTATCTCAGCCTACTTTGCTACAAGTCAAAGGAACTAGTCCCGGGCCAATATTATCTAAACCCATCGCCGGGGTTTTCCCGAAAGCCACGAAAGCGCCTTGAACACATTGAGCTCCTGTGAAGCCTGCAGCCGTCAAATCGAAGTCTTCATAGTATATGAGATGGTGTTTCTCTGGGCAGCGGAGGATGCAATCGCTTAGGTCGGGCTTAGGAGCGAAACAGTCTTTCACATCTTGTGGGTCACACGTTGTCACGGAGTAAATTGTGAGGATTGGACAATTCTCTGCAAATATGAGACCGTTTGTGATAGATTCAACAAGACCTTGGAACAGCCCGAAACCTCAAACTCCCGAAAACATGGTTTCTGGGGTAGTTTTCGATGCTGAACACAATGGTCACCATCATTTTGCATAATTCGTTCATTGGGGTCCGGTGTGGTGCCTTGTCACTTTCGGCCAAAACTGGTTTTATATGTGTATCTCGGCCATATTAGATGCTGGAAGCACGAAATTTCGCGTACGCGAGCAGAATTTCATCAAGAATCATGAAGAATCGAAATATTTGAGTTGTCATGAATTGTGTCGGTTCGCGAGATAATTCGACTTTTCGACTCGATAACTTGCGCGAGGGGAGACCCTAACCATTCGATCCGGCTTTTCATGCTGATTCGAATGGTACATACATGTATGGCGATTGGAGGTCGACATAGCATTCGTTCGTTCGATTTACTGATTTTTCGCTTCATTTCACTGTGTAAATCGAAGAATGAGAGGGTTAAAATGACGAGAAATGATTCTCCCTCTCATTTTCCTCCCTCTTATTCATCAATTCCCCAGTGAAATGCAGTGAAAAATCAGTAAATCGAATGAACGAATGCTATGTCGACCTCCAATCGCCATACATGTATATACCTAGGGTCCACAACGTGGATAGCCGATAAAAATCTGGACAAAAGAATCTGGACAAAAGTGGGTTAAAACAGTCCCATAGGGTCTCAATAACATCCTCCTTTTGGAATTAGATCGATATCTCATCTCTAAAGCGAGATACAGCTCGAGAAGCACGAGCGACGAGCACAACGGGAGAGGGGGGGAAAGGCGAGACGAGAGGAAAAGTGGGCGGAGTCAATCTCTCCTCTCTTCTCCTCTCCCCTTTGTCGCACCCCCCTCCATTATTCCGCCGATTTCGCTATACAAATGAGTGAAATACCGTTCTAATCTTCGCTTAAGATATCCCCCGATGCTTTTGTGTGTATTGTAGGAGCATTCAAGTAAAAAAACATCACATTTAACGATTAGGGGTGCTCCTTAGCCACAATTCACGCGCAAAACAACAGAAATTAGCACAATAAAATAAGAAAGCGAGTGAATGGTGCCATCAGACCATTTAATTCTCAGAAAGACATGGAAACTAGGGAACAGGGTTTGGATACGGTAGGGGGGGCAATGGATACTGTAAGTGGTCAGAGAAGGCCGAGATAGATAAAAAGATAGAAGAGGGTAGGGGAGGAGAAAATACAGACTACGGAAAACAACCAGACGAAATACGAAGGCAAGCACCTACGAGGGAAACATTCGTGCTGAGCACAAGAACAAAGATCAACGATCGACAGAAGATAAAATTTCTGAGAACAAGAAACAAATTTACAATAATTAGTCATAAATAACTCTATTGAAAACTTTGGAATTAAAATATCTGATATACTCTGAATAATATGATATAAAAGATCGATCTACAATAAGAAATGCAATGACTATGCAGGCTGACAAAGAAAGTTTAAATTGGTGGGGAAGTGGATCAGAGAAAATTTTCGAGCAAGTCGAACAATAATCATTTAGGGAGGACTCTAACTGGGAAAGGGGGGGGGGGTGGTCGAAGGAAATTAGGGGAAATGGAGGTGACCAAACTGGTCTCACCTCTCCTGACGATCGAAGAGACGACTCCATCCTCTCTCACGTCTTCTTCCAATCGATGCTCTGGCTCTGAAAAAGTAGATTTTACAATTTAGAAACAATGCGCACATGGAAACCACAATCTCCATATAAATGCCTACCAATTTTATCGTACAAATAAAAAATACGACTAGGAAAATAACTAAAAAACGGAGGAAAATCTGACGAATTGGACGAACCAAAGCATCACGGATGTATACAACGCGTTAGAGTGCATAAACAGAGGTAATTGATAGCAAAACATAAAGGTTATAAAGGTTAGCTAAGAAGAGTAATCAATAATCACAGCAATACTTACTTACGTGTTAGAGATGGAGCGAAAAACGGATCAGGCCGGCTAATCCTATCAATTATGAGTGTTGAACGCATCGAAACCGCACCAAAACGGGAACAGTGATAGACCAGTTCACGTAGACTAGGAACAAGCAAGAAAATGCATAAAATAATCGATGAAAACGCGATAAAAATCGATAAATCGATAAAACAGCCAGCCGAATATATCGTTCCGAGAGTATCCTTTCAATGCCTCATCGACGGTAAATAGCGGAACTTGCTTAGAATTTCTCCCGGAGCTTCAAAAAAATCAAATGAGGAGCACAATTAAACGAAAGTATAAATCTTCGTTTGCTTTCGCGTTTTGGACTGATATGAGACCATTAAATATGAATATTGCCCGACGAACTTATAATTTTTCGTATAAACGGCTTTTTAACCTCTTTTTTTCAATTTTAACCTACTTAGAGGAGTCAGACCTAGTTCGTCGAGCAACCACTCGATTTGTCTCGGGGAAAGCTATCGCATTCTTTTTTGGTCGACCGTTTTGGTCGCGAATTACGCATGTGCTCCTCAAATCTCGCTTTAAATGGGAAAATTGTCCGAGCCCAGTGGGCGGAGCTGGTGATGTCTATATATATACCATTCGAATCAGCATGAAAAGCCGGATCGAATGGTTAGGGTCTACCCTCGCGCAAGTTATCGATTCAAAAAGTCGAATTATCTCGCGAACCGTCGAAAATTCATGAAAAATCAAATACAAGGCTCGATTCTTCATGAAATTCTGCGGGCGTACGCGAAATTTCGTGCTTCCAGCATCTAATCTGGCCGAGATACACATATAAAACCCGTTTTGGCCGGAAGTGACAAGGCACCAAACCGGACCCCAATGAACGAATTATGCAAAATGGTGGTGACCATTGTGTTCAGCACCGAAAACTACCCCAGAAACTATGTTTTCGCGAGTTTGAGGTTTCGAGCTGTTCCGAGGCCTCGCTACGAGTTGTTGAATCTATCGCAAACGGTTTCATATGTCGACAAATTCATTGAAAACAATACTTTTTTGTCCGGAAATGCCCACTCACTTAACACGAAACGGCACTTAGCCTCGGGGGACAATGTTGGTTTCATCGGAACGCACGCGTGGGCGAATAGTCTTAATGTGAAGAGCAAGAAGACGCCCCGTACGAGCATCTGTTCTTCAAATTGGAATGTTGGCAAGGTACCAAACAGCAGAGATGATGAGGAGAGGAATGCTAAGGGAAAAGTTGGGAAGGAGTTCCTATTCGGATCGGAGTCAAGCAAATCCTCAAGTTGGGATCAAGATGGGGGGGGGGAGTAACTAGGAACCGCGCGTCAGATCGGATGAGAAAAGTTCTTGATAGGTTATCGATATGCCGCAGGCTCCCCTTATATCACTGCCGAACCTGCATTATCAAGTTTACCGGCTTTTGCTTCGTTTTTTGCGCACTGACTTGGCTGCCATCTCTTGGGTAAGCCGGCCAGCCATTCCTGAATCAATACTAAGCTCTCCATTGCGTCCAATTGATTGTATACCTGAAATCTGGATGATTCCAGTTGAATATAACTTCGTTTTATTACATCTTTGTTCTCTGACTCTTTGTTCCTTGTTCACTTAGAGGGCAGAGGTAACTGGAAGGAAGTCCTAATCGCATCAGAGGCATCCCCATGCCGATTCCACTCTCGCACGTACATCCTGCCATAACAATGCACCACACGGGTATGACGAAGGGGGAATCTTCCTCCAGGGAAGAAGCTAAACGAAGAAACAAAAGAAGCACAAAATCCATCCATAAGATAACGAAAATAACTCAGTTCTTCACCTACTCCTTCCTACACTAGGTGCAGTAGTTCATCAATTTGGGTGGTCACCTAACCAGCAAATGAGGTTTTACGCACGCCATCCTATTTGAACTGCTTTTGTCTGCCCCGATCCAGAGCCCTCTAAACTCATCTCATTCCTCCTAATAGCCATGTTTGGTTGCCAGAACCGTGGCAACTGCGAGACAGGAAGGGAAAGACAATAAGGAAGGACGGGATTTACCAAGAGAACGAAAGGGAACAGGAAATATTGGATCATCATGCAAAAACAGATAAGGCGAGAAGAGGAGCGAGTCGGTTATCCTCTCGGAAGAGCGCCCATGCTGGTCTTGGCATCACAATGAACGGTTCTCTTCATTCTTCATGCTATCTCACCGACCAAGCAAGCGAGAAAACACGCAGTATAAAGAGAAGTGAAGTAGTGATGCGAGCCTGCAGAGAAGGAGAAATTATAATTAAAACGAGTCCTACGTTATTGAAGTATAGTTGTTCCAGTAAGAATTTCGCTGATATCTTGCTGTGACACAGAAAAATGTTGGCCTGGGGAACAGGCTGCGTCTATTCTAAAGTCGTCATCTGCATGAACGTTGAGGACCGTGGCTGTAGCGGCATCGGTTCAGGACTGCTTACCCCCAGGCATAGCTTCCCCACGCCGTCGGCGAGGGGCCATCATGCATGCTTGCACCTTGACTGTCAAAACATTGTCAATGTGACCGTAACTTCGCAACAGCGTGAGTCATGGTCCCAAATCGTCATGTCGGACCGACTCAAGTAACAATGGCCTACTGTATCTGCATACATTCTAGTACATTGGTTCATATTTACTGCATGCGGTGCGAAACCGCAGAGGAAAAGTAGCTGGTCTTTGAGGAGTAACCCTCCCTTTCACTTTCTACGCTGAATAAGCGAAGAGTGGCCCAAACCAGCGAGAAAGAGAAAAGAATGATTGAAAATAAAATCATTTACTGTTCCGTTGTGCATTACCGTAGGGAAATTTCGGTCCGACAGTATTCGCCCGTTGACTAATGCAAAACAGTGAAGTCGGAAATTTCTATTTTACGGTCTCAATTTAGAAAACACTCGATTTTTAGCATTTTTCGAAAATAAAAAGCGTTGTCGATACCTCTCTTGTTATATGTGATGCTCAACTATTTTCGAATACTCGGCGTGGTCCTATTAATGCTCCCGATCGAATTCTATCCTAGCCCATTCCATTTGATCGATTTCAGCCTACTCGGCCTACTTTCTCGTAGCACTCGAATAAGAACAACCTTGATACTGTCTACTATTTTTAAGTATTTAAAACATGATCGATTACATTATAATAATATTCTTTCCTTGTTAGTGTTAGTTTTTTTCGCAATTTTTATATTTCCGTGCAAATCGATATCCCAAATTACTCCCTCCGGACTTGTGCGCCCTGATGACGTGATAATCTATATTTTTTAAACCTGTAATATTATATCACAGATAATGGATAATAATAATAATAATAATAATATCACAGATAATAATGGGAGACGTTGACGTAATGGAGAACCAGAATGGTGCGGCGATGGAGGAAGTGCAGCCGCCGGCAGAGGTGAAGGTGGACTCGAAGGAAGGAGGAAGAGGAGATAGAGATGAGGAGAGGAAGAGGAAGAGAAGCAGGTGTGTTTACATTTTTATTTAAAATATTATTACAAAGTATTACTTGCATTACCATTACAATTATGGGCACTAAGTCGGATGATCACCTAACCTGGACCCTTCTGTAGAACTTTCACAGAAGCATTTCTCCACTTTGGGCACCTGCTGTGAACAGCCTGGGAAGGGTACTATTATTGGTTATCATCCGGAAGGTTATCGTCCGACGGTAATCATCCGTCCTAGTTTCCTAATATAGTATTACGATTTCTATTACGCTGTTCGGGCAGGCGATTCCTGTTCACTAGCAGAGATTGATCTTTATTATATAAAATAAATATGTCAATTATTTAATTTTTTAAAAATTATTTCAATTTGAAGATCGCCTCGTGATCGCAAGAGGGATCGTTCTCGCGATAGGGGAGAGCGCAAGAGATCTCGCAGCAGAGACAGAGAAAGAAGACGATCGAGATCGAGGGAAAGAACGGACAGAAACAGGTTATACTTGAATCTATCAGAAAGTAATGAGGATTGAGAGCTTCATAAACGAGTGTTTCGGATATCTGTTAGAGCCCAACTCACTACTGAATATGGTGTATCAAATCAATAATTAGAAACATCACGCAAATATCATTCTATCTAAAACACAGGCACTAGCCTATCAGTGTTCTCCTGCGAGCAAATTTGCGAAGCCGGGATGTGCACAATGACATCATTTGATTATTTAAGGGAGCCCGAGAAGCCGAGAGTGAAGAAGTACAAGTTCTGGGATATCGCCCCCGCTGGGTACGAGCATCTGACCCCGAAAGAGTACAAGGAGCTTCAGGTAACAATCAGCCGCTTAGTATTTTTATCGCACGTCCTATTCATGAACTCGGGAGAAGTCGAGAGAGACCTTATTGATTAATTGAGTACTGGAATAATTATAATTAATAATTAATTATTTTAATAATTTATTATGATAATTTCAGATCTCCGGTGCGATTCCCCGTTCCACCATCCAAGCTGCCGTGCCTATCGTCGGTCCCTCCGTCACTTGCCAGTCTCGTCGTCTCTACGTCGGCAACATCCCCTTCGGATGCAACGAAGAAGTCATGGTCGATTTCTTCAATCAGCAGGTAAAAACTAATATTTTTGTTACAAACTTAATATTTATTATTATGATTTTTTAAATATTTTTACACAAATTACAGATGCACCTCTGCGGCCTCGCCCAGGCTCCTGGCAACCCGATCCTCTCGTCCCAGATCAATCTGGACAAGAACTTCGCCTTCATTGAGTTCCGCTCCATCGACGAGACCACCGCAGGTAGGGAGTTGGAAATAGTGCATCGCAATTGCTGATGTATCGCACACAATTTTCCCACAGCATAGTCACATAGTGAATAAGGGGGAACTTAATCGAAAATAGTAGAAACCGTTATAGGTTTACGTCCACTATTTATCGCAGTAATATCGTCCACTACATATTCCATTATGCATCCTCCGCGTTCGAAGATAGAATCAATGGCAATATCGGGGTCCCATGGGAACATATGGACCTATATGTTCATCTCAGCGACGCGAAAACATAGCCAATTCTTCTTAGCGAACCGGAAAGAAGTGATACACAAGCTATAGCATGTACGCATAATATGAATTGTCTTTGGCACTGGCATAGCAGCACTCTCCCGCGAGCTTAGTCTCGAAGACGGGATGTATAATACTTTTCGCTTTATATTTCCTCAACTAGGCATGGCCTTCGACGGGATCAACTTCATGGGTCAGCAGCTGAAGATTCGTCGTCCTCGTGACTACCAGCCAATGGCCACCGGATACGACACGAACTCGAGAATGCCCGGTGAGCATCTCTTCTGATTGATTAATGGTGTACGGTCAAAATCGTGGCCAAACAATGAACCATGCTAGTGTAAATTCATCTTCACACTCTCCATTCTTTTCATTCTTGCATCGCTATAACAATGAATTTGCATGTTGAATAATTGATTTATTGGTTACGATGCCAATTCGGAAATTTGAATGGTGACAAGTAAATAATTACCATTTCATCACGACTCCCTTCCTCACTATCTCCATTTCCTTTTCCCTTTATTTATTTATCACATTCGAATTTCGTCGCGTTGTTTGTTGTAACCTCTTCATTCCTATACTTTATCTAAATATCCTTGACTATTCTTACTATCCCTTCAGACCCTTATCTTTTTTATCTCCACTCGCAATGGGCGTCGTACTGACGAGGTCCACCCATTGTGAGGCGGGTTGGATGTCTACGACCTAAGGACCGAAACATCCACCCGCTCCCCTCCCTCTAGGAAGTCTCCTTTTTATCCTTCTTTCATCTTAAGCTAATCCCTTTCAAAAAAATTTCACAATAGATTATGAAATTTACATTTATCTCCTTTTTTCAGTTTCGAACATCGTGGTTGACTCTCCTCACAAGATCTTCATCGGAGGTCTTCCCACGTACCTCAATGATGAGCAGGTACGTGCAACGTAGATCCATTCCGCCTCCTTCGTCTTTTGATGGGGTACCGATGAGGTGAAAGTGTTTCTTCTATATGGACGCATTGCCGAAATTCAGCAAATAACTACTGGCAGTGTTCATTTCCCAGAAACTCTTTCATCTCATCAGCGAACCCTCGTGATCTCGCACTTACCGTAGTCTCTGCAGTGGATCGATTCGATCGATGGCACCGTCCTCTCCCTTATCGTGTTTATCGAGGGAGAAGGTACTCCCCTCATCCCGCGCCTCCCTCTCTCTCTCATTTTGCAGGCTTTTTCGCTCTTTTGCAGGCTGTTTAGGTTGAGATTCGTCACATCGCTCCAATTCCAGTATTTGCAGGCATTTAGGCTTTTAGGAGTTTAGGATTGCGTGCACCGATGGGAAGGACGAATTGTGTTAGGCGCTGAAAAGGAAGAGCATTGTTTCGTTTGAATTTCGAAGGTTTCCCCGAGGCGGCGCAAGGACCAGACGGAGGAGTAAGTGGTGGGGGCATTTCAGGTGAAAGAACTGCTTTCTTCCTTCGGACAGCTGAAGGCATTCAATCTGGTGACTGACACGGTGGGAGGCAGCAAGGGATATGCATTCGCCGAGTACCTCGACACATCCCTCACCATGCAGGCTATTGCAGGTTGGTAAAGCTTTTCGACTCTGTTTCAATATCCCGGTACCATGTTAGACCCGGGTCCCGAAGTATAAGAATAGGATCCGGGTCACAAACGTATACTTATTGGGAACCGGGTCCTAGGCTTGGGGCCTGGATACGGAAACCGAGCAAATTGTTCGGAAACTAGTTGATATCATGTTACCGATATTGAAAAAAGTTATTTGTTTATTGGAAACAAATCTTATTGCGGATACTTGCAGGTCTCAACGGCATGCAGCTGGGAGACAAGAAGCTGACCGTGAATCTGGCTTGCCAGAACGAGAGAAGCAACGCCTTCGGAGCTCCCAGTCAGGTGAGTACCGGCTATACATAGCATATATTTCTCAATCGGAGCACAGTCAATCAAATTTCTACAATTGCGAAATTTCTACAATCAAATTACTACAATTAGACGCTAATTATACTAATTGGAGGTGGCCGTCGCCGGTATCGACATATCGCAAGGATCAGGACCAGTCACTGAGGTGCTGTGCCTGATGAATATGGTCACCGAGGAGGAGCTCAAGAGCGACGAGGACTACGATGGTACGTCTTTCTCTTATTCTTCCAATCTAGTCTCTCTTCATTCTCAATCGGTAGATTTAGTTGCAAAAATTGTAAAGAAATGTAAATAATCGTGGGACCGTTTCTCGAACTGTAGTAAAAAAGTAGTAAATTTTCGTTACACCTCTGACGGCATCAAACAACTACCGTTGCTTCTTCAACTATTATAATCGTATTACAGATATCGTCGAGGACATCCGTGAGGAGTGCTCCAAGTATGGAGAGGTTCGCTCGCTGGAGATTCCGCGCGCGATTCAAGGCATGCAAGCGCCCGGAGTCGGCAAGGTACGTTTTACTCAGTTACTTTTCGTATGGAATGCAAATTTCGCCATTTTAAATTGGCATAGTTTCTGCTCAAAGGGACAAAAGGCGTAATTAATCTAATTACCTAAACGTATTGCATTAAGGTCTACGTCGAGTTCGCGGACACTGGCGCTTGCCAGAGAGCCCAGGCCGGTCTCACTGGACGCAAGTTCGCCAACCGCACCGTCGTCACCTCCTACTTCGACCTGGAGAAGTACCACAATCGCCACTTCTAAGAAGTTCCCATTCTTCACTAATATTATTCCTAGCCCAAACCTTAACCTGGACCTAACACAATACCCTCCATGAAATACTGACCTATTCTCACTTTCGATTCACAAGTTCTGCTGGATATTCTGGAATAAATTGTATTGATAGCCAGGGTGGTCGAGAGAATGGTGTTGGCATGGAACAAATTTTAGCATTGGTTTTATATTTCTAGTTGCTTCTAAGGTAGATCTAAAAACAGTGTTATTAAGTTTATCAGAAAATTGCCCTGTGGTAATCGAAAATTGCAACAACGAAAGACATATCACGCGAAACACCAGTACTATCAAAATCCTAGAATACGAGGGATAAAATTAGTTATTTTTTTACAACTTTGTCATGGTCTTCGTAGAATCTGCCACTTTGAACTGCCCCTGCTTGAACATTCGTTCGAATAGCATATGACAGCTAGAGAGGAAGAGTGGCAGAAACAGTAGTGCGTGAATAGATCCTGAAAATGAATTCATGAAAATATATTTGCTCTGCTTGACCTATTAGTATCCCTCTGATGCAACTGTATGAAATTGGTTACCAAAGAAAACAACGAGCATCACAGTCTTGAAGCAGGTCTGCACAACGTAGGCTTCAACTGTCGCAAGGGTTGAGATTCCTGAATCAAGGTGGGAATCGCAATTTGTCGCGATTCATATGGCCAGTCCACAATTCAATCGGCTCACCTAGCAGCACTGATGTGGATGCCTGAGTGACAGGCCAGCCAACTATGCCCAGTGTGACACCCAGTCGCTCGCAAGGTGACCTGCAATCGTCATAAATCGATGGGATTACGAATTCATAAGATCGTGCAGCTGAAACTATTGCTGATTGACTCGTTGATTTATCTGAAACATGTAGTGTAAAGTAGTGACTTACAAAATCTCATTATCGTTTTTCGCCTCCATTATGTATGCGTAGGTGACGTGGGCGGCAAAGTCTACCGAGAAGCCAACGGACATTGCTCAAATTATAATTTGTAAATGAATAAATTCAAGGAGGAATCATGCAATCAAAAGTTGTCATTTTAAGTGTAAAAAATGGGATGGAATCGCGGAAAGGTGTATGCGCTCTCGTCAGTGATCGTGAAGAAGCAAGATACTCAGTTCTTATGAATCCAAGATATACGATACCGATGGTGATCATCGACGTGGCGTCTAGGTTGACGCTCCAGATTGCCATGAACCCGAGGACTCCGAAGGCGACGGAGGCGATGTTCAGACCAATGGTGACCGCGCAGAGGGGCTGCTCGATGAAGAGCAGAGAGATGGGAATCATCACTCCTGGATGGAGGATGTGACGGGAGTAAAAACATTGCAGTTTGACGGGGAACGTAAACGGAGCACAACTTGGACGTATCGTAACCATTGCAGAAGCCGTGCATTTATCAGGCAATCATTTTGAGATGTGAATTTTAGTAAAACAATCGGCTCTGTACCAATTGACATGTCCCAGGATACTTTCCTGGTCCCAAGTTACTTTCCTGGTCCCATACTTTCGTGGTCCCATTCTTTCGTGGTCCCATACTTTCCTGGTCCCATACTTTCATGGTCCCAAAGCATAAACATGTGGGCATAATACTTTCCAGGTCCGAATACTTTCCTGGTCCCTACTTTCCTGGTCCCATACTTTCCTGGTCCCAAAGCATAAACATGTGGGCATAATACTTTCCAGGTCCGAATACTTTCCTGGTCCCATACTTTCCTGGTCCCATACTTGTATGGTCCCATACTTTCCCGGTCCCATATTTTCATGGTCCCATACTTTCCTGGTCCCATACTTTCCTGGTCCCAACGACATGTACATGTAGGCATAATACTTCCCTGGTCCCAAAGACACGTGTGCCTGACTGTACACAGCTGAACCACCTTCCCAATAATGGCGACCCGCGAAGCGGGGAGCCCTGTAAGCAACGATTGGGTCTCCCCGCGAAGCGGGGAGACCCGGTCGTGGCTTACCGCTTAGGCTATAAGCCGGCTTAGGCCAGCGAAATACACATAAGTGTGCGTGTCTTTTAATCAGTGATATAAAATTCAAAATAGAGAGCTTGAGCCACGTCACGTTATGTGTACATCGTCGGCCTAAGCCGGCTTATAACCTAAGCGGTAAGGAACGATAGGGTCTCCCCGCTTCGCGGGGAGACCCTATCGTTCCTTACTGAGCTCCCCGCTTCGCGGGTCGCCATTATTAGGAAGGATGTTCAGATGTGTACAGTCAGGCACACGTGAGTTTGGGACCAGGGAAGTATTATGCCTACATGTACATGTTGTTGGGACCACGAAAGTATGGGACCACGAAAGTATGGGACCAGGAATGTATGGGACCATGAAAGTATGGGACCAGGAAAGTATGGGACCAGGAAAGTATTCGGACCTGGAAAGTATTATGCCCACATGTTTATGCTTTGGGACCAGGAAAGTATGGGACCAGGAAAGTATGGGACCAGGAAAGTATTCGGACCTGGAAAGTATTATGCCCACATGTTTATGCTTTGGGACCATGAAAGTATGGGACCAGGAAAGTATGGGACCACGAAAGTATGGGACCACGAAAGTATGGGACCAGGAAAGTATGGGACCAGGAAAGTATGGGACCAGGAAAGTAACTTGGGACCAGGAAAGTATCATGGGACATGTCAATTGGTACAGAGCCAAACAATCTGATCCATGGAACTGGATACAGTAGTGAATGAGTATACTGTCATATATTAGGTTGATGCATAAGTTTTGTCGCATTTCCGTGGTCCGCAATATTTCCGTAAAGGATAGGTCTCAAATAGTTCGGTTATAGCTGAGCTGTCCATGTCGGCTAAGCTAAAAATACTAATATGAACTAATTTGAATTTTGTGCAAATTTTATGAAATTTTTTGGCCGGGTGCTAGTTCGCAGAGAAAAATACTGAAGAAACTCCTGCAGCATGTTGATATGCCGCGTCAATGCTCTTTCTAAATATATGCCAGATATGGTGCTATGTTGAACGGAACCAAAGATATAGTTCACTGAATTTAAGTCTAGCCGCTGATTCATAGTCAACTTGACCAACTCTCCTGAATTAAGAATTATAACAACTGGGCCTAACATAAGTGCGTTCCAATTACCACTCATGGGGGTATAATTTAACATTGAACATGTGAGATAGATAACTCTCTTCTTGCGGGAAATTTGAATTTTGCATAAATTAAATTCGGGCACAATTGGGCCAAAAAATGCAAGTTTAGGTGTTTCAAATTCAAAATTGTCATTCAAAAGCTATTGATTTGTAAAAATATCCCAAACAGATATTGGTAAGGGAAGGGTTGATGGTTCGAGTAGTCATAATAAATCAGATATTGAACATGTGTGTGAGGTAGGAATTTGAACAAAGTGCAAATTTCAGCAGTTTGACTTACATTCCCTGGTTCTGTATGAAGCAACTTATCTCAACAAAACCCAATCGACTCCAAACTGTAATTGTATACTGATCTCATTGGGTGAATTATATTCCACAACAATTTGGATCTCGATGTCAATTGAGAAGAATATTAGGCTTACAAAAGTTTTCCCGACCGTCCCGTATCACCAACATTATACAAACTCGTCTAAATTTCTAGAACGCTTTTCTTTTGCTATTATCCACGAGTGGCTCAAAATTATGCCCATATACAGTACTTTACGCATATCACACTAAATCGACATAATTCCTCCTTTTCAAGAAGCACTGGTGCATTAAATTGACATGTAATCTTGTTCTCACTACAACTTTGCCTGCCTACGGTGGCTCCCAAACTGTCTTGACAGGAATGAAGCAAGGTATGTAAGAAAGGGTATGAAGGGCCCCAATGAATAAGAATAACGAAATTTAGTTGGAACTAATTCAAAGAATTTCGGAGGTTAGAATGCATAAGAGATAGAACGCGACAAAACTTATGCATCAACCTGATAGATTGGATACGGAACACCCAAGTTGCAAGGCAGATTCCCAAGAAAGATGTGATCCGTTTACATTGTGTACGCATCCTACTGGGAATAGACATGGTCGCTGGAAAAATGTACCGATGGATATGTAGATGTCCTGCAGAGTCTGCGGCCACATTATCTCAAACTGATCAGCCAGATTCCAGAAGGGTGTGTATGTGGTCAGGTTGAATTCGGGATGCCTGTCTGCGATTTCCCTACAACGAATGTAATTGGCATTGTGCCAAGGATTGTGCCATTGAAGCTAAGTAGTGTGAATCGAAAGACGAACCTGAACTGCCGACAGCAATCGACTATCCTGTAGTCGGTTTGAACTGTACTGAGGGCAGTAGAAAAGCGAAATGCTCGCATCGTGCCGTTTGCATATCTTAATTTTTATCATATAAGAATGTAATAAGTAAACATAAAATGCATGCAACATACCGTAGGACGTCAAACGAAAACCTATCAGATGAAAGCAAGAAGGTATCCAAAGCGTTGTTGAACGACTGAAATTAATCGATATTCGCAGTAGTAGATCAGGATGCCGACCTCCTCATCATCAAGAACTGCCTCAACCATTCCATTAAATCCCAATTGAGTGAGGTATTCTCTGAAGCCATACAGCCAGAATTCGGTGGAAGCGGGACCTGGAAATCATTACTAATATCATTGTAATTATGTTTCAGTAACCAGAGCCCAAGCCTCGAACGCGAGTTCAAAAGCGAATGAGTTTGGGGCCCTGATCCGATTAGGGGCTACCCAGGATCCAAAAATTAACCATCTGGCTAACCACGCCCCATCCCTTGCTATCCCGGTCCCATCACATGTCACCTGGGTCTACTCACTGGCTAAACATGTCACAATAATGCGTGCGTTGGCTACCCATGTCTTAGTAATTTTGTTTTTAAGGTTCCATTACAGGCCAAACGTGCCTTCAGAGCATGAAGTCTGCTCAAACTCCCGCAGAACACTCATGAAGTAGCCCCGTCGAGTAGAATTCGCGAGATTGGGCGGGTCAAGGACGGCGATTTCTGCTCGAGCCATCGTCTAAAAATGTAATATAAAAAAATTTTAAAAAAATAAAATGAAATTCAAAAAAGCACGAATTTTCTGTTCTCCAACCTCACCTCGGCAAAGCTCGCTGACTTGATCTCGAAAAACTTGTGGGCCGGCTTATCTTCTTGGATGATGTTGACCAACTGCGCAAATATTTTCATTTTCCCGTTAATACATTTTCGAAATATTGACAATGCTGATAAATCGCACATCAAATCCGACTACTAGTCGCTGAATCCCGTAGATTGATCCCGTGATGTACAAAGCGAATAGCAAGAGTGACATAAGCCGAACTTCGGGTCTTAAAAAGATTGGGATCGTGATTCATATGATTATGATTCATGGAAAATTCGTACTTCCATATAAACGGCGCGTAGACGTCTTCGAAGAAGCGCTGGTACCACAATCGCGTATCGGTCAGGATGGCATCGAGCTGAGAAATGTACTATTAGAAATGTAATATTTACGTATTTTTTCAGATATTTCTCATTTAACTAGAAGATTAATAAGCAAATTTCATAAATTCAACTGACAGAGTGGCAGCTCTTGCTCTGCTGTAGCTCCACGCGAGAACCCGTGGTGAAATGCCGTTCGAATGTGGTGAGATTCTCTGAAAACTAGAGCATGACATCCTGATCAAGACGACCTGTATTGTTCAGTCTTGGGCGAGCCTCTTACATATAGCACGCTGTAAACTAAAAATTCTGCACCAGGTGCGCGGCAAGATATGATCGTAATAAATTGCAAGGAAAATATGAGGAGATACAATGTTGACATTACCATAGCTTTTGAACTTACATTGCACTAAAAATTAAAAATTAAATCAATTTCAAATGCAATTTTTTAACGTTTTCTCGAAAACGTGAAAAAATTGCTCGTGCAATTTTTTCTCGTTTTTTTAGCCTCCACTGACGACTCTGTTATGATTTGGGCGAATGTGCAAAAGACGACTACGATGTGGGGTTCGAACCAGCGACCTTTCGGACGCCAGTCAACCGTTTTACCAATCCGCCAATCACTCATATTCATTTCTCATTCGAGTTAGAGCAATGAATTCACGGGCACGCAGCTTCAAAGCGCTTGCTAGTCATTATTATTAATTAACTTCTTGTTATTTACTTTTAAGTGTATTTGTTTTGTTACATTTTAGAGAAGGTAGGCAAAAACCGTTAATATAAATCAGTACCAAGCTCTTCGAAGCTGCCTGCCCGTGAATTCATTGCTCTAACTCGAATGAGAAAAGAACATGAGTGTTTGGCGGATTGGTAAAACGATTAACTGTCGTCCGAAAGGTCGCCGGTTCAAACCCCACTTCGTAGTCGTCTTTTGCACATTCGCCCAAATCAGAAAAGAGTCGTCAGTGGAGGCTAGAAAAACGAGAAAAAATTGCACGAGCAATTTTTTCACGTTTTTGAGAAAACGTAAAAAAATTGCATTTGAAATTGATTTCATTTTTATTTTGCCTCAGAAATATATTTCGCTTTTATTATGCATATATCATCACATCTCTCTGGTCATGTTGAATGAAATATGAGTCACGAGAAAATGTCCAGGCAAGGTAAATTGTCGACGTCCGCGCACCTGGTACAGAATTTTTAGTTTACAGCGTGCTATATGTCGAGATTCACATCATTCACCCATCTAACCGGCACTAGATCGGATGAGAACTGTGAGGTCATTCCGCATTTCATACATAGTTCTCATCCGACCTAGTGCCATCGCACCTGTCCGGCAGTCAGTGATCACGAGTGCTCCAGTGACTGAGTTCTGGCAGTTCTCCTCCCTCCTTCCTTGCAGGGTGAGGATAGCGACGAAAATGCTGATGGAGTAGAGGAAGATGAAGACGATCGCAGCTGCGGAGTAGAAGCAGAAGTACCGGACCTGGAAGAGCAACTGAAAGGGGAAAAACCAGATTCAAGATTAAGGGTCTGGCCTGTTGAACGATGGAAGCTTTCCAAGAATTGGAGTTGCTTCTACACTATGTCAAAGATAATATGAAGATAAATACTCCAAAGAATACTGCTAAGAGACAGGAAAGTGCAGAAATCGCAAGATGTTAATCTCATTTTTATTCAGTTTGCATTACTCACCGCAGGCAGAGGAGTGATCGCTCCGATCAAGAATGCCACCGTATCCGTCAAGGAAGTGATGGAGATCGAGACAGCAGCATGACGCATTGACCTTGGAATCAATAGTCAAATTGTAAAGTCCTAGATGACGCGAATGAGAGCGGCTGCAACTTGCGAACAGTTTAGTAACTTGGCATGAAGAAGTTACATAAATGCATGCACCCCACCTAATAATTCTTTCGTGAACTGGTAGACATCTCGGGGAGTCGTGCCAAGCAGCCAGGATGAGAAAGGTGTCGTCTA
Source organism: Pristionchus mayeri (assembly GCA_036245805.1). Taxonomy (NCBI): domain Eukaryota; kingdom Metazoa; phylum Nematoda; class Chromadorea; order Rhabditida; family Neodiplogasteridae; genus Pristionchus; species Pristionchus mayeri. Next base: position 44,690,023 of record BTRK01000006.1, read on the forward strand.
TGCCGATAGCTGTAAACCGATAGTGAATTGCTTGCAAATTTTTTGCAATTGATCTGTGTTTGATTAACTTCACCAACAAGAAAAAATATGGGAGCATGCGTATCTTTAGATAAATATCAGGTATACTACTCACTCAAGCTCAGGAACGGCATCACTGTGCACATGTCGACGAAAGTGACGTCGAACAGAAGCAGCAGGCCCATCGCCGAGACGATCGCCATCATCGTCGTCATCTTAGACAATATATTTTACATTTCAACATAAATGTTAAAAAAGTAGGTTGAGTCGACAAGGCAAGGCGTACATTGCCGCCCCTCGCAAATTCAGCGTTCAGTTTGTCTTGAAGATATCAGCGACCTATTCGTGAGGCTAATCCGAGGTCTTAGATTTAGAGGAAACTGGCATAAAACGACAAAAATTCGACATATTCAACAATACGAATACTTGGTAAGAAAAAGGCCAATCTCACCACTCCAACGACGCCCATCAACGGCTTGCTCAGCACCCAGTCGATCACAAGGCGTCTATGTTTCTGAAAATTGTTGAAAATCGCAATCACTACTTTTCAAATACTGCTCTGCTATGTTGTACGTTATGCGGTATCTCCTCACCTCCTCCCATACCCAATGCAGATTGAAAGTGCAAAGCACAGAGAAGAAGATCAAAATGCCGAATGTTACTGAGAACCTGCAATACGAAGGTTCTACGCATTTGCAATTTGATCCATTCAATTTAGCTGAATCCGGAAAGCAATGTGCAATACCTCGGTATTAGCCTGATGTTGCTGTCGGCCAGCTCCTCGTCGAAAGTATCAGAGTGGAAAGTGAAAGTATTCAGCAGCGAGCCCGGTACTTGAATATTGCGAGAGAGAAAGTCGATAGACTTTTCGAAGTTTCTTGAACCGCATGTTGTAGATAGTAGAAAATGTAAGCTCACGAGCTCAGTTTGACTGTTTCCTCTGTGTCTTGCTTTAGTTGGTACAGTACCATCCAGGAAGTTGCGTGGACAATGTGACCATCTCGTGTGGTCGTCACGTTTCCGAGACCCTCAAATCAAACAGGCTTTGATTTTTCAGTCATGATCATAATTTCTCTGATGATAATACTGCGTAAAAAGAATTGACCTGGCTCAAGTCGATCTTTTCATCGGACATGTCGCTTTTGAACGTTGGCCATGTGATTTTTGAGCGGTGAATCTAAAGGGAAAACCCATGTTTCAGAATGTTTATTTTGTTATTATTGTTTTTGTTTTTCAACTCACTGAGTTCGCACGAATAACCTGATCCGCAGCGATGCGCACATGTGTGTTATCGAAACACTTGTTGTGGAACTTGAAGCAGATGTCCCTGTACAATAATGACAGTGTATGAAACAATGTTTACGTTTCAAAATCATAACAAAATTGGGTATATCTTTGTAAATAAAATACAAATTTGGTCTACTTGTATGAGTAAGTATCTCCCTCAGGCATTGTTACATTCACGCTCTCGATCCAATCTAGAACAGCGAGAAATTCGCTCGCGTGGTCTCTCCTGAAATGCCATCACTTATCAGATTGTGTTCCGCTGACTATTGCATCTATTATTTTTAGCATAAGTTGTGCATACTAGTTATTGGTAAATTTATCACCACTGTTCACCTCAGCACACTTCCTCCATCTTTCGCGGTCAGAATCATATAAATTCCTTTGCGTCTCAGCACATCTTTGCCTGCAATGGTGGAATAACATCGATCGATATTGCTTTTTTTCTGTTTGCATGGAATGATACAATATGCAAGTAAGCTATTTGCCTGGGTAAAACAGATCATCAGAAGATGCCCAGTGTGTGTTGAACACTGCTTCCTCGGCCTTCCATCGTGAATCGAGAGGCGAGTACAAGTAGTGGACACCGCGCACGACCTGCTTGGCAATTTTATGTTAGCATTGTGCAAATTTCTCAGGGTCAGATCACTTTCTCTTGAAATGCTGTTATTCAGGTTTCTCCGTCAATTCAAGACTATTTTTACCCAGACAACAAAATAACTCGCCTTGAACTTGAATAGAACTCCAGTTGACAACACTGCCGTGAGAATAACAGGGATGATAATGAAGATGCGGGGGTGTCTGGAGTTACTTGTTACAAACAACTAACACATGCTGAGTTCTCAATATGCCATACAAAGGGAATTCTGATCTGAGAAACTGAAGGAAACTAACCTCACTACTAATGCACAATAACGCGAAAGGATGTTCGCCCATGGTCTCTCCAGCACGGCCAAACTGTACTTCGGTATTCTCACCATCGGTAAAAATCGATCGACAACTGATGAATTACAATTCGCAGGGATGGATACTAGGCTGAACGGGTCCAAATGATGATGAACAGCTCGGCTGTTTGCTCAGTGAGAGTCTCTTTTCGGCCGCGTGTGTTTGTAGAACCCTCAGGGGGCCTTAAATGTGGGCCGAGCGAGTGACCGAGGAAGGCTGGCATTGGGGCTGGTTCCGGATGTTTCGAGCAGTTCAATCGCGACTAATCACGCGGTGCCCTTGCTTCCGCGAACAGGGAAAGTGAGTGACCTGTTGAGAGGCTAATGTGATTAGGTGCCATTCTTAGAATGGGATGGGAAACTTCTCTCGTCATATCATTTAACTCATCTCATACACATGCCAGAGTTGGTGCAAGCAGAAAATGAGAATCGCAGAAATTTTGTGATATGCATGCGTTATCGTTACTCATCGGTCTGTTTGCTTTGGTACCACGTACCAAGTTCAGGAAAGCCAAGGCCAAGCGCGCATTATCAAACGTTCCTAAAATGTTAGAGACCGATGTGGGAACCTGGTTGGTCTGGTAAAGAGAGTGGACGATGCGTCATGATCCCGTTCCACTCAGCCCCCACAAACATTTCCGAGCAGCGTCGACTGGATAAACGATACCTCTTCATTCCGTACACTCTCTAGCATCTCATCTGTTCGAGAGAAAGTTCGAAATGAAGAGACGATAACCCGAATTGAGAATTTCAACATCAACACGATCACTGACACAAATAGGTTTGTTTATTGTTTATCTTGAAACTGTTGTGAAGGTAGCTGATGAACAACATGCACAATTTCCGGATACACGTCCCTTTCCCTCTCTAGAGGACGAAAATTTGGCGGGTGACCATTAGATCAATACCCCGTATCAGTATGGCTTATCACTTGAATGTGCATTCACACTGCCAGTGTCCCTCACCTCGTACGGACGAGGAGTGTCTTAAAAATATTGACAGTACAGATATGTTGGGTTCATTGTTTTCGCTAACTGTGATCTTTGATCTCTCAGGATATGAAGCTGCCGTTAATACTTTTGGTGCTTGCGCTGGCAGCCCTCTCAATAGAAGGCAGACGAATACACGTGGAGGAATCTGAAGGAGAGGAGCTAGATGTGAGTAAATGATCAACATTTTGATTGTTAGTGTGCCCCACATTTTGGAAATTGTGTGAAAATCGTGATTGATGATATTCCAGAAGTCAGGTTTCGACGACTACGAATACGATGTTCCCGTGCACAAGAAATCGAGGCTTGACGAAGTGACTGAATATATTTTTACTTTAATTTTAGATAATTATTTTCAGCACATTTCGAAAAGAATTCAAGAGAAGAAGAAGGAAAAGAAAGCAGATGCAAAAGAGGATACTGAAGAGGAAGATACGGTAATAAATCTATTTTTTCAACACAACATCAGAATTTTTCTATTTACGCAAAATCATAAACACATCTGCCTATATTTCCACACTTTTTTGCCACATCAGCTCTCAATGCATGCCAATCAAGCTTGAGCAGAAATTAGTCATCTCGTTGCTAAACGGTGATATTTTCAAATGCAATTCTTTTCCAGCCACTCGAGATATGCGACGGATCAAAGACAGAAGCGTGCTACTGCGAGTTGAACGAGGTTGTATTCACTTATTTAACCAAATGTTTTCGAATACATATAATAACATGGAGGTTGTTTCGAAATTGATATCCCGATTAAGTCCAATCAAATGACAGCAAAATGAGTTCCAATAAAAAAATGGTTGATATCTCACCTAGGTCATCTGCGTGAACGTCATGTTCGACGATGACACACTTCTGAATACTCTGGATGTCGCCCTATCGACGAATAAGAACATGGAGGTAAAGTGGCAACACAATCCTTGCCGACACCGGCATATCACTAAATCAATAATTTTACCAACTTCCAGAACTTCAAGCCCTACGTCGCTCGTTTTGCTGACAACTCAATAACAAGGATCACTCGGGTCAGCATTTTTTTATCACACGACCACAGCTGTTCGATTACTGACGCTGACGATTCAAAAAATATTTTAGGAAAAATATTGATTCGATTCTCAGAACCGAATGCCTGAGGGAATGGAGGAGAGTCTATCGGCACTGTACTTGGAGAGAAATAAGATTACGAAAATCGATTCGCACGCCTTTGATGGCTTCAAGAATATTTCGAAACTGGTTCTGACTAAAAACCGGTTGAGGACTGTAAGAAGGTGCGGGACATTATGCCTTTTCAATACTTAACTTAGTCTTATCTGATTTTGGGGTGTTTAATTTCAAATCTGGTTATTTGAACTGGGAACACAATATTTTTAGCTGTTAGTAGAGCTCTAACATGGAACACCCCTGCTTTCGCGAAAAAAACTTCTGCCTTGTACATTGTGATGTTCCGAATCGATTGTTTTCCAGCGAATGGTTTGCTGGTGACATTGAGAAGACGTTGCACGTTCTCGACATCTCACACAATGGAATCAAAGAGACGGATAAGGCAATCATACGAATTAGAAAACAACAACTAGAGAAACATCTGACATAAGAGCCTTCATGCCATACTGGCTGGCCAGCGACAGTCCAAATACAGTTCTTTGATTGTATCAGTTGAGCGAACATACACAAATAAAATGCATTTCAGTCGCCGTTCCGAAACCTGAAAAACCTGAAGAAGCTCGTGCTGGACGAAAATTCACTCGAATTGGATGAGGTCGATTTTGAAGCTCAACACTAACTTTCTTATGAGTTCTTCAATTGTGGAGTCATACTTAGTTAAGACTCATAACGTCGTGTCCAACCTTCAACCTTCAACGATTCAATGTATCCACATTGAATCTCACATCACCTACAGGACTTCTTCGAAGGACTGGGCAATCTCGAGACGCTCTCATTGGACGACTGTGACCTGACTGATGATGACCTTCCTAAGGGCCTCTTCAAGCCGCTCAAGTCCGTATTTCTTACCTATCTCCCCCTCATCTCTGATCCACATCCCCACTAAACCGAACAATCATTGAATGTTATTCCCATCTCTCAAACCGTGATTTGATTCAGGAAGCTCAAAGTGCTCTCTCTTCGCGGGAACAAGTTCACGGAAGCGCCTGAGGCACTCGAGGAGATCTCACACCTGGCATACCTGGACTTGTCAGAGACGAACATAGCTGAAATGTAAATTTTGTATTTACTGACTATTTAAAGAGTTCACAATGTACATCAGTACCTTACCGGACTGTAGCATTTTCATGTAGCGGTAGTCTCGACGACTGTAACATTGATGGACATGTGGCTGTATCTTCACCCCATCTAGTCTTTATTTGTTATCAGTCATCGTCAATCGTTCGTGGGCGAGCCCGAGATGGTGGACATCTTCTTCGAGCACATGCCCTTCCTCACCTCCGTCCAGGAATGCGCCTTCTGCGGGCTCAAGAAGCTCAAGGCAGGCAATGTTTACAGAATTTGGGATACTGACTTTCGAAAGTCAATCGCATCTTATTGTTTTGTCGTTGAGTCACGAGATAGCAAATGATGAGTTGCAATGCAGGAGCTCTTTGGATGTGCAAGCCAAAGTAAAACTTATTCAAACTGTGACTTAATGTTTCAAATACGTACAACGGCATCTGTCAGAGCCGGAATACGATGCAATGACAGTGATTGTGATTCCTTTTAGAGACTCTTCTTCGACAACAGCTCGGCGCTCGTGCACATCGACGAGAACGCCTTCGGCTTCAAGGAGTACACGGATGACCGCGCGGATAGCCTCGTGGTAATTCCGTCAGACTTCTAGAGTCAAGCTCCTCCATTCCAATCACTGACCCATGCATTTTCGAGTAATGGTCTGACTCTCTCCAAATTGCATGCTCTCTCGCTGTCTCTAACCGGGGAGAGAGTGTGTAATATGAGGAGAGTCAGATCATTGCTCGCATTTTCGATTTTTCAAAGTGGTTATGGAATTGAGTGTGCTGAAGTTTACAAACGTATTGACTTAGCTGGCAAATAAATCAAGACAGAGTAAAGACATAGTGTTTGTAATACATCTTCGTCAGTAAGATATACTCCGCAGGGTCTCAGGCTCAGCAGAACGAACATTTCCAAGCTGCCACTGAACATGCTTGAGTATGAAGAGGTGAGTCTCAAGTATTCGAGCACTGCACATTGTCACTAGACCATCAATGCATGCTACTTGGAAAGTGGACATTGTAAAACTTCAGATGGAAACCCTCGATTTGGACCGAATTCCGCTGAATTGCACGTGCGACCAGATGTTCCTCAAGAATGTCAAGCCACTCAGCGGACAGTCTTCCAATGCAAGGTGATATGTAATACTTATATATGTGATATGGGCTGGTTTATGAAAGAAGTCGTAGCAGTATGCTAACTAGATTGATATTATCTATGAAATATTTAAGATGCGCATATCCCAAGGAGATGAAGGGCAAGTACGTCGAACAAGTGACGGCTAAGGAGGTACGATCTATCACAAAAATACGAGCACTACGTTTACAACAATATTGTAGCCAATTAGTTCCAGGCTGTGAATTGAAAAGAAACTATGTAAAATGCGAACAAAAAATATATCTTAATCGGCTCGAGTAATGTGTAATCGAAATGATGATCATGATGGCTCGGCTATTCGAGAGAGGAGCAGTCGGTATTCGAAAATTATTGCAGATCTGTGGATCTCTGTACGCTCGCGGCTATCGCTTCTTCTTCGCGCTTTTCGGAGTGATCAGCGCCGCCATATTCGTCACCGTCGGCTACATTCTCTTTAATAAGGGCTACCGGTGAGAGAGTCTATCAAATTTGACAAGAAATGATTCTTCGGCATATGTATAAAAGTGCGGATGGAGCCGCAGCCAACATACGCAGAAACAAAAAAAATGATTTGTTTGTCTAGATATCGTAATTTGTATGAGACCTTTAATTATACACCCATAATTTCATTTATGCCAGCAAGGAAATAATAGGACGTGTTGATGGATTTCATTCCATCATTGCTCGATGGAGAATGTGAACATGCGACGGTGAATGCTATAATGAAACCGCGGAGGGTTACGAAAATGAGTGCGCGATCAACGCATTCATTGCGCCTGGTTAATTGATGATTCTTCAGTTTCACGAACATCCGCAATATTCCGATGCCTACTCTGCCTGGTGCCAACAGCGCCTACACGAACTTGAACAGGCAGGAGGAAAACGAACTGACTGGTGAGTGACAACAAATGTCATGCTTGAGATTCTCCATATTACAAGATTTTTTTTTCAAAATTGTGAAGAAATCTTCCATTTTCTACGCAGATTTTCTTATTTTCACGGTGTCAGAACGAATCTTCTGAAGATATTGCAGAATCGCCCACTTCGATGAACGACGGAACTCCCGACTTCCAACCTCGACCCCAGATGGTGTAATCGCACAGTTTTTCACTCGCCATATCCATGTCTGCCATAAACAGTGTAATTATAAACAACGCATTTGTTGAGTAGACAATTTGTGCACATGTTCACAATGACAACTTATTTGGTTATATAATGAAAATTTCGAGGAAGTTGAAAGTTGTGCAACGATATCTGAAGATGCTACAGAGGTATAATCACATTGGAGATGGTCCGGGGAATAAGGAGAAGGAGGTTCGGTGGTCTCGACGACGCGGCCTAATTCACGGCCAGGATGAACTCTGGAATTCATCTGTTCAAGACTTATTTTGATTGGGTCACAGTTTATTTTAAACCGCCTTTGTGCTATTTTCTCCAAAGCGCAGGAAATTCGATTTCACGCTAAATTTCCCATGCAAATATAGAAGAGTAGAGCTCCAAATATAGTACATCTAGAGAGTGTTTTTTGATTGGCTCCGCGGTACTTGCTCACGCAATTCTGGCACATTCGAGTATCTTGCGCGTTTCTTCCATACTGTGGCAGATACTTTTGCAATCAAACCCACAAGGGAATAAATAAATGAATAATACTCATAGTTGCCCAACACTGGCGGCGAGGTGTTTTCAGACCATGACCCCGTATTCATGGTTTCGCACTGCTCCCCTCAAATCGAGGGGAGCAGTGCGAAACCATGAATACGGGGTCATGGAGGTCGCCGCCGGCGTGGGCAACTATGCTAATACTGCTTACCCTCGAAGGATATCTTTCCGTCTCCGTCTACATCTGCTTCGCGGAAGAGCTGTTCGATGACTTTGCGGGGAAACGAAGAGCCCAGCGCCAATTCGCGCACGATCTCGATCATCTCCAGCTTCTCGATGAACCCGTCCTTGTCCTGAGTGGATAGTTTACAACCAGTCCAGCCTTTTCAACCATGCTCCAATCATTTACGCAACTTGTCTAGTTGCGCACTTCTCCCATTCATTTTCGTATGTCCTATGGTGACAAACCACGGACACACTTTATTGGTAGGAACAGAGAGCGAAATAAACTATTGAATTGTTTGGTTTTGTTGTTCTTGGAATCATTGGGTCATGGTTTTGATATACTGTTAAACATTGCCCCTTGCGCCCGTATGATTTCATTGATTTCGCACTTGTTATCATGCTTGGCGTCTTTGCGCACTATGAACGAGAGTTAAAGGACATTCATCTTCATCATAGATTCCAAACGCAATAAATCGGAGTAGTACTCCCACATAATTCAGTTCATTTATCATGCAAACGTCTGCATTCCGCCCACTTTACTGAGAGTATGTACATGCTCTGGAATTGACGCTCTGAAAAGAGCCAGGAAAAAATTCTCACAAAATATGCAACCTTACTCCATTGTTCCTTGCTGGGAACATAAATCTATTTGGACGTGTTGTAAATTGATGGGTGAAGCAGCTCTCGCGGCCTTCCCTATGCGAAATGCGCTGCCCGTTCCCACTATCCGTCAATCAATCAGTACCCATTAGCGTGTTTTGCACCACCACTCTCCAGTCACAGGACCAATCAGTCTTCCAAATTCATCGTTTAGCAGGCCTGGCATTCGCCCACCTAATGGGAGAGATGCTTCTGCTAGAGGCTTGATCAGTCTCTCCCATTGCTTTGTGTTCCCTCGTCACGAGGGCAGCGCAATATATTTCGCTGCCTCCTCTGTCAGCCCGAATTTGCAATTCACGCAACGACGCATAATTGAAAGCTCTTATGGCCAGTGTATTTCGCACAGCAGGAAGTAAGGAGAGGGGCAGGTGAGCAATGTCAACGTTCGTCAATCAAAGGTTAGAATGGGGAAATGAATCGGTTCTCACCTTGTCGAAGAGGTCGAATTGCTCACGGAGCTGCGAGTAGGTGTACTTGCCTCTGAACATGATGTTGTTTTCTCAGAAAAGTACCGGAATGAGGAAGTTCGTACGTCATCGCAATTAGTGAGCAGGTTAAGTAGTTAAGAGAATCGATGATTGAGTATCCACTGCTACCGTACCACGTGAGTACTGTATCTACCGTACCTCGTGCACTTGCCCTTCATCAGCGCGGTGAATTCGTCGAAGGTGATGACACCGTTCTCTGCAAATGTAACTAATCGTTATGGATTCTTGATACCTGGTTTACAGGCGTAACTGTTCGGTGAACAAGTCCTCCCCCATTAGCAGTATTTTTTAAAGAAAAATGTTTGTAAAATGGTAAACTAATAAAAATGCTAGCTCACCATCGTGATCTCCCTGTGTCATGATAAGGGCGATGTCGAGCTTGCTCGGACGCTGCCCGCACTTGTTCATCGCGAGGTGCAGTTCCTAGTTTGAGCGCCATTAGCCGTTATTTACATGTTTTTTTTTCGTTTTCATGATGTGCACTTTTCTTTTCATGCACAAAATAGTCTACCACGCTATCACGCAGTTCCTCGTAACAAAAGGCGCATCAGAATTGTTGAGCACTCAAACACGATTGAGAAGAGCCAGTGTCCTCATTTAAAATGCACCTATTGGGTTGAATGGAGGTCACTCTATGTGGTTCAGAAGGCATCTAGTCCTCTAGTGGACCACAAAGGTTGAGGAATGGTGAGCTTGGGAAATGAGCGCGTGAGGAAATCCGAGAGTTCGATAAAGGTTAGAGAACGAGCACCCGAATTGAAAATCCGGTGATCCTAATTGCGAACTTTCGAACCTCTTTCGTGATGCACCCGTCCTTGTTCTCATCGAAGAAGTCAAAGGCCGTCTTGTACTCTGCAAAAGATGATTGGGCCTAGTCTTATTTGTTTCCCGTATCCACCATCATTCAAATAATGTCGAATGATTCGGATTAAATATCTCACTCCTCATTCTAAAATGACAATTTTTTCTGTGTTTGTTACGTTTTCAAGATGGATCATGTGTTCGAGAGAATCAATTGGGCTCCTGCATGACATTGTTTCCCTACCCTTAATTCCAATAGAGAATGGAGATTGAGCATGGATCTCTCGTTCTCAATTTCTGCAACCCCCATCTATCGCCCATCATCGTTCCATAAAGAGAGTGCGACGGATTCTGCGCTTTTTCTTGCCTCTTATCGCCGATCTTTCGCGCGTTCTCTCCATTGCACAACCTCCCTCGGCATCCAGAGAGAGAGGCAAAAGACTGCGCGAAGCAGTGAGAAATGGCCATGTTCTCCCCCCCCATTCTTGTCTCTTGGGAGGGCAGCACACAATCAAGAACCGCCCGCCTCATACTCCCCCTTATGCCAAATGGGACGAAAGGACCACCAAAAGGAAGAAAGCACCTATGTTTTCTGAACCGTTAAAGGGATGTTTTGGACCTAGCCCCTTGAAGAGCGCGCTGGGACGCACACGATTCTCAATGTCAAATGCACGTTACCCGAAGAACAGATTGAAATAACTGGAATTCGAGAAAGTTATAAATGCAAGACTCGCCTTCCATCAGCGTCTTGTTACTGATGAACTGGTCGCAAGGCTGAAAGATACGAGATTTATGGCCAATGGCAGAGCAAATATGTTTTTTGACGTTGTCACGATCTTACTAATTGAAGTAGGGACTAGGCAAAAAACAACTTCCGGCTCGCGTGGTGCCATGAAAGAACGCCTCATGTCAAATTAGAGCTTCTGCTAGTTTTCTCACAACTCTTCTTCTGTTCGAAAAGACGGAACGAAAAACAAAAGAGGAACTATTGTTTGCCCCTACACTCATAATACCTTCACTATCTCATCCAAAGGCTATGCATTTTCATCTTACAACTTGCTTATAATTGGTCTATTAACATCGGCATACTCACAATGGCTGGCGGGGCAGCGGAGGTTTTCGAGGGTGCAGCAGCCATCTCTCTAAGTGGTCCTTGCTCGCGAGTGTGCTCCTCTCAATGAATGCGTAGTGCTCTCGGCAGATTTGTGGAAGCAGCAGTCAATGGGCGGAGATTCGCGAGACTCTCCTGGAGCAATTGTCTGACTCTCTTCAGTTTGTACGCTCTCTCGCCGATCAGAGATACGAGAGAGCGTGCAAACTGAAGAGAGTCAGACAATTGCTCCTCTCCTGGGCAAGGATCGAGGAGGGGAAGGAAAAAGGAGGAGAATAGGAAGAGACAGAAGCAGGTGGAGCTTACTCAGCCCCCCATGTTTTCGCCTTACTCCAGACTCTCTCCTTATTTTTCCCTTCGGGGACCGTCTCGTGCGCAAAATTCGCGGAAGCATGAACATTGTCTCGGCAGCCCTCCAACACATCTTGCCAGAGAGCATGAATGTATGAAAACAAACGAAAACAGATTCGAAGGAGACGTTGATACTGTCTGAGCTGAATGTCTATGCAGTTTGACATGGAGAAACAGGAAATAATCATTTACGTCGAATGGGCTGAAATTCGTAGATTGTGGGAAGGAGAAGATGGTGGGAATATTAGAAGAACTCTGACAAGGGAATGGTAACGGAAGCCCGTAAAAGTATTCGATGAGACCCAGTGTGGCTTCATCCGGACCCCGAAGACATCTAGATTCGTTATTCAGAAAGTGCTCAAAAAATTAGTTTAAAATCAATAAACGTTTATCACAGGGAGCGCCGGATCTGTCTAATGTTGATTCTTTTTCGAATGTTCCTAGGATCAAGAGGAGGCCTCAATAGGTCACATAGTTTTACGGACCGGTTCCCATTCCCTTGTGAACAGTTGATACTCAAACGAAGCTCATTTTTTACAGTAATTTACCGCTCCTGAATGGAAAAAAGAGTGCGAAAGAATATGTCCGAGATTTTCATCAAATGGAGCTAGTTATTTTGTTCCTGTTGAAAGACCATTGAGCATTTTAATGAAAAGAAAAAAAAGAAAAGATGAGTCTTGACGAGTCTCGCGGACATGGACAGAATATGATTACTCATATCTTGTGGCCAGCCGAGCGCGCATAAACATTTTGCCTCTAGAGAATTTGTCTGGCGCTTCCGGCTGCCAGACTATCCTCTAAGAAAAAGTTGTTTGACGCGTTTTCTTTTTGACAAAATATTGGAAAACAGAAAAAAATGGTCTGGATGTTATTATCATGAGATGAATTTTCATATGCGAAATGTGGAAAAAGAATTAGGATGACGAAAGCAGTGGGAGGGTGAAATGAGAAAGCGGGTAATATCAAATTGTATTTTTCCTACAATTTTGCATTCCGGACCCTCCTTCCTGGTGAATTCGCACAAGTATTTGAGATTGCGAAGAAAGAAGAAATTGTTCCTTGTGAGATCCAAAAATAAGAATATCAATTACCACGTAAATTAAAATAGACTTCGATACATTGCAAAACAACAGAGTTGTGTGTGGGAAAATTAAAATGATGGTCAAATGCAGCAACCTTCATTATTGTAGTGAATAAATAAATTACTTTTGCTATAATATATACTAGCTCCTCTACAATTGTATTCGGTATACTGTGATCGTAACTTCTCAAATGGCATGCCTAAAATAAGTAGCACAACTAGGGGCAACTAACATTTAACTGTGTACATAGCATGCATGCCTGCCTGTACAGTAGAATAGTGATTTTGCACTGCAATAAATGAAACAAACTGATGTACAGGAGCAACCAAATTGCTTGGTTCACTCGCATCATAATCAGTATCATGACGAGTACACACTTGATGGCCATAATTAATCGTAATTTAAGATGCACAGTGTAACTCATTCGTTGAAGTGCGCCCATGTTTTCGGAATGAGCATGTGTAATGTCGTGACAGCACGTTACCAGGCCATAAGGACGATGGAAGGAGATGAGCGAATGTTGGAGGCCTTGCTATTTTCCGTGTACACTCTCTTCCTTCCTTATGAGTTACAATTACAATTATTTATCACAGCAGGCAACATTGCTCAGGTGAGGATTGGGCCATACTCTTCATAGGCTGCGCTCCTCCAATGGTTCTCCTGAGGTCATCGCGCCTTCGAGTCTGAGGGATGGCCTTGGGCGCGCACGGTTGCAGGGCGTCCACACGGTAGTCGCACGCGTCCAGTGGTTGACTTGCATCCCCCTGTAACTTCCTTATGAGATCCTATTGTTTTGGTTCCCATTCGGTTGCAAACCGACGGTTCCCATCCGGCATATCCATCATGAAGCGGATGGTTGTGTCCCTAGAACGATCAAAACAACCAATCGTATGGCACTGTACTCCCTACCTTCGCCTACTCCGCAGTCTTTTGCAAGCACGTCAATCCAACCCCTGATTCTGTTTTATAGTGCGTCAGTCCGTCCCCTAGGAGTAAGTCGAAATTTCTCGTGTCTCTTTGCACCATCGAGATACAATTTATAAATATCTCATTTGCCTTCCACTTCCTCAATGACGTGCCTATATTCGGGGGCACTTCTCTAATACTCTGTCGACATATCTCGCCCCCACTCTGCGTGCTAATCAAATCAGAGTCCTTCGTCGGTAGGCCGCCATTCAGAGCAGGCATCCCAATCTACGCGCATCTCGCCCCACAATGCCCCGCTTCACGCCCCTGAGAGGGCCCCATATGGCTGTCCTGAATAGATTAAGCACACCCCGTCTAATCTATATATAAGCAGGGTCCACTGGGTTTCAGATGCAGGCATCTCTCAGATCTCTCAGAAGCGCTTATCTCGTCATCATCGTCGTCTCCAGATTCTCGATTCTGCTTCCTCGATCTGACGTCTGTTATGCGCGAATTGTGGGGCGCCAATTAGAACGAGAAGAGGCCAGCCGGAAGCGGCATCCTTCCGCCCGGCTTCCTCGTTCTTTTCTGGTAGTTGAGCCCCCCGGCGTCGCCGCCTCATTTGCCCCTAAGTTAGTCCTGAACTCCCTCTGGAGGCACTGGTCGGTAACGAGGAAAGTTCGACGCACTGTCTCTTCAGTCTATGCACTCTCTCGACCCTTCAAGCGGAAGAGGAGTGCTTAGAATGATGAGGAAGATGCAGTGTTTCTCTAGTAACGAGGGCGCTGCGGGGGCAGGCGCACTTCCTTATAAAAGGGGCTGCGCTGTAAGAGTCGGCACTAGGTCGGACTCCTTCCTGATCCGGCGGTGATCTTCCGACTTAGAGCCTAAACGTCCTGCACTCATCAGTTGCGCTGCCCGAATGCGATTACTCAGTGATGTTTGAACCGTTCCGTGTTTTCCGCAATTTTCGTGCCGGTTTTCGAAAGTAAATTATTTCGAGTGTTTGTGGCTTCCCACAGGCACAGTGTTGAGGTAACTCCCCGTCTTCCGTAGACACTCACTTCCCGTCCGACCATGCAGCGCCTCTTCCTGCTGTGCCTGCTCGCCGCCGCCCTCGCCATCACCGTCACTGCTGCGATGGACTTGGTATGAGTTCATTCAATCATTCATTCATTCATTATACGAAAACCGAACTGTAGTTACCGCGGAAATTAGTTACCGTGAAGTCTTCGATAAACAACTAAGCAACGAGCTGCTAGTTCGACATTTTCGTCCAGGTTTCCGAACGATATGTCGAGTTTTTTTGGCGATTTTCATACAGAAAAATAGTTGAGGCGATGGATATGGTAGGAGCAAGCGTTCGAGAAACAATCTCATCGCTCAGCCGTTCGAAAGATAATGATTGGATGAAGAGATGTTTGTCCGAAAACCGAACTATGGCTTCCACAAAATTAGTTTTCGTGAATTCTTCCACAAACAACTACACAAGTGCTAGTTACTGAAATTTATTTTGAGATTTCGAATTTTGGATTTCTTATGATTGAGCCACGTCGTCAGCTTCCGCTTCCGGAATTTGATGTCAATCTTGATTCGGAAAATAATTTCAGAGAGTAAAAGATAACTAGAGGAGATTGAGTTGCATACAATCCAACTGTTTTCTATAAATGGTGATCTAGTTGTCACAAAATCCGGAAATGAAAAAATATTTGAAGGGTGACGAGGAGGCTTACAACCGGCTGGCAAACGCCTACCGCGCCATCCTCTACAAGTCCAAGCGCAGTCGTGAGTACTTGCTCCAATTGTAAATTGATGAGTTGGAAGAATTTTTTGGGAAAGCGACACGTTGTCTGGAATTGAACGATGAGTTGACGAGCATTTCCTTTGCTCAAGTGTTGACTGTGTCCATTTTCATGAAAATTCTTCCAACTTAACGATGTTCAGGAAGCGTCGTATAGAAGCAAGCGTCAAATATATTTTGTAAAAAAATTGATAGCACATTCATTGAAGTTGTCATTGATCCAATAAGATGATGCCCATTCCAGCCTCGATGGGCCTCTCTCTGGCGGAGTACATGGCCAGCCCGAAGGGAGGCGAGAACTTCCACTTCATTCCCACCGGAAGGAAGTAGATCTTTGATCTTTGATCTTTGATCTCTCCCCCCCCCCCCCCTCTCCTCTCCATCGATCGAGCTCCCCCTGAAGCACTCCCCGCTTCCATCTTCGTCTTCTTCGTATCCTTCTCTTGTGTGTCATGTGCAATCGACAGAGTGAACAGTGTATGCAATCGACTTCTCTCCCAATATTCGCCTAGATTCCGTTTCTTCTTCTTCGTCCTCCTTGTTCTTCTCCTCCCTTTTTTGGTGTCTATGTGTTTTGACCCCCTCGGCGGAAAGTGATAAAGATCGAGTGAACAGCAGTTTGTTGTGTTCTGCAGCAATACGTGTGAATTCGTACGTTCCAAGATTTTGTTTTTACCGAGCTCTATCGTATTTCAAGGCTTCCGATCTACTGCTACATCTAACGTGCTTCTAATCACCATAGTTCATGGCAAGCATTTCAGAACGGAGATAAAAGAAACAAAATATGTGGTAATCGTTTCGTAATCGGCCGAGATGCCGTGTCATCTTGATAAGGCTGATCTCTCTCTCACTTTCACTAACCTCCCATTCTTCACCGAATTGTTGCTACCAGATAAGAGACTGGATCCGCATCAAGATAAGCAGCGAGGAATAGGATGCCATCGCGCGGCCTAACAAGTAATTCCTTCCTCTATTGTCTTAAGCCGCCCTTGAGCCATGATGCGGCTCATAATCTGCAGCGCCCTTCTCATTGCAACAGGTTAGCGATACTGTAAACGATATTGCGTACCTCTGCCTTTTAAAGTATCAGCTTGTTTGTAAATTCCGTTTTTCAGCATTCGGCCAAGATGAGTCGTCCGGGTATTTTGGTTTTCCGGTTGGGGAAATCTCACATGATCAGGTAGGAAAATTGGTAAACAGTGCGAAAGTTTGTCCCTTGAGCTCGCATAGTTATTTTTGACATGATTCTTGGCACGTAGTACCCTATTTCAGTCGAGCACTTCCGGCATGCTGTTCCTCGCAGACCCGCAAACGCTGATAATCACGAATTTCTCGCATCTTCCTCATGACGATACTGGATGTGAGTTCCTGGTGGTGTAGTTTTTCTTCCATATAACCGAAAAGCCAAAAAATCGAAGAAAAGAAGCGTTTTTTCTGGCAGCATTTTGCTTCCACAGGCTTTTCAATCATGCTCGGGCCGGCACCTACTCAAGGAGACGCGATGAAGGGCGAGAAGATGACCAAGGACGGCATCCTGCTCCGATACTCGCCCCTGAATATTCTGAGGAGGAAAAGGAGGTTAGTCTTGAAATTCGTATGATCATCATTGACATCTGCAATAAATTGCGAATTTCAGTACAGAAATGGCGGAGGAGGTGGCAGTGGAGCCTAGCCGGGAGTAAGGACGTTGTTTATCCCCAAAAGAATCGTGAAGCCACATTTTCTTGAATGACAGTGAATGACAGTTTCTTTTTTTCCTTGGAAAAAAGAAATGTAACAAAAAACTAGCCAATATGATATAGGAAGCGGCAGCAGGCGCGAGGCCGAGTCGTACCCGTTCCCGCGCCCGTTGCTCCAGTAGACAGAGTACAGTGCGTTTATATGCATCTCTCTTTTTTTCCATCTACTAAATGTGCGGTAGGTATTTTATTACAATAAAAATGCAACCTAAATACTATTATTTAGTACATAACTCGACGTTTTCAGAATGGACAGTCTAATCGAGCGTGCATCAGACGACAAGGCGGCGGGAAGCGGTGAGTCCTCCGCGAGAGGTCCGTTCGCCCATCCCGTTCATGGATGATCTTTGATCTATTGCAGAACAAGAAAAGGACGTGACACTGCACGCAACTGGCAGTCCTCTCGTCGCTTTCGCCCTTGACACCGGAAGAAGAGGTGTGCTATTAGAAGTTCTGATTCAGCTTAGAAGTAGTGAAGTTGAGAAGGCGAGTAAGTTCTTCGATTTCCGGTCCGTGTCCGCTTACGCCTTCCATGTTATGCTCTGGCAATGCTGAGGTCGGAGGTGTCATCAAGAGTTCAGGGAAAACCAGGCGATTTTCGAAACGGAAGGAGATCCACGGCGATGTACACTCGCTCGAGATGATTAGGGACATCGAAAGCATGGAGGATCTCGAGTGAGTAAAATGACCCCACGTCCTGAAAGTTCGCAATCTTTGACTAGGTCGGATGAGAACCTTTGCATAATGACGCCTTTAATATATCGAAGGCGGCATAGTTCTCATCCGACGTAGTGCCCTTGCGACGTGATGCTCGAGATCAAAAGATTGCGTGGTGTTCTTCGATAGGACAACCGCTTCCCGCAGTTCTCTTCCGCTGCTTTCGAATAACAGCCCGCTAACGAGATTCCCTTTCAGCTCTTCCGACGACGATCTCAAGAAAGTGCTTGAAGACGCCAATGACGAGAAGTTGATCGTCGACAAAGCGCCTCTCGATTCCACAGACTCGTTCGAATATTTCTCGGAAGGGGATGAGATCCGCAAGGGTGAGTTGAAGAAGGTGGATCTGCCGGTGGCTGAGGGAGAGAAGGAGAAGGCAGAAGAACTCAGCCAGATGGAGCAGATGATGATACAGGAGGTACTCACAAATCCAACATCGATAACTTTAATCAAATTTTAAATTTTGCACTTACCCATTATTATTGATAGTAATGAGCCGAGTAGCTGACGAGATTTTGTTTTATAGAATTTGATTGGCATGAGAGTGAATATTTTTCAGGCAGCGATAATGGCCAACTCTACGGTTGAAGCCTCATCGAATTCCACGTCAACTGGTGAAGAAGGAAGCTCCGATGATGATGGCACTTCCATTATAAAGGATCACGCAGTGAGATACATTTGTTACAATATTTTTGCTCTACGATAGGTCCTGGGAGAACAGAATGTGCGAGAATTAGGATCTTCACTATTTTATAACTTTTCGGACATTTTGTGCATTTTCATCTGCATTTGCAGAAACGAGCAGCCGACCATTCCGAGGTTGAGGGAAGCGGTATGGACGATGCAAGCAATAAGAAACAACCTGGTCGTCACGGTTCGTTTGATTTTTGATCTCAACCATTGAGGCTCAACCAAGTTTTGAGATCGCGTCATGAAAGGCAAAGATACGCCGGGAGAGGACAGAGGAATGAAGAAGGGACACCACAAGCATCAAGAAGAGAATAAGGTTGGATACAATTCGTTCTGCAATACTAGGAATTAAGAAAAAAACTTCTATTTTTTGAGGAAAAGATGGCAGAGAAAATGGAGAATCGCACGCACACCGCAAGCGCACGCCAGGCAGGAGAAAACGACCTCGGTGGTAAGGACAAGTGACTTCTTACTTACGATCTCGTGCCATTCATATAGGAGCGCATATGTACCTGCCGTCAGGCGCATAAAAATAGTTCTACCCCATGGCAGCAACGACAATTTACTCACAAATTATCGTTATTCTTTCATATCAACACATGCGTAGGCTGAATAGAACAGCCATCTCCAATCCAATTATCAGAGAGTGTCGGCAGTGTTCTATGAACGTTGTTGGTCTGATCAAATTATTGGGCGTTGAGCATGAATGCGTCTATCTAAGACGATTATATGGTTTCAGAGAACGGCAAGGAGGCTGACGAAGGAACGACTGGTCCTTTCAAGCCCACCGAGTTTTCCCTGCCCCGACTCGATGGAGCCAGGGCCTCTTTTAGTCTCCGGTATGGTACCACTGGTGTAGAAGAACGCCAAAGAGGAAGCAGTTTTTTCAATCAAGGCGAACACATGCACAGTAGATACTGACAAGATGGAGAATGTGTATAGAAAGACGGAATGATTTCGACAGGGAACATGGTAAGCTGTCGGACTTCCGCTGGATCGGCATCTACGACCAGTGCACGAAGAAGGCCTACCAGCTACACGAAATTGCCGGCTCCGAGATCCCGGATCTTGAGGTGCGGCAGAATTGAACATTCAGATGCCTTATGATTGACTGTTTAGTCAGTCACTGCAATGAAAGGAGTGGCCGCGAATGTAAGCAGTGAGTCCGTACAGGTCAGTTAAATTATCCACTCTGCCGTGTAGAACTGGAGGCTAATACGTCAGCACCTAATTTGATGTGTTCAGCTGTAAAAGAGGTTCAGACAGGGACCGAGATTGAGATTGAGTGAGCAATCGTCTGACTCTCTTCGGTTTGCACGCTCTCTCACCTGTCAGAGAGACAAGAGGGCGTGCAAACTGAAGAGAGTCAGACGATTGCTCGATTGAGTATACAAGTTGAGACAGTGAATTCAGATTGTGAACTGCAATACGATAGTAATCCAGAACTTCTACTTCTTGAAGGACACGAAGAGACCCAGTGAGCAGATGTTTTTGAGCTATCTTTGAACACTTCTAACGAATACATGCCAAGCTCCGTGGCTGGAAAATGGCAAAAAAATCTAAGCCAATTATGAGTGAGTGTGGTGGTGGTATATCTCTATGGATAGAGTACGAAGTACGTCTTCGAAGTACATATGAGTGACTATATGAGAGAATTGAGCAAATCTACCTATGAGTCGTACAGTGAAAAATAAAGTGCCGATTTTAAGATCAGCCTAGGGGTAACTTTTCACGTAGAGTTCGAAAATCGACCTTAGAAAGCCGTATCTCTGACCCCTCATTTCGTGCTATGCGCTGAATTTGGGAGGTCGGTTATTGTATCTTTTGAACGGCGATTCCAAACCCCATAAATGTATGGTAATTCTGAAAGATCTCGACGAGATAAGCATTTTCACTGTTGAAAGTGAATTGCTAGCTCATCTTTGAAAAAAGTTACGGCCTTTTGAAATCACAAATTTGTCGAAAAATTGCCGACCTGAAAAAATTTTTGGGGGCTGTCGTTTTTTAATTAATCGCATTAAAACCGCCATGAAGAAGTACCCCTAATACGAAATTTTCAGCGAAAAATTCGTTCCCCTAAGATGTTTCCTGGTTCTCGCAAGATGCCGCAGTGCAGATTTCCCGATATTTCAAATCAACAACATTCAACAGCAAAACATGAAATTCACTCTCATTGAGAGTCATTGATGTTTTTAGTTTATTTTTAATATATTTGAAACATTTTGAGCAGTTGAAACCTTATCTAAGTGAACATCAGCTCGATTGGCTGCGTTTCAATGTGATTTGAGCCTGTGGTACACGTTTGGCCTTTGTTTTGACAACGATATCTCTACAACCAAAAGTACTACAGTTAACAGATCTGAAATATAAAGCGTATGTGATAATATAATTAATAATATCTTGTTTCGGAACCATTCCTGTTCATTCCAAGTATATAGTAGTGCGTAATTTACCAATTCCGGGTTCCTGCCGCATCAATTCCTACTCGAAGCGGGCTCAAACTTAATTTTGAAGCACTCTAATGTCAAAATTCATATTCTACGAGTGAAAATGTTCCAGAAAAAATGTTACAAAAGTAAAATTAAAGAAAAAATATTTTTTCAAATTTGTCAAAGGTAGTAAGGGGTGAAAATGTCGAAATCATGGATACGAATGAAAACGTAATATCTTGGTGTATTTTCACTGGTAGAATACGAATTTTGACATTAGCACGCTTAAAAAATAAGTTTGAGCCCGCTTCGAGCAGGAATTTATGAGGCAGGAACCCGGAATTGGTAAATTACGCACTACAATATACTTGGAATGGACAGGAATGATTCCGAAACAAATTATTATTAATTATAATATCGCATATGCTTTATATTTCATATCTGTTAACTGTAGTACTTTTGGTTGTAGAGATATCGTTGTCAAAACAAAGTCCAAACGTGTACCACAGGCTCAAATCACATTGAAGCGCTGCCAATCGAGCTGATGTTCACTTAGATAAGGTTTCAACTGCTCAAAATGTTTCAAATATATTAAAAATAAACTAAAAACATCAATGACTCTCAATGGGAGTGAATGCCACGTTTTGCTGTTGAATGTTGTTGATTTGAAATATCGGGAAATCTGCACTGCGGCATCTTGCGAGAACCAGGAAACATCTTAGGGGAACGAATTTTTCGCTGAAAATTTCGTATTAGGGGTACTTTTTCATGGCGGTTTTAATGCGATTAATTAAAAAACGACAGCCCCCAAAAAAGTTTTCAGATCGGCAATTTTTCGACAAGTTTTTGATTTCAAACGGCCGTAACTTTTTTCAAAGATGAGCTAGCCCTTCACTTTCAACAGTGAAAATTTCAACAGTGAAAAATATTTCGTCGATATCTTTAAGAATTACCATACATTTATGGGGTTTGGAATCGCCGTTCAAAAGATACAATAACCGACCTCTCAAATTCAGCGCATAGCACAAAATGAGGGGGTCAGAGATACGGCTTTCTATGGTCGATTTTCGAACTCTACGTGAACAGTTACCCCTAGAGGGATTTTAAAATCGGCACTTTATTTTTCACTGTACGGCCTCTGCTCAGTTCTCTCAGATAGTCATTAGTCACTCATATCGCCTCTGCGACGATGGGCACTTAGCGCACATTTCCGTTCGAACCGCGCCCATTGTTTTCTGTTTTGTGCGTGTGAGTGACGCAACGCGCTATCAACTATCCACGAACGAGTTGTGTTGCGCAATCGGGTGATAATTACTCATTGACTGCCTAACCGTTCCCCCTTTCAAACACGTTCTTCCACGTTGGAACGGGCGTCTACCCGCTGAGCGTCCAGAGCCACCAACGAGTGCGAGTACTCGGAAAGGAACTGTAAGTGACACAAGTCTTACAGTTCAAAGATCAGTTTTATAGTCCAAAAATAAGATATATCGGCAAAAATCAAATTAGTTCGCGTCTATGTTCGTATACGATGGTTTAGAGCACTGGAAAATGTTGATCTGAAGTGTGTAATGGTCATTTGGTAGTGACGACGCTCTGGAATCCGTCAACGGCAAAGATCTCGTTGTAAAACTACCCGACGGCATCCGAACTTTCGACGTTGACTTCCTCATGGTTTGTGAACAGTATAGTTTGAGAAGCGATGGTGCTCTCACTCTTTAAATTATCCGCCCTATGAGAGATTCAGACAAGTGTAGTGGGAGAATGTGGAAAAACAACTTGTTAGAATGTTACTTTTCAAACTTACTTCGATATCTTCGATCGAAGTGTTTCGCAGAAGAAAATCCTCGTTTATCTACTATGATCAGAGATATCCGAAACGAATCTTGACAATATTTTAAAACACCTTCACTCGAATGAATTAACACTCTAATTAATAATAATAATAATAGCAATGTTCCAGGTGTTCAATGAAGACTCGAACCGCGCGTATGGGCACACCTTCATTCCGAGTCTGCTCGTGCCTCCCTGTGATAACCTCTAAAAAGCGATGATGCGAACGCAATAATAAAATTTAATGTTTTTTTTCATATTCAGCGTATGCTTGGAGGGTGATAAAGAACGCCTAATAAATATTTTCGACGAATTTCAAGAGCCAATTCGAGGTCCTAAATTGATTTTTACATAAAAAAGAACAGAACTAAGAAAGACGAATAGATTTCAAATGTTTGATACATTTCGATTTGATTAGGCAAGAGAAGAATGTGGTTTACATAACTATGAAGGAAGAACGATTATTTATAACGAACAGGTGTATAGTTTGAATCTTCCTTAAAGTATCATCAGTACATATCAGTGGGGTCGCTACAGAGGTCGCTACTCAGTCGAGGTGTAACCGTAGGAACGGGCAGCTTGCTATTGAAGCTCCGTGCCCGTAACAACGGTCACAACTCCACATGGCGAGTTTGCGCCTCAAGCAAAGGGTCAGGACTATTAGCACTCACACCCTTCCCATCTAATTCTTACATCAATAGAAAAAAATCGGTGATGTTTATGCCATGGGCGTATGTTTTGGTGTAGCTAAGGGTGGTAGCATGAGGGTATTCAATTGACAACAATGCAATAGACTCACGGTGGTTAACATGCTGAATCTTGCCGACTTCGAGCCGACTGCACAGAAGCACTGGCTACTATTCGACTGACACTGGTCACTGATTGCAGATGAAGGAGCCCTTCCCCCGCCCTGTTGCCCTCATTAAGCTGCTTAGGTCGATGTGTAGCGGTCGACTTACTGCCTGTAATCTGGCTCCGTCCGCAAACAGACTTCGCCCCGCGCCGCGCTTCTGATAATGACAGCCCTTGCACAAACATTCAGTCAGCGCCCAAGCAGGGAAGCGGCCAGAAACCTAAATGTTATTCATGGTGCAAGACAATTTGGGGAATTGCCTCCTCATTTCCTACACCACGTCACCGTTCCTGAATAGGAGTAGAAAAAACGTGTTGGAGGAACAATTCCTAGAATTTCGAACTCTAGCGCTAACCAAGTTCCGTTCGAAATATTAGGAAAATAGAAAATATGCCGATATGGTCAGTGGCATTAAAACGAATGTTTCCGACGATGATAGCGAGCTGATAGCGAACAAAGATCGCGGGAGCTGAGAGAGAATTACACCATCCAGGTCACTGTTCCTTCCTTCCTTATCGCCTATCAGGGAACAGATGGCCGAATGTAGCGAGATTGCCACTGTTGTTGATGGACATTACACGATACTTGACAAGCGATTCGAGAGTGTGCCAGCTACTATAAAAGAGTGTAGTGGACATTCACATTAGAGTGCTCTCGGAAAAATGTTGCTTCCTTGTCTCTTCCTAACTATCATCATCGGATGCGTCCTCAGCGAGCCATTCGACGAGCATGAGTTCCGGAAGGCGGTTTGTATTTCCACTAATATTCCAACTTCAAGATCAGAAGTAGTTAGATGGAGACCTCTGGAAACATAGTATGCAGGATGTTGCTAAATCTATGCCAGTGGATTGTTTTCAGCTCAAGAAGGAGTACAACTTCTTCCGTGAAATTCATGAAGTTCCAACGTTGAAGGAAGACAAGAAGCTGACTAGGTTTGAGTGAATAGCTAGCCTGCGGTGGAAGTTTCACAGCTAAATAGTATCATCGAGCATAAATCAACACGATAAATTCCCCGACATCGTCTTGGCCTTGTCATGTGGACAGCGCGATGCCATTTGAGTGTCCAACTTCCGCCTTTCCTCCCGATTTGAAAAATGCCCTCAAGGGATTCCAGAAAACTATTTCTGTGGCAGTTTCATCATGCAGCCCCGATAGCTGTAAGCTGATAATCATTTCACTTACAGATCGGCTCAGCTATGGGCGGAATATCTATCGACGGCACCTGGGCAAACCTGCCTCCACCATTCACTCTATGGTCTCTAAACGGAACTTCTCCTTCGTAGAAACAGCAACGATCACTAATCCGAATATGTTGCCTAGCGGCGTCCACTTCCCTATTTTAGCCACGCTTCTCTTGTTTTTGCTTGATGGAACAACCTCAATTTGGTGAAAACTCGACACTTGTTGGTTTACTGGCCACCCCACCACCTATCATTTTCAATCCCTCCCGTTCGGTAAAGGGTTGTGTGGCAGAAAATCAGAAGAGAAACCAAAAGTGGTGTCGAAGAGGGAGGGACCAGTATTCCAAGAAGTGCCTAACTTTCTTGCAGGTGGCGAAAACATCTACTTCTACTACTCCTTCCGCAATATCACGCCCGAAGACTTGGCCCAGAAGGCAGTTCGAGCATTCTATGAGGTACTTTCACCCTTTCCCAGTTTTTCCTTCTCCCTCTCAGCGTATCGAAAGATTTTCAAACATATGGTAGCCTTTCAACACTCGCAAATTCTGATAATTTGGAACCGAATGGGTTACATTGTTGTACTCTGCTCTTCCGTCTCCAGAACCTCAAAGTGGACATTCCTTAGACAAATTGGATGTTTTGGCCAGAGAAGATACAGAAGGACGAGTGTTTGGACTAGACCAATTTCGAGAGGGTGTTTGGGTGAAAGAGAACTTGTCCTTTTAGCAACCAATGGTTAAAATGCTATGGTAAATTGTTCAATAGCGAAAGCGCAGAGGGCGATAAGTCGTATCTATTTCATTTTTGCCACATCAGCTTATTACGATGGGCATTTGGGATTGAAATTCGAAATCTGTTTGAAGAGTGTCTTCAAACGGGCCTGAACCGCCGATATGTCATCACTTCAGGAGATCAAGTACTACGATTTTGGCAAGCCGGGGATGGTGTGGCCGGCGGCGCATTTCACGCAAATGACATGGAAGAGCGCCGAGAGGATGGGCGTGGGAGTGTACACTGCCTCTGTGCCACCGTCAGCATCTCATTACTTTTCACTGTTCTATATTTGCATCAGTCCTAGTGGTATTTTGCTTCCTGAGGCATGTATGACTGTCCATCAAAGTCTCATCCTGCCTATATGCGGAACATTCGAAAACAAGTAAATATTGCAGGGGAGAGACACACGGCGGCTGCAACATCCGCTCATCTGAGGCCTTCCCCGCCCGCATGTACTTCGTCGTCGTCCATCAATTCCCCCACGGCAACATCATGACGCCCCATCACTTTGCACGGTGGGTGCGCCGGGTTTGGCGCTACGTAAATAATAACCTATAAATAACCCGGGGCATGTTTTCACCCAACTCAGTTCACGCTCTCGCACTCACTCCTTTAGGCCCACTTATTTCGAGACCTTATTTGGGCGAGTTCACGAAATGTTTTTCCAGGAATGTCCTGCGACCGAAGAACCCGCCAAAGCACCTCGATTTCGCGTGGAACGGCAACTCGACGGATTCAGAAACGACCTCGACAACAACGCCAAACTTCTCGACGACGACGTCTTCGCCGAAGACGGTCTCCAACGACGTCACGGAGTCGTCGAGGCGGGCGTCGAAGAAGAAGCGCAAGCGAGACGGGGACAACGCCAAGCAATTACTCGTCGAGGCAGCGTGAAATTCTCTTGCGAAATTAGGCGTGTAAATGTAAACTGGACGAGGGCACGACAATTGCCCGATGAGAAATTCTTCACTTGCCACTTCTTCTATTCAACTTTTGTGCTTTTGCGACGTGCATAAAGTCGTTCCAACGCCCACTTGCAATGGGGAAGTTGGAGGGAGGTCACGGTACTTGGCCAGACATTAGCCTACCCGCAGCTTCCTGCTTAGGTCTTTCCTTTCCCCAATCTCCTCTCCTCCCCTGCTCTTGTTTACATGGTTGCTCTGTACTGGCGCAGGGTGGGTCCCCCCGTCTCTCCCCTCTCCGCTCGCTCCCCCCTAGAGAGGCGTATCTCGAGCTCGGCTCGGGCAAATTTAGTGAAATGGAAAAAGTAGCTCTCCTCCCCTCGGCTGCCGCCTGGGATGGGAAGGATTATCCAGGGGCGGACGTACTGGCTGTACCTAGACGGCGCGTCTGAGAGAGAGTTCGAGATTGTGGGAGGAGGAGAAGACAAGTGAAATCCAGAGATGGATGACACTTGGCGGTCCCGGGAGAGGCAGGCCATCACTGCCGCAAGCCGCATCGTTCCCAGACAAGTGAGTTCTGCCGCCTTCCCCCGCCGTCCCCTTTCACATTTCCTCGCGCAGTTAAATGAGACAGAGCTTGCCCAAGTGGAACTACACCTTGGTATAATTGGAGTTGTGGTTCTGAGTCTGAGGGCTTTCAGCGGGACTAGACCCATCCGTCCCCTTTCACACGCTCTCGCGAATTTCAATGAGGATTCTGGGAGCAATTCTACAAATTCCCCAAATGAAGTCCTAAAACCTTTCAATTCGCGTGTTGGTTTAGACGCGGAGGACCGGGTCTCGGCGCGAGAGTCTGCGCTTGAATAACACGCGCATTGAGCACGCCTGAGCCCACTTCCTCCATCGTTGATTCACAATGAGAGCGCGAGGCAAGGCAAAGATCGAAAACGTGGCCCAGTCAAGCGCTCAGCCAGCTGCGTCATTTGTGTTTTGCGTTTGCTTTATGCCTAGAGTTCTGGAATAACGAAGTTACATACTAATGATCATTCAAAATTCTCTGCGAGAAAGAAGCGACTGAAGCGAGCGAATTGGCATGTTTTTCGAAATCTAGAGGCAAAGAATAGTCTGGTTATATGGGCGCCTGCAGGGAGAGCACAACACGCGTCACATTATTCATATCCCACCTCTTTCGGGAGTGTTTTCATGTTATGCTCGCTTTCTCATATTGCCCAACTTGCCATACGTGTCGAATTTGCCTTCCGGTTTTCAGTGCCCAAATAAGCCAAATACACCCAATAAGGTTCACTCTCGGGATTTTCGCGGGCAGAGATCCGGTTCTAGCATATGCTCAGTAATATCAGACGACTTTTTATGGCCCTGTCTTGCTATGTATTTCTATGTTCTCTATTTTTTTACTGGAGAAAGTATCAAAGACTAAGATATGCATTGAATAGCTGAAGTTTCATCAGTGCATCTCTCTGGAACACGAACATTTATGATTGTTCTAGGGTTAGTGTTTGCCCACACTTAGCCGTCTAGGAATGACAATATCAATTGTTGTTTTGCGTTTCACACTTCGAAAGGACAGTAGGCAGCAAGTGGTGTATTAGGAATTCGCATAAACACGTCTTTCTTTTTGAATTCAACGAAATAATCTCCAAATATATCCCGTGCTGCCTATTGTGGTAACTGCACTCCATCTACTATTCTGAGCCTAAATATGTTTTCACATAATCAGCCCTCTGAGCCTAAATACTATCTCTCATCTTCAGCGGTTGAGCATCAGCATGGACGAGCGTCGACGGGGAGAGGTCTGCGCAGTGACTCCGAAGCCCTCTCGCATTCCCGTGCTCGCCTCCTTCGCCTCCAACCTCCTCACGCACTCCTACAACGGCACAAACGTAAGCCTTAGAGTTCGTAACGGCACTAGGTGGGATGAAAACTATGACGTCATGCCGAATTTGACATACCCAAGGCGGCATGACGTCATAGTTCTCGTCCTACCTGTTCCTTCGTAATCCTCGATCGACCGCTCGATTGGAGAGAGATAATGCATACAATGGAAAACCCGTGGTATCGTTTCTCAAAAAGTACGCCCTGCAGTTTTCTCAACACTTAACGTGTATCGCTTATGCTTGTCTTTGACTGTCCCGCCTTACTTATTTTTGTTAAATATGCGGTCTATACATATGCGCGTGACCACAAGATACACAGCACTCCTACAACGGAACAAACGTACGTCCTGCAATTTGCTCAGCTTAAAATATCGTTTATAATCTAAACGCACCCTTGCTTACCCGAACTTTTCCTTCCTTTCTCAAATCGTCTTTGGCCGTCCCACTGCGATTTTTCCTTAAAGTGCGCTCTGTATCCGTAACCACATGATACAACGCACAACGGCACCAACGCATACCTATGCCAATGTTACCATCTAACAAGGCAGCTTCAATAGTTTAGATAGATCATCCTATTTTTTGAGATTTCTAACATTCCGAATTACGCCGCACTTTTTTCTCTCCCAAACGAAACATCTCACACTCTTCGCTCCTCTTGCTCTTCTGAACTTTTTTCCTTCCACCAATCGCCCCTGTTGGTTGCCCCGCCTTTCTTCTTTGGACAAAAGCACGTACAATATACATGTACTTGCGTACAATATCGTCAATTTTACGATCCTTTCGCCACTATATATTGAGCTTTGGTCCTACAAAGCGGATCTCCTAGCGACATTCAGAAACCCACGGTTCTTATTCTTTACATTTTCATGCATTGCATTTCGCCGCCATTCCAAATTCTTTCTAAGAAGTCACGTTTCGATGGTGTGGGAACCTCGTCGTGGGAATGGGGCGATTTGTTCTCAATTCCTTATAGTGATGGCAAATCCCCTCATTTCACATATTCTCGCTGCTCTATCTGACCGGCGAGAGAGCACGTGATATGAAGAGGGCGCTTGCCGATTTGGCAGCACTAGTTCCTTGTTTTACAGTTGCCCAGGGAGAGGAGCGGGAGCACTCCGGCGAATCGGTCCATGATTATCGAAAAACCTGGCTCAAGCAATGGAAAGGAATCACGGTTATCAGCAAGGTGAGAGAGCGCTCCAGAACCTCTTATAGCTAGCATCAAAACACGTTATTGCTACACTGCATCTGCATAAGGTCGTTAGCTTTTTATTACTTTTCAATTAATTTCGTACGACCCAATACGAAATATTCCTGAAAGATCAAAATGATTTTCAGCACGTCTGACTCTGATTCCCGTCAGTCTTCATCCACTCGACTCTCGCGCATCTCCCTCACCTTCAGCAGCATAGGCGACGTCCAACTGAGCTCAACGCTGAGCAACAGTTCCGAGATGTGAGCAAAATAATATAAATATTAATAGAAGAATGATGGAAATTTCGAAACAAAACATTTCGAAGATGAAGAAAGAGCATGTCTCCCATTTTCACTTCTCTTCATTGACATTCCGTTCGCTGATAAATTTTAATTGTAACCGATTAGTGTAGAAACTTGTAATTCTGGCAGTGTAGTTTATAGATTAGATTAACGGAAAAAATCCTTATAATTACTACCAACCAAAGTAACAAATGCAGTTGTTGTCTGATTTATTCGAGAAATGTACCGGATCTTCTTCAGAATTGTCGTAGGCTTTGAACCTACCGAGTAGGAAATGATGCCTAATCCTTTTAAGGTTCGAGAGAGGGATTGGTTCGAAAAACATTGGCGAAAACATTAGGGACGAGATTTCGGGTACGAGAGAGAAGAAGAGGAGGAGATATTCACCACTTTCCAGACTGAATGGAGACAAGTTACACTCGGACTACTCGATTACCCTGTCCTTAACTACCCTCTTCGAGCACATCAAACTCGTCACAGTCCTGGACAAGACGTGGTAAGGAGAGGGACCAGGAATTTAACATCTAGATAAATCTCCATGCAATGAATAGTATTTACAACGAATTTGTAAATAGACTGGGGAATGAAAATGTAAACAGCGATGTCAAAAAAGGAGTGAGAAAAAAAAGAGTGAAAAGAATGTATTTTCGAGTATTAGATGTAAGAACATCTTTCAATATCGAAAACCAATCTTCAGGATCGCGGGGTGGTCGCGGAACATGGAGAAAGTAATGCCGGGCACATTGCACATCGGCGACCAAATTATCTGCGTAAGTGTATTCTTTGTTTTCACCAACTATTTTATGTCGATATTGAAGAGTATGAGCGTTTAATTTATTTTAAATAAATTGAAAAAATTGTAACATTTGAAAATGTGTTCGACTGATCCACTTCTTATGGTAGTTGAAGTAGTGTCGTCTGTGGGACAATGCGGGGATAACTTCTAACGATCCGGTTCTCCGAATATAATGAATTTTATACATGCCGAAGCCGAATAGTCCATCTCTGAATTATCACAAGGAATTTGTAAATTTATATTTTCTAGGTTAATGACCGTGAAATCGAGACCGGTGTCCACTCATACATCTACGGCACTGCAGAACCCGGAGCTCCGATGAGGTGTGTATCAATATCCTGAACATGCATTCAGTACATCTAAATGAATCATTTTTATCACAGGCTTATTTACAAACTAGTCCGGCTGCTCCGCCTTTGGCGATGGCTCGTCATAGAGAAGAACCAAAATTTGAAATCATAGATCTGACCTACGTAATTGGCCCAAGACTAATTATTGATTGATATACGGTAAGACAAATATAAAACTGGTTGAATTTCTTCGAAAGTTGTTTTGGCTAAACATGTGCGTTCTGGGCCTCAAGGGACTGAGACTTCGCAAAATGATCTTTGGGTTAACTCGCTCGTTGTCTGTGTTCATAGTTTCCCCGGAGGATCCTAACATCGACTTATTTTTACAGGGTCACTATCCGAAAGCAGCCCCACGCAGTGATGTACACACTCGTCAAGCCAATTCATCCCTCAAAATGGAATCTCGGCATCACTCTCCATAACGGCAAGAACCGAGTTAGTATTTTTAGAATCGTGTTGACATAGAGCCACAGAAAAATCTTATTCCCGGCAGAGATATGCCTTATGCATATAATAGACAAACAGCACTTGCTCTGTGCGCACAGTCTGTCCTGCTATTGCGGGGAACAACGTCACAGTAACTGTTAGAATACGTATGCAGCTGAAACGGCCGAGTTCATTATCATTCCTTACGGTTAACAATATCGGTTTGTCACTCGGTAAACACAAATTTTTTTTGTCTGACATGCGAAAGACTCGAGAAGCCGAGAGTGATCACAAAAAAAGCTGCTGGGCGGAGCTAGATTATCCATTATTAAGGTCGAATCAATCGAGGAGGACTCGATCGCGTATCGCCGTGGGGTGCCAGCCGAACTTCCATCGTTGAAAGACCCCTCGAAGATGACGCCAGCTTGCATCACCGACGTCAACGGAAAGCGCCTCGGACTGTGGTAAGCTCTGCTGACATTTCGTTCAATCAATCAATATTCGCTAATGCACTCTCTTATTATGAAAATAAATCATAGGTTTGAAATAGAGGTACTTGAAATTACGCTCATGAATTGTCGACAGCTGTATGCACTGAATCTTTCAATTTCACATGCATTCTTACCTTGTCAATAATTTATGAATCTGGCAAAACAAGATGCATGACTTCGTCGGGTTTATGAGTTAGCAGAATCTGTTTTTCTCACGTCGACTGCCGTTTATTCATGCCGGTGCGATGTCGGTTTACATTTATTCGTGGGCGCTTATGATTCGTTAATGCTCTTCTCCTCCTTCTCAGGTCGCGGAACGACGAGCTATTCCGGGCGCTCGAATGTGTAAGGGACGGCCTCGAATTCACCCTGACAATCCAACCCTACGACTTCATTAAGTCCGTCAAGCTAGCGTTGAAAGCGCAAACGAAATTGTACAAAGCATATTGTTGAGCGAGAGCTCGTCTCTGTTAGTGGGAGCCTCATTTCGCGTCGTTGTTTTTGCCCCCCACATTCTCTAATTTGAGTTCCGGTTCTCCGGCGTGTGTGTGGTCTCGCCGTACCTTCCCCTTTGCCCACTTTGTTGTATATTTCCCCCTTCTGAAACAGGTGTTTTAAATAATTATTATTTGAATACTGTATTCTTCTATGAAGTAATTAATTCAGTAATATTTTGTCGTCTTCGCCCAATCTCATCTAATTTTCGAGAACGCGCAAGAAAGCGCGAAACAGAATAACACAAGCAGTTATTGCAGAGGTGTGAGCGTTTTCCAAATGTTATCCCCTCCTTTTAAGTTATTCCCTTCTAAGTTACCTAAAAGTATTTATTTTTGTTCGATATAGTGAGGCGGTGGAGGAATGGAATTTAGGGAATGCGTATTGGCCTAATAATTGATCACATGCCTCTCTGTTCCGTTGATTCCAATCGTGAATTTCGGAGAATCAATGCTGAACAAAAAAGTAAAAAAATATCACACTTTTTGCTTGCGGCTGTTGGCTCGGAATTTGCCTCTAGGTCATGATTATTAATTAAACAGTGTTTAGATAAAGAAGCGATCCATTTCAAATATTCGTTTGCGTTCTCTGGTTCATTAGCCGCTCCCTCGACGCTTACTGTTGCTTATCAACCATCAACATGGCTTTAAGCACGAGGCAATTATGCCTCTATGTGAGATCCTCTATATTTCCTTCATTTTCCTATTGCGTACTTTAATTTGCGCCTACGCGCGTGTTGTCCATACCGATGGTTTGAGTGCACTCCAGGTGTATCCATTTCTCATTTCCATTCATTAATCAACGGAAAAAGCTCAAATTGTCCATTTTTATTATGCTTCGTAATTTTAACGCGCCCGGTTGTCGGTAAAGCCGTGAGTGCACTGTACATTACAGAAATTTCGTTATTGTCGCAGGTGTCTCATTTCCAAAGTCTCTTTATCTCTTTCTCTCTCTCTCTCTCTCTCTCTCTCTCTCTCTCTCCATCCTCCTCATCCTCGCATCTCAAAGGTGTCAGGAGACTGCGCTCCTCTCATCTTCTCTCGGGTCGCTGTCGGAATTGGATTAGTAGGGAGTGAGGCAAAGACTCTCATCCTCACTTTAACGACAACCCAAGTTGTCGGATGCATTCCCCCTCATTCCCCCCATACACATCTTCAAATTTCTCCCTCCTTCGGTTCATGATTCGCATATGTGCCCCCCCCCCCCTATTCCCTCATTTGTTTATCCGGCCATAAAATCGGGAGGTGGCGGCTACAAAATTTGGAATTGCCGCTCAATCATAATTGCTTCCTGGTATTCACTTCCTTCATGTATCAAGTTATCTGGTTCAGTGTTTTAATCGGTTCTGAGCAATCTGCCGCTTATGTATATTAGCCGCTCTTGCGATGAGAGAGTGAGCGCAATGAAGAGAGAAGGATAATTTGCATGGTAAAAACATTTCTGCGACATTTCGAACGCTAGTATCTAGTCGCATAGCTGCGCCCGGAAGAGGAAGTGTTCGTCGGGAATGTATATGCTAGGAGCCTACGTCTTTTTCTTCTTCACCGCACAGCCTAAATTTGGTTATTTGGTGCTGTGTGATTTCTCGGAAGCACACGGAAAGAAATGTCTGACTATTATCAATAATGCAGTTGATGACGCTGTTTCGCTCTCCTATGGATAACAGTAGTCTACGGCAGACATTGTTACGCTTCGTTCGCTGAAAGCTGCTTTCTCTTTGCTTCGTTATAATTGCTCTACTGTTAGTTGGCTCTGCAGCCTAAGATGGTCGGTGGTTCCCAGCGGGTGATTTTTTTTGAGAAGTAAAACTGAAAAGTAAAGGTAAGGCTACAACTGTTTCGCCACCCCCGCGCCGATTCAGTGTTCAGTTTGTCCTGAGGTGATCAGCGAACATTGAGTTAGGCAAAGCGTCGGTGTGCGTTCCTTGTGGGCAATTTCTGAATCACTTCTTAGCCCCACATCATGGTAGAAAAGGCTCAGGAAATACGGAACGCCATGATTGCATTCTTCATTCACTGTGTGAGTTTTGCATCGGCCTCCATCCCTCCTTCCCGCGACAATAATAACCGAGAATAACCGCAAGCAGCGGCTAGGTGGGGAGGGAGGAGGAGAGATTTGCACAGCAGCGCATACTCAGACACGCTCGCCTGTTTGTGTGAGTTGGGCCACGCTGCTGCATAACTTTCGTATTCATCGACGACAACGTCTTCTAGTAGTCCGCTGAAACATTGCTCACCCTTTCTGCCTCCTTCCCTCTTGGCTTATCATTCGCTCAAGCGTGCATTCATGCGAGGCTAATCTTTCAATATGCATGCGTTTCTCCACGGGTTTTCAGTTATCCTAAGGATCTCTGATACTCGAGCATTTTTCGGAGTTTTACGATTTCCCCTCCCGACCGCGATCTCAAAGTTTTCGCGGCTTTCCGCCTTTCCCTCACATCGTCCTCTCCTTTTCGTCTCACTTTTCTCATCAAGTCAATCGCTTCTCCTCTTCCTATTCCTTCCCCTTCTACTGAGTGTCGTCGGATTACGGTGGACTACTCCCTTCTCGCTTCCTCTCTCGCCTCGTCCTCTAGCTTGTCACAGTTTCCGAGAAGATAGTTGTGTAAATGAGCCCGGAATAGGCCTCTGACCCCTGCCCCCCCCCCTTTCTCCCTGCAATGCTGAGTAGGTTGGCAAATCTCGAAAGGAGACGCACACTTTCGCTGCTCTTTCTCCTTCTTAGCTTTTCATGATATACAGGTTAGCTCATATCGTTGCAGAAATCGGCTTGAACTGTAAAATCGCTAGACATTGCTGCATATTTACCCGTATCTTTACATAATTTCGTTGAGGAAGGGGAGCATCTGCTAATTAAGTATGTAGTTAGAAGTTGGGCCAATCAGGCAATAGCGACACTTCTTTCTATCAGCGGGGCAGCTGCTGCATCCCTATTTATGAGGGCTATTCGACGGACCACTAATTTGCCGGCTCTCACGAGACTTCTTCGTCCCGTGCCTGTGCGCTTCCTCTGCCTCTAAACATAGAAAGTTTACGCGATACGCTCATTTTAACCAGTAATACTAGCTGCAAATCTGTTCTGGATTGTTAACAATTCATGGTGACGATGGCTATCTGAGCACGCAACGTTGGCTTTGGTACACCAAATGGAGTATGCCATTTTAGATCATCAATGCTATAGCGGTCGACGTCTCTCGCTGTACATTCCCTGCCTCTGAACTCGTAGATAGCTCGCATGTCGCGCCTATATTCGCCTCAAGGCCAATCTGTGATACTAGGTCGGATGAGTACCCACCGGCTGAGAACCGGAAATACCTTTCGTCTAGCCTCAGAAGACTTTTGACAGTGTGGGAACCTAATGTGAAAATACGGGAGCTTTTTGGTTCTCATCCGACCTAGTATCCCAATCTGTGCTGGGATATACATAATTTACGTCGATGATCGCTGAGCACGCAACGAAGGTGTTGGCTCTGCAAATATTGGCCCCGCTTTAGAATCGGTAATTTTATAACGAAGGATATCGTGCCGCTTCAACACTGCTCGTAGTATGCAGTTGTTTTGCCCGGAAAGTTTCCTGTCAACCCCCTTTTGTTCTTTAATTGTGGCGAATGAAGGGTGGCTGCGCTCATTCGAAAATAGCAGGCTTTGTCGCGCTCTGTACTCTGATGGAGCAGGGGAAGGGGCGAGGGACGAGAGAGGGGCTTTACTCTTCCGATTATGACGCGATTCCGCCCCTCATTCCCGAATATTTCTCAGTAGTTTTCTACATTGCTTGTGCTGCCCCTCTCTCCCCCCTACACCCCTCCTACTCCCTCTTCCCATTGCTTCCTCCCCTTCCCGCCCTGCCTTCCTTCCTTCCTACTTCCGACAAGGAATCACCTCATCGGCGTGTGCTCTCCATCCCCCGTCTTGCCGATTTCCCTGAAATACCCTAAGTAGTGCGCCCCATCTCTAAGGGAAATTCCCGCTACGCATTCCCGCCCATCCCCCCCCCCCCCTATACTCCCCCCGATTGCTAATGCCGAATATTACCATATCAAATTGAATCCCATCGACACTCGCTACTTCTCGCCTTCCTAGCCTCTCCCCTCTCGGCTAATATCATCTCTCTCTCTCCTTTCGCCCCTCATTCACCCCTGTCCGCGAAGCCAAAGATTGTGTATTATCTGCACGCACTTATTCGATTCAGTGGCCTCAAACTCAAGGAGGAAGTGACTCGATAATGTGATGAGTGCGGCGCCCGAAATCACGCTCTTCCAGGTATTTAATACGATATTTCGAAAATTTTAATCGATATTTATGTTGAAGTGCTGATCAGACCAATTATATCCATGAGGAAATCGTAGAAGCACTCGAGATGTGCACTCAGCATACTTTTGGTTGGATGTGAATCTCACTGGCCCGTGCGCAAATTTCAAATGCAGTCTGGCCCAAAATAGTCAAGAAATCGGAACAGAGAAAAAGGGCGAGACAATAATGGGCTAAGATGTTTTTGCAATTCGTTCCAATCTACCCGGAACTATTTCCCGTTTCTTCCGAATCCTGGCTCCACCAAAGAGCCTTGATTTTGGCCTACATAATTTATGAAATATTAAAAAATTTCAATACGTATTGTTTGATAAATAAACATGTTGTTTTCGCGTACGTACTAGTACATACCAGGAACCTATTTACTACCCAACTTCCGGTTGTCTCCAATTCCTGGTGTAGCCGAAGGACCAAAGAGCTTTTGATTTGCAAGAGTATTACATAATTTTGATTATAAATGAACATATATTTAAAATAAA
Organism: Pristionchus mayeri; assembly: GCA_036245805.1. Taxonomy (NCBI): domain Eukaryota; kingdom Metazoa; phylum Nematoda; class Chromadorea; order Rhabditida; family Neodiplogasteridae; genus Pristionchus; species Pristionchus mayeri. The sequence continues at coordinate 44,727,493 of BTRK01000006.1, forward strand.
TTAAAATTATTATACGTTGCAGATTTTCAAAGGCAGCGCGCTATTTCTGCTGGTTGCCTGGACGGTCGCCGCGAATTCGCTCGTCTTTATCGTCCTCTACAAGAATCCCCGCTTGCAGACAGTCCCCAATCTACTGGTAAGACAATTTGTTGTTGTTCTTTATTGTTGTTGTTTTTTTTTGTTTTTCCGCCATTATAGGGTGCAGTAGGCAACGTGGCATCTTCGTAAGTTTATGGCAGATTCCCGACGTCTTGGTCACTCAGGGTTTGAATTGCACTCGTAGTCGCGCAATCGATTGGAAAATTCCTCCAATCTGTTAAAATCTTCTCGATAGAGCCGTAAACTAGCATGTTGCACAATCTATTTATTACGTTCCCCATCCCAGATGGAGGGCATTTCAAGACATATCATGTTGCATGCATTAGGAAGCAAGGTAGATAGACCAGAGTCCTTAACCAGCGAAATGTTAAATTTTAAAACCTTAGAAGAAGATGATAAGCCGTGACGTGCGCGAGTATCTATTTTGACGAATTATTCACTCCGAACACGTTCTGGGCACAAAACGGAAACAAAATAGATATCATCTTGAGTCACTGAAATTGAACGAGCTTTGAGCATTGATTTCACGTGTAGACTTTTTCTGAATGCGTAGGAGGAATTATTTTATGAGGAGAGTATTAGTGTTAAAAGCGAAAAATGCAAATCCTATCCCATGTTGCGACTACAATTTGACCGATATTTGAGGCGAAATAGCCGAACAGCTAGGGTTTCAATGTGCCGGAAAGCTTGGACGACTAGTATTCGTATCGTTATCACTTGATTGTTTTCAAATGGCAAAGAATCAGAGGAGCGATTACAAAATGCCATTTTCCAGGTTGGAAATCTGGCCTTCTCGGATCTCTGTCTCGGACTCATCGTTCTTCCTCTTTCTTCCGTTTACGCAATAGCGTCAAAATGGATATTCGGAGAGACGATGTGCGAAATATTCGTCTCAGGTATGCACATTATTACTCATTTTGTTGTGTGGTATATGTGGCAAGAAAAAAAAAGAAAACTGGATAGCCTCTGCACCCGCTTGTGTTTTAGCCTTCGGTCTAGGGAGCGGACCCCCATTTAATTGGCGAAAAAGGGATCTAAAATGAGGGAAATTAAGGTCGTTGTCTTTGGCCGCTCTGTCAAACATCATTAGTAGGGGGGCGATGTTCTCGAAGGCCAAAAGTTCCGGAAGCTCTTAACGGCAGGATTATCAAGGGCAAATCCTCGCCCCGATTATCAATCTGGGCGCTTGGCTGTTAGTTGCTCCGTTTCCGGGAGTGGGACCTGACACTCAACTTGCTCCGCCCTGCGCTCCCGTCTCTCATTCGGTGGGAGGGAAGTGAGGGGGTCTATCTCGCTCCGGGGTAGGCGAAATGGCAAATGGGCCTATTTGCACTAGAACAATTTTCGCGGCCCAACACACACAGACGGACGACGATAGCAATCGTCTGACTCTCTTCGTTCTCTCTGGTCGCGCTCTCGTCTCTCTGGTCGGCGAGAGAGCGTGAAACTGAAGAGAGCCAGACCATTGCTCCACGTCGACGCTCATTGGAATGGACAGAAGCAAGCGGAGAAGAACTAGTGGAGAGAAACGCCTCTAACGTTTCACGTAGTTTGCTGCTGTACTCGCTGCTAGTTAAACGGGCAAAATCTCCAACTCTCACCCCTTGTTGCGACAATTATTTATACAAACATTAATGAATCTGGGATTGCATTGAAATGATACTAATGGTAAATTGAAGAAACAAAATCATTTTTCAGCGGATATTCTGTGCTCGACAGCCTCCATATGGAACTTGTCGATAGTCGGACTCGACAGGTACTTACGCTGTTTTTAATGTATTCGAAAACATATAGTCGTAAGCATTGTCTCCTTACATCTATTGTCTTCTTACGTCCATTACATGGGCATTTCCTTGACGGAATAAACAGCGAATGAATGAATGAAGAAGTAGGGGTCGAGAAGCAACCAAAGATGAATGCAGGCAAGAGTTTGGCAACGATACCACGCTCCCTTCAATCCAAAAATTACTAGCGAGAGTTTGTAAAATGAAGAGACGGAGATCGAAATTGTGAACTGCATTTCAGATATTGGGCGATCACCTCCCCGGTCGACTACTTGAGCAAAAGAAACAAGAAAACAGCGTGTATCATGATCCTCTCGGTGTGGCTCTCGAGTGCGCTCATCTCTCTAGCGCCTACTTTGGGGTGGAAGCAGGTTGGTCGTAGCATCGAGAAGGCAATAGTATCATGTGATCTGTTATGATATAGCCGAAATAGTACAATGTTTTGCGTATAGAAGGACATTGCTACGTACAGAACGGGAACATCGTTGCGACTCCTTGCAACTACAAGATTAGCGCAATGGTCTCGCTCTCTCTATATCATACACTCTCTCGCTCTCACTCTGAGCGACGAGAGAGCATGTGCTTTCGAGAGCGTCAGCCGATTCCTCCACGATTGAAATGTTGTTTCAGATAGCTGACGCGCCAAATCTACAGAAACAAAACGGCTCTTGGCAGTGCACCTTCCTCGATTTGCCATCCTACACGGTGTATTCAGCAACGGGTATGGAATAACATTTAGGAAAAGCGTTCAAGATAGCAGAACTGAATGCGCTCAAATTTGTGCATAGTAATTGAAGATGAAAAGGATTCGATTATCTGCGCGATACTAAGATATTTTGCGCAGGTTCCTTCTTCATTCCTACGCTAGTCATGTTCTTCGTCTACTTCAAGATCTACCAGGCGTTCGCGAAGCATCGCGCTCGTCAAATATATCGACAGAAGGTGAGAGGATGACCGCATATCAAACGACCTAGGGCAACCGTCGGATGACATCCCTCCAGATTTTCGAAATTTGATTGTTATCCGACGGTGTTCGTCCGTTTCAAATCCCAAATTCTTTCGCAATTCTAGCAAATGAGCCATGGCAAACTAGTCACTTGATCACAACTTCCTTTAATACGCGCCCGTTACGAGCTTGCTCTTCCCGTTTCTCTGGCTGACCTTTTCGACATTCTTTGTTCGAGTCGCGAAGCACGACAGCGACGATTCAGAGCATGCCTTTCTATGCTGTCTCCCCCCGTCTAACTCGCTCCCTGACTCTCTCCAGTTCACATGATCTATCGCTCTAATTGTAATACGTAGACAAGAAAAACTTGATATTTCACATGATATAACCCCTAACCGTCAAGCGTAGAGACAATGACAACTAGATAGAATCGTAATACATATCTAAATCTAACCAACCCAATTGGATAATCAGAAACATAGGCGCTAGAGTAGAACTGAAACTCTGTCGCGGCTAAATGATATTTGCAAAGTTGGAACTGAATGTCTTCTCTCCGTCTGTCTATCTCCCCCATTTCCAACTGTCTAACAACTCACTCTTTCACACGTCATGGCAATGAAATGTGTCGTCGTCTGCCCTATTCCCCGAAATGCAAAGTATATTCCAACCAATCAGTTATCTCTTTTTAGCTCGCCGTCTCCTCCCATGTAAGCTTTTTCCTCATTTGCCGTCGCTCCGAGGTATCCTTGCTTCTCCTAGTCGTAGCGTTCGAAGTGCGGTCCAGTCGTCTTTGTACACACCTTTCTGATTACGAACACATGTAAAGTTGCAAACCGATTGCCCATATATCGAACACTATGCATTGCTGAGAATAGATGTGCTTCTGCTTTTCCGCCATTCCCTACCCAGCTCGACCCTCGCACTCCCCATTTCACATTTGAGTTCGAGAAACGATGTCAAAGTCTCGTCGATCTATCGAAACTCCACCGGTTGAGAGAGAAAACATAAAAATGAAGATTCCGTGAGGCGAATTTCGATTCTCGAACTATACTTCACTCCTGCACCCGTTTCCTCATACTCACACTTCATGTACGGATGTCCATTCTATACCAATAGGGCAAGTCGCAATTCAATGTCTGAATCTTTGGATGTCCAACACCAAATTAATAGTGGGTAATGAATGGACATCCCTAACATCATGCATGCTACATAGGTGTTGAATGCAGTCATTCGAACATGCGAACCTCAGTTGAATTTAAGACAGCGCAATGTCCATCTATAAAATCTCTCGACATTTGATGAATCATTTTTGCAATGTCTAGAATGTTTCCTAGACTCGCGAAGCAGAAAACAAGATACGAATCTTGTGTTTTTATGACAAATATAATCACTAAAACTCTGCATTGAATAGGATAAGAAACGAAAACTATTGTTCATCTTGCGTTTTTTCTGACACTAGGAGTGAGCCTCAAATGAAGATATTTTGTCGATTGTGTGTATTATGGTTGCATGCTGATTTGCCTTTGAGACTAGCCAAGGAAGGAGTCGACTTCTCTCTAGGCCGAATTGCTTATGCGATGCACGCTGCAATTTAGTAATGGAAAATCTCCCGCGAAGACACTTCCTTGACAAGTCTCGACACTCTCAAATAACATATTATGTTATGTTTGTGCATGAACGTATTGGTGGAACGCATTTCAACTCGCCTACTTTTTCGTGAGTTGAAACGTGTAATGTGTGTTCGTGTTGCATGAAGGGTGGGCACGGCACTAGGTCGCATGAGAACTGTGCTATGACGTCAGGACGTTCTCATCCGACCTAGTGCCATGATGGGCGAGCACGTAACCGGCTGCTATTCGTTTTCTCACACTTTTGTAGCTGTAGAGTTGCGGTGCAATGTCTAGAATGTTTCCTAGACTCGCGAAGCAGAAAACAAGATACGAATCTTGTGTTTTTATGACAAATATAATCACTAAAACTCTGCATTGAATAGGATAAGAAACGAAAACTATTGTTCATCTTGCGTTTTTTCTGACACTAGGAGTGAGCCTCAAATGAAGATATTTTGTCGATTGTGTGTATTATGGTTGCATGCTGATTTGCCTTTGAGACTAGCCAAGGAAGGAGTCGACTTCTCTCTAGGCCGAATTGCTTATGCGATGCACGCTGCAATTTAGTAATGGAAAATCTCCCGCGAAGACACTTCCTTGACAAGTCTCGACACTCTCAAATAACATATTATGTTATGTTTGTGCATGAACGTATTGGTGGAACGCATTTCAACTCGCCTACTTTTTCGTGAGTTGAAACGTGTAATGTGTGTTCGTGTTGCATGAAGGGTGGGCACGGCACTAGGTCGCATGAGAACTGTGCTATGACGTCAGGACGTTCTCATCCGACCTAGTGCCATGATGGGCGAGCACGTAACCGGCTGCTATTCGTTTTCTCACACTTTTGTAGCTGTAGAGTTGCGGTGCGGTTAGTGAAGGGATGTTAGAGCGGGTGCTTGCTTGCAGGTGATCAGAAAGCACATCGAGTCGACGATTCTCCACGAGATCAGTCACGTGCTGCCCACGAGCGACGAATTCGCCAAGGAGGAAGAGGACGAGGAAGATGAGAGTGAGTGCCATGACGAGTAGGATGTCGGGTTTCTGCACATGCGTTGTCGCTTGATGATAGTCATATATCATGTGTAGGAATGTTTCGGAATTACTCTGTAGTCAGCAGTGCAACACAGCGGAAAAGTCATCTCAAGTATGCAGTTTGATGATGGTTACTTTATGGACGCAAGTTAATAATGAAGAAGAGGGGGAATTGAGCTGAACACGCGCACGCAAACAACAGGGATCTCAAGCATCATAATCTTACAAGAACTTGAAAATTAAAATATGTTGCTTATTGCAGGCGAGAGTTCGGAGAAGGTGGAGAACGGGCTGCAGAACGACCCGATCGTGGAAGAGGACGAGTCGGCGGACGACGACATCAGCACGTCTTCCGATGAGGGCAACGACGACGTCGCCACGCAGTCGACAAATGTGAATTTCCTGATTTGTCCTAACAAGATCCCATACTTTCCACAATAGATGACGTTACCTGGGTTTTCACAACTATTTACGCTATAATATCAAAGATATCCTAGCGCATTTCAATTTGTCTTAATTAAATATGCCCTAGCTATATTGAGATACTCGCCTAAATTCTAGAGAAGGCCCATTCTCCGATGCAAGCGTCAATAACAGTTGTTTAGGTGCACACGACGGCATCTGATCGTCAACCTCCCGAGAGGCATATCATCAAGAAGGAGATTCAGTACACGAAGAGTCTACCGGCGGAAAAAGTAGAGAAGTACGACTTCAATAAGTTTGAATACGACTAGTTGTAAAAGATGCAAATCTCCATCTCCATTCACTCCTGCATCTTCTGATCGGTGAATTTGCATCGTGTGCAACTTTTACTCTGCCATCTTGTCGTAATTGTGGTGCGATTCATAATCGGATACGAGAAAAAAGTTATTTAGGTCGGTGGCGTTCAGCAAGGACAAGCAGAAGACGATCCGGAGCACAGTGAGCATCTCATACGAGAAGGTTCAAAGGCACAAGATCAGGCTAGTTATCGAGATTTATTATATTTGATGTGCTAGACATTCCCAGGTTAGGTACATGTTGGAAATTAGCTTAAGCGTAAAGAGAGGAAGTATAGAACAAGCATGTTTACAACTTGTGCGACAACATCAGAGTTATTGCATGCATTCTAAGCCTAGTTAAAATTAATTGCAGGAAAGAGCGCAACTACAGGAAAAGCCTGCAGCGCAAGCCGAAAGCCATCTCAGCAGCGAAGGAGAGGAGAGGAGTGAAGGTGAGCACGGATAGTCAGATTTGTTTAGCCTGAATGGTGGGAGAGAAGGGATTTGAGGAGATAGGATGATCACCGTCGGATGATAATCTACTGGATGATAACCAAAAAATGAACCCTTCTGTAGAACTTTCACATCATTTTTGAGACTTTGGGAACCTTCTGTGAAAGTTCTACATAAGGGTCCATTTTCTGGTTATCATGCAGTAGGTTACCATCCGACGGTGATCATCCGAACTAGTGCCGATTTGAGTGGAGGGGTGGGTCTTCCCATGAATAGGAAGATCGGCTCCGCTCCCCTCTAAGCCTTTCCTTCCCACCCATCTCTTTCTCTATTCTCGCACAGTCTGCTTTTGATGAGACATCCCTATGAAAGTCGATGAAGAAATATTTTTTAAGGTGCTGGGTATCATCCTGGGCTGCTTCACAATCTGTTGGACGCCATTTTTCGTGTAAGTTGCTTTTGATTTTATCCATCATATTCACTTTCCATTTTGATTACATGACTCACGTGGAAAACGTTGGTCACTTGCTCATACAAATTGCGCTTTCTCACTCACTGATTTTGCCTACGCACCTGTTCATGGCTGTTCCAAATGTCGCTCTCGCGCGTCATCCAATATCGAATGCTGCATTCCACCCACTACAAATAAATAATAGAAGAGCCCGAGTCTATTTACAGGATGTACGTCGTCGTCCAATTCTGTCCGGACTCGTGCAAGGTTGGCATTCGGGACTTTCTTGAACAGTCGAGTCGCGATTGAGCGCATAGAATGAAGAGACCATTCTAACGTTTCTTGCCGGGACCACTCGTTTGAAGTGAACGTACATTCTTTGCACTTTAGCTGACATCAAACAACCTTAACAGAACATTTAGGTTAATCCACACATCGAGATGTTCATAACGTGGCTGGGATACTCCAACTCCGCCATGAACCCAATTATTTATACGGTGAGAGATGGTTTTATTAATAAGGGGCAGTTAGAATGGAGTTGAGAGTATTGCGATAATGTGTTTCAAGAGCATCGGAATAGCTTCTCATTACGCGATATTCGCATGAAATATCAGACATTCACATGCTCTCGCAAAACGCCAAATCTAATTCAGCGCTTTCTCTCAATTATTCATGCCCACTTTCTCGCATCTCTCGAGTAAAGAGCGAAAGTAGCTAACAACATTCGATTCATTGCATGGACATTCCTGGCAAACATCTAGTATTGACATGGCGACTTTGGCCAATATGGCCTCTCCTCACCTGCGCACTACTGCATGATGTGATAAATAAATGCATTGAAATGTCATGGCGATTCAGTCGCAGCTCTTCTGAGATGCGTACTACCACAACGAAATTGCCAGAGTTGTATGCCAATTGTTAGAAAAAAGGGCTTAACAATTTGACGTACTTAAAATTAATCATTCAGATCATTCACGTATTGAAAAAACATCGGGCTTTAGTATTATGATGTATCCAGCAATAATCATGAAGATCAATGACCCGTTGCAGGTTTTCAATCGTGACTATCAAATCGCCCTCAAGCGACTCTTCCAAAGCGACAAGAAGAATGCGCCGGCGATTCGGCCTCTTTAACGGCGCCCCAAGATAATTCGCCTCCCCCACATATTATGTGTAATTTGCACGCCCTCTCCCCTCTTCACCGGAAACGTTCGCCTGTGTCATTGATAAACGAAATCGTTTCCAATAAGTGTCTTTCAAACTCGGCAGATAATAACAACATTGTACGAAAGCCGCATGTTCTAAGGGAAAAATGCGAAAGAAAAAAAACAAGTGCGACTCGTTCCGCTTTCCCATGTGAGAAAAAGGAATGTTTCGCAAAGGCAAACACAAGAATGCGAAAGAAGAGAGGAGAGGGCAGCCTCTTAGTCACAGGTCCTTATCAATGAATCGAAGACAGCAAGCCGAGATCGGCTCTCTCCTCTCGTCCCTCTTCGCCTCTCTCTCCCTCTTCCATAATTCCGACCGCGATAAGAGCTCTGCTCTTCCTTTCTCCATACTAGCGCACAGAGGCGTCATTCACTTTCTCATTCATCGATACCTTTCGCCCGTGTTTTCGTTGTTTTGTTGTCGAAAGGAAACTGAACTGATATCACTTCTGGCCCATGCCAATACGATTCTTCAGGCATGTCGCTCGGCAAGGCGGCGGGAGAGAAATTTGCGCCCGCGAAAAGCACAATCGCCAGTGTTCAAAATCAGCTTGAGAAGGGCTTCCTACCAGGTAGAAATGTTGAAGCGCAAAATTGCTTTGGGACCCCGACGATATGGTCCTCTTTATTGCCCAAGTGCCATTATCGCTGTCAAATAATGTTTCCTTGTGCCATCATTCCGTTATGGTGATTCGTTTCGTCCTTTTGCGCTAGTTCTGAATCATTGGAGCTTTTTCTTTTTTTTCCAATTATTGCCAAACAATGTGACAATATCAATCTCACATAGCCTTGAAAAATCAAATTTGTTTTTCTAAAAACAATAAATTAGTTTCTTCTAGCTGTCCGTCATGTGGCTACGTCGTCAGCCGATCTTTACAAGGCACATCAACAGCTGGAGAAGGCTGCTGAGAGTCACGTTGCCGCGCTAAAAGTAAGCACAATTTCTGATTGATGTTATCGATTTGTTTCGTTAAGATTCTTGCCGTGTCAGCGGAAACGGGCCAGCCCGGCGCGAAAAAGCACGGAATCGCATTGGAAAGGCTCACAGCGGACTACGAACAACTGCTGAAATTTCACAAGCAAACGGTTAGTAGTGGTTCCATATTGTCCAGCCCAATTCAACTTACTATGGCAAGCGAGTACCACCTGATAATGAGAGGTCGTATGCATTGGTACTTGCTAGTCACCAGTTCATTATCGTATTTTGGATATTGTTGATCTTCTCTTCAGATTCTCTAGCTTATTGTATTCGCAGAAAATTATCGACAACATTTTCATTTTAGTTGGTGAAGCTGAGCTTCCTTGCTTCGAAGACGACGACTTATGCCAATGGAGAGAAGGACAAGCTGAAGGAGATGCAGATGACGCATCAGAAGAAGGAGAAGGACTTGCTGAGAGCAGAGAAGAAGAAGGAGAAGGTGAGTGGAAGAAGAGAAAGCCTAGCTCAATTGTGCACGAACATATCTCGGATTGGAGGCTGAAACTTATCGGTTTCTCTACTGAACTGTGCACCAAGATAACGCTTTAAATAAGATTTCACTTTTTTCCGAGCCATATGAAATACCAGCCGGTCAATTTGAATCAGTGTCGAATGAATCCGAAATTCGGTAAAATAAAGATATCTTCAGACTGAGGATGAGCTCGGCCAATTCTACATGTCCGAGGCGAAATCCTTCAGCAACCAGCAGGAGATGCGCTACAAATTCTTCGTCGACAAGCACCTCGAGTGGTTCGACAGGTCAGATTTAAAATGCATTTCCTGAAACCATTGAGAACTGAACATTTTAGAACTTTCTAGAGAGGGTGAAATGTAAAGTCTTCAAAACCTTCAAAAATAAAAAAAACTTAGATTTTCGATTGATTATTTCTCAAATCACAAACATTTTCAGCATCAACCTTTTTTCAAAGATGTGTTTGTTTTTATGCTCACAAGGAGACGTCGCGGACTGTCCATGGAGTTTCATAACGAGACCTAGCGCATTCGAACGAGGAGAAAATTCTAAGAACTTCTGTTGTTTTCAAATTTGCTAAACGATCATGTGGAAGTCTGGGCTCATAGTGGGGTAAGACCAACACAGCATTCCATAACGATAGAAAACGGGAAGATCTTTTCGAAATCAAATTACAAAGTCGAAACTTGATGTGCATCTGAAACATATCGCAATTTTGAAAGCAATTTTGGGAACTTTGGGAACTCGAGCTTAAAGAAGGAGTGTCAGCAAAGTTAAATTTTTGACGCTGTCATAACCATGACCTAGACAATTATTCAACGATCATAGCGCGAGCTAAGAGGACAGGCAAAGGTCAATCGCATAGCTCAGTGGTAAAGCAGTCGCTGCGTAATCGGAAGGTTGCGGGTTCGAATCCAACCAGTTTTTGAAAAATCTTCTAAATATTTGAATTCCCGCACGTCTCTTCCCTTCAAGCCCTCCTTGGCATTCTGCCAACGAATGAAAACTCGGTTCAAAATAGAGATATGCATTTGAAAGTTTCAGAATCTCTTATGGTTGTACAGAGGTCGGTCATGGTTATGAAAGCGTCAAAATTTCAACTTTGCTGACAGTCCTTCTTTAATAACTTATGTTTCAGACTGACTATGAAGCGCAATTTTTTCAATTGTGATCGAATTTTAGAATTGCGATAGTTTCAGAACCGTTTCAAATATCGAAGCTTATTTTCCCCTGATTTTCCGTTCGAGAGAAAATCTGGCATCTTGCCAGGCCAAATTTAATTAAATTTCGCTTTCTCACTTTTCCCCGACGAAAGGAATATTGTGCCAAAACCAGGCTATTTCTGAGGCTATGTCCCTAAATTTCCATACAGCCCAGACTTCCACAAGGTCGTTTAGCAAATTTGAAAACAACAGAAGTTCTTAGAATTTTCTCCTCTTTCGAATGCGCTAGGTCTCGTTATGAAACTCCATGGACACTCCGCGACGATCCCTTGTCAGTATCTTAGAAACAGTGAATCGACAACTGAAGACTGTCCAGGAAAGCTTAGGAATGTGCGAATTTTGTATGACGAGGGAAGTTTTAAGATTAGGAGTTATGACTCACTCGGGGCGTGAAAGGAAAAGCATCGATTATCATGAATCATCGTGACTGTTTTGAGATTACCAGTGATAAGACGTCAATAGAAGACAACGTGCAAATTGTAATCTGTCAAATTTTAGTTTTGTCCCGATGCTGAAACAAGCAGAGACGTTCCTCATTCAAGAGGAGATCAGGGAGATCGCTGAAGAGATCAAAGAACACATCGAACATCAGATCGAGAACCACAACGAGAACCACCATGAGCATCACAACGATCATCACGAACTGGTATGTTGTGAATCAGATGAATCATTTCTGTTACCCAACATATAGCATAACTGATTGTGATCCTATCTTAGCCGATGAATGGGCGGGGGATACAACCACAATAGATTGTGCCAAAGCAGTTCGAACATGCTCAAGTGAAGTTCCAATATTCTTTATTCAGGCGAGGGAGGTGATAGCCGAGGCTATTATCAAGGAGGAAATCAAGGAGAAGATGCGACTCGATATCGAGGACAAGATCAACGAAGCAGTCGTCAGAGCCGTTGAGCACGTAAGAGTTTGATAACCATCATGCTATGCATAGGTTACAAGAGGGGCCTTGCGGATGAAAATCTCACAGATATGGTGTGAAAAAATGAGAATTCAGAATGATTTTATTGCATGAATAGTACGAAAATCTCTACATCCAGGAAGGATATAATTTGATCTTTCGCTGTTTTCAAGATTAAAAGTTCCTAAATTTTATCCCTCTCAGGAAGTCCACGAGCATCTCCACGAGAAGCTCCATCACGAAGCTCAGGAAGCGCTGAATGAGCACGGACACGAATTTACTGTGAGAGCTACATTAATAATAGCAATGCCATGTCGTGTATAGAAAATCTCTGTATCAATAAAACTAATAGTATGATATTTCGACAAATAGTTCATCCCGAGAAGAATCGTGGCGAAAATAATTGAGACTCACATTCAGTCGAACTGATTTTGCCATTCATTTTTACCCTTTTAATTTGTACTTTTGCAGGAACCCCCGCAGAAAGATAAGAACGACTACCTCGAGAATCTGCAGAAGCGAGGCGTCGCAGTGCCCGTCCTGCCCATCTCCGCCCTCGCAGATCAGAAACCGCTCAAGGTGAGCAGCTGATGATGGCACGAAAACTGGTTTACCTTCTCTTCACGTCCCACATACCGGTGTAGTTCCGAGAGAGTGTATATTGAATGAACAGTCGATGGTATCAGTGCTCCGAGGATAATGATTTGAGAATACTGTAGAAATTTGAGTAGCAAACACCAAAGTTGCAGCCAGTTGAACACGATTACGACCGTACGCCCACATCCCCGCCCGCCGAGGTTCACTCGCCCTACGTTGATGTCAGTTTCCTGCAAAATTTGCATAATCAGCTCAAAAATTGGTTGCCCGGGCACTTAGTAGTCAACCGATAAATTTGTGCAACCTTTGACGAGTACCGTACCATCTCCCTCTGAAGATAAATCGATTCGCATCGCAGGCTCAGAAGGCGCTCCGGCCTGCGATGGTGCCGATGCTGCACGATGACCCAGTGCCAGCACCTGCAGTCATCCACCACACCCAGCCAGTGCTCATCTCCGCCCCACTCGTCTCGCCCAAGCCAGTGCCGAAAGCAGAGACGCCCGGTAGGTAAATTTAACAAGAAATCGAAATTATGATACATGTTCATGAACTGTCAAAACATCCTAACACACTAAAATCAAAAATGATTTTGTTTACCGTGGAAAAATATGACCTTGCTCTTCGACGCCTTTTTCGACACAACTTACGCACTTTCAGTGATGGTTCCGGTGCAGTTCGGTGCGAGCGATTACGGTAAGACGCTCACCGTGCTACAGGATTACAATGCGAGCAGCGGCGAGCAGATTACTGTAGCCACGGGAGATAAGGTACGAGGATTGGGAGTTGACTCGAAATGCTAATCAAGCAATTGGTTGCGTACCCTCTCTCAGCAGCAGAAAAGTATATTAGGAAATACATTTTTTTGTTGTTAGTTTTCGAAGTCTACTGTAGAGGTAAATTAACTTGATTCAGCCATCACAAATCGATGGATTTCAGGTGGTTCTCATCAAGAGCGGAACTCGTGGTTGGATTTTCGTAAGGGATAGTGTCTCGCAGAGGTGATTTGACTTTCAACCTCATTTGTATTTAGTTTCTCCATTTTTAAATCAAAACCTCCCATACGGGGCAAAAAAATTGTTGATTTGTTCAGTTCGTCATTGATTGCCTTCTTACTAGTTACTGTTTGATGCATAGCTCATTACAGAACTGGCTGGATCCCCTCACCATTCGCATCTATCTAAACTCAAGTCATTCAACGTGCAATTCCCTAAAAAATGATATTATACATTCCATTCGCTAGATGTACCGCGGCTCCTGAATAAACAAAGATATTCGAATATCTTATTCATGAACGAAGGATGGCAATAATTCCTATGCATATTCTTTAATACATCTATTAATAGCGAATGGCACCAGTTGAATGCTCGTCTTTCATAATATCACTATATGAAAAGGGTACGGTAAAAGAGGATAGGAAAAATATGTGGGTATCAGTATCTTCAGACTGGCTGTCGGGACGTGTATCCCTTGTCCAAAATTTCCAGCCAGAAGAAGAATTGGGTAACGGAGATCTTTCCTCCCGACTGAGCAATCTTAAAACAATTCTGTCATCACTTGGAGTCAAGTTGTGAATTTATCAGAGGAAGTCTGAGAGAACCGAGATACCTCCGTACAACGAAAAAATAAAAATTTGTCCCTAGGGGTACTTTTTCATGTAGATCACGAAAATCGACCTTAGGAAGCCGTGTCGTTGACCTCTGATTCCCTGAAGCGCGCCTCAACGGTGATGTCGGTTTTTGTAAATCATGAACGGCTGGTACAAACCCCATACATGTATAGTTTCTCTGAAAGATCTCGACGAGATAAGATTTTTTCATGTTGTTTGAAATTAATGTTTGAAATTTCAAAATTGCCATTCTGAAAAATTTTTCAAAAGAATACATAGTGTTTTGATTTCCATTAGATTCAGCGTGCATTTCTACCCCTGGATTCAAATTTTCAGGGAAATTGAAAGAGATGTATTTTTTCAAAAGAATATTGCAATGTCGAGATTTTTTGGCGAAAAATTACGATTTTTTAAGCCTACAAATTTTCATTCACGTTTTCATGCGAAACCATGTGCAAATTCGTTGTCTACGGGTCGACATACGTTAGAAAAACGTTAACTCGGCTTATTCTGAGATTTTTCATTTTTGGCCTGAAAACCCGGTTTTTTTCGGTGTTGTTCAGGCCAAAAATGAAAAATCTCAGAATAAGCTGAGTTTAAGTTTTTCTAACGTATGTCGACCCGTAGAAAACGAATTTGCACATTGTTTCGCATGAAAACGAGAATGAAATTTTTTAGGCATAAAAAATCGTAATTTTGTCGCCAAAAAAATTTCGACATTGCAATATTCTTTTGAAAATTTCGCGGAATACATCCCTTTCAATTTCCTTGAAAATTTGGCCCCAGGAGTAAAAATGGACGCTGAATCTAATGGAAATGAAACTAAAATGTAATCTTTTGAAAAAATTTTCAGGGTGAAATTTTTAAAATTTCAAACGGTCATAACTTTTTCCACATATGAGCTAGCCCTTCCCTTCCAACAGGAAAAATGCTTATCTCGTCGAGATCTTTCAGAATAACTATGAATTCAAGTGTTCTGATAAGCCGTTCAAAAGTTTCAAAAACCGACCACCCGGTTCGGCGCACCACAGAGAATGAGGGGTCACATATACTGCTTCCTAAGGTCGATTTTCGTGATTTACATCAAAAAGTACCCCTAGGGTGAATTTTTTAGTTTTTCGTTGTGCGGACCCTGTAGGGAGTATCTCGATTCTCTCAGAATTCCTCTGTTATGTACTCATTTTTGATTCACTGACGTATTGCAGTTTTCATTACCCAAAAGCGTATCCGACCTTGTTCATCTGCACTACTATTTACATTTAGGAAGTGTTTGTTGCTCATCTTAGCGCTGCTACAAACCTTGTCCAGATGCTGCTGGGAGAGAACGTGATCGATGAACGACTCCAGGTTTGTCAACGGCTGAGCATCGGCGCAAAACGAGCAAGTAGGAGGCTGAAAAAATACTTCCACGGTTTTATTTCAAATTCTAGCAGGATCTTTGAAAAGGAAGAATATTCTATACGCGAGCTTAGTTAACATTTTTATCATTCTGTATCCGGTAAATAGATATTCGGACAATAATCATGCTAGAACGGTATCAAAGCAACTGACAGGATCGAAGGTGTTGATCGTGGCCTGCTTCGATTCCTCTCGAATGCCGTTCCGCACCTTGTCTCGAAGCATGTTGAACATTCCCGGGGCTGAAATTTCGCAAAATAGTTATTAAACTCATTTACATATTTTTCACTCTGAGTAAACTAATTGATGAACACATCAATCAATTGGTAAACTAGCAAATTTTACGTTCAATTTGTTCAAATTAAATATGATCTACGATAAATGATATGAAAAGGAACCGTCGTAGTCGTTGGGCATGGTGCTTGGCTGTAGCATGGGGAAGATGGGTGGTCGGGCAACGAGAATTCGCGAAGAACCAGCACTATAACAGCGAGGTTAACAAAGAAAAATTACTTCTAATATTCATCTCTTTTCAAGATCTAATTAGGAACACCAAAGATTCGGAGAAAATGCGGTCAAATTTAAAATGGCTTTTCTCTGGTCACCTTGCTGGTCTGACTTCTGGAGTGGGCTCCGGTACCGGTCCCGGGTCCTCCGGTGCGACCTCCTCCCCGCTTCCCAACTGTGGTTCGATCTTCCAATTCTTAATCGACGAAACTTGGTGGTGTGTGAATGCTAAATATAACATACCCGATCCTGACTTTCTGGTGATGTATCCCGATCAATCAAGAAGCCCTTAACATTTTGTAATAGATATTGAACACTTGAGCTCGAAAGTGAGGAAAGCACACCTGAGCCACCATTTTTCCTGCACTACTAGAAGCACCGGAGGGCGTACATTCCTGAAAATTCAATTGTTGGATAATACAGCAAAAATACACTGATTTTAATAATGCCTGTCTGCTTAAATGGACGCACATTTTGAGCTGTACACTGATTCATAAATCAAAGGATGAGCAATTATAATCAAATAGAGAAAATTTTGGGAGCGCAATAATGCTGAAATTTTTAGTAAAAGAAACTGCATAATATTATTCAGATAAACGTACCCTTGACCGAGAGGGAGGAGCATCTTGAACGGGTTTGGTAGCCGGATTCTGTAATAATAGACATGACATCTTTGGTTTTCAAACAAATATAGATCTTCTTGATTCTGAATGAAACAACGATAAAAAAATGCGATGCAAAAACAATACCTTTGAAGCTTTGCTCTCTTTCTCCAGGCGAGCAGTAATTTGGAACATGCGACCCTCGATCCTGAAAATAATATAGTTCACAATGTTATCGCATACAAAGTGATGAGCTACGATTACGGAAACATCGACTTTTTCATCGCTCTCACTCTATATTTCCCTATGCGTCCCTGAAATGATATATAAGCTACTCACGTTGTGTACTTCGTCTGACGAGAGGTTCTTTTGGCATTGATAGCCTGAAATTGCATTTATTTGCGGGTTCGAAAATCGATAGTCAACCTTCTCCATTTCCAACATTTGCGCAATCTTCTTCTCTTCCTGCTCAACTTGTAGCGTCAATTCTTCAGCAAGTCGCTCGAGAGATTCAACTTCGGCACGCTGCTTTGCGACGAACTGAACGAGTGCAATGGTTTAGCCGTCTGAGGTGTTCATTCGAATTAAACTTTCGCCGTCTAACTATGAAGTGCGTGCTCACACTACAGTTAATAGCATTTGAAATAAATGGAGCTTTACAAATAAAAATATTGGGAATTTCAAGAAGAGTGTACCTCCCTAGCGGCTTCGATGCTTCCGAACCCCGGGCGGCCTTCTCCATTTGTAGACTTGGGCAGAAACGGGAAAACAATGCCGTTCCTACGCCTCAGCACAACTGAAATCATGCGAACATTTGCAAAATGTATTATGTAAAGGCACAAAAAATCACGCAATTATCATATGTTGCTATTTCAGATATGGTTCGAATTCATCATCGGAAGCTCAAACTTAATGGAAATCCGTCAAAGACCCACTCATCGATTCCCAGGTTGCTCCTTTGTCGAAACTGAGTCGATCCGACGGAAGAATTCCACCGTTCTCATACCATATTTGAGCCTGCTCCTCCGTGATTTCACACCTGACACGATTTCGAAATTTCAAGAATAGTCAACTGAAGCAGTAATTCCTTCAGTGGCATAGGCTCATGGACTCTAGAAAGTGTTCCTGATGAACTTAAATTTGCAGTTCAATTTCGAACATGTCTTAGCGATTGTTAGATATCAATATGGTTATGATATGATAGAAAATGTACTGCACCCGTGCATAGCGGAGACTTAGTTGAAGTGACTAGGTCATAGAGGCCAATAGGATTGGCGATAAGTGAGCATTCCAAACACAAATCCGCCCAAATTACACTGGTCTAGCAGTGTTCCCTGTGTGCTCAGTCTCGACTACGAGGTGTACTTGTAATGCTAGGAAGTACTCACCGCTTATCTGCATCTCCCGCTCGCTTGTACCAGATCATTGCACCGAGATGAAATGGTGAAGTCTAAACAAAAATGCTTCAGCTGTTTTCAAACAACCGGCTCTGTCCGATCTGAGAGCTCCCGCCGATTTTTTCTATAGAAAATGAGGTCAGCGAAAATAACAGAAAGGTCTAGAAATTGTGTGCGGATCCCCTCGTTGCTGGGCCCTCTATTGTCATGATATAAAAGTGTTACCTGAGCCGTTGACGATGTTGCTGCAGCCGTAGCCGCAGGGTTTACGCCAGCCATCGAACTACCAGGCTGCGCCAACTCAATCTGAAGTCCGACTTATCATATAATGTGGTCTCGACAAAATATGCTAACAAAAAGTTTTAAATACAATGCATTCTTAAGACAACAACACATGAGTGATAAATATAGACAACACAATGAGACCGGCTTTGGACGCGAGCCGTAAAATAGCACGCTTACCGTATGCTGAAAATCGTGGTGAGAGAAAGCGATGTTTGTTTCTAGAGCTACTCGGTATTTACACGAAATGGACAGGCGTCTTCAATCACTCGTATACGAAGCGTTCTTTAATAATTCAAGCCGACCCTGAAATGGACAAGTTCAACGAATGCGCATTCAGAGGTTTGCTTATCGTTCCCTAATTATTACTTTAAATTGGTTTAAACTTTAAGACGCCCTCTCCCTCTGTTAGAGAACTTTCGAACGCGCAAATTATGACTGACGGAGCTTCACGCTTGCTACCATAGGCGGCTAATGTGAGTATACTTGATACAGTTTTTAAAGATTCAATTAAACATGCCCTCGCGTTAGAGTCGAACATGAAATATTTTTTTAAAAAACAAGGATAGAAGTTAAGTGTGTGCTCAGCTCGAACAATCGTAGTATGAGGCACGGTTGTGCGTTGCGGCATTCCATATATGGATACATTTGTTTATTTCCGCTTTGCGCTCGAGTTGAATGTACACATTTTCGTTTGTATTGGCCGGCCCTTCCCTTGAGACATCAAACAGCTGGGGACACCGATATCAAAAGTGGTCTATTTTCACTCGAACATCTTGCAAGATACGTTTTAACGCATGTAAGAAGGCTGCAGATTCAGAAGTAAGACCGTTGAAAAATATAGCACTAAATGTTTTCCAGATCAATAAGAAAGTAACAACCTCGATTGTGGACATCGCTATTTTCCAGGAAGAACATCTCATGGAGTCATCAGAAAATGAATCATCATCAGCTGTAACTCTCGCAACTCTTCCTACAGATGTCATTCGAAGGATTATCGAACTCGCTCCAGGAGAAAGCATGCTCAACGCACGACTGGTGAGTTTTCCGATTTTCATAGTTAAACTACAAGGGAACGGCAATCACAGATGGCGGCTCAGGCCTAATTTGCGTGTTTCCGTCAAAGAATAGTCACCAGAGATTCCTAGAACCGAAAAAATGATCCCATATTTTAGAAAGGCCCCATATTTTCTTCTTGAGTACCTAACGCCATGGTTATTTTCTGGTTCTAGGTCGGATGATGATCACCTGATAAACAAAAATATTGTGACAGCAAAAATATGAATTCTACAATCGAGAATGATACTATTTTAGTTATCATCCGGAAAGATATTATCCGAACTAGTGCCTACTATCTCAGATATGCAAGCGGTGGTGCGTAATCGTAGACGCGTATCGCATGGACCTTCCTTCGATAGAGAGTGCCTTTTTCGCCCTGCAAGAAGACGCGTTCATCTTCTCTTTCACAATTAATTCCGCCGACTTCGCTCACTTCAACGCATTCTTGCCATTAACATGCACCAAAAGAGAACAGGTTTGCACATAGTAATCTAGTAATTTCTTTACAAGCAATGGTTCTTTAAATATAATAACTTTTTCAAAGTACGTATCTTTTATACTTTCATTGATCAGGGTACGGTTACGACGCTGCAGTTTCGTATACGCCTAGAAGGAGCATTGGCGATTACTCTACGACACGTATTTCAACGCACAAGTCTCATCAAGCATCTCAAAATCGAGGCCAGTAATAATTTCGAATACCTATTGCGTTTATCCTAGATATCTTCATAAAGTGCAGTATGTATGAGAATATATTGAAATGATTAGGGGGATCGGGGTGTCGATCCTCTAATTAGTGTAGTAGATCCCTGATTCGATCAAACTACAATCCGTTTTTTCAGGCATTCGATCACAAAGCGCTCGAAATCGTGCGAAGATCTCTAATGAAAGTGCACATCGACGAGCTCCAAGTGTGCAAAACAGAGTACTTTCTGAAGCTTACGTGAGAAAACATTTTTTTCTTGTTCGAAATTGGGGCAACCATCCATGTTTACGCAATTTCGACCGGTAGGGTGAGAATGAACGTGAAGACACAGTGGCATTGTTTCTCGAGTTTTCATAAAATTGAACGGCAAAGGTTTGACTTCTCAGGAACTCGCTAACGAGAATGAGCAAAATCAACTGCATCGACAGCATTCACGTTTGCGACTATGATCTGGACGAGATCGACTCGAGTAAGACACTGAAACATATATTTTAACTGAGCTCGAATTTGCAACGATTATAGATAATTAATAGGGAGTTATGTAATACTCGGGTATACAAGGTAGACTCTGCTCCAAGAACCAGCATCAGTAGACGCCAATAAAATGGTGGGGGTAAGGAGTGGATTAAAAAATTAAAATTATTTTTAAAAGTCGGAAGTAACCACAGACCTCGCAGGAGACTTTATACGCGAGATCTCGAGGAGCGTCTCAATGATAGTCATTGAATTCTCGAGGAGTGAAAGGCTCAGTCGAGATTCGAAGCGATTTTGGAAGAAGATTGCTCGAGAGCTGGTGAAAGAAAAGGGTCTGCGGTGGGTATTTGTCATGAATGGTCATGAAATTGTATGCGACCGGAGAGATCGCTTTTTGAAATTTATGCAACTGTTCACAGATTAGTTGTTAGTGCTGAAAATAAAGCATTGATCGTATAATGGAACGAATAAGATCATCAATATGAGGAATTCGAGTCCATGGCATTAAATGAATTGATTATAACGATACATCACACACACAAATTTCGCGTGGCGTAAGCGTATTACGAATGAACCCACAGAAGCACCATTTTAAATTCTTTTCTCGTCACTTACATTCTTCCGCCTGAGAGCAGTTGTTGTAGAAAGAACACGTCGTTGCACTCTCAGTAACTGATTGCAATGACCAGGGAACAGTGCAAGAACTGAATGCAACTGTGCTTCTGTTAGATGGAGCGAACTTGCTCGGGCACACTTGCACGGATGCTTCCCAGCAACAATCTGATAAGGGTTACAATAAATCAAGATGACGACGGGGTGATAGCGAGACGCAGCCAGCTGTCAGCGGTTCGCTTATCTCTCATTCTCACATCTTTGCACCAATGACTAAGAATCAAGACACGCATTTCTGTGCTCTTAATCCGATCACGAATTATTACTTCACTGCCGAGAATTTGATCAATGCCGATCTCAGTCTTTTGACTCTCTGAGTAGATTTCGAAAATAAAGTTTATCGTATTCAAAATCGTGATTCCATTACCTCCGTTCGTTCTTCCCGAGTCGATGGTTTGCACTTTCATTCCCTATTCCATTAGCAATTTGCTCTAGGTCTCTCCACCGAATAATTTTCCGAATGCATCCACACCAAACCCTCTCTGGTGTGCAGAGAAGCGAGAGATCCTGTGAGATGCATAGAGCGAATTATTGATCGCACTCTTTGTCCGCGCCGCGTAAATGAGTCCTCCGGGAAGCGCAAGTGCTCTCTTTCTAATGAGGTGTCCCTCGAAATGGAGGGATGAGAAACGTCACGGGTCGAAATGGAGCTCGTCGCGTTGCTTCTTCTCTCCATTCTGTTTGCTGTATTACCAAGAATTCGTGGCAGCAACAATACTTTCGGTCAGTTCTTTTGTATGAAATGATTTTTTTTTCATATTTTTGAGATATTAAGCTGTGAATGTGTTGTTTACAGCAAATTCCGGTAATTCTGTGCGTGAGCTTTCTGCTAACAAATGCGTTCCCTCTCTCAGGAGCTTGCGCATACACAGTCGATTTCCAGCAAATGCCGGCGAACACTTTCACTTCTACAACGGCGCTCTTCACAAGCAACTCTTCAGCGAGTACAGGAAGGAAGTGTCGCCGTACAGCGAACGACGTTGGTGATCCATCTTTTCCATAGTGAAGGTAGTAGAGAATTTGAAAGATACGTCGAGAAGAATACCACACAACTATTACAATCGGGAATATTTTTTATACATTGGTCAGGGTTCACAGACAAGCCACTCGACGTTTCACTGAGCTACGCACGACTTGTACGCCTCGTATGTCGATTTTCAGTATCATCGGTACAGAAACCAAAAAATTCTGAAAAAAAATTCACTTTTAAAGCTATGATGTAAACTGTACAATTTGCAAATGTCCTTCGTTATTCAGGATCAGGTGGAGGAAGTTCTGCATCTCATTGTCTTCTTTCGCGTTGTAAGTTTTATATTATTCAAAAAATTCTCGTATGTAAATATTTGCTAAAAATGCATTAAACTGTACTGTCTGCACCAAAAATTTACATTGATATTACAATTATTTCAAGATATGGCATGATGGACGGCTACAGTGGTCGCCAGCTGAGAATGGAAATATTAACCACGTTTACTTGCCGATGGACGCCGTCTGGATGCCACAAATCATCGTGATGAATGAGTACGATATTTTGAAAGATTTAAATCTGCCAACAGACGTGTTCAGTCTGTTCGGAAAAGATTTCTTCGCGCAAGCAAAGAAACCGAATGTGCTTATCAATCACACGGGGTTCGTGCACTTCTACAGTCATCGAATAGCAGACATCATCTGTCCATTGAATGTGAGTACTCTACAGGGTGCGCCAAAATTACGTGGACTGATGTTTACATATGATTCCAGCCTTTGGAATGGAACTTGACCGACCCGGTTCAAGTGATAGCTTATCAACCATATATGCAATAGTAACCTACCAACTAATTTTGATGGGGCCCCTTTCGCTTTGACACAGGCCTTGAGTGTCTTCCCATTTCCAACTGTCAATTCCCGCACGAAATTTTCGTCGATTTCGTATCCTGCTTTGAGAAGGGCAGCATTGAGGTAGATTAGTGTGGATTTATTTGTAGAGGACATCTTGGCCTACAACACCCCCAAACACTGACGTCGAGGTGTTGAGTTCGGGAGAGTTCGGGGGCAAATCAATCAGAGTGATTGAGTTGGCTTCATGGGTGTCCGGCAACGATTTTGTCTTGTGAATGGAGCAGAATCTTGCTGAAAGGCCCGGCGTTCCTGACCGAAGTGGGAATGTGCTCAGTATGTACGCCCGTCTTCGAGGATGTGCTTTATGTAATACTGCGTATTGATCTTGAAGCCCGGAGTGACAAAACGAGAGGGAACTTGCATGTTGAGCAAATGCATCCTAATCTGTGATGTAGAGGGGATGGCTGGTATAACCAGTGACTCCACAGCTATTTTAGGATTCTTCAGGATGAGAGGAATAGATTAATCTGTTTTGTATATTCATGTTGCCTTCGACGTTAAAGATATTTGCATCGCTGAATAAAGTACGAAAGTGCGCGGACATAGCACAATGCAACGACAGTTTAATGTACCCTTCTCAGCGGAGCTTGAGCTGAAGCTCATATAGCCCGTGCTACCTATTGTACTTGTGAAGGCCAATAACCAGTTGGGACTTGAGAAGACTACAAACATATGTGTTCGAGATATCGAAGATCTTGATCGTCTGCGTGCGGTTTCGAACGACCCTGTTTCGGATGTGCTCTCGGTTCCTGGTGCTACCAAGCTAGTGGTACATAATGCTGGTTGCGGATGCAGTCGACTAGTGAACGCCGAGTAGAAGAGCGATGTCATACAGTCCTACAGGTATAGAATGAGAGTTGGAGACGACTAGACAACGCCATTACTAGAAAACCTGACTAACTGACATGCGATATTTTATAGTGAGAGACCAATGGTCACTCGTCATGATAATTCTATAGGGGTCAAACATTTCGATTGGGAGGCGGGGCTACAGAATGATGGAAACAGTCCACGTAATTTTGGCGCACCCTGTACAGGGCACTATGTCGGATGATCACCGTCGGATGGTAGCCTACTGAATGATAACCAAAAAATGAACCATTCTGTAGAACGTTCACAGTATTTTCCCAAAGTGTCAAAAAATGATTCTGGGAAAGGGTCATTTTTATCATACAGTAGGTTGCCATCCGACGGTGATCATCCGACCTAGTGCCCTCTACAGCAATGAAATGAGTTGGGCTATAAATATGAACGGGTGTCATGTCTCATTGTCTACTTTCTTTTTTGAAAGTGCGACCTAGACTGTGGGTTACCTCATTCGATTATTCAGAATAATCTGTTTCCGTTCGATGGACAAGTCTGCCCACTGACACTCGTCCGACGGCGTGGCTACGGAATCAACGAACCACGCATCGTATCTGGCAAATCGGACAGCCTGGATGTGCACAATCTGGAGGCTATGGTAAGCGAAGAGCATTTAGTTTTATAGTAGAACAGAGCTGAGGTCTCACTATCTTCATTTTCTGAGCTCTCTCACCAGCCGATTAATCGGGAGAGTTTGAGAAATGAAGAGTATGCCCCGAAGCTTTTGTCGACTATGAATGGGTCATTAGTCTAAGATTTTAGTATCTCTATAATATAAGCGCAGCCAATATATTCGAAAGCATATTGAAGGGTAACGGCGAGTGGGAAGTGCAGAGCATTCGTCCGTTTCAACTTTCCGGCAACGACACCCACGGCCCGATCGATTTTGTGAGCTTATTTATTTCCTAAGATTATAAGACAGTCGCCGCCTCTCTTGATCCTTCGGGTAGGAACAGGGTGTATAGAATGAAGAGGCAATGTCATCGTTCCAGGTGGTTTACGACTTTTCAATCAAACGAAAGCCCGAATTCTACATCATGATGGTCATTCTGCCCGCCTTCATCATGACGACGCTGACCATATTTGGCATTTTCGGCCGCTACACATCCATAGAGCATGAGTTCATCACGGAGGTACGCACTGCTGCTAGATTTGTTCGAGAAGAATATGATAATATTGAGAAATGTCAAAGATAATTCTGTTGGTCATTGACAAATGTCATGTTCAGCTGAGTCTTGGGATAACTTCCCTGACTACGATCGCCCTCATGCTGGATATCGTGGCCGAGCACATGCCTAAGACCGACGTCTTCCCGCTCATTGGTACGTTCACTTTCAATAGGTAATCAATGTTACATCACGTCTTCGAGACTGGACATGGAGAACACTGTTGATCCAGTGCCATCGCTCGTTGAATACATCTTTGAACTATCGTTTAAAGCTCGAAACAGATCACGTTTTGGTAGACTGTCGATTGAATAATTGCTGAAAATTGCAGCCAAGTTCCTCATCGTGCACATCACATTGATGGCCGTAGCCATAGTCACTGTGATCCTCCATCCACGGTTCCTCTACCCCAAGTACCGCAAGATTCGCTTCGCTTTGCTGTGAGTTCAGCAACTTACCGTAATCATCCATTTTTCTTCATTCCTTCATTCATTGATCTTCCATTCATCCCCTCTGTACATACCCTGTTATATGATTGATTAACCGTAATCCTAACAGCTTGCAAATGTTCTCTACTTATGCAAACACATTCAGGAAAAGCATGGAATCAGAGGTGATGCCAGCTTCTCCTCATCGGGATCGTATTCTCCGGATCCTTCGCCACTCGCTCAAAAAGTATCGCCCGGCAAACGTTGTGTTCATGATTATCTTTCAAACTATGAATCTTGGAAGTTGTGCGTATGTTCTCAGTCATTGGAAATAAGAATTATGTTTTTATCATGTATGTATTATAATTATGCACCGTCTCATGGAGCCACAACGCGCACAGTGCTAATAAACGGTTACGGTATGCTGTCATTTCACTGGTACTTGCATTTCATAATTTCGGTAAGTTTTGGAATATATTCTTGACAACTCACGTTTTGGAGCTGAGAAGACAAAGGACAATATATCTAATTCCGTTGTCCTCTCGGTTCCCAAACGTGGGTTGCAAAAAAAAAGTTAAACTCATCCCTCAACCATATTTTTCTGTACCCCACGGGATGGGCAGAAACGGATTATTTTCTCATGCAGGAGAATGAGCGCCCGAGAGTGAATAGCCTATTCTCCTCGGGCCATCGCAAATGCAGATTGCTTAGACGATCGTTCTTCAGATACGCGCGTTTCCCCCTCTCCAAAGAGGAGGAAAAAGGCCGATGAGGAGGAAGGGAACGGGGCATGGACTCGAGGCAGAACGGCATGCAAGGCGGAGTAAGCGACTACTCGGATAAACATCCCCCCGCCTAGCATCGTCTCCTCCTCCTCATCTTTCTCCGCTTTCCACTACTCTTGTTCGCGCTCCGTCTTTCTCAGACCCATAACCGACGTATTGAAGAAACAGAAAAACCCCTTTGCATATCTCTCTCGCCAATAGCAGCAACTAATTCACTGAAGAGTCAAATTTCTCGATATTCATCTCATTGCTGAGCTCAAAGCTTGAATATTTTCTTGTTCGCGCTCCGTCTTTCTCAGACTCGCCCATTTTCTGCGGTTGAATGGCTAATTCCCGTGCATCTTCTTCAAGTGAAAAGTGAGGGAGAGAGAGAGAAAGAGGGAAGCGCTGGAGGCTGAAGTGTGAACGTCTTCCTCACACGACATTGCACCTCGAGAGAATCGAGTTATGCTGGCCTTCCTCACAGTTGTTCTACCCATATTCCTCCCGTATTTATGATAACGAGCCATAACGACATTAACGACTTATTTACGACAAGTTTTTAGTGGTTGATGGTTTGACCAGCTAACGCAAAAATGCATCTCGCCCTGACTCTACTCCATCCTCTTTTCTTCTCTCCACCACGTGACCTACTCATATGCTGTAGGCGCGCAACTTCACGCCTTGCCTCGGAAATATCAGAGTAATATTCCATAAAAATATAATGGGCTTTAGAAGCCTACGTCTCGATATATTCACAGCAATGCCGTGGGGGAGGAGAGAGAATCGCTGGGAAGTGACCATGGTGAGGGGGGGGGGCTCGGTCCGTCCTCTTGACTACCTGCCATCGCATTTCCTCTCATTCTCCCTCTTGAAGAAACATACAAACCCCTTTTTTCATATCCTTCTCGCCTATAGCATAAACTAATTTACTGAAGAGTCAACTCATCTCATTATTGGACACAAAACACATATAGGATATTGTGTATTCATCAACACTCCCCGCGCGCATCTATCATATTTCTCGGATGCCATGCGTATTATTCTCCCGCTGCTTCTTCCGTTTCCTTGGGTGACTCACCTCGTCTCGAACTTCATCGATCTCTCGCACGATTCTCGTCGAAATTTCCCAGAAAAGCAGCAGTCTCGGCGCTAAGAAGTCCCCCCTTTTCTCTTCCCCCCCCCCTCCCATGCTCGTTTGTTAGTAGAAGAAATTTCAGCGCGGCACAAGACCCACAATCGAATCATGAGCCGTCCTTCCGACATAGAACTTTCCAAAAACTACATCCCCTCATAGTTCGATGCGGGTTCCATTTCAGTACGGTCATCGGTCGCAAGAGTCAGCGCCAAATTTGCATATTCATGAGCCTGATTCCGGTCGCTCGCGTTCCTCCTCGTGCTATCCGATTACTTCCCACATTCCTCCCCTCTCATTTCCCTTTTCTGGCCTGCAAAAGGCTCTAGAACGTAGCAGCAGGCCAAAAGTCCTACCGTAGTAGACGAATTTCAGCTGCTTTGAGTGATTTTTGGCCAAAATCCAGCCATTTTCAGCAGGCAAACACCTCCAATCGAGTGAATATTGCGCGCGTTCCCAATCGTGAATTCTGCCAATTTCTCTCCCCCGATGTGAGAGGGATTCATGGAAAAAGCGAAAAATTCGATAGAAGCTGTTCGCGTTGCCTTTTCATATTTTGTGAACTATTCGTTCTGTATCTGATAATATTTTATATCGTTCCCTCAATTCTTTTTTTTCAGAGTTAGGCAAGGTTCGAACGTCAACTTTTGAGTGTCAACGTCGCGTGAGGTCCATACTTCTAAATATTTTTTGCATCCCTCTAATGTTATCCTGACTCGTCAATTTCAGAATTTTATTCTCATGGAAGCGGGTGGTTGTTCGGGTGATGCGATCGAACGGGCAGATCTACCGGAGGAAAATGCGGAGAACGAAGAAACGAGAGCCAAGCCGAGAAGGAGGAGGAGGTGGGCACGCTTTTCATGGGAGATAGATTCGTGGAAATTTTGAATTTATGGTGTTATTCAATTACAGGGCGGACATTTTTGTCACCTTAGTTTTCTGATCTACGTATCGCAGAAAATTAAGGCTACAATATGCCATTTTTTCGACTAATAGTCATATTAGTCGAAAAAAAGGAGTCAAAAAAAGGAGTCACCTCTGCGCTGCTCTCACTTTGTATTACACGTCATATATGTGGTACACATCATGAATCTAGAGATCAAAAACCGCAAAGAAATGCAACGCATCTTCTTGCTTTCTGCTAATCAGTGCTAGCATTACACAGAGAACACGTGGCTTGGAGAGTGAGGAAGATGAATAGTTTGTACACACTCAGACGAAGAGGTCAATTCCCGAATCTCATCGCTCCCATTGCCATTTCTCTCTTCGCCACTGCTCAAGTCCCTTCTCATTAAGGGAAGGGAGAATATCCATTAGGCTGACGGGCATCGACAGAATGAGAGACGCGCGTGACGACGCATTGTCAGTCCAATACGTTCTCAAAATCGTCCTCCACCCTCTTCTTTTCTTCTCATGCTCACACTCTTCGTGTTAGAGCAACCGCTAATTTTCCCGTCTCTTCTCCGTCTTAATTCAGTCCTTGACGTCAATGCGCCGCGTGATTTCGTGCTCTAAAAATGGAATACCTGAAGCATGAAAACGGCACATGCGAATTTTCTATTAATCATTTTTTTTAGGTTTTTCACCAGGGAGAACGTCCTTTGCAAAAACTGGTCCTCTGAAACCCGAGTGCGCGTTCAAGCATGTCGTAACCCAATCTCGGGTTCTGCTTTGCGTCATGGACTTTGCTTGTCAACTCGATGTCTTGCAGTCATGCGCTCATTCTTCTCTCTTCCTTTTTCTGCCTCCTTTCCCTTCATAGTGCAAGTAATAATAACTCCCACGCCGTTTCTTCGCTCTCCTAGGAGTGAGTGTGTGTGTGTGAGAGAGAGAGAGAGAGAGAGAGAGAGAGAGAGAGAGAGAGAGAGAGAGAGAGAGAGAGAGAGAGAGAGAGAGAGAGGACGCGGGTCACAAAGTGCCTTTATTCCTCGGGCTTCGACGAATCTCAAACTTAGTGTACTTCCTTCAGCTTTATTTTTCAGTGGAATCTTCCGTTTCGAATTATCGCCTATTTTTTGTTTTTTTTTGGCGTGAGTAACGTTTAAATTAAGGGTTCCCGCCTTCTTCCGCGTCGACAAGCTGCCAGACTACTTCAGAGACACGATGAGATGGATCATGGGGTGAGTTCTCCTCTATTCATGATATCGCATCTCTTTATTAGACAGCGGATGTTGAGAGGTTGTGGATGAGACATACAACTTTGAAAATCGTGATGACTATGATCCTCTTTGTGAGCATCATCATAACGACGGTTTATCCACACCATCTCTAAATTTCAAAACTGTTTAAAACAGTTTGCTCAGAAGCCATTGAATACTAGCAGAAAAATCATAATTATTCTCCTCTCCTCGTGGTGTACCTCTATAAAACTATGTTTTCCACGCAGCGTCTCTTTAGTTAGACCGCTTGTCTTTGAATCAGATTCCATGAAATGTTTAAAAAAACGGGTAAATATTATGATTTTTTAGAAATGCAGTTAAAAATAGCTCAATGCAAACGAAATAATTTGCGAAAATACGACGCCTAATGGAGCAATTGCAAATGTTTTCCACCAATCTTTGCAAGCATCTATTTCTGTCTCTATTTTTCCAGAGTGGTCGTTAAATTGGTAATTAGCAGTCCTCGGTCGCGGTAACCATTCCTTGAAGCGTGTGGCACAAGCAATGTATAGTCCTATCGAGCAGCCGGCCTCGCCGGACTACTCTACTTGACGTTGTATTTTTTGATTTTTCGCTCACGTTGTGTGAGAGGACTTGCACCTTAACATACCTTTTACTTTTTTCATGAACAATCCTAATTGGACTTCTAGTAGTGAATTCGAATCAGCTGTTCCTCGTTTGTTTTCGTTGTTCTGTTAGGATTGCCCAGAAATCTTTCGTTTGCGTTTAGCCCAATCTATCTTGGGAGACACGGCGAGATGTTTTGCATGTCTGCTCCAACCAATCTCTCAGAGAAGGCATCGACGACTAAATGGATAGTCGAGACTGGTTTCCGGGCGCGGAAAAAGATGATATACAAAGATCTAACGTCCATCATGAGCCAATCGCTCGTCATCAGCATAACGCATAGCTGACTACTACCCTGACAAACTATATTTCCGGAATTGCTCATAATGTTCACCGAAGATCGAGTGATAATTATCAAGGGGAGCGCTTATCAACGCCAAAGGCGAATTCAAACGTCGAAAAGTCATCATTTCTTCCTGATATTGCTATGATACCAATATCACAGCGCGCAATTCGACTTTGTCTCTCTCTCACCCTTCTTAACCACGTTGCTCAACCCCCTTTTACGAGCTGAGCGATTCAGCTTTTGTTCGCATTGCATTCAACGGCAGAATTTCAACACTCCCTCACTCACTTATCTGATATCTTTCCATTCCCCATCCGAGTCGAGTAAGGATGTGCGGGTTGGTTTAAACCGGTTGGCCAGTAGCTCAGAGCTACTGCATATCCCCTCTCTCTTCAGCTCTCACCACTCCATTCGATTTTAACCCTCTTCATGCGCTGTTTTCAGACGCTAGCCTCGCCTAGATCCGAAAGCGATTAATCTCGATCCTTACCACTTTGATCTACAAAAAAACGCGCGCGGGCCCTCCGGCCTTGTCTCAGTAATTACATCCCCGGCCGAATTGATTGATCGACTCTTCGCATTGCAATGCAACTCTCCCTTCCTCCCCTGCCGCTCCTCACCCCACTCTTCTCCGAAGGTCATTCGCACACAATCCAGATGTTTCCTGACCATTTCACACCTTTGTACCAGCCGCCCAGGGTTGGAAACAATCGTCCCTTCCTATATAGTCTCTTTATTGGGGTCCATTCCCTTTTCCTCAGCGAGGGCGGAAATTCAATGGGCTCGGAAAAAGCAGCTTTTTGCGGGCGTTTCCAACCCAACCCGTTCGCGGCGAGTGCGAATGGGCAGAGAGGGGAATAGGGAACACCTGTCCGAGTGGAGAGCAAGAACGAGATCCCTTTCCGTCCCTTTGGGGCCTTTGCTTCCAAGCATCGCATCGCTTGCCAATTCTCCCTACTTTATCGAGAGAAATAGTCGAATTCGGAAGGATTAACGTCTTTTTTTAATCGCTTGCAGCTGTTCTTCTACCCAAATGTTTCTTTCTATATTTCATTAACTCAAGTACTGAGATTATGATGAAAGGAGGTGCACAGAGTCGCCCTTTTTCCGTTTTTATGTACGCTGTTTCTCTCTAAAAATGGAGCGATGCGTAAGCAAACAAGTTGCCCCCCATCTTCAATCGCTTATCATCGACTTTTGCTAACATTCACCGTGCGCTTTCATTTCGTATAGAGAAAAAGAGCCGAATTTCGCATTCAAATCTGATGACTGCGAACATAATATTGATCATGCGCTGTTGTTATCTCTAATCAACATGGCCGTCCCCATCCATGTTTTCCCTCCTCCTCTCCGCTCCTTTCCCTCCTATGAATATGCCCCATTACCTTCCTCCTCAATCTTATCGCCGACTTCCATCTTTGGAATGTGGGTGGAAGCACAGGCAAATTAGCTTTTCTCTCTCTCCCCCCACTCTCCTCTTTTGTCCCGCTTAGAACCTCTGAGTCATTTCGGAATACTTCGCAATCGAGAGCTCTCCTATTACTCTCACTATCTCTGCTCAATATAATCCTAGCGCGCTCCCCGGTGCGTTGTTCGAGAAACGATATAACCGTCTCTTCATTCCACGCACTCTCTCGCATTTGAACCGGCAGAGAGTTTCGAACGAAGAGATTGTGGTATCATTTCTCAAACTCAAACCTATTGTTGTCCCTCTCGGCCCCATATTCGTACTCAAGTAGCATAGCGCGTGCCAGTGTCTGGAGTGTTTTCGAAGGTCAAACGTGTAGTTTGCATTGCCGAGCGTGTCAAGAAACTGCGCGTTTGATCGCGTTGTTCTGCTCTCCTCTCGCCTCTATCTCCACTTTACCCGCATCTGAACTCACTACAGGCACTGTGTGCCCACTACAACTTTCACGCTTGCTCTCGTTCTAACATCATCTCTTTTCTCCCTCTGCCATACTCCTTGTCTGTTTTCTCGTTTCAGGGTACCATATTGCATTGTTTCGTGTTCGCATCTTTTACCCCTCTCTCCACGGGTATATTTTTCAGTGATGTCGGGCTTCAACACAGTACAGCCGCAGCCTATCGTTACGAGGCAAAAAATAGAACGGCGGAATTCCGAGGAGTTTGAGGGCTGTTGTCTGGCCAAAGTTGTCATCTCCAATCTGCTTACGCTCACAAGGTCAGTTTTCCGCCGCGAAAATTTGCATTTGAATCGATTGAATACTCCACTGCAACATGCTCTTTCTAACGTATGGCGCCCGGCATTTCGTAGGTGTAATTCCAGAAGTTTTCACTGCGAAAGTCAGTAACTAGCTGGACATAATGAACAATTGTGATCTCCTTTTCTCTGCACTCTCTCATCTCTCGCTCTTCCCATCTAGGAGTCCGTTGGGTGCGAATCCCACCATAAATGGACGATTGATCGATTACGTGATTAGTCATTCGTCTCTCCCCTCTCTGCTCCTTTCCCCGATCTACTGTGCAACAAGTGGGCGAAGAGGCAATGGTCTGAATTTCTTCAGTTTGCACGCTCTCTCGTCTCTCTGACCGGCGAGAGAGCGTGCAAACTGAAGAGAGTCAGACCATTGCTCGGGCGAAGAGAGCAGCAGATAATCCGAGTGATGTGGGACGGGGGATTTGGAAGTCGGCTATGAACGATCGCGACTTTGACTTTTGATGATTTCGTATAACTTTTGCTGAGTAGCTAGTGCAATTCTGTTTAGTTTCGTAACTTGCACTGAAGGTCAAAAGACAAAAAATGAATCAGATTGATGTGTACAGAATCAAGAGCGTAATTTCTTACGAAGCCATCTAATTTGTACCGACTTTCATTATTTTCCATCGTAAACGTACAGCTTCCCTTCTCGAAGTCTCTCAATGAATTGCAATTGATAAGTGCCATTAGTGCGGACACGCCACGCCTGTTTGGATAGAGTCGGCCTTCGTCTCCCGTGTGTGTGCCACTTTGATCTCTCACTCTCATCTATTTCTCGCATTTCAAGGTCCTCTCGCTTCCTCCACTTACTCTACTTCCCCCCGATCGCACATTCAAATCTGAGGATGTGGGGCGAAATCTAGCCACAGAATGTTCGCTAAAACATCGGCATTTTGGCACTCAGAGGAGTACAATCAGCTTTCTTATGAGAATCCATTCATTTCGTGCTAACAATGGCTGCACGAAGATTTCCAGCAATCAGCTTTCTTCGTTTTTTTATCTGATCAATCCTTGGTAAAGTGATAATTACGGCGAGAAATAGGATACTGGATGCATGATGGCTCATTGAGCGAGCATCGAAAGACTAATGTAGCCGCTCGCAAAAAGGTCCATCGCAGGTGCACAATCCAGCTCTTACCTTCGAATTAACGACGAGTCTATCCTTTCAACGCGCTCTCTTGCGCGCGATCGTCTGACTCTCTTCAATGTGCACGCTCTCTCATCTCTCTCTGACCGGTGAGAGAGCGTGCAAACTGAAGAGAGTCAGACGATTGCTCCGCGATCGTAATAATTATGGAGTATCTTTCTGCAGTAATCGCATTGCATCTGCTCTGTTTTTCCCCCTTCCCCAGATCAATTCGTCCTCATTTCCGCCTCCAATCCAGATGGCCATCCGTCTCCCTCTTTGTTTCTGTTGATTGTGTGCGCGCCGCATTCTCAGGTGACTTTTTGGGAGAGTTTGCTTATTTACCGGCCATCTCAGTCGATATCGCCCGCACTCGTCACTAACTGGTCTCACTCACCTAGATCCCCTCGAATCTGTCAGCAACACCATGCCTCCTAAGCCAATCTCGCCTTAGACTCGTCAGCTAGCGCCTAGGGAAAGGGTACGCTGATTGCTCAGCTTTGCATAAATCATGCAAATATCATGGCCATCTTCCGTTTGCTCTTATCCAATTAACAGTATGGGTCAGGTCCCGCGGGAGAGAGAGAGATTGGTGGGGAGAGTGTGTGTGATAGAGAAAGAGAGAGAGAGAGAGAGAGAGAGAGAGAGAGAGAGAACGGGAATTTCTCGCTGATCGCTAATTCATCGTGTTCGAGTCGTTCCAATTCGAAAACCGCTCACTGATTGAGCCCGCTCTTGGCTTGTCCACTTTGTACCATGACTTACAGAGTGGTGGAGAGTGAGAGAACTAGTTATAGCTCGCGTCTGCATAACACGCACGAGATAGGTCAGCATTCGCTTACTAGCTAGCCGTTTCTGTATTTTTCAATTCTTTGCAAATGCAAAACTTTTGATTGCATTGCATAACTGCATTTTTTTCATATCTTGCAAATGCATAAGTTTTGCTGCGTCTTGCATTCGTCAAATGACGAATTTGAATTTTTTTTTTCAGAAACCCACTCACCTCACCCCTCTACAATCGTATTTATGCGCGCACCTCACTCCTAGATGTGTTTCCTACAGCATGACAGCAGTGGGACATGATAAATGGCCCCGCGTGTTGCTCTCCTCCTCCGAATCTCATGACCTCTCCCCGCGCCTCCCATCCCCATCCATTTCACCTGCGCCTCTTGTCGCTTTGTCCGATCAGCGACAACACACACACACGCATACATTTTTCGAATCTACCGTACCCACTCCTCGCCCTCCTTTACCTTCTCTCTTTCCGGTATCTGGTAAACAACAAAACACACACACACATATACTCGGCCAATGTCAAACAAGATTATTTTCGAGCGACTCGATCGCATTTTCGATACAACTCGGCGATATGGATATTTATTGTGTCTGCAAACGTTGGTAAATTGTCCTTGCAGTGGCGATCGAACATATGATTTTGACATGTTGATTATGTATGAGATTTTTTGATGAAATTTCTAGTTGACGATTTCGCTCAAATTTGCCTGTCGCTTAGAGACGTTGCACACACTCAGCAATCACGATCTCCACCTGTGCTAGTGGTGTAGGTGGAATTGGCCGTTAGTCCTATTGCCCATTTTGAGCGGGATCTCAATTTCACAATCTCTCTCTAGCGCCCGTGCATGCAACAGCGCGAGCCATTATTCTCGTTTAGAGTATGCCATTCGCAATATCCACGTGAGAAGGATCTCGACACTAGGCCGGATAATCATCGAGAAAACATTGCAGATGGCATCCAAAAATAGTATCTTTTTGCATGATATTCGCAGAAGATTTTTTAAGAACTGTGAAACACTAGAGAAGTGTACAATTTTTGGTTATTACCCAAAGTCGATCATCGGTATAGGCGATTTCACTTTTCGTCACTTTTCACAATGGTCATCACTGTTCGCCAGATGAAGGGCATGACCGATAATCCTTAATCCTCTTCTTCCTTCCTATTCACACCTCCCTCACGCTTACAGCTTTCCATTTCTGAACTCTTTACGTTCGACTCACTCCATCAGTGTAGTAAGAGGGTCTGAGAATTGACGAGAGAGAGAGAGAGAGAGAGAGAGAGAGATCCTCTTTGGGGGGACTGCACTTAGCGCCTCTTGCATCCTTAAAGTGGCCCGTCCAAAACCTGAGTTCGCACGAATAGCCATTCCTTTCATTAATTCGAACTCTACTTCTCACTCAAAACGCATATCAATATTTGTAATTTTTTATTCTTCCTAAACAATGAGGTGTGTCGGAATGGGGCCAGCTTCTGTGTATCCACTATATGATCTCCCCTCCTCTCTTCTCCCTCCGTCGAGTAGCCAAACAAATAAGCCGAGGGGGAGGGACAACGACACTACTGTTCACTTGATCCTCAGAAGGGGTGGCCCGATAATCCTCTCTTCTTCCTTCCTATTCACACCCCGCTCTCACTCCCCTGCTTTCCCTCACTGTACTCTCCTCGACATCTCCGTTGCTCTCGATTGTTGCTGTAAACTCTGCACGCTCACTTTCCTCTCCTCCCGGTTTCCATGCCATTGTAAACGTCAATTATCGCAATCGATTCCACTGTTCCTACCCAATTTGGAACACGTCCAATTATAGGTCTATTAGTTACCTACCTCAGCAGCACTCTTGCCGTCCATTCCTCGATTGGACTTCCATTCCCCTCGTCTTTCCGCGTTGCGTTGCGTTCCATCCGCCACTCCCCACCCCCTTATCAAACTCCGCCCCCTCTCAGCGCGCGCGTCACCACGCTAGTCACTCTCCCTCTCCTCTTCACCGTTGCTCCTTTCCGTCTAAATGCCACCGGGCGAATCCGTGACGACTGCGCACGAGGCCGGTCGCTTCGCCTCATTCCGATCGGTTCTCGGCGAATGGCGCGCCCTATTCGAGGGCTGCAATTTCATCAAGCGCAAGGACCGAAGGAGATCGGACGATGATGAAGCGTAAATTGACTGAATCAATATGAAAATATGCCCAAATGACTGAGAAACGTGGTTAAATTGTGCACATGGCTATCATGTTCATTGGGAAATGTGAAGAAATGTTTAGTTTTATTCATTTTTTTAAAAAAGTTTTTGTAAATATGCTATGATTTCAGTCGAAATCGTCGGAAGGATGGCAAGGAGGCGAAGGCAAGGCGCGTTGCAAGTGCTTCCCAAGTGAGTTTCGTTATAACATCTGTTATCATAGGACGAGGGCATTGCTCTGATCGATAAATTGCACATGCGTTGCTCGATATATTCTCCGATCAAGTTCTATAGCTATATATTTCAATTATTATCGATCGGGGTGTCCTCAATTTCGGCTTCTCTGATTGCAAACCGATGCTAGGATCGATACCTGTGCTAGCGAATGAGTCAGCGAATAAACACGCTTCTTCACTACATGTATTGTTCGCTTTGCCGCATATATGAAAAAGCGAGAGTGAGAGAGAGAGAAAGGGGAGAGAGAGAGAGGCGATGATTTAGAGCTGAAAAAAGCATGTGATGGAATGGGCTGATTGGTTGATAGCATCAACGCTTCTGGTTCCGACTGAGCATTGATAAGAATCACTGGATGATGTAGGAGGATCAGAGATGCTTTCCAAAATGAGGGTGTAAAGATCAAAGATCAGGTGCCGACTCGACCCGTGCGCAAGAGCCAATCGTCCTCCGATCTCTGCGTCTGCGAGTCAATAGATGATCCGGTACGGAAATGTTTTTACCACAAATGTACCTTTTTCGAACTCTACATGAGAGTGCACATTAAAGTGTTCCACATTCATTTCAAATTTCGTCAATTACGAGTACTAAAATATACTACTGAAGATTTCGCCTTTTCCGACATTGAGAATCATTGAGAATCAATCACAATTTAAGATGATCGAACGGATCGTGCAGCTCCCTCCGGGCATCGATCGGAACGAGTGGGTCGCGACGCACAGTGAGCCATTTTCCTTTCTCCTCTATGTTCTTTCATCTTTAACTTTCTTTATCATGTTTCTTTATCACTTTCTTTATCATGTTCCCCATATCCATCATCTGATCGGTTTATATGGCCGCGATTCAATTAGGAAACACGCTAGGAATTGTCTTTCGTTAAACTTGCAATAGTGCTACTCTGTAGACCGGCTTAGGTTCGCGAGAGTGAATAGTTTGAAAAGAAGATGTACGGTTTCCCTAATTTATTCTTGCAGTGATTGGTCTCTTCGACAACTCGAACGCGCTGTGTGGCATCGTTACCGAGATGTGCACACCCGTCACCTGCCCCCACATGTCGTTCCCCGGCACGAGCAAGGTGAACTCTTTGATTACTGTAGATTGATTATTATATTGATTTGAATATTGTACATTGGTTACTGTACATAGATTATTATTCCCGGCTCGAGCGAGGTGAACCACGGGCCATGATTCTATTTATGGCCACCGCTTCTCGCATCTTCCAACCCTCTCCATCACTAAGGGGTTGTGTGACCGAAAATCAGAGAATAATAGCTAGGAATGAGTGGGTGGGCATTAAACCAAGACGTGCCGAAGCACACTTCCCCTTGATTACTGAACGTTGACACTTTTTTGCTACTTCGGTCACACTTCGGTTTGCTCGTGCAATCTCTATCCCGTCCAAACACTTATCGTGCGATGCTGTAACAGCACGCGATAGAGTGAGGTGGAACAGGAGGGTTACTAAAACGGTTTACGGTCACATGTTGCTCGATTTGGAACCATGTTTAGAGGGGGGTCTGTGATAAGAAGCGATGGACGAGGGGCATCCTCATCATCATCGCCCTGAGAACGAAAGCAAACAGATCTGACTGATCACTTTCTTCATCGTTTTCATTTTGCGTCTGAGAAAACCGAGAAGAGCGTGGGGGCGATGGCTTTTCGCAATGGGAATGCGCGCTCGAATCGCTGGCATTTGACGACGGAGAGACAAACATCTGCGAGAACGTCGAAATGTTTTGAAACTGAAAGAGCGCGATCTTAGACCTCGCTCAATAGCTGGCACATACGATCTAAGAGGCTGATTGTGTTCGTTTGCTCAGATTTCGAAATAGTTGGAGAGTTAAGACATAGGCGATGACGAGACTGGCGAGAATTCTTACAAATCAAACAACATATATACAAGAATAATACATACAGATGGTGTGAACGCACGTATATACAGTCCGGTCAGATCCCTACATGAAAACGGGACTCCCCGGGAGTCCCCGGATGTCCCCCCCGTGTCCCCCGCCATTTTGCGGCTCGGGCAGAGAAAGAACTAATTTGAATTTTTGGTTTTCAGACTCAGGAGGTCCTTCCCGATCGATTGGCATATAATTCATAAATTCATAAATTTGCGATAAATAGTAATTTAATTTTGAAAATCAAGGATAATTACTCGGAAACGAAGAACTACGGTAGTTAACTAGATGGATCCAGAGCTGGACCGGCGAATGTGCAAATTAACTTCTTCGTTTCCGATTAATTATCCTTGATTTTCAAAATTAAACTACGATTTATCGCAAATTTATTAATTTGTGAATTATATGCCAATCGATCGGAAATGACCTCCTGAGTCTGAAAACCAAAAATTCGAATTAGTTCTTTCTCTGCCCGAGCCGCAAAATGGCGGGGGGACACGGGGGACATCCGGGGACTTCCGGGGAGTCCCGTTTTCATGTAGGGATCTGACCGGACTGTATAACTGAATGCAGGCGCCGTACTTCGACGACAAGAACAAGCGGCACCACTACTCGGCGATGCAGTACATCGACTGCGTGATGTCCTACTGCGAGCAGACGTGCCGAAACGAGCAGATATTCCCCACGCGCCACGGTCAGTTGATGATCTATTCTAGAAAAGTTGAAAAAGGTAAAGGTGAAGAAACCACGTCAAGCGGTCCGCTGGGGCCAAATACATTCTACACCTTCACATAACGCGCAGCAAACCTATCTTTGATTGATCCAATTGATGAATAGATTTCGCTAAATAACAAGAGTTAAAGATTTTTACAATTTATTGAAGCTCTGTCTTCCAATCCGACATGCGATTCTTTCATACTACGCTGTTGTTCTCTTTCAAACGGCATGCGTTGAGTTGATTCATCCGACGCATGTCATAGAGTGACGTGCGCTTCCCTTACTTTGTAGCTCGATCCGTTCGTTGGCTATCGTAATCTCTAATCGGATCACTTCCTGTTTTGCTAGCGACCGCTGGTGATAGCGAACAACTGATGAAAATGCAGAATGAGCATTTGTTTATCCACCCTAGCAGAATCAGGGTGAAGGACCGTAGATTCTTCGGTTGCTTGCGTTGATTGTCGCAATCTACCTGAATTTCGAAGCATTTCGTTCCGCCCATTCGCTCCTTTGAACACTGCGCGGCCTTTTACAGTTGACCGAAAGCAAATGCTCTTAAAAGCCAGCGGAAAACAGGAATTCCTGAGTCATGCGAAATAGTGGTCATAGGCCGCTCCTTTCAATTCTATTGCGTGAGTAATCAAGGTCAAACATCGGATGCTGCCCGAGATTAGCACGAAACTCTGCGTATTCCTGAGTCATTTTTGAGTCAGCGAGGGATTGGTCGCTGTCAGACATTTGTAGTCTGTAATCTGCCCATAATTCGTCGTCGCATGTTGTGACAGTCAGCCAGTCTGTGTGCCAGTATCACGAGATCATGCCATTTACCGCGAGCGGAAGTGCAGTCACGTGGGGAAAGACAGAGGGAGTTAGACGAGGAGAGGGAGAGGGAGGGAGAGGGAGGGAGAGCCGGTCAATGATCTCATCTCGTGACTAGACGTGTTCCCCTTTCCCACGTCACACAACAAAGTAGTTGGGGGGAGAGACAGAAAGAACAGCAGAAAGCAATCACACGCACTATATCATCGTACCGATCCCCAACAACATTTGATTGAGGGGATCCAGCGGAAAACAGCCACTAATGTAATTTGGACGGGGGCAACCGTCGAAATTGCATTAGTTGTCGCTATTTGCGTGCGTGTCCTTAGAAGCGAAAGTTGGGGCTGCGAATGATGTGCGTCTGCACATTCGATGACGCATCGAGAGCGCAGACGCACGTCATTCCCATAAAAAGCGATGATCGCATCCCGAATGGTTACGCGATGAGTGATCAAACGATGCATCGTGACAAGCAAATGTGAAGTGATGCCATCTTTTGGAGGAGAAAACAGTTAGGAAAGTGTGAAAAGTGGAAATGTTCAATGCGGAAATCGATAGCAACAAAGCTGCTTTGCAGGTTCCCCATTCACCGCCAACTTCGATGTTGCGACTAGAAAGATGGCGAAATACCTGTGGCATTCGCTCGGGCATCTCTACTCGAGGCACTGGGACGAACTAGGTGAGTAAATGCAACATCGAGAATTTGCTCTAGATTTCGAAATTCGGGCTGTCCTCTTTTTCATGGCAACGGATGAAGAAACCGTTGCACCTTTCTCGAACTCCGTTCAGACGCTTTCCCATCGAGATTTCTCTAGTGACTCACTTTCACTAACAAAAGATAGAGATTGCTTTTCGGAGATTGGGAACTGGAGATTCTTAGTCAGCCTTTTCTGTCAGACTGTGTACAGTTTGTTTATGGATGCACGAGCGCGCGCGAATTCGAAGCTATGAGTAATGGCTAGCGCACTGCTATCTTGCTATTGATATGTACACCGGGAGAGAAATGCATACAGTGAGGAGCGAAGATGGGAAGAGCAGTACTTGCGGGGACACTTGGAGTGACCAAGCGATTATATTGCACCCGAAACAGCCAACCATTTCAATGTATGAAGTAGTCCCCCAATTTTCTTACTGGACAGTCTTTTGCAAACACAACATTGATTCCGTAGAACTGATCTTTGCTCTTTCAGATGCGCTGAATCTCCGACCACAGACTGGTCTCGTGCTCACGCATCTCGCTCGGTTCTGCGCCGTCTTCGGTCTACTCGATCCGAAGGATCAGAATCTGCTCAATAGCACCGCATTATTGGTACGTTTTTCTCCGACATTCTGATTAATGAACATACGATATGCTGATATTCAGTAGATTTTCCGTGTGTCCCTGATTCCTACCAAAAAGGGGAAGCGCTACAATCTACTCGCTTTGAGGTGCGCCCTCCACCTCCTCCGATGTCGCATCAGGCGGAGTTTATGGCGACTCCTACATCCGGCGACGGGCGCTCAGTGCGGGTGCCCAATTCGAAAAGCGGCTCGTGGGGCGGCTACCCATCGCCCGCCGTACTCTCCTGTAAATCGTATGCGCAAACATGCTGAGGGCCCGAAAACGAGTTCACATTGCGAAAAACATCAATATTTTTTACTATGAGTTCACTCCATGAATCGGTTGTGGTATTTCCTCACATAACCCTGTGCCTACTGATGAGTTTGTTACAATCTCTGGCTAGCAATTATTTGTTATTTGCGCTCAAAATCAAACAAAAGTGAATCGATCGTGATCGATTGTTGCACATCCCAAGAAGCACCCCGTGTATGAAATACTTGTCTCGTTCATTCTTGTTCCCTACATTCTCTCGAGTAGACAGCAGAACCCGTGAATAGTATAGCGTTTTCAGCAGTCACACTTCTTCGAAATCCGATTACAAAAGTCACGTAAAATTCCACACGTACAGTACCCGTGCAGTATAGCTCGTTTCCTCTTACTAGATTGCGTTAGTCCTATCTCTATTCTGGTTGGCGTTTAATTGTTTCGTACGATGAGATC
This sequence comes from Pristionchus mayeri, assembly GCA_036245805.1. NCBI lineage: Eukaryota > Metazoa > Nematoda > Chromadorea > Rhabditida > Neodiplogasteridae > Pristionchus > Pristionchus mayeri. Next base: position 44,770,057 of record BTRK01000006.1, read on the forward strand.
CGGATATCGGACGACTTGTATATTCCCCGTGTCAATTCCTCGATTGCCTATCATGTGTTCGGAGGCCAATTGTTCGTGTGACGATTTATCAGTCGAAGATAAAAAATATTACTTGGAATGCACGTTCAGAGGCAGATGATATGAGTGAATACTAAAGAACTCGTGGGGTGACAAAACGAATAATTTGATTTGGCGAATACATATTAACAACGCATACTAGCTAACCTGACATGGTTTCTACGGGAAATACAGGGATCATTGACTCAATAAGGCTTGAAGTCCGGGTTCATGGTCACAAACTTTGGGTTGAGGTTGAATTCAGGACAGCCGTACAACTTGGAACTCTCGGCGCCATAGAAGTCGTAGTGCCACCGGTTGAATTGCTTGATCCTTCAAGACATAAACTTTTATAGGCATATCGTCACTTAGATATGTTTTTCGCTCTTATTCGAATGCATAATGTTGCTTCAACAGTTCGATCCGTCATACTCCTTATTAATACGACTATTTTACCGAAAGTACGCCTAACCCAAGAAGTTGTGATATTTATCGAAGTATACTTTAGATGTTGCCAGACTTACTTGTTTCCGGTAAGCCCTTCCAAGAAGTGGATGTATCCCATCCTAACTGCGTGCGGTTCATAAGCTGCGCATCCCAGCACGTATCCACATGAGATTGCGTAGAGAATGAGGTCGCCGTGCTTGATCCATCGCGCGCGTCCCGTGTCCACGAGATGCGTGTAGAAGGCCTCAAATCGCATGGATTAATTGTGATTCAAATAATTTTAAGCATCGTTATGTTTTTTTTCGTTAAGCTCTTTTACGTATCCTAAACATTTTAAAAATGGGACGGAGGAGGAGAAAAGACTCACTTCAATGGCCTTCCACATGACAAACATTGATATGCTGATGTTGGGATTGACAATCATCGAAGAACCTCAAAGAACAATGTATTTAGAGTTCCAAAGTATGGTAACCGTCTCTCCATTCTTCACATTGACCGGTAGAGCGATAAAAGATGGACACATCTACCAAATTTTGGATTCTACTGGATTCTCAGTAAATCGAATATGTTTTGGAAGTCTGCGGAGAAGTTGGCAAGTCAAGTTTTCTCAATATATCGACAATATACCGGCGGCAGCAGCTGCAACGATGTCTCGAACTCTGGGCGAAGGTCGGAGCGTTGAAGAAGGAACGCGATTGAGCAAGCATCGAGACGCCTGAAATTTGTTTGGTTGCATAAGTCACCTAGGTCACAAGGCAGGCATGCATAACTACAGAATCTACGTAATTGAGCCTTCAGTAAAGGAGCTAATCAAAATGAAATTCTCACATGGTAGATGGTCGGAAGAAGGCCGAAGAAAAGCGGCATTTTCAGGTTGTTCTTGCTTAGAAGGGCGCTGGGGATCTTGCCGGGATTTGTGATGTTCTTGAGAATCGAGAGGATAGAACTGATGGCCAGACCGATTGAGGCGTTGTGCAGGAATACCTGAATTGTATTTGTTGAAACGTAGTCGAGCAACCGTTTTTATATCCTCGGAATGGACGGAGAAACGGACTAATGATGGTTTCTAACTTGTCTAGCAAATATTTTTTATCAAACTTTCATACATTCTGATCAATGCACAATGATCACTGTTTCCTGATCCTGCTCGATAATAACGAGATTTTACTCATGAACGCATTAAGCTGATATTTCCATGTGATTACCTTGGATCCATTGTAGGCGCAGGAGTCCTCGTGGTCGCAATGTTCAGTTTTTCCACAATCGTTTTTCAATCGCTCAATCATTTCCTGAAATATGCGAAGCAATTTTTTTATTTATTTTGAAAATACCATTTTCCTTACGATTTAATGTTTGCGCATTTTTAGCTTAACCCAATCCATTGAAGTTATTAGAACTGGGAAGAAATTTATATTTGTGAAAAGATCTTACCTTGAAAGCACCGGGGAGGTTCTTATGGACGGTCTTGCCAATCTTGACGACATGGCCATTGCCCGAGTCCGGTTTATCTTGCAGGGCAGAACTGGAAATTGACATTTATTGATTCTTGAAGGCGCATTCGAATAAAAGGGCGACCAATGCTAACATCAAGACTAGATGGATTTGAACATTTCAAAAGAATATACTTTCTGAAATAAACAAACTCACGACAAGAACCCGTCGAGGCTCTTTGCTAGTCCTCCCTGCGTCGAGAGGAACTTGAAGAGCGCGAGACCAATCGAGAAGGGAATGAACGTCCCGTGAGGGATCGTCCTCAGGTATCCATGGTTGCTCAACTGACGGTAGAGCGTCTCCGATGCCTCAATACTTTAGTTAGTTGCAATGTAGACGACTTAAAGATGGAACTCCGCCACATCTCAAATGCAAAATGATAAAAATGGATTGTTTAGATCTTGGTACACGCACTCCCCAAAGGAACTACATTGCATACCAGATTCGTCAAATACAATGCGAGCGCTGGTCGTCGCGATTTCTTCTCGACTAGCAGTGCGCAGAAAGAGGCCACGATTCCGTTCGTGTACCCGATAGTTGGAATGGAGTGGAAGCCGACAAGGTGTCTGCAAATATAGACGTTTTCAAGCGTGTATGGTTCAGTCACGAATCGTCATCGCGGAGCATCTTGTCTTCGAAACGTTTCGGTGGATGGTCTTCGATGGTAATTCGATGACTGACCTCTCGCATGAAAATAGGTAGGCCAGTCTCACATAAGTACCGTGCGCAGCATAATATTTGAAGTCCCGATCGAAAAGGAATTGCCTTTTCCTTAGTCCATCCAAATCAGTTTTAAATTGCCGAAAAATGTTTGGATTCGAAAAGCTACTGTATTTCACAAGGCGAATACACACCGTATCCTGCACAGGAAGAAGAGATAGAAGATGAGGTTGCAGGTGAGAAAAATCGTCGATCGGATGGTGTCCTTCGTCCACTTGGACCAGTCGATCTTCTTGAGGTTACCCTTGGCGCCTACGAGTGTGGTGACCTGAGAAAATCGCAACGTTTAGAGCTTAACTGAAACGTGTTTCGCAGGGATGAACGTTTACACGAGACTATGAATGACTACGAAAGACTAGACTACGAAATATTGATAGATACGGAAACGTTTCTAATTTTGCAATTCATTTTACAGATCTCGATATGTAAAGTAAAGATAATGGTGCATCTCGTCTTCGAGACTCGGCTCGCGGGAGAACACTGCTAGGCCAAGACGTAACTTACAATGTAGAAAGTTGCATAAGTTTTGAAGGAGAACCGCAGAGCGTCAGGGACGGCCACGAGCCACGCCTGTAATTTACAACTTCAATATTTGAGGTATCGACCTCATTTTATGGTTGAAAAGCCATTGTTTGCGATTTCTCAATCAGGAAAAAAACTGCAAAAAAATCAGTCGACTCTTCGTGAATTTCTCTGCGTGGAATAAAATTATATCAAGGAAGAAAAATCCAGGAGTGAACATCTCGCAATTCGCTTGTCACCTTGTTACAGTCGGGTTCCCATGTGTGGATGGTCTCATAGCAGTTCGTGTGCAGCACTGGCGCCCCCTGAGCCCACGCCACGAACTTGCTGAGCGCACCCATCTGGAATTCGCAACTGTAGTGGTTCACTAGAGAAAGTTATGACCCAGATGATGACGTGAGAAGGAAATTCGATTGTGCATGTTTTTCGGAAATATTCAAACTACATGAAAGTGAAATGAATGATAGAATGAGATGTGTGGTCGTCGCAAAAGTGTAGTCACAAATAGAGAATGAATACAGTTAAAGTTTATTTTAATCAAATAATAAGGAAAACAAAGTTTTGAAAAGCAAAATATTGGAGAGAACAAGGCTTTTCTGAATGAATGGCAAGAGTTGCGGATCGGCCCATCGTGCGCTTTGGTTATCGCTGTTGACATTTGATGATAACAACAAGGAAAGGGAGAGTAGCAGGTGGAATCGATCAAAAGAGTGGAACCCATTACATGCTGCACAATAACGTCGCGCAAGCTAGGAAGAGAAAGCATGGCTACCCAATGGCAAGACCCGCGATGAATGAGGGAAACGTGGTGTTTTTAGTGTATGCGAAGGTCGTAGGGGAGCCATTGTAGAGCAGTCTATCACCACCACACCACTAGACTACGCGCGCGTTTGATAAGAGAACGCTCTGGGGAGTGGAGAATGGGGCGAGATGGGAAGAGGAAGCGATGGTTATGTCACGAAGATCAGGTATGCCATTTCGATTGGCAGTATTTTGAACCGATAATCGGCAGAATGGGGCCTCAGGACGGAAAAAATTCAGTGAGAAGTTTAATGGGGGAAAGGGGGGGCGGACAAAACCTAAACGGACAAAAGCTCAACAAATCACAGTTCGTTAGGGATCCGGCCTAGCAACTTGGGAGTTGTTGCATTGCTACTAGTATGCGCTACCCTACATTTGCATGCAAACGAATTGTTGCCATGTGAACATGAGTTTCACTCCATATCTATGTATAGGGGTTCATGGTCCAAAATTGAGAATTTGGGTAGAAAATCATGTTTAGATAAACGGAAAAAGCCGTGACAATTACATGCCCATGTTACTGGAATACAGAAGTAACTAGGGTACTGGAATATCGATTTGTTACGGTACTCACTGATTATCTAGCCATGATTTTCTACTGAAATTATCAATTTTGGACCATGAACCCCTATGCATAGATATGGAGTGAAACTCAAGTACGCCTTGTAACAAGATCTATGTATGCGAATGTAGGGGAGCTCATACTAGTTACAATGAAACAACTCCCAAGTTGCCATGTCAGATTCCTTTCGAGCTGTGATTTGTTGAGCTTTTGTCCGTTTAGGTTTTGTCCGCCCCCCGGGGAAAGCTATTCGGAAATGGAATGGGGTGGGAGGAGAATTATCGAATATCTGTAGAAGAAAACGTGTTTAAGACATACTTGTGAGCCAAGCACGGGCCAAGAAGACGGCAATCAAAGATTCTTTGTGCTTCCCTTGGGCAGGCAATGCGATAATCTCAATAATCTCCTCTCCGCCCCTCTCCTTCTCGCACTTTGGTCTAGCACGTCTTCATCTGAAAATGATGCCATTTCGATAAGAGAAGAGATCATTTTGTGGAATCTTTGCTCGATTTGTGGCTGTTCTACTTAGAATACGATACTAACAACAGTTTCCAAATTTCTTCTATCATTCATATGCTGGCTAGATCAGATATCCAATTATGATTGTCAGTAGTCAACTGTTCCATATCTTACGGTTTGAATGTATGAAAGGAATGAACACATGACTTGACGAGTAACATAAACGCTGATTATCACTAAGCAATTTGTACAGTGTCTGATTGATATGAGATCGATAGTTACATATTTTTTTGTCGTGGATCTTTGAGCTTCCATTTTGCAACTTCGACATCATCAGAATAATCAGTGAAACATTGCTAAGCACGGTCTTATCTTATCAAATCCCTCGATTAGTGGACTCTCATTCTTATCGACAGAGACCAACACAATCTACCATCTATGACTTTGTTCCTCATTGTGCGAGAACAGTCAAGGAAATCAATATATCATACATTTCTGAAGGAAAACATGTGGAATTGTTTAGAGCTCGTTTGTCAAATTCATTCATTACAAATGTTGTATTGTTTCCAAAATTATTCAAAGTAATTCCTACCCCAAATTTCCATTACCGCGTTATTGAGTATCTGTACCCATATTAATAGCCTGAAATTGGCATACATTCGTATCACATCGTAATTCATTTTGTGTAGGCAAATCCTTTACAAGAGTAAATATGCAGATGTGAATCGATTTTACAGTAATCAAGAGACGACCACGCTAGGTTAAACGGACCGGTGAGGCCAACTGATCAAATCTTGTAATCACAACAAAATATTGATCACCGTCGATCGGAATGCGAAAAATCGTGATCAAATAGCGAATGCAATAATTTATCATCAGTGGAATAGTTTGGCAATAAATTAGTAATGATTATGCAAGATGGTCGAAAAGGCAGAGAGGCTTATTTCTATGTCACAATATCGGTTCGTATTACCATCGGATTATGGGCGATTGCACCAGGGATTCAAAAAAAGGGCAATGGGCATTATTTTCTGGGAACAGCATCGGAATGAGGGTGCAATTTCGTATGATTTTCAGTGCGGGGTGATAGGAGTGAGCTATCTTTGGTTTTCGGCATCTTAGTACAGCTTAATATTAATATATTATTATAGTTTTTTTTGTGTTGAGTTCCAAATCAGGCAACAACTTCTTCTTGTCCTCGCACTTCTTCCGTTTCTCTCTCCTGACGCTCGCTTTCCTCTTGTATCAACGAGAGTACGTCCTCGTCTGAAAATTATCAATTAAGGAAAAAATTGACAAAAAGGTTTAGCGGCGTCATGCGATTTTATAGATATTAAGATACTACCACGCTAAAAACTTTTGCAGCCCGGTGATGCGAGCTACAAATTTATAATTGAAGTATTCAGCAAATTAGGCAAGTGTTTTATAGTGTAATCCTGTATCTTATCAAGGAGTACTCTTGTTTCAAGGAATGGAATAGGTTGCATGACTCACGTCTTAATCGTCTTCCTCTGGCTCCAATCTCTGCTGGAATTAGCGAGAGGAGAACAAGGAAAGATGCGATGAGGCAGATGGTGGGCACGTACACCATCACACTACGGTAGAAGATGGCGCACGACTCGTGATGCGCGTCACTGCAAATGAGTTCACTGACTGGTGTAGTGTAATCATGCAAAACGTAAATAATATGTAAAGGTAAAATGTACGGGGTGATTTTACAGTAGTTACGAGACGACTAAGCTAGGTGGTGTAGTTCAGTGAGACCGATTCAACGCCTTTCAACTCACTCGCAGTTGGGATTGAGCAACTCTATGATTTGATAGGCAATTCCATTCGCGAGCTTGTCGAAGAGAGACATTGCACCGTACACGAAGGCACCGGACTCCTGCAGATAGAAAGAATCAATGTAGTCTACCCTATTCGGTATAGATATTTCACAGTGTTGTTTTCTTTGTTTTCTCAGTATTGCCCACACATACAAATCAGCACTCTGTTCACGAAGCCCTCGTTATTCATAAGTTATTGAGCATAAATTATTGTATACAGTATTTTTGTTGATCAAGTCAGCAGTAATATCCAGTGATGTTACGAGCAGGATAGATTGGGAAATTCCTGCAATTCATTACTTGATAATCAGTTCATCACCGTGATGAGCTCTCTTTTCTACTCTCTTCTACACTCACCCACTCATTCAATTATTATATGGTGTCTCAGAAATTAGTGAATGCTGCGCGCTCATTAGAGAACCACGATCCTTCACTCTCTGCTGCATAGACTATGCACTCTCTTGCCATTCGAGCGTGTAGAAAACATATGCAGTCCGAATCGCGAACTCTATTGCTCACCAAGCACCGCTGCAACAGCGTAGATTTTCCACCCCTGCAGTGCAAAGTTCATGCAGATGCAATTGCCGATTCCGACTACGAGTGCGAAAACGTAGAGAACCTGAACGAAGAAGAAATTTGTTAGCTTATATCATTATTGTCGGTCATAATTTTGATCATAACTGTAGATGCCATTATATTTATTTCGACGAGCCTAAATGTAAGCCATTGCTTCGAGAATTATGAAGTTACCTTTTTATTCAGTCTCTTGTTGAAGGTGGGTATGGAGAGAATGGTGGAAACGAAGAAAGACGAGATGAAGGAAACCATCGGAATGGTGGCGACGAATGTCTACAAAGTTAATTTGTTATATTTTAAATATGTTTCATTCAAAATATTTCCTATTCAGTTGCTTGAAAGTATACTTTTTGGATGCGATATACATGAAATTCACTAACTCAAATTCGGTATTGTATTAGGTTGTTCGGAAAGTTTCTTTCTTTTTTCATGTATGGCCTTTATTCACTTTTCCTTTATTTAACCTTGACCAATCATCTTATGTTTTTTTGTAGTTGATGTGGGCTTGGATACTTTCTATAACAACTAGTAGTGCATGCCGTTTCGATCAATAGATCTTGAGCAAAGGAGGTCCGAAGGTAGCCCAGTCGACATTTCTCCGAGATTTTTAACGGCGCACATTTCTAGGCAGAATATAGATAGGCATACAAATCACCCACTATTGTGAAGTACGTCAAATAGGATTATTAGTAAACGTAAAGTTTTAAATCTAGCGCGTATTACCAAATCTAACGAAGCGTCGATTGGATAAGCCGCACTACGATTTGTTTTTCGAGCAGAATTTTGAAGTTATTGTGCTTGCCCCGGTCAACCTAGAGAAAAAAGCGATTGTTATTTGTGAAGTACTTTACATGGCCACTTGCTATCCCTAATTAGGTGGGAATCCAATTACGTATTCATGGGGAGGCTTTTTTCAGAATAGTTATGCCGAAATTTGACCATCGAAATGGTGACATATTGATATCTCCCGTCTCTCTCGAAGGCTGAAAGACTGGTTTTTCTTTGTTGTCATTAATATCAACTCTTGCCCTATCACAAGTTATCCGCTTAGTAACGGCAGGCATCTAGTTCTCGGGAAAAAATGACGTAACAAAAATCACTGAAATTTTGTTTTTGAGGTGTTTTTGGCATGTGCTAACTTTTAAGAGGGGAATCGTGAGAGAATTGCCTATTTTCGAGGGTTTGCGGCGGTAGGAATCAAACTCTTTGGATCAGGCTATCAATTAGATACAAAGTACTTTGAGTGATGCTCTTTCAAACTGCGTTGTCGGAATGTCGATATCTCTCGTCATCTTCGAGATTCAGAAGGCCAAACTTGGGACACTCACTTTTTGGGGGTAAAATCGCGCTCACTTAAATGATCATAACTTTCTTTGCAATTGCGATAGAATGTCGTGCTTTGTTTCATTAGAAAGCGGTGATCATATGTAACAACTTTTATGTTGAAGATGTCATTATTTGTCCACTCTCTGCTGCGGGGTGGTAGACTGTACTAAAAATTCGCGGATTCTGCAAATCGGAATTTCTGCACAAAGCCAATACGCACGATTGATAGTGCCTATTTGTGTCTAACTTGAACCAAAAAATCAAAGAAATCGGTGCATATATAAAAAAATGGCGCTGGCTTAAGTACGGTAGCCCCGAAATGGGTATCAGACGTCAAGACTTCCAAAGCTTCTGTTGGTCTCTATTGGTCTCATTTATGTCCAAAAACATGCAAAACAACATTTTTTGTTGTTCATACCTTATATTCTTCCTCTACCTTACGTTGAATTGGCCATGTGCACAAAAACTTGAAAATCGATATCTGACCATCTGCATCTTTACAGATATGCCTATCTGCATGCAAATGGTTTATAATAATGTAGAAACGTCCCTCGAAACACCTCAAAGAGATGGCGCACCTATAAATGGGTTATTTCGTCTGAAGCATCCAAGAAAATGCACAACAACGTATATCGGCTCATTACAGACATACAGGTTCGAGCTATGGCTAGAAAGGTGGATCACGATGAGCTAAACATTTCATCTGTTGAAAGTGAGTCTCTATCTTTTCGTTGAAGCGATCTACAGAGCCTGGAAGTTAGCGAAAAACGATCGTAGACGCTCGCGGGGAGTGCTAAATAGAGGGGTGGGAGAGGGAGGTCAGGTGGCGAGAGCGTCAGACAGTTAGAGCGCGCGCTCTTGGGGGATTTTAGCCTATTTCTGGCCAACTTCCAGGCTCTGTAGATCGCTTCAACGAAAAGATAGAGACTCACTTTCAACAGATGAAATGTTTTACAAATCGTGATCCACCTTTTTAGCCATAGCTCGAACCTGTATGTCTGCAATGAGCCGATATACGTTGTTGTGCATTTTCTTGGATTCTTCAGACGAAATAACCATTTTATAGGTGCGCCATCTCTTTGAGGTGTTTCGAGGGATGTTTTTACATTATTATAAACCAATTACATGCAGATAGACATATCTGCAAAGATGCAGATGGTCAGATATCGATTTTCAAGTTTTTGGGCACATGGCCAATTCAACGTAAGGTAGAGATACAATATAAGGTATGAACAACAAAAATGTTGTTTTGCATGTTTTTGGACATAAATGAGACCAATAGAGACCAACAGAAGCTTTGGAAGTCTTGACGTCTGATACCCATTTCGGGGCTACCGTACTTAAGCCAGCGCCATTTTTTTATATATGCACCGATTTCTTTGATTTTTTGGCTCAAGGTATTCACACATAGGCACTATCAATCTTTCGTATTGGCTTTGTGCAGAAATTCCGATTTGCAGAATCCGCGAATTTTTAGTACAGTCTACCACCCCGCAGCAGAGAGTGGACAAATAATGACATCTTCAACATAAAAGTTGTTACATATGATCACCGCTTTCTAATGAAACAAAGCACGACATTCTATCGCAATTGCAAAGAAAGTTATGATCATTTAAGTGAGCGCGATTTTACCCCCAAAAAGTGAGTGTCCCAAGTTTGGCCTTCTGAATCTCGAAGATGACGAGAGATATCGACATTCCGACAACGCAGTTTGAAAGAGCATCACTCAAAGTACTTTGTGCCTAATTTATAGCCTGATCCAAAGAGTTTGATTCTACCGCCGCTGGGTAGGCAATTCTCTCGCGATTCCTCTCATAATATTTTTTCTAGCCTGCTATGCGACCGAGATGCGATTTGAACATACTGTAGTATTCCACCGCCAAGGCCCTTACATATACCATAGACAAAATAATTGAAGTCGAATGCCGCAAGAATTGGCATGAGAAAAATAAAAGAAAGAAACTTTCCGAACAACCTAATATAATGTTGTTGATAAATTGGCACCTTATTGTAGTCCTGGACGATTGTGAGATAGAAGGGCATGTACACTTGCGAGATGTTCATGTACAGACGAGAGAGCATGTAGAGAAGCGCGATCTGAGGAAGGATAAATTGGATTGCAAAGGGCAAACCAAAGAGTGTCTATGAACGGCAACTACTGACATGGCTACTCGACAACGCAGAAATGCTAACGGCGTACCTGATAGAACTGAATGTGCCCAAACCAGCTTGTCCAATGCATGCGGGAGAGTTGGCTGGCCTGACAAATGTAGAATTGATTCCGTTCATTGCATTTCAATTACTTTTTAAAATATAATGCTCAATGCGCCCGTGTTAATCCTAATATGGCCATATTTACAGCATTTTTTTGATATCTCATTCCTGAATTACTAGATTTTTTAAAAGATTCTTACATGAGATGTGGTCGAGTTAGGACGGGAGTAGCTGAACTGGGGCTCTGGTTCCCTCGTCCCGACGTAGAATGGAATGCACGAGAGCAGACCGACGCCGACCACGATGAATCCAGCCAACTGTAAATGAATATTTAAAATAATTTTCAAATATCGAGTGAACTCTTGATCACTTCTGGTAACTACTTTATCCTTGTTTCCCATGAAAACAAATCAAATCCGATTTTTTAAAAATATTCACCCTGAAGTGGCCCAAATCGTGTGCATCAATCATGGATCCAGCGGAAGAGCAATTTCCGAGCAGATACAGCAACAGCCCGAACACGGCAAGATTGGCGAGTACAGTTCCGCCGTATCTGAAGATGAGGTTTAGAGAATAGTCTTACAAATCACGATTTCAGTTGTCATACAGTGTAAGTTCAAGATATTATGGCTAGTCTACATCGTCCGTGATTGCTAAAAATATGCCCATACCTTAGCGAGTTCATAGTTCTCCTGGACGAATCGACATGTGAGAGATCTGGGATGAGTGCGAGGTGTGAAATCTGAAAATTATTTTGAATCCTTCTTTTATAAAATAATTCGCTTTTTTTATCCGTTTCATAAAATCGCCTGAAATCAGATGCGGATTACGCCACCTCTGTACAATCCACATTTCATAACGTCATTTACGCGTTACTGTTCATATCGATGTCTACGATCGTGATTGCCCTCGTTCTTCCTCCAGAATTCAGAGATGGATCCTACCTGTACGCTCGCCCATCCGAACTGGAAGAGGGAGATGAAGGGAATGAACCAGAGGACGTGCAGCCACTCGTTCGTCGTCTCGTCACAGAGAAGACACGTGTTGAAGATGAAGGGGAAGGAGAGGGTGACCAGGATCGTGCCTGTAATGTTGTTAGTATGCATCTTAGCAATCATTAAAAGTGATAAAGTTCTGGACGCATACTGATGTCCCAGCTGTTTTCTCATTTCGGCAGGTATACATTCATTCAGGGCTACGCGCCTTGTGTGGGGGCTATTATTTTAGGGCGCGTCAACTCAATATGATCAATTTATTGTGGCACCCCTCAATTATGTTCAGTAACATCTATTTGGACACCTACCTTCTATTATCTTTGTTATCTGATTTTGAATGAATCGGAGACCAAGTGAGATATGTTTTTATCTAACTTCCGCATCATTAGTGTGACCCAAAACAATTGCCTGTTGCTACTCGGTAATAGATCGTGAATACAATCACTCATTGTGCAAGATCGCAAAAGATATGTTTGCTGATGGATTAATGTCTCTCCAAGATGCTCGAAAATTATTTTGCTCAGGAACTGTTCAATTATACTCCGATCATTGCCGAATGAGAACCAAAAAAACTGCGCATCTGCAATATTCATTTTTGTCAGTGTGGAGCGTATTCTGACAAAGCTAGAGAGGATATTTCTTGCTTTTCGTCAGGTGGGTTTTCCTAGTACCGATTTTTTTTAGTACCAGTGATACTCGTCATTTGCAATAAATACCAACCGATCAGGTGCCACGAGACTCTCCGCCCGATGCGCGTGAAGAATTTGGGCAGTGCTGAGGAATCGGAGGCGATGCCGACGAGCGGAGTAGAGATGGCATCGACTACCTGCGATTTCATGGCATGAACGTGAACTGATAAACTAACTGTTTCCCGATATAGCACTTCTCTCCTTGCTCAACAGACAGACCGGCCACAGGTACCCATGTTTTTCGAAATACCCCAAGTCTCAGTTGTTTCAGTCGCTTTTTTCAGTCCCATTCTGATGGATCAGAATGGAAAAGGCATACCTGCCCGATGAGCATGAGGAATCCTGCCTGGGCGGCTTGCAGCTTGATCACCTTCTCGAGGAAGATCATGAGATACGTAAACCTGAAATCGAAGAATCCGAGCTAGGTATCGTTCAAAGGAAGTTCATTACGCATTATCGTTCACTAGTGCAAAGGGCACGGTAAGACATTGTTTTCGAATACCATGTGACCATGTGATCATCGTAGTCTTTGTTTACAGATAAAAATGATTACCACATGCTTGCGCAGAGGTCGTTGTAGAAGTGGCCGAATCCATAGCACAGCTTCGGCCCAAGCGATATGTCCTGCTCGCTTAATCGCATGAACAGGTCCTAAAAATGGACTATCGCTTAAATTGCGAAGGCGATATATGTCGGAATGGGCATTGCTTGCACTGAATAGCCAGAATCACATTTTAATCCAAATGTGAATATTTCCAATATGCTGTCACCCTACCAATTAGCTTTCAAGAGAGCCATATCAACAAGATCTGTGCTACTATGCATTGACGGAAGCGCCCAGGTTGATGTGTAACCAATTCGAGTTTCCCTTCTCCTCCGCGTTAATGACTAATACCGTACCTCCTCCTCTTCTCCTTCATCCGTGCGTCTGCCGATATTCCGATTGGGTCGCACCGGGATGACGTTGACGTCGTCGGTGGGGCTTCGAGGAGCTGGAGGACTGACATCGCCCTCCTCGGTTGACATTCACTGTATATGATTAATTAATGACGCTATAACAAAACAACATCAAAATCACGAACGGTCAGGTTCAAGCGTAAGTCACTAATAACCGCAGCACGGAACATGCGATAAATTAGGGCGGGCTGGGAAACCATGCATGTTTCTGACTATAGGCACAAAAACCCTGCTGGAATGTAAATTCGGAGAACTGGGATATTCATCCAGAGAGCGCCGTAGGAACACGCGTAGATGCAATAATCAAATAAATGGGCGGAATAAGTTGCAAAAGACGGGCTCATTTGAGCGAAACTTAAGAAGAGAATGGGGAAGAGAGCTCCCTCTCCGCCGGTTTGACACTAGATCGGAAGCATCCAATCCTAATTTGGCGCGATAACGTTTCGAAAGTCTCTGACCATTAAGTGATGCCAGTGGGTAAGAGATGTTAATGAGTGAACTAGAGCTAACAGTTAGTAATACATATCTATTAGTCATTTAGTTCAGCATACATCAACAGTGCATGTCCATTTCAATTGACGGCTACTTCTCATGTGGTGGAAAAAAATCAGTAACAAGTCAATGATGGCAGAGAAATGTAAAATCGTGATAAGAAGCGAAATTGTGAAATGTAGGGCGCTCTCACGCTGATCACGAGCGATAGCCTTGCGATCCCCTTGAATAAACCCATAATTCTTTGTTCCGCGAGTATTTTCAGGAACGCATAATTACGGTAAGGCTAAGAGAAGTGTTCGGCTGGGTCATGACTGTGCGCGGATCCGGCTGAAAACTAGTACCGTAATCTTTTGATATCATACTTGATTTTTTCTCGCTAATATTTGAATATTGTTCAATAATAATGTGAAGAAATGAGATACAATAAAAAATTTAATCAGTTTTATATTCTTTTCAATTTTTCTCTTCAAGATGAGTGACAAGTTGTCACTCATTTTATTCACATTTTGGTCCACAAATAGGGAAATTTTGTAAAAAGATTATACGCAAAAACGGAGTAACGGCCCAGGAACGTCACATTCTTCGTCAAGCGACTCCCGTGTACCATTGTGAGTAGCTCGATCCCATCTCATTTCGATAGTTATCATCCCACCAATACATCAAAGGCCTACTCGTCGATTTTGCTGCTCCAATCACAGTGATGACAAATGATCTCCTCCTTCCTTCTGATCGCCCCATTCCCCAATATCCCCCTCTCCTCCTCCAGAAGAGTGGGGCGGGGCTGACCAATCACTTCACCCTCTCATTCCTCCTTCCACCCTCCCCTCCCCTCTTCCTGTCCTCATCCCTCATCTCTCTCGACTGACACCTCGCCAGATCATTAGTACCATATAACATGAATTCCGTGATATGCATCTATGCTCATTCTAATTAGTCCGTTGTACAATTGCTACCCATGCTTCCGTGACTTCATGTTTCCATTGAGGCTCTTTTACTAGACATTCGCACTTTGCAGCCGATAGGGGAAGGACTCGGGAAGGTATGGCGCTGGGCCCGTGCGGATTCATGATGGCCGACATTCTGAGCAAAATTGACGCGAGTGCGCCTTTCGTGGGCGGTGAGTAGCCTCGATCTTTCCTCTCCTCGCGCTTGATGAGCTCCATTGAAACAACTTGGTGAATACATAGGGTGAAATGTGCTATGTAACTCACTCGAGCGTCACCGATTTACCTTCAAAGGTCTATCTATACACAAATACCGAATGGATTTGCTGCAGATACTAGGGGTACGCAGTACAATCTAGCAGTCGGCATCACCGGACTGTACCACATAGCGTGATCGTCCCTTTGCTTCTGAAAAAAAAAAGTCTGAGAAATACATTTCCTAATGCAGACGCCTCGATGGAATCTCGAGGGGATTCGAGCAAGGCGAAGAAGGCGCGCAGGGCGCGAACCGCGTTCACGTTTGACCAACTGAGCGCTCTCGAAGCCAAGTTCAAGACCTCCCGGTGAGACAGATCCGTTACATTCTGTACTATGTTATCCAACTATATCAAATACTAGGCCACTACAATCAAATATTCAAAGGTGATGTTGTATTGAGAAAAGTGTGATTAGTCTAAATGAGCTGTCAACTTGCAGCTACCTCTCGGTGTGTGACCGTCTCGCTCTCGCTCTAGCGCTCGACCTCAGCGAGACTCAGGTGAGTAGAGCGAGGGGGATTCACTAGATTCTAATTTAACAAGATTATCCCCTGGAGCAATAAGTGCTTCCGATACGACTGTACTGTATTGATCAGTAAATGTATCGATACAACAATATCGATTACCCTGAAGTTGAGCAAGAGGAGGTGAATACTTTGAGAGGACGTTCTGGTTCGATTCCAGGTGAAGATCTGGTTCCAAAACCGCCGCACCAAGTGGAAGAAGCAGTCATCAGGATGTAATGAGATTGAGCGTGCGGTTGAGTCAACATCACCTCATATCTCTACTGACATTTCTACCTCCTCAGCGTCCTCAGCATCGGTTCGTTTCAAATCATTTCACCAGTCACTTTGGTTTAAAGGAGGACTCTCGGCAAAGTAGCCACATCGGTAGAAGGGAGGTTCCACCCTCCAAAGATCATAGCGCGAGCTAGGAAGTGGACAAACGTCGGTAGGATAGCACAGTGGTAGAGCAGCCGTCACGTAATCGGAAGGTTGCGGGTTCGATTCCCACTTCAAGATATTTGAATTCGCGCACTTGCCTGGCCCCTCAAGCGTCCATGGCACTCAGCCAACTAATCATAACTCTCTTGAGAGTAGAGATACCCCGATATTGTTGACCTTTCACTTTCTCAATATATTTATTGGTAGAAGTGAATTGGATTCCCTTTCCAGCCAGCCGAGCCCATCTCCTCGCCCACTCCTTCCATGATCCCCTTCTTCCCTCACCTCCTCCAATCAGCTCTCCTTCCACCTCCAACGTGCGCTTCCTTTCACAATCTAGTGAACATGTCCAGTCTATCGTCGTTGCTATACGGTAGTATCGAACATATCCCCGACTTTAAACTTGACTCCAAGTAGTCAAAACAGTCGTTTATTCCCCCAATCCACCAATACGGGATTTCATGCCTTTACTTCGGTTGCTTCCTCTTTCCTTCTCCTTCCTTGATCTCTATCGCTTTTGATTCCCGGCTCCTCATAGTTTCCTTCCCGTGCTGAATAGCTCATTAATTTTAGAAGAGGATCAATCCCTGAATGTGGAACGTTATCCTAGGGGATAATGTACCTTAAGGATAGATACTGTATCCTTCACTTAGTCTGATTCTATCCCAATTGCACTATTTCCGTCACCATTTGTCTCATCCGCTCCCGTGTCGATTGCTCTCACATGTTTCGCCTCGTCGCACCCCAATGATGAACCGATTTCGAGTGCCCATCAAATCGTGACTCTTTTACACATAAAATGTTGTGTGTTGCGACAACCAGATGGTCGTGAGAAAATGAGCGCAAGTCGAGCAATGTTGCGCGATCTTTCCCATTAGTTTGACCTCTAACTGGCGCATCTGCCTCCAGCCGTCTTTGATAAGGATTATGATTGTTTTCCTTTGAAATGACGTTGGGTTTGTGAGAAAGGGATGATGAGACATGTCCGTTGTACAATCTAACTAGCATACTCCAGAATGATGAGTGTGCAGAAGAGGCTAGTGCATCGTCGCAAACTAATAAGACTCATTACAGGGGCCTACGCAAGCGAGCGGGAGAGAAATTAGGAGGGGTTAGATTGGCATCCTTTTGTGAGGCCACAGTGGCGAGGGACCGATTCATTTCCAATTAGACGCAAATTAGCTAATGTCTTCACACTCTTTGCGCCTCAATGTGACGGGCGGAAACAGGGAAGGGGGTTTAGAGTTCCAGAAACTATGTCTCTAATTCCAATACACTCTCTCATCGCTCTACCGGGGTGTATGTAGCTGATTTTTGAACTCTATTATCCAGTACCAGAGTAGAGCTAGGAGAGAAACAAAAGCAGTTTTACTCTATCGTTGTGGAAGCTATTCATTTGAAAAGCTTGATTTGTTGCTTTTTAAACTTTGATATCTCCCTTACCTACCGTAGGTAAGCAAAAAAAAGTCACTTTGCGAACGATCAAAGAGGCCGCCGCCGAGATCCCAGCTATTTTGATTGGTCCATAGGAAGTGGATATTTCTAATCGTGTCGTTAGGCGCCAATGGCACTCGGATGTGGCACAATATGCGCGAGAGGGGATGGGTGTATGTGAAAGAGGACATTCGAAGGCCGCCAGAATTTGGGTATAGTTAAGTGCAAATTGTCTCTAAGTTTGAAATGGTCGGGGCGAAAGCGCAGTTGCTAGTTTGCATAGCTGACAAGGCATTAGTTGTCTCTGATCCATCTCCATTTGTCAGTCGGCGCGGCTTTGCCGGGTGTAGTGGCGCCGAGCTGTCTGCTAGATGAGGAGCGAACGGCTGTTCCTGCCAACAGACACACCGGCGTCCGTGTCCTTATGGGCGATTATAAGGGAAGGGTGATTAAAAGGGGTACCTGTTATGGCATGCGATATTTTTACCAAACTAATCCTCGAAAATGAATTACCAACAAGAGATTGTATAGATTGTACAGCAATGACATCATCTCGATATGATCGGAAGAATTTTTTGATACATCCGTTCTGGCGCCTGCTAGACTGAAGAAAACTTCAGTAATTACTTGTCGATAGAGTAAATTACTCGAAGCAATATCAGTGGCCACTTAACAGCGATGAATGCAATAATTCTTGCCGAGCTGACAAACGATTGGCTCGTCTTCTCTCGACTAATTGGAGACGCTTTCACATGTCCTCCTCTCTCTTTAGCGACAGGTGGGAGAAGAGCCAACTGTTGGATTGATGGAGGAAATGAGAGGGGCGAGAACACAACTTTGTGGTAATTGAGACGAGTTTACAAAATATAAAGAAGAGAGAGGCGCGGTATTACTCGTTAACCTTATGACAGCTCCTGGAGAAGTTGGCTTACTGTGTAAGTCTTCACATGCCATCAGATTTGACGAGAAACTGAGTAGGGAAAAAGATTTATTTAGACACGAAAGTCGCGGTCTACGGACACTCAAACTGTCTGCTGACAGCATATGATGGGCTCTTTCTTGGAAGCATGGAGTCGGTAGAGAGTCGACGAGATGGGAATCGAGTCGAATCGATCAGTGAAGAGGGAGACGGCGGTACGCTGATGCTCCAGCACAAGCGCGCACACGAGACGAGAATCCCTTGAATGATTTATGATATATCGTCAGGTGTATTTCAGAATTCAGCACGAGACTCAGAGGGTTGAATAGCATGCAAATTTTCCAGTAAGTATTCTGTGTGAGTGAAAATCAAAAAGATAGATGTTTGTTGTGTCAATCTTTGCTCATCCCATTCCTTTCACTCTAAGACTAATTGGTCACGCTACCGCCACTGCGCAGAGCTAATGCCATCCCAGCTCTCTTATCATCAGTGATGTGAATTTGAATCGAGATACATTAGTTGGTTTTCTCTGTGTAATGACTTCTATCGAGTTCAAATGAGAGTGGTAAGCAGGAAAAAAGCAATCCCACGTACTAATTGTAATTACTTGAACTCAGCATCACGTAGTAAGTACGAGTGATAATGAGAGTGGTAACCAGGAGAAGGTAACACATCTTACGTAAGAGCTGTGTAAAAGTTGGTAAGAAAGTTCTGTCGCGTTTCTCGTATTTTACATTTTGGTTTATCCTGCCCTTCAAAGTTGATCAATCTTCATACGATCTTCAGTAGTCTAATAGTGCTTGTTTACTATTTCGAGAAAACGTTGTCACAGTATTCTCCAATTGCTAATTCTGGCGTAGTTGACTGCCAAATTCAGCGAAATTTATTACCAACACTATTTTATATTTACTCATGGTTGAAAGAAGAAATGTGATATGGGCATAACTAACATGCTATTGTAGAGTGCAACAAGTGGGCATGTTTTTTTATTGCATAACATTAAGAACAACCCATTATGCCAACTTGGGATCAGCGATAATTCTGAAAATTGCACTGAATTGAATTCTGTTGATAAGCATTTCTCATTCCTGAATATTTAGGGAATGATCCAGTAAGCTCAACTGTAGTGAGTAGTGAAGTTCTCGGTATGATTAGTGTTTACCTTAAATTGGACAGTGGTGCACCTAACTGTTCGTAAGCTACAGTTTTTCAAATGATGAAACCGAAAATTGTTCTTTGAAATCAGCATTTTTTGCAATGTGCAGCTTCCCACACATATCGAATACCGGATCATATGGATGTATAACTCTAGTGGTATCACCCTTCAAACCAGTAGAAGCAATTGGTAGCTCTTATTCAAACGGCTGAGTTCAAAAAATAACACCAGAAAATCGTCATTTTCAGAATTTTCTAGATTTTGTTTATTTACTTACTATATATGCGAAATATAATCGACTTAAACATGTTGATGTATACTACTTACATCACTTCAACTTATGTTAAATTGAATTGCCAGACAATTTATTCAGTCAAGAAAAAATTGAAAAATTTTACGCGACAGAACTTTCTTACCAACCTAATACTAATGAGAGTAACCTGGGAGAGGCAAGGACGACTTCATCGCCCGTGTCCAGTCGCTTCTTCTCCGATTCCGACATCGAGTAGACGGTGTAAGAAGGAGTTCCCAGTACTTCTCTGCCTGAAATAAGAATAATTCACCCCAGAGTGTCGATTCGATGACAAGGTAGGGCACTGAAACTCGAGATTTAACTTTCCATACTTGTATTCCCTTTTCTCACATTTTGATCGAATCTCAATCGAATGCCTTCAACATACCCTCCTTAGTCCATCGTGTGTATTCAGCACTCGAAGTCTTGTAGAGACCGGGCTGAAAGAAATTGACCCTTTTAATCGAATATTTAATAGGTGATCACCAATAAGATTTCGCGGGAGCATTGGAGTATCGAAAGTTTCCGCTTTGGGAGCCTTCGAATGCATCAAGAGTAATCAAGCAAATTACGGAGACGAAAAAAGTCTATGCATGTAGCGCTAACAAGCAGCCATTATTTTCTTGATGATGAATCGAATTAGAAGCAAATTTTTATGTTAGGCTTAATGGAAGAAGGATGTGATAACTAGATCGATTACCATTAGCTTGACGTTTTTCCCATTAGTTGAGGTGCTAGAGGTCGATTCCGTCCTTTGCTTTTCGAGGTCCTGGCTTGAACCAGACTCCATCTTGCAATTAGGGACTCATTTTCAAGCTCACGAATCAATAGAAATTACAGTTCCAACAGGAAAAAGTACGACTTCACATTCACAAGTAGTCGATGGCATTAAGGGAAAACCTTGGTCGAAAGGATATCAGCAGATTTATTATAGATACGAGAGAGGCAGAAAAGTGAAAGGGAAATAGTGAGAAGGAAGGTTTGCTTTCGTCTGAATGCGTCTTCTAAGACCGAGTGAGAGTGAATCCTGGGAGTATCCAAGGAGATTGCGGGATGGATTCGAGGGAATTAAGAGAGAGAGAGGGAGGGATATTTCAAGGATTCATAAAAGTGGAACAGTCACACGTTCTACTGATTCCGATATACCACCTGTTCTTCCTATCACGTCACTATCATTCCAATAACAGTGCTGAATAATGAATAATAAGAATAGGAATAGGGGGGAAGGGCACTGCTGAACTGCGGGTCCTCCTTCTCCCTCTTCCCTTCTCGTTTCTTTATCGTCCGTTTCTTTATTAGGATGCGCATGAGCAGATGCATGAATGACTGAAGGAACAAAGCGAAAGAACGAAGGCTCGAATGAGAAATTGGACTTGAGTGCAAAATTGGCTCTGCGCCACTCGCACCAATTTAGGCCCCGGAGGCGAGTGTGGGGGGAAATGCGCGAGAAAGCGAGAGATGCAAAGGGTCGTCTAATCACAATAATGGAGCAAGCAACCAGCATAAATAGGATAATTTAGCAGTGAGGGTGGACTATTGCCGGAAAAGTGCCTAATATTAGAAGGGGGCGTGGCCTGTTTGTTACGAAATGCAATCAGAGTAGTTGCCGGAGGGAGATGCATCGGTTGTTGAGCTGGTGGTATCCGCGGGAGCATTGGCAGAAACCGGAGAGACAATACGCGCCACGATCGCATTGCACTGCATTTGAGCACTGGCTGCCCACCTGTAATGAAGAAAATAAGATATTTCTGGAATGAGGATATGAAGAGCACACGCCCCATCACATGGGCATAATTGCTTGATGCGATGAAGAGATGAAACAACTTCCAAATGCGAAAAATTATACTTGAGATATTGGCTTACCATGATGTTGATAGTTCGAATCTTCGGCGGCGGGTTGCACTGCTGGTTCTGGAAGACGTAGCCAGGCTGGCAGCAAGATTGCGATTGGCATCTGCAAGTAAAAGGTAAATATGGCAAATAAACAATCACGATATTATTATTTACAGTCGTCACGAAACAGTGCGCCCGAATTGTATACCTATGCAACGGTATTTCTCCAACGGATTTCCGAAAGCACACTCACAGTTGTTGTTGGAGCTGCAATACGGTTGGTGGAGGTGGGATCGGCATTGGGGGTTGGGCTGAAACTCATGAGTTTGTTATGAAAGTTATGTTAACTCCATCAATATTTCCATCATTCTTTCGTCGATAGACAAGTCAAACTTACGAATCGCACTGCACTCTCCATCGATGGCTTCCTCATTCGGGCGACATAGGCAAATTCCCTTGAATGATTTTATTACCAAATAATCAAAGCAACCCTGAATTCTGCACGTTCTTAGGATGGCCGTGTTATTCAGCTGTCCTAGCAGGTGAACGGGCATGCAAATATCTCGAAAACGTATCACCTGCACGCATCTCGAGCCGCCGACACACAGAGTGCAAGGGTTGAAGCAGGGCTCGAGGGGATAGGCGATGCAAGGCTGATCACGGGCAGGGCTGTAAATTTCAGATTATCGTATCTTCATTACAAAAGCTATTTAGAGCAATAGATCTGTGAAAGAATGCCTTGGACGACGTACTGTAGGCTGTAAAGCGCTTTAATAAAGCATATTTCGATTTCCCTTACCGGACAGTAGTCGTCCTGGTCGTTGTTGAAGTGATGACTGGCAATACGGCAGTGGTGATCGGGGGCGCCTCAAAGGAGAGGCTAAGGAAATTATACGTCGCAGAGCTGACAGTTTCACAATTATTAAAGTTTCCCTGTATACGCCAATGCGAATTAGGATTTCTATACCACATCTTATATGCCCGTCAATCTCATGAAAACGTTGTGAATAGACTACGAATTACCCTGGTCGTAGTGACCAGAATGGGCTCGAGGCTGGTGGTGATGAGCGGAAACGTAGTGGTGATCTCTTCAGTTGTAGTCGACGGCTCCTCAGTAGTCGTGGTTATCTCCTCGGTAGTTGTCGGTTCCTGATATGTCTCTTTTACATTTTGCACCCTCAATCCTCAAATTGGGCTACTTCGGGAATCCGGCAACTGAAGGAAAAAGTGGGCGAACTGTCTTTTGTCACGCTCTCTAGCAATTACATACGCTCCGCGATCCTAAAATTTCCTATTTTTGTATTTTGTGCAGATTCTGGATCTCCCCCGGCACCCCCTTTAATCCACTCAAATTTTTTTCGTGGACGTTCCCAATGTGCGCATGTATGAAGGAACATTATAATTCCACGCTAACCTCAGTGGTCGTCGTTGTCGTAGTTGTAGCAGTAGACGTTATCGTGGATGGGGTAGTTTGTGTCATGGGCTCCTTAAGATATTTAGGTAAGATTGGAAAATGAAAAGATGCATGAATATCGCCGCATTGCTATATTGGTAAACATGCCTCCGTTGGTGTGACAGTCGGGTCTCTCAATGGTCGGAAGGTCGTTGTAGGTGGTGGGAGCACAGGAGGAGGGTAGTAGCAGGGGAAAGCGGGTGCAGGAATGCATGGGGGAGCTGGCAGTATCTGAATGCAGTTAATATACGGTACTGGGATGCGAATTGTTTAGGAAAATAACTGGTAACTTACAGCGGGTGGGAGCGGAGCAAAGACTGGAGGAGGTATCTGAATAAAATCATTTTAATTTAAAATAGATAAATGCAGGGATTTTGTAAACGAAAATAGATCTAAAACTTTGAACTTACTACAGGAGGAGCGATAACTGGTGGAGGCGGGGGCGGGGCGGGAGGTGGATACTGCACCAGGGACTCCATGATGTACGTTTGGCCGTTCATCGAGACGCGCGCGGGCGGAAAGGCTGGCGTCTGGAATGAAAATATCGCAAGGTTTTTGTTACTATATTACTTCTAGATGAACGGAGATCTTGGAATGTCGAAAATGTATGAGATATTCGGTTCGAACCTGCGGAGGTTGTTGAACAGGCACTTCATTCGGTGGAATAAGTTCTGAAGGAGGAAGAACTGCTGAAAAAAAAAGTGCTCCAATGATCGGACAACTAGGGGGCAGTGATGGAATGAGTCAGAAAAAGCGCGCAAACATTGCTCCAGGAATCAAGTGCGGAGGGGCAATTCCGAAGTGTCACGTACTCGATCGGAGGCAAATCTGACTCACGTTGGTAAGCGGGTCGAGGGGGAGATAGCGGAGGAGGCCGAGGGGCGTCAAAGGCGGATCTAAAAAAAATCAATAATCGATAGAAGAGACTTGAGATAAACTTTGGACAAATCGATATCTGAAGTGAAAAAGCATACTGTAGCGGCTGGGTGTATGAATTGGCAGGTGGAGATGCAGGTACAATCAGAGGATTGGATGGAAGATCTTAATGAATTGATTAACCCAAATTCTTACTTCATTTGGGTAAGTGAAAAATAATAGGAGTTTATAACTAAAAGAGAAACATGCATACCAGTCAAGGGTCCCGAGAGACCAGGATGCCCGGTAACACACTGCGAGGCGTAATACAAGTACGGCGACTGACACCTAAAAATGAATAAATCGATCTTATAATTGGTACATTTGGCGAAAGGCGTTAGCGGTAACGCATGCGATACTAGATCGCATGGAATTGAGAATATGCACTTTTTGTTTGAGAGAGATAGAAATCCACCTTCCCACCTTCTCTAATTGCCTTCCATATCTTTTACTTCCGATTCACTCTTGCGAGTTTAACCCATCCTGCGCCCCACCAAAGCCCCTTCAACCCCCTCAATCTTCAACATATTATCAAGGTCCTCTATCTCTTTTCTCCCTCGAATCGACGCTGCTAGCGACCCTGGGGGCGTTAGATTCGAGGTGATCCCTGTACACAACCACATCCACCGCAAGCTACCGAATGGATAGAAATGAACAATTGAGTTAGAAAGCGAAAAAAGAAATACCTGCATCGACCAGCTACACACTGCGCGTGCTCCATGCAAGCAGATTGCGACGAGCAAAGAACCGGCGAGACTGAACACAGTATTACTTATGGTTCAACGAAATCAAAGATCATGAGAAATTAGTGTATACAAATAGTGAACACCATGAAAAGGAAGCTAAAATGCTTGAAAAAATGTTTCGGAAACTCACGTCCATACATTCTTGTGGTGGCATCTCCGAACGGTGCCAGCATGAGTATTAGTGCGATTAATCGCATCATGCCGATGTGTCTCAGTGTCTAGTCCTCCTCGTCAGTATGCTTCCCCTTATATGGACACTCGTCTCCATTCCGGTATCCCGCGTGTAGCTTCCGCCTTTTCGCCTCATTCAACCCTGAGTTCATGATCAAATCGCGAGGGACTATCGAGAACATCGGGAAAACTGGAGGAATAGAGTCGAGTGATGAACTTGTGTCTAGTAGACACAAGTTCATCACTCGACTACTGCATCTACTGTATTTACTGTCTACTGTCTACTGTCACTGTCTACTGCATTTGCTTCTCATGATATGTGTGCCAATGTGTCCCAATTTGTGTCTTTTTACTTGTGATGTGTGCGTGGTTGAATTCGAAAATTGAGATTGGTTTAACTTTAATTGAAGGACAAAATTATATATGTGTTCGTAGTTATAACCATACGCTGGAAATCTGCTACGTAGATCTATGAGATTGGATCAATTCGACTCCATGATCAAATTGCGCTAAACGGAGGAGAAAGCTGCTCGTTATTCTTCTCTCTTCACACCCCATCACTCTTTTCACTCTTTCCTTTATTTATAAGCCTAAGTGGAATTAACTGAGGGAGCTCAACGCATCACATAACGCTCATGAATTCAGCATCTTTCTATCCATTTAGACGTGTATTTTTAGGTCTACTTCCGCTATGCAAATTTCCTCCGTCCACCTCAAAAGATTAATTGCGCGCTAAGCGAGAATTGGAGAGATTGCGCAAGCGTGAATGTGATCAAAAGAATGGAGAGAGAGAAAGAGAGGCGGCTATCGAAACTGGAAGAAAGCAAAAGTGTGCCATGAGAGAATGGCACTGTCAAGAGACGAGGGGCAGTCGAGGGAGGAGAAGAGAAGGAGGGAGAGAGCAGCAGAGAGGAATATGACAGTCTAGCGCACTAGCACGACCGCGCCTCTCCTCACTTATATAATGAGTAGTCGGCGGCCGTCAATGACTCTCCTTTTTTGGTTCCTTACCTTGTCTCAGCTGGTGAATTCGGCCAAAAAACCGAACATCTTGCTCATATTGGCCGACGATCTCGGCTATAATGATCTCGACTGGAGGGACTCCAGGTACGGGACACCGCTTCGTATATCTCGCAATTTTGCGATCCCAGGTTACACACGCCATTTTTGCGATCTCTCGCATTTCACAAGAACTCTATCCAGCTCAACAACTCCTATGTGAATCAGCTCTGCACACCGTTCGTTTGTTGTTTTTCAGTTTTTGAACCCGAGAACGCAATCACCTCAAACAATTACGATCAATGATTAAATGTTGTTTACAGTACGCGTTCGGCTCTGATGACCGGCTATTATCCCTTCCGGGTCGGCACACAGGTTGAGACACTTCCTCCCTTCTCTCGTTAGCTTGATCTGGAATTTGCGAAGATCTCTGCACTTTTAGGATATTCATTAATTGATCAAATATTAGATGAATGATCTTCCTTAATCTTCGCGAATGCTGATATCTATGATCATATTCAGAGTGGCGTGTTTCTGCACATGGAACCAACGGGAGTGCCTGTGGTATTTCCGTTCGTCTCCGATAATTTGCGTGCGCTCGGCTACAAGACTTATCTCATTGGTGAGGAACTCATGTTTTAATTTCTGCCCTGGTGTCCCACAACAAAGTCAAAACAAACAACATGGAAAACCTAAAACATCAAAACCAAGTTAATTCATCTCCCATGCATTATCTGGCCGAAATTAATTTGTCAACGAATCTATTCCAGGCAAATGGCATCTTGGGTACTGCAATAAGCAATTTCTACCGACTGAGAGAGGCTTCGATTACTTTTATGGATACTACGGACCTCAAACTGGCTACTTCAACCACAGTGCGGGTCAGTCAAGTACATCACTAAAATTTGAAAAGATTTGTACAATCCTGTCACGAATCTCTGTTTCTGTCAATCCATTCTAGAAGGGCAAAGGCTATCCTTCTCATATCTGTTCTGCTAAATTGATTCCAATAACGTACTGCAAAAGGTGTGAAATTGTGCGCTTTATTCTAACTATCGTTCGCTCCTATTGCTCATGGCTCATTGTATGTTGTAATTTCAGCACAGATGCATCGAGAGTCTGGAAAATTAGCGCAAGGGCTGGACCTTTTCGAGGAAAAAGAAGCGGGCGAGAGCAAGCCCGATTTCACCAAGGGAGGCATATATTCGACCGTGAGTCCTGGTTACTATCTCTATACCAATGGCTGAGATAATACCCTAATCAGACAAATTCTTTTCCGTTCTATTCATCTCCACCAATGTGTGGAAGGCGCGCCAGCATTGGCACATTTCGATGTTTATCCAATAGCCGAAAGCGAAAGTGACGTGGATGTACGTGCTAATTAGAGTTCATCCATCTCTTCATGTCAAACACTAAGTGACCGTCGTTGACCTCTAGTGCTGATCACTACTCCATTATTTCCAGGATCTCTTCTCGGGGAAAGCCGTCGAAACGCTGGAGAAGCACGACAAGAATGATCCCTTCTTCATGTTCCTCTCCTTTCAATCAGTCCATCCTCCACTTCAAGTGAGTGCCTTGCCTTTCGTTTGTTCAAGCACGAGTAGATGGCAAGTAGCGCCCTTGCGCCATGCACGAGTGACCAAAACAATCAACTTTTTTCGAAAGATACCTCGAAATTCCTTACATTGTTTTACGAGAATCTGTGATTACTCAGGTGCCCAAATCGTACGAGGTTCACTGCTCGGCCTTCAAGCCCAACACGCTGCGGCGAATTTACTGCGGTGTGTGGACATTACGCTCTCTGAAAGTTTGCTCAAAACAGTCACACCCACGCGGGCATTCTCGTGTTCTGTGCCCTTTGTTCCTGTTCGAGAGCGAGCACGAGTATCAAACAAGTATTGGCGGAGGTCATCCGTCATTACATTAGAGCAAACAATCATATGAGTTCCGAAAATTTATTTCAGGTATGCTCGCTGCAATGGACGTCGCTATTGCTCGAGTGGTGAAAGCACTCAAGCAGCGGGGTCTCTACGACAACACCATCATCATCTTCTCCTCTGATGTATGCGGTGAATATGGCCACTTACCGAAATATCTAGCAAACTTTCATTTCTAATCTAATCAAACCATAGATATCTTGGACCATTGATGTCGCTAGTTGGAATCTCGAATACGAGTAGTAAAAATGAACTTCTCCAGAACGGCGGTGGTGTCGAGTTTGGTGCTTCGAATGCGCCACTACGAGGGGAGAAGGACACGCTGTGGGAGGGAGGAACGAGAACGAACACATTCTTCCACTCACCTCAATTCATCAAAAAATTCGCCGTGCGCAATGAGTGAGACATTCTGAGATCTGTTTTTTTTCTACCGAGTGATCTCGGTACAACAATGCCGGTCATAACAATAGTGTACCTTATGGACCGATTGAACCTATTGATCTCATTTTAGTAAGCTCTTTAATTAGGGTCGGTAGATCGGGGGCCGCGTACCGATTCGCTAGGATTTCCTCGCCCCCGGATTTCGAATACTTTGGAAAATCATTCGATCAGACAGAATTGTTTCGAATTTCGAGTACTATTTTACCAATGATCTTTGATTTTACAGAATGTTCCACGTTGTCGACTATCACGCGACGCTGCTGGGTATTGCAGGCATGGACATCAACGCATACGGTAACGAATTTGCAATGTTATGCATCCAGAAAACATGCGTCGAACTTCGCAATCTTCTCCCGTGAGATCAGTCTCGAAGACGGGATGCGTTTTTTTCATTCTTTTACGAAGAGGAAAAACGACTGAAATCTCTGAGTCGCAGGAGACGGCATCAACCAGTGGCCGTACATCTCTACTGGAATTCCGAAACTCCGGCGATTTCAATTCATCTACAATATTGACGAGCACGGTTCGGCGATTAGGTGCGTGGCTTTCGCTGAATGCAATTTTTTCTCGGCTTGATTACTCATGAGATTTATCATTATTCCAGTTATAAAGAACAGTTCAAGCATAGGTTTTGAGAACTATTTGAATGCAATTTTAAAAATATAAAAATATGCGTTTCAAAATTGTGCGACATTTTAGTGACTCGTCAACTAGTTCATAGACAGTTTCTTGCTCTGCGTTTCACAGCTGCAATCTCTTGAGTAAAACCAATAAGCAGCCAAAACTGGAAAGAACGATCGTACTTTTCGCTTTGCTAAACGGTTCAAATCTTTGGACGCGCCCATGTTCAAAAGCTTAGAGAACTGCTTGTACTAATAGCCTATGAACAATATTGTTAGTTCACTTATTTAGTATTACAGGGATGGCGAATACAAATTGATTTTCGGCAACGCGGACAAGAAATCTACCGAGAATACCGGAAAATTTCGTCTCTACCGGATATCGAGTACGTCATAAATTGTCTAACTTGGAAAAACTTTCATTGCAGCTGATCCAACTGAGTCGAAGGACATTGCAAAGGATAATGTAGCGATAGTTGCGAGGTGCGCTGCATTTTATCATCAATATGCACGTTTCACCGCTAGTTCCTGCTCAAAGGTTACTGTAGCCTACAGTACCTATCAGAGTTTCCTGGGCTCGTTAGTGCGCATTCAATTATCGATGATTACAGGATGAAGAACAAACTGCTGTCGCTAGCTAACTTCAGCAGGAAAAACGTGCGGGCTCCGCTTAGCATGTACGGCGATCCGGGAAAGTTTAATGGAACCTACTCGAGCTATTGGTGCACTATCTGATCCTCATTATGGTTTATTATAATTTCCTCATATCAGGTCTCAATCAAAATACAGGTCTTTGCGTATATTTTCGAATTAACTTTTTATGTGCGTTTTGTCGATGTTCCAAATCGAATAAGTAAACCACTTTATTGATTGGTTTTATCTCAGAGATCGAATTTGAAAGACAGGGAAGTCGGAAAGCGATCACCGAAGGGGGGAAATCGAGTAATGAACTGAGAATTATCAAAATTAGATTCGCTGAAAAATAAATTCATACACGCACTAGCCAACACAGGATCTAGAAACGGAACTGAGAGAACGAATCATCACTGGAGAGAGAACCGGATAGATATGGTGACGACGATGGATGAACGGGGTTCAGTGGGATCGGGAGTGGGTTTAGAAGGCGTTGAGGGGAGGAAGGTGGCGGGACGTGGGCAAATCGATGTCGACATCGCCTGAAGGGTACATGATTGGGATTTTAGGAAAAATTTTACGTGTATCAATAATGTTCAATTAGTGGGTATGCCAACCTCTCTAGAAAGCCAGCCTTGTAGAAGATTTTAAAAAAAAACAACAAAAAAAACCCGTACTCATGGCGTCCAGATCCTGAGATGAGTAATATCTCTGGAGGGTGGGAAGATGCGGCACGCTGTCTCGGTGCTTCTTCCGCTTGCTCATGACGAAGGTCTGATCGAGCGGGTAGTCCGCAGAGGACATTCTGTAATTATCATATGAATTTTCATATTTGAAATCTAAATTTCTGGAGATTTCAATCTACTCACTATTTCAATCATTAACGCTCGCAGACTGGTACTGCAGTGTTCTCTCTCGAGCCTTCCTTTACAGTAAAGATAACTCACTTGGACGAATTGGATGACGAAATGGCAGGCAGCATTTCCGTGTTCCATGAGACCGTCGACTGGATGTTCTTCAGCGGGATGAGATGGTAGTGGAATTGATTCTTCACTATGCGATACTCCTGCTCGAGCTGCTCACGATCCGATTCTGCAAAGGTGCCGTGGTGGCACGTATCAAGGAGCGAAACTTGCTCTTAAAACACCTTTTTTTCTTTTCGAAAAATTCTCAATAATCTAGTCAGTGTGAATGAGCGTTTCCTCGATCATTGCTTTGCATATTGAATAATCTCGCCGTGAACATTGATCGGATCGCGGCATCTCGAACTCACCCTCGATGTTGCCCTCAATCAGTCTCTCGGCCAGATTCTCGTACTTCTGGAGCTTCGCCATCGAGTTGTCCGTCTTCTTCATGATGATGTCGTGGAGGGCGAGATCGTTGCGGACGGAGATCTCTGAGAGATATCGAACTATTACGAATGGCAGAAGTAATGGTTAAAAGTTCCGTCTACCCCCGTGGGAACAACACTGATTGGTGGAAAATAGCACCGTGCAACGGAATTGCTATTCGAGTTATTGCTCCGTTGGCTATCGTTAATTAGCAATTAACTCTCACTTTCTGCCTCGATTTGGGACATGCGAACGATGAGGTCGACGAGCTCCGTCTGCTCTCTATTCAGCGCCTGAAATGGTTAGAAGTACAATTTGTCTTTTCGTTCGTTTTCGTACCTTTTTTAATTTATGAAAAAATGTTAATGTACAGTCGCGAGCATAAGTCATGGGACACTTTTCGAATGGGTTTGAACTTTTTAACCAGGAAAAGTTCAATTCTCCTACTAGGACGTTATGCACCAAATTGATCAGAGATTTTTCTTTTTGATATTGGGGTATGGCCCAATATCAAAATCGTCGTTGCGTAGTGATGACGCAATCAAAATGTACTTTTTCAAAACGGCATTATTCTTACATGGATTTTTTCCAGCTCGCCAAACTTTTTGAGGTTGGAGTCATGCCTGAGTCCTTCCCAGAAAATAAATTTGAGGTTGCTGAGCGACCGCACATTTGCTGCAGCCTTGCTGCAAAATCAAGGTCTAAAATTCAGATCTCGGCTCCTAGTCAAGATAGAGACTGGTTCAAGACATCAAAATGATCGCCATCATGAGTCCAGATGATCCTGTGAATATGAAAACAATATATCGAAAATTGCCCTCAGGGCACGAAAAAATCTTTTTTCGATGACCATTTTTCGGCATTCATAACTACATGGGAAATGTAGGTAAAAATATGGTTTTTGCGTAGGAATGTTCAAAATGTATTAAAGAACGAATTCCCCACTTTTTAGAGCGATATGACATCTTTCCTGCCCGCGGCGTACGTTTTTTCGGAAGAATACTAGGGTCGGGAAACACCTTTTTACGCTCTCTCGTCGTCTGCACTCTCTCGCTCATAGTGGTAAACAGTGCGTTTCCCGACCCTAGTATACCTCCGATAAACGCACGCCGCGGGCAGGAAAGATATCCAATCGCTCTAAAGAGTGGAACATTCGTTATTTAATACATTTTAAACATTCCTACGCAAAAACCAGATTTTTACCTAGAATTCCCATGTAGTTATGAATATCCAAATAATGGTCATTCAAAAAAGTGATTTTTTCGAGCCCTGAGGGAAAATTTCGATATATTGTTTTCATATTCTCAGGATCATCTGGTCTCATGATGGCGATCAATTTGATACCTTGAACCAGTCTCCAGCTTGACTAGGAGCTGACATCTGAATTTTCGACCTTGATTTTGCAGCAAGGCTGCAGCAAATGTGCGGTCGTGCAGCAACCTCAAATTTTTTTTCTGGGTAGGCCTCGGACATGACTCCAGCCTCAGAAAGTTTGGCGAGCTTGAAAAAATCCATGTAAGAATAATGCCGTTTTGAAAAAGTACATTTTGATTGCGTCATCACTACGCAACGACGATTTTGATATTGGGCCCTACCCCAATATCAAAAAGAAAAATCTCTGATCAATTTGGTGCATAACGTCCTAGTAGGAGAAATGAACTTTTCCTGGCTAAAAAGTTCAAACCCATTCCAAAATTATCCCACGACTTATACTCGCGCCTGTAGATTCCACGTTCTCTAAATGAAATATACAGTAGCGCCATCTGCATTTTGGGCATCTTAACATACAGTAGCGCCAGAAAGTTTGTAGACGATTTGTAAATTTGATATAACTTTCGCTACAGTTGATTTAGCAAGTTAGATGTTGTGGCGCTATATACCAAATCCATCGAGGAATACGATGCGTATATTGTGTCATCACTTGCATCATCAATTATTGCGTAGTGATGACTCAATCGAACAACACTTTTTAAAACATCTATTATTCTTACATATATTTTTTCCTGCTGGCCAAACTTTCTGAGGTTGGAGTCATGACTGAGGCCTACCCAGAATAAATTTTTGAAAGTGCTGCACGGTCGCACATTGGCTGCAGCCGTGCTGCAAAAACAGGGTCCGAAATTCAGATCTCGGCTTCTAGACTAGCTAGAGACTGGTTCAAGACATCAAAATGATCGCCATCATGAGTCCAGATGATCCTGAGAATATGAAAATAATATCTCGAAATTTCCCTCAGGGCACGAAAAAATCTCTTTTTTGGATGACCATTTTTTGGACATTCATAATTATGCGGGACATGTAGTTAAAAATCTGGTTTTGCATAGGAATGTTTAAAATGTATTGAAGATCTGATTCCCAACTTTTTAGAGCGATTGGATATCTTTCCTGCCCGCGGCGATCGTTTTCCGGAGGTGCACTGGTGTCGGGAAACACCGTGTTTACCCCTATGGGCGAGAGAGTGCAGACGACGAGAGTGCGTAAACAAGGTGTTCCCCCGACCCTAGTATCCCTCCGGAAAACGATCGCCGCGGGCACGAAAGATATCCAATCGCTCTAAAAAGTTGGGAATCAGATCTTCAATACATTTTGAACATTCTTATGCAAAAAACAGATTTTTACCTACATGTCCCGCATAATTATGAATGTCCAAAAAATGGTCATCCAAAAAAAGAGATTTTTTCGTGCCCTGAGGGCAAATTTCGAGATATTGTTTTCATATTCTCAGGATCATCTGGAGTCATGATGGCGATCATTTCGACGCTTTGAACAACTCTCTAGCTAGTCTAGAAGCCGAGATCTGAATTTCGGACCCTGTTTTTGCAGCACGGCTGCAGCCAATGTGCGACCGCGCAGCACTTTCAAAAATTTATTCTGGGTAGGCCTCAGTCATAACTCCAACCTCAGAAAGTTTGGCCAGCAGGAAAAAATCTATGTAAGAATAATAGATGTTTGAAAAAGAGTTGTTCGATTGCGTCATCACTACGCAATAAGTGATGGTGCAAGTGATGACGCAATATACGCATCGTATTCCTCGATGGATTTGGTATACAGCGCCCCAACATCTAACTTGCTAAATCAACTGTAGCGAAAGTTATATCAAAATTACAAATCGTCTACAAACTTTCTGGCGCTACTGTATGTTAAGATGCCCAAAATGCAGATGGGAGAACATCTGAATCTCCTGAAACGAGAAGCCCGTACCTGTCCCTTCAACCTGCTCTCGAGTGCCTTCTGCAGTTCGTCGTTCTTCCTGATGCTCTTCTCCGTCTTTCTCCGAGTCTCAGCTAGCTCATCCGCACGCACCTCCTGAACACGCCGTCATCAATTGCAATATTTTGCTCCATAATTTCATAAGATGTGCCTTATTTGTTTAGCTCACCACATGCGCCCATAAATATGATATTAGAACGTGTTCCATAGTGCACAATCTTTTAGTGAATACTGTGGGAATTAACAGTCATAATTCTCCCATTATTGGCCCGATTCTACTCAAGTAATGCTAACCAATCAATAATTAGCCGATGATGACCTACCAGATCGGCGACATCCGCCTTGAGTCTCTCGATGCTCTGCGCTGTCTTCTCTTCGATGTGCTTCTGCTTCTCCCACGCCATCAGAATCGCAATCTGAATAAAGTCACTTATTTTATTTATTTATCGTACATCACAAAGGCGCTTCATCAAGTACTGAAAGTTTGAGAATATTGTAAATTATCAATCTCTTCATTTTTTCTCAATATTAGTTTGTTTTGTTGCAGCAATCGTTTTTCCTTTACCGATATTCGTATATTTTCGCAACATTTTTACATAATACCATCACACGAGACATTACGCACAACTCCTGCAACTCAAACTTTGCAAACAGATCTCTGAAATGTCCCCCTTTGCGGATGTTTGACCGTGTAACTGAAGTTGGCGTTGGGATGGGGGGAATCGGGGTCTATTCCTTAGAAACTGAGTGGTTTCTGGTGTTTAAATGAATATTAGGACAGACGAAATGTGGGCGAGAGCTTTCAGTCTGCGTCGATACTCCCTCAAACCTTCCAATGAGACTACTCACCTCTCTAATTTGTTTGGTACTTCCATCGGTAAGTGATTATCCCATTTGATACACCGTTGTTCAAATTGTTGAGTTTTGACGGTACTTATCGAATTTCACCAGTATAACAACTAAAAGCCTATGTAGAGCAAATTCAGATCGTCGCTGGTTCTTGCTATATTCTGACAACGGAATCAATTCGTCGTGAGGTCATCGACGTCGTGCCTCAGACGACACTAGCAGGGTGCAAGCTAATCTGCAACGCGAACACAAATGTTCGTAATACAAATATTTGTGTTATGCAAGTTCTGGTAATTGAGAAGCTGGCGGTGAAGCATTTCCAGAATTTGAACTAAATGCTAATGAGAATTTACTGCGAGTACATTCCCATTTCAGTGTCAGGCAACTCTGCTAAATGATGCTGGTGACGCGTGTGTTCTACTTGGCGCGACCTCTGCTGATCCCAACTTGAATTCCTGCCCTGTGCCCTTTTCCTGTCACGTGAAAATGGACAGCGGATGCAGTGGTGAGTAAAAGACTAAGAACCACTCTAAATTCCTGGATTCAAAGTTCGCCGTGAACTTTTCCCAGCAAATATCGATTTCAATATTCTGCCCTCACTTTGGTTGCCTAATATATTTGGAAAAGGAAGCAGAGGTGTAAGTCGGCTGGAAATAGCGTTAGTGCACCAAAGGATAATGAGAACCAGACACAAAAGGGGAGTCAACAGCAGGAAGAAGAGAGCAGAATGGCTATTCTCTAATACATCCACCCCATACAATTAAACCCCCCCCCCCCGACTAAAATTATATTAAGTGTTTAGCGATACCGCAAAGGCCAATCGGGTCTGACTACACACTGGGCGAGTGCTCCGGACCATCAGATATTGTCGGCGACCTCGCCACGGACGGTAATTAGCAGAATTCCGTTTAACATTTTTTTGAAGATAGGATCACTGTCTTTTCATTTCACTCAATATTTCTCAACCGATAGAAATTCGAGAAAATTCAGGGATGAATAGATCGTGCTGTCGTTTCTCGATCAAATATAATTTAACGACAGAAGTATGCTATATTTGCAGGATCGGTACCAGTCTGTGGAATTCCGGCAATCGAAAAACTGAGAACAGTAATAGAGTAGGCTTTTACAAAATGAATTCCATGAATTTTATGTTATTTTTTAATGAATATTTTTGAAACTACTTTTTCAGCGCGATTCAGCATGATGGCTCGCACAAAGTATTCGAGAACTACAAATGGGGCAAAGCCGGTAGCTAAAATTCACATTCATGCGAATTACATATTGCTAACATCAGTGTGGGACGCGGAGGTTGGATCGTGGTACCTGGACCTCTTTGATACTACGAACCGCTACTACATCAAATCGGCGAAATGTGTTCTGGCTCCAACGACGCCTCGTAAGAAAGGGATTACTATTGTGACATCTCATTCTAATTGAAACGAGCGGAGTTGAGATTTTTTGTCTGTCAAAACTATTGTTTCAGTTGCTGCGAAGTGCGCCTGCGGCGAACTGCCTAGTGAGCCACTCGAGAGCGGGTGAGAAACAATTCAACTTTGAAATATTTGGAAAGATACAATTATTCGGGAGAGAGGCTTTGATCTACAACCAAAGAGAATTTGCTGAGAGAGTTGCAGCAATTCCAATCCGACTGCTCCCGTAATTGACGTCGACCCCTGCTGCCAATTGGGATGGATTCAGTGAGTAATATCGTTCACACTAAAAATTGAAAATAAGGTATCCCTCCACTCAGACTTTTCTCAATTCGAATAGCGAAATAAAGTGAAAAATCAGTGTGTACAGGGTGGCTGATAAATATTGCGTCCACCTTTTGAATAATATCTCGCAAACAAATAAAAGGATAATTATCATATTGCGTTTAAATATATATCAGTACCGTGCAAAACAATTACTAGACGCAGGCTTCATGGTATCGACTGGCCTCTTAGCATGGAGGCAAAAAGTAGTCTACATTTTTACTCAATGCGCCGTTCACATTTTTCGATATATAAAATGATCTCAATGTCCATCGAAATTGCAACCGAGGTGAATATGAAGAGTAACCCTTCCACTAAGTGGTAATCTTGTCAAATGCGATATAGGGTCTCTGAAAACAGAGAGAGATAAATTTGATGACTTTCAGTCACGCATATGCAAAAAACTCACTTTTTGGAATTTCTTATTCTGAATGTTGATACCGCCGTATAATGTTGCATAGCTATTAACAGAGTCGAGTTATGAAATATTGTTGCATCAAATTGAATGTAAACGTTGAATTAATGGTAGAAGTAGGCACCTCAAAATATCGCTAAAAGCGGCGCTTCGCAGCATTTCGCAACTTATTCTGGTTCCGAATCAATATGCCCAAGCAAATGGAATGCATTTTCACAATAAAGAATGATGGAGTATCATGCATAAAATAGAACAATTCCAATAGCTAATGTGTTCGAAGAATGCGGCTTCGAAATATTATTATTTTTTATAGAGCGCCGTTCATAATTAAATAATTTTAAAGCATTTCTGAGAAAGTTCCGTGGCTCATAATATAATTGATCACATATTTATACGTGTAAATGGTTGTTCTTATTAGAAATAAATGGATGAGTCCTGTATCTAATTCCTTGCTGTAAGGCGGCATAAACTATCAGATACGTTTATGTGCCCAGAAAAGTCCCAACTCCAAAACAAAATATTTCAGAAGTGATAACTCTTGAAATACTTGAACAATCCAGATAATATTTATAGGCTAATAACTTTTGTCCCTTACCAACATAGTTACCAAATTTGATGCAATGGTGCCTACAGAGAATGGAGATTGAGAAACAAGAAAAGTGGCGCAATATTTATCAGCCACCATGTATAAATCATCCTAAATTCATACTCTCGTGGCTTTCTTAACAGGATGACCTACCTACACGTGACTGACTCTAAAACGTGGCAAACAAGTTCTCGCATTATCTCATGCATGATGGGAGTGTGGATGGTTGTGAGTTATACTTTCCAAAAATCAGAACTCTTAAATATACAGTATCACGAGAAAAATCGTTCGTTTTTTTGCAGATTCGTCTGTACGACGATTCAAACTACAACACGTACGCTATCTCATCGGCAATTTGTGTTGAATGATGCAAGACACCCTCTTCGGAAATAGGTCGGATGAGAACTATGACGTCAAGCTTCCTTTGATATATCATGATATCAAAGGCAGCATGACGTCATAGTTCTCATCCGCCGAAGTGCCCCCTCTTCACTTTGCCCATAATATGCAGCATAACTAACCAACTTAGATAAATATAATTTCAAGAAGTCGTTCTCACAAGAATCGAGCGTTTTCCCAATGGGTCTGACATAGCGATTTTTGAAAAGTTGTAAAAACCATCGTGGCAAACTTCATTTTGCGCCAGGCTACGTGTAGGCTGCTGCTGTATTACCTTGTAAGCTGCACCTTCTCTTCTTCTGATGATATTTTTTCTTATAAGGAGCAGGGTTTTCAAAACTCTATGTCATTGCGCATTTCTAATTTGCACTCGTATTTCTGTCTCAAAACCGCATAAATATGATTATTATTGACTGCTCACCTTTGACGTTCGTCCCATGGCCACTTCGTACGCTTCCTGGTTCGCTCTCATTAGTCGTTGCCTGAATAACATCGTCGTCATCGTTGAAATCGCGCCGGGTCCTACGTCAAGCACCCTGTCTAAGTACCCCAATAATGGCGACGAGAGACGTGAAAAAAAGTCCCCTCTCTCAACGCTGTCACTAGCGCCTGGATACATTTCGCACGATAAGCTCAACAATCATGCCCGAGCATGCTTCACGACAACACACAACAGATGTCAACCTAGTCATCGACCTCACCGATCTGGTTAGTTTTCCCAATTCTTTCCATTAAAATCGTTCAATAATATGTTCGCTGAAAGTTATGCGCATGTTGTCATTCCTCTCATTCACTGCAGAAAAATATCAACTAGAGAAGAGGAAAGTTAGAGTTGTGTGTTAGACTAGAGTTGAGTGCTTGGCAAACTGGCAGTTTCCACTCACCTCAACTTTTTTTGCTTGTCGCTGAGAGCCATGTATTGCTCTTTTAGTTGGGAGAAGAGTGAGGCACCACGATTGGGATCCTGAAACACTCATACATAAAAATTGGAAAAGGAACATCTGTTCTCTCATTGTCGCTATTTATTTTCTTCAGTGTGAAGAATAGAAAAAAGAGCAATTTGTATCCCTATTTTATTGTATTGTTTAGTTGTTCGTACTAGATTCCTAGACGTTGAGTACTTTATCGTTTCTTTAAGAGAGTGCATTACCTTTCTCGATGATGTCGTCGAGACCACTCCGTTTTTCGGTCGCTCACTACCATTTCGTCTGCCGTTGTCCGACACTGAAAATACTTATTGGGCGCCGCTTTTTCTCTCCTTTCTCGCGGAATGCCCACTTGAAGTCATGTTACACCCCGTCAAGTATTCAGCTTTGGGAACATCATCCCTCTGCCCAGAGCAGGGTTGCCATTACATTCCCGGGTGTCACTCAATCGCGGATCCCTTCTTACACTAGAAGCCATTAACTTGCGTTCAGGATCCAATAGACTTTCGGACTGCCGCTGATAGTAGAAGCCCACAAATTTCCAGGCTGTATTCACGCGAATAATTTTTTTTAAATTCTAAGTCGCTATTTACACTTCAATCCCGGTTTTCAACTAGATTTATCCCAAACTTTGCTCCTAGCTCGAACTTGTCAGCTTGAATACACTCTCTGTTTCGAGCTAGACGAGGGAATAAATAGACCGAGTCACTCCTCATAAGTCGTCTCTACTCACGCTGATTCATTGAATTAGTGAGGTGGATGGATCGTCTGTCGACTTCCTTTCTCATCTCTCGCAGCGCTTCGGTGTAGCCAGCATCGGCGGACGAAGGTCGATTTTGTGTGGGCTGAACAAGGAAGCATTGGGTTTCTTGTTTCATCCTTGGTTTTAGTAATTTTCCTGCTAGAGTGTAAGTTTGCGAAGGGGATATGAACGTGTGTGTCTAGTCTTCGGCGATGTTCTTCTTGCCAATCAATCATGTTCCCCTCTGCATTTCCGGTGTATAGTTTTTGCTTGACATTCCACTCAACGCTCATTCTCTTTTCCAATCTACATCTATACACGCAAGTTATTATTCAGTTATGAAGGCCAATTGATTGCGTCTCATGAAATATCATGAAATATAGTCATTTTCAAAGCATCAATCAGATTGCATCATCGCTTTTGTGTGTACGTCTTCCTTTGGGAATGGACTATATGAAACATCGATTCCGTTCGCTAATCACACCATTTCTAACTCGATCATCACCCCCACGCCTCTCTTACATTTCATAGCTAAGCAAACCAACTAACCCTAGTGGTGATGTTCTTGGCTCTGCTCGCGTAGACGAGCGTGTTGTAGGTCTCCTCGTAGTGGCCAGAGGCCGCAGTCACATGTGCAATCATGCACGTCCGCGCGTTTCCGCCCAGCGAATCCTGCAGAATTCTTCAACTCTTTTCCCAGAACCTTCTCTCTTTGGGCTCTAGGTCTCCCTTCTTTTAACGTTCACAACCAATTTTGCGCCATTCCATTATTCCCGGCTTTCTAATCTCCTTTTCAGTCTCAAGATCAGAATCCCTACCTTGAGCAGCCGAGTGAGCTTGGAGTCGCGATAGTTAACGAAGCCCGTCTTTTTGCCTGCAAACAGCATATTGTCACAGACGTCATCGTTATATCTGACGCTAGAATTCAAAGCCATTTCTCACTCGTTACAATGTGTTCTTATACCCTCCCGCGGAGGGAAAAAGAGATTGGGAGACAGCATGTGTCAGTTGCTATCTGGTCGGTCATAGAGGGTGATGGAGTATGTGAAAGGAGAGGAGGAAGAGAGAATGAGTGTGAGAGAGACAGGGATAGAGATAGAAAGAGAGAGGGAGGTAGAACCAGAGAGCCAGAGAGAGACAGAGATCACCAGGAGGACAGGAACTCATCTCGGGGCCTCTCCATTTCTCATTTCGCGCTAGTGCGATGCAATCAGGGAGCGTTGTACTAGAGAATGGCACCCTCACAAAGGGCTTCACCTCCCATCTCGCCTACCTACAGGATATATTTTATCGTACCTAACCTACTGAGACAGCCTACTACCACTTTCACGAATTCCACATCTCGCTTGCATTGCCATTTCGA
Source organism: Pristionchus mayeri (assembly GCA_036245805.1). NCBI lineage: Eukaryota > Metazoa > Nematoda > Chromadorea > Rhabditida > Neodiplogasteridae > Pristionchus > Pristionchus mayeri. Next base: position 44,811,463 of record BTRK01000006.1, read on the forward strand.
TTTTCTGGACCAAAGTATGTCAGCTTGATTCTCGCCTCCCTCTCAATCAGATCTCTCATTTTCCTTCGTATTTGATTCCCTTCTTATAATTTCGAATGGGTTGCTCACCTGAACTCAATGAGTTGATCACGTTTCCTAGCGCTAGCAGCGATCGATTGATCGCCGCGCCTTCCTTGAGCCGTTGACCCGTGTTCTGAACAATTCCAACACTGTTGATGCTTCCTCGTCAAAATATGCAGCACTGTTTTTGAGATATTGAACTTGGTTGTTCGCATGTTTCACCAATTCTTGACTCACATTCGTATTGGAAGCCCGTTCGGAGCCCGCGAGGTCGATGAGAAACAGCTTTCCGTGTTGCCGATTGTTCTTCATCAAGTTCACCTTAATTAATTCGACATTAGGTGCTATAGTGATGATTTGTGAATACAAGATTCGAAAACCCTTACTTGCAACAGTGCGTGACTTCTGGAGGAGGTCTTGTTCGCCTCGGTCGCTTCTTGTGTCCGCCTCAGATTGCCCTCTTGCAGAATTTGCATTATCTGAAAAATATTTTCATAGATGAGTGAGTAGATAATAATGGTTCTCGAGCACGTGTCTCATCTCTGACTTGAGTGATTCACACCATCGAATAATTAATGTTTTCTTATACATTTTTCGGTGATGCGTCACTTACAGCGTTGACTTTCTTTCATTCCGCTAATTTTAACATAATTTTCTCACCCTGTTCATGTTGGGCGCCCTGACTGAGCTGAGCCCAGGCACGCGCACGTTTCCCTTATCGTCCTCCATCAATTCGAGGATTCCGGCTGAGGGATTAAGTAGATCTCTGATCACCTCGTTGTAGACTTCCTGAACGCCTTGTTACTCAATTTGCTTGTCCAGTTTCCACAAATTTCGTAGTGTGATTTCTAGACAGAGCTATTGTCGCGAGAAAGGACTCTCTTCAGTCAGCACACTCTCTCGTCTGTCGGACAGGCGAGACAAGACTTCTTCACTTCTTCACTAGATCTAGTGGCCAAATGTTGGCGTCATTCTGTTTCTGGTCCTAACCAGGTAGCTCAGCTGCACGGTGCACTCGTCCAGGTCGATCTTCTCGTAGAGTGAGCGCGTGAGCAGACTCATCAGCCCCGGCTGCTCCTTAGTCCCAATCATTGTGTACGTCTTGCCCGAGCCTACAATGCCGCATTATTCAATGTCAGCGTTCTTTCTCGTAACCTAGTTTTAGTTGTTCTAGTTGTCTCATATCTTGATAATGTTCTTCAGACATTATGATGGTCAGACATTCTCTTCAGACGGTCAGACATTCTTCAATTTTGTTCACCTTGTTCATTCTACGCACATTTTTTGACAGATCGAATGATCAGAGAGCGTATGAAATGAAGAGACCGTTCTATCATTTCTCGAATTCTATCGCTCATTTTTCAATTACTCTTTTCGCTTCTTGCCCGCGCAATGCCACCCCTTTTCTTGTTTTCGCGACGAAACAAGTGGAACTCATACGATTTCTAATCGTTTTGTTGTTACCATGCGTAGATTCGTTGGCGACTGTTGAAGTGAGAACTCGAAATGTAACTAGAAACGATGTCACGGTCTCATCACATAATAACCCCTGTGCTAGTTGAATGACGTCAGAGTTTGTGAATTAAAGAGACGGCGACCACAAGATCTGCACTCTTTCTCTAACCCGTTGCTCCGTAGGCGAAGATGGTTGCGTTGTATCCTTGGACGACGCTCTCGACCAGATGAGCCGTTGTCGCCTCGTGCACGTCTTCCTAGAACGAAGAATCAGAGTTTTCTGAACAATAAGGCATTATAGCAAACCCCTCGATGTGATATTGACCGAAACTTTCGTAGAAATCGAAATTCCTAGAACCTGTAAATACTCTATACCGCATACTGTTTCGGCGCTACTTTCTCATGAGAGCATAAGGGAAAGGAAAGTGCAATTTGCCTCGGTTGGAAACAATGACTTCTTTGGACAAAGTGTCGTATCAATCAATTAGGAAAACTATGTGTAAGTAAAACAAAAATATTTTTGTTCAAAACAAAATTTCGTAATTTCTTTTTCTCGGTTTGGTCGCCGACTTTTCACATGCCGAGTCTCGCGCTTCTCTCGTTTCTAGGCGGAGCTGAGTCACAAATAACTCTTATAGTAAACAAGTCTGGACGAGAAGAGCAAAAAAAGTACGCGGAAGTAATTTATGATTATGATCATCTTTAAACGAAACCTGATCCAATGATTCATAAGAAAAGTACAGATGAAGGATATTCAAAATATTTGAGGTGACATTTTTTCCATTTTTTCAGTTGCATATTTTAGTATTTGCTTAAGGATACATGTAGGCTATCTAAAACCGAATATATCAGATTCAATATCTTGAAGCACTTCATTTGGCTGTGTGGCAGATACGTGCGTAGATATTTAATCAGATTTTTCGCCGTCTCTCTAAAATCAGAAGCGCAATGTCTTTCAGTGAATTTGATTCCCCGCGGTCTAGAGATACTACATTTAGCATACGCCATCTTGTGCAAACGGCGTGCAAGATTTGTGAATACTTCGTGGCACTAGACACGAAAGAATTGAGCATATCGACTCTTTGGAAAATTTATGTAAAAATAGCTTCAATTATGACGCTCGGCACGGCACTCCACAAGTATGGCTTTGGTTTGGTTTTTTTTCGAAAATTTAAGCCGCAAGCAGATCAGTGAATGTTCAGAATAGGAGCGATGATTGCATCCGACAGCACACATGTGAAGGAAAAGCTAGCACGCGTACAGTATTCTTTCTGAGCAAGCAGAGTGTAATGCTGGATTCATAGTCGAAAAAAGCTGAGGGGTCACTCTCTGCATTTCCCGAACTCTCTCGACCGGTCGACCGGTGAGTGAGTTCGGGAAATGTAGAGAGTGACTGACCCGTCAGCTTTTGTCGACTATCAATGGGCCATTAGCTCACTTGCGACGAGTTCGGTCCGAAGGCTGCGTCAAATCCGAACTGCCGCTCATGTTGTCGATTCGCGCGCAGAATGTTCTTCTCGTACTTCTCCGGATCGACCAGAAGAAGTCGCTGAATGAGTTACGATTTTAACATCTAGAGGACAGATTTTGAGGTGCGCATGGCGTTCCAGTTAATGATCTTTGCTAGCTGAACTCTTACCCATAAAGCACTGATTTTCTTTGTTGATCTCAAAATGCGGTACTGTACCTTCTACGGCGATTGTTTTCATCAAATAAGCATGGTGATAATTCAGTTCATATGCTTGCCTTATTATGAAATAACGTATTCAGCTGGCAGTACTGATACTGTAGCGTACGTACAAGGAAAACCGCAAAATTTCCAAAATGGCATGTTTTCTGAACTTTATCATTTTAAAAAGTTACCTTCTTGTCGAGCGGGAAGACGCACTGGAAGTAGCGCCTCGTCTTCTCTTGCTCGTTCATAGGCCGAACCCGTACGACGACCTGAACGATTTCGCTTACCAAAGTTTAGAGACGCTTGTTCTAATACACGTCTCCCCCCTCAACTTCTACGATTTCACGGCAATCATCTGCTTGCACTTTCTATAATTACAAACCACTTTCCCTGCTCACCTACAACACTATTTCTGCAGTATAGTCAAGATGGTAAAGACATTGTAATGTCACATGGCACCAGAAACGGGGGACTATTGTTCCGTTGGAGAACCTTCCGCCACTCCCTTTCCTAATTCTCGTTCCGGAGCGCAGAAAGAGAGACAACACACGTGTTTTCCTAATGCAAATGCTATGGCTGACCCACAAAACAACACTCCTCGTCCTCCTTCCCCTCTGTTCCCGATACAATTCATGTTCCTCCTCAATCGTCTCATATCTTTTCCCCGAAACGTTTTTGATTCGTCTACTTATCAATCTCGCCCCGTTTGCCCACGTTTTTCGTATAGTAGTTCTCCATTGGCTACATTTATGTCTCTAGATCTCCAGACATTCTTTCCTTCCCTTCTCACAATAGGTCCTCAAGCCATTGACAAGCACAATGGGGTGTAGGGGGGAAGGGCCGCGTAGTTGTTCAGAGTATACTTCCGGAAGAAGTAACAAAAAGTAAAGAGAGCAGCAAGTCAGTGGCCATAGATATGAAGTTTGCTCAGGGATAACCTTCGATGAATATCAAAATAACTTATTCTAAAGTTGTAAGTTCTCAGCACAAACGAGGAAAGGAAAGAGGAGTGGGATGCATTGCGCCTTATAAGAATAGTTGTTATGCTATTTGACGACGTCTACTGCGGAGAACATTCTTCGAAATGTGGGCTGTATTAGTTGGCTCTGATACAAGGTAGCACCGGGGTCTAGCGTGGGAATGAGCGGGTAGGATAGGCCTGCAGATGTGCATGACTCACGCCTCCTAATATCGTCAATCTCCATTTCGCAGGCTTGCATGACTCACCCATCTCGTCACTGGATACATTAGCTCTCTCTGTCCGATCAACAAGACAAGCCAGATACAAGTTTTCACAACCAGCTATTCTATTTCAGGCTAAATTCCTAGGAAATATTGTTCGAATTTGAGCATAATTCGTCATGCTGCATAATCTCTGGAGTAGTGATAATTCGAATAGAATGAAGAGACCGTGGTTTCGTTTCTCGCAGACTACTAGGAGATCAAAGACACCAGGCTCGAACATCCGAAGGACTTACTTTCACGTGACATCGCGGCGGCTGAACCATCTAGGCGCTCAGGGGATACTACGCGACCGCCAGTATTTTGAGCCAGGGGGAGGAGGGGGGGAGGGAGAGCGCTACCATCGAGAGCACCGGAAGGGGCCAGAGAGCGCCGTAGCACGCTTGAGCGAGCTTTTCCCGGTAGGGGGGAAGGGAGGTCAAGAAGGAAAACAGGGGGCTCAGATGAGATGAGTCATAGCTGTTGCGCGTACCGTTAGCTGGGCGCCGTCTGGGCCGGAGGAGGCCGGCATCGACGACCGTCCTCGTCGATAGGAGGGAGAAGAGGATGAGGAATCCAGCTCGACGGCGACGTCCTCTCACTACACTACTGGCAATGTGCGCCCGACGAGAGTCAGAGAGGTACAAGCAGGGCCTCATTCTTCCCATCACCTAGCAACCTCCCACCCCTTTCCCTCTCTGCTCTCACGAGTCTTATTTGAATCTCCCGCCGTCCTACCAGTCAGGCACAGCGCCACGGGATTGCGAGAGGGGCAAGAGAGGGGCGTTGCGGTCGTGCGACGCGGTCTCGAAAGAGAGAGAGAGGGGGGGGGGGCTGTGCGTGACGTCAGCGGCCGGGAGGAGGTGAGAGGGGGGAGAGGGCGGAGGGAGCTGTGTTGTACAGAGAGAGAGCGAGCGTGTGCCTCTCTGTCTTCTCGTCTTCTCTTCTCTCCTCACTAGAGTGATCAACGAATCCTCGAGAGGTCAGCCATAAGTCGGCCTTTTCTCACACGATTTACGGACTACTCAAGCGGAGCAGTGGATAGACCAAGGTTTGATGCTGGCCCTTCTCCTTTTTTTTACTCGACAAAAATCTACCAATCGATGACACGCGAACACTACTCGTGGGCCAGAGAATTTGCGCTCTTTCCTGTTATCATGTCTTTGTGGTCCTTGCTCCCTTGTTTATCTATCTGAATACGCGTAGAAAAAGAGCGCAGAGTTGATAAGAATCGTCCAAGCAATTAGAAACATGCGCGACACGCAACCAAACATCGGCGAGAGAGACCGGGTGTCAATTACTATCTTTCTTGAGATTCTCAACAACTAAAAGAGATATCGGATGAGGGAGTAGGATCTATCAAATAGTGCAAGTAGCGTAACAGAAGTAGTTCTTGATTAATTTTGGAAAGCTCATTACAGAGCATCTATATCTCTTGTACGAAGTATTTGTCGACACTTTCAACGCCAATTTCTGTTATCTCCTTTGCAGATTGTTGCTCTCATTATTGCGCAATTGGGCGGTGCGTGAAAGAGGATTAGCGCGCATCGAGTGATAAACAGGGTCGAGCGCACAAAGGGAAGAAGTGAGAGGAGCGGGGCTTAATTACGTCTCCGCCGCAACCCCCGCGCATTGCACAGCAAGGTTATCATCGACGCGTTTCCGGGTAATGGCGCGACCGACCACTCCTCCGACTCGTGGTCCTGAGAAAAATCGATATTTAGCGACGCGCTTCGCTAGTTGTCCCGACAACCTGGGGCCACACTTCCGCATTAGTGTGGGCCCTCGAAGTAGGCCCTCGAAATGTCTAAGAACCGTTTTCCTTGCCTTTTTCATTCTTCCTCTCTCTCGTGTGTACGGCTGGAATGGACTTCCTCCTTCCGTCGTTCATCGCTCCCTTTTCCCACTGCTATCGACGATTCTATACGCATTTCTCGAGCCGTACCGAACTATATTCGCTGTTAATCTCTCCCAGACCCGGGGACTTCCGTTTGTCAGAAACCCCCGAGGTTTCCCTCCCTCTTCTCCTCGCCAGACTTTCTTTTCTTGCCTTGCTCTCATTCCTTCTCTTTTCTCCTCCATGCTCAATGCATCCACACACACAGCCACACAATTTAATTTGAATCGACTGCTTCTCCTCTTGCGCCTAATCCAGAAAAATAGTTGAGAGAAGAAGAAGAGGAGATCCTTCTCTTTCATCTCCAGATTGACCAGAAATGGCGGGAAATTCGAGAGGGAAAAGTCGCTGCGAGGCTCTCTCGTTCTTATTCAGTTGATTCCCGAATGAGAATCTTTTCGACATTGAGAGAAGGGAGGGAGGGAGAGGGGGTGACAGGAAGAGAGGAAGAGAAAGAGGAAGAGAATGAGAGATAGAAGACAAGAGAAGATGGTTGGTGTGTGTTTTTGTCTTTTCTTCTACTCCGGCGTGAGTGAATCACACGACTTTCGGTAGTATCAGCAGTGGAGATCGTTACCTCCCCATTCATCGACCTCATCGATCTTCCGAGTCGTCATGGGAAACTCAACTCGAATCCCTCACTCCCTAAATTATGCAACTTCTTTCGTCGCAAACCGCACTATGTTCCTCAATACTCGTCGCCTCATATCCTCTTTGCTTGAGATCCTTTACACTCTTAGGGTGCCGTTGAGAAGAGCGAGAGAGGAAGGTAGAGAGATGAAAGAGAGAGAGGAGTGAGATGTTGAGACATGCAGAACGTGAATTGATTTTCATAAGCTGTCTGAGAATTAATTGCGAGTAGAAAAATCTCAATTATTTGCGTTTCCGGCATACTCGTACATTGAGAAAGGTCACATTGACTTGCTTGAGCTTCGCGCGCTCCTCACAAACAACGGATTTTTGTTCCCTATTTCGAATAGATGCGTACGTGATTTTCGACAGGAAGTGCATTGAATATTCTATACGTGTTTTTGCGTGGGATTCAACGCGACATTCACTCTTGAAAGCTCCTTGCAGATTTGCTCAAATGCACTTTTCTCACAGCATTTTCGCGCTGGGATATATCAACTCCGCGCAATACGCATATTTTCCTTCTTTCTAACCGTTCCTGTCATTCACATGGGAATCGTTATCGATTATTGCTTCATGCGTCAAGAAAATCCATAACGTCATAGACGAATGCCGAAAAGAGCGTCCCTTCTCATAAAATCGTTCCCGAAAGGATGGGAGCAGATACTCTCTGTGACGTTGCAGCTTGAGAAGGCTAGAATACAGTTGCCCTTATGATCCCCAGTCCTTTTAAACCTTTTATCCGCTCTCTTGGGAACTTGACTAAAATCGTCCGACGCTGTCATTTCTCATCTCAAATTTGCGATGACAAACTCTTGCTGGCGGGATTCGCAGCGTCTTTCTGAATCGATTCTAGAGTGCTAGAAACGGTACCACATACTCTTAACTCTATAATTTTTTTGAATCTAAACCGGCAAATTTCGAACTCAATCGATACCCAAGCGCGCTATATTCACAATGTTATTTGCTATTCAGATGAACACCATTTTGTTTTGTCCTTGATCGTGGGTATATCTATTCGTCAGCAGCTTTCTAAAATTATAAATTGCAGCATTCCTCATCTGTGGACATGTCATCGGAAGAAGCCCAGCTTGCCCAATGCCAGGTTGGGTGAACATTCGAATATTAAAAGTAACAGTATGCGGTGAAAAGAGATTTTTATTTTCAAATCGTCTTATGGCGCAAAAGGTTGTCAAACGTTCGGGTCATTACCGTTCAGTAAAAACACAGACGTCTGACAATGGCAAGAACAAAGCAATTTCTCTTTCTCTGAGTTGTCTGAGCTCTCGACCTCCCTAAGTAGAATTCCGTTAACAATTGATTCAAGGCGTACGTGCAACGCCACAACATCCAGCAGATTGTGAAGGAAGCCATCGTGGCCCTTTGCATCCACAAACCCGGTCAGTCGTATTTCTATTTCCGGGTTCTTGGCACAATGCACACAAAATTCGCTGCAAGAGTCCTTGCTAGAGAACGTGCAAATTCGAGAAGGTCTTTCCTTTTACCTGCACTCTCACACCTCTCACCCTGTAGAATACTGTGCTTCTTTAAAAAAATGATAAGGCAATCAACCACTGTAATACCAGGAATGAGCAAATAGGGACTTTAAAAATAAACTGTTAAAAATCGTGTTTTCCTTTGGTTCACTTTAACTGAGCTTGGCATTTTAGACAATCCAATCGTCTTCCTGAAGCAGCACTTTGAGAATCTCTCCGAAACCACTTCCATGGTCAGTTCTCCCATTTATTCACAAAAGAATTCGAGAAAAAGAGGCTACGATCTCTTCGATCTTTTTGCTTTACGTTAACCGGTCATGAGAGTGAGTAAAATGATGAGATTGCGAACTGATTTTCGAAAACACCTGAAAATCTCATCACTTTAATCTCTGGTGTTGGCTATTAGGGACACGTGGTCGGCCACTTAACAGTCCAAGAGACGATTCCTTCTTTTATACTTTACGTTTACCGGCAGAGAGAGAGTGAGTTAGTATAATGAAGGGACGGCGACATGCTTTTTGAAATCCACTTAAAATCTCATCACTTTAATCTCTGGCGTTGGCCATTAGGGACACGTGGTCGGCTCACTCATCAGTCAGTTAAATTCAAAGTAAAAATTTGCCTCTCACGGTCGCGGTAACCAAGAAAATGATTAGATCGGACAAGCAGGAATGCATGGTTTCGTGTTTTCGGCGTGTAAGCCGCGCAAATACTTTGAATTTGCGCGGCGCGGCCCAGCTCAATTTCTAGTGATTCTTCAAATCAAAAGTTGTAGTTCGTGATGGTCCTTACATGTTGTCTACTTGTCCCAATTGTATCTAAACCAGATAGTTTAAACGGAAGACGATGCGAAACTGCGAAATGGAAGTGAGCGAATGAAAAGGGCGGGGTGACACATCATCCACTCCGTGGCGCCTCCTTTCTGTTCCACGCATTTCGTTGCCTATCGCTAACGATTCTGTCAGAGTCACACTACTATCCATCTCTTTCTTATTCCCCTCACTTTTGCCGCCTCTCCCAAGCCGCAATTTTATTCCTTCTGAGATGAGGGAAAATAATTATATCCTTTTTTATCCATATTCTGCAAATGCGATACGGAATAGAGACATGAATCATTTTATATAAAAAAATGAAAACGATCATCTTGCGGAATTTTACTAATGCTATTTCTTCAATCCCTAACCCCTATGATCCATAGTTTAAACGAATTTCCAATAATCAGTTAGGGCAGATGGTACAAATGCTGCAGACGCCTATCCCAAAAAATGCTTCATGGATCGAGGGAGACAGACAGAATTTTCTGCCTCTCCTTTCTCCGAAGCTTTTGCATCTGCCCCTCTCTCTCTCTCTCTCGCAGCCTCTCAAACGATCAGTATAATCGTACACGAGGGGTTGCTTCCTCTCTCCGTTTCCCTCGCTCTCTCGCCCGTCAGACAGAGGCATTGTAGACACACCCTCCCCCCATCTCTCGCCCACTTCCCCTTTGTGAGAGGCCCATCACCCGCTATCGCTTGCCTCCGCTCTCTTGTCCCCCCGTAGCTTTTCCGTCTTCATTCGATTCTGTCGCTGGCCGTCGCCTGTTTTCCTTGTCCCCACAATCGGATTCATTTATTCACACACTCGGCCCTCCTTCATCCTTCATCTAGGCCAAGTCGTTTCTCTCACTTCTTCCCTTCCAATACCACATGTGCTCTGTTCTCCCCCCTGATTCGCTCTTCCCTCTTGGTTGCATAGGCATCATATTGTGGTGTGCTGCGCGATTGAGCCGGTTACTGTAATTGCTCACCACATTCCAATGTAGGGCAGTCAGCACAGCGAGAGTCAGCGATGTCAGCTGAACTGCAAGCCGCCTTCCAGGTAGAGTTTGAGAAGCGATTCCACGGTCTCGATAAGGGAGACTCGGGTGATTTTTGTCATGGCGTGGATGTACAGCTAGAAGCTCTTCGCGTACTCCTCTTGTCCACCCCTTTTGGCTACACGAATAACTTCTAGCTGACAGTCACGATCTCGTCATTCTATCCGCTCTCTCACCACTTTACCGGTCAAGATACTGTGTAGAAGGAAGAGTCGATGAGCCGAACTCTACTTAGTCACTGTGAGAGCAGAAAGCCTAGTAATTGGTGTAAAATCGAGCGCACGGAACTGTTTTAATTAGTGTTTCCGCTCGAAAATGATTAAATTGTTCCGTGAGTGACGCAGCGCCAATTGCAATGCTTTTCGGTGCTCACAGTATAAACAATGCCTCGCGGACCAAAAATTGTGAGAGATCGTGTGGGGGCAGAGGCGATCCCGCTGCTTACCATGTGACGTGGCGTTGGCTCGTTAAATAAATAGTCCCGAGGTCAGGGGGGAGAAATACTAGGCAAGCGCGCGATTGGAGCAACAGGCTCATAGACCTTGTGGTAGTATTGAGGTTAGCATCGATGAAAGATGCGAAAACAGGGAAGAAAAGAGCTCGCTACCTAAGAGTACCTAAGAGTACTACAATAAGAGGTCATTTCCAATAAGCGGCCGCCTCATTTTGCGGCGTTATTGGAAAATGAGAGGGAGGGGGGTAATTTTCCAATAACGATTTTTTTCCAACAAGAGAACTCTAGTAGCGAGACAATCGTGAGTTACTGTTAGGAATCAAATGAGGTAGTATTTTGTTGTCGAGGCAACTAGAGGCGTTTAGTATCGAGCTTACAGTACGAGAGTGGTGGACTGAGTAGATAATAAGGCGACTCGGAAAGGATTAATTGTATTATCGTGCACTTGCGAAGATTGGAGCTAGAAAGCGCGTGACTCTCGATTCCCATAACTTTTACGCATCTTGGAACAGGAAAAGGCGTACTTGATGAAGAGAGAGAGTCATTAGTGGGAAAGGGAAGACACTACGAGCGTCGAAGGACGATGACGTCGCTCACCTCGTTATCCCCCTCTTCCATTTTCCATCCGCACGACAATTCTCTCTCGAAACCACTCAAGATATGTGTGTGAGGTCGTTTTCCGTCGCATTGGTTCCTTTTTTCTGTTCCGTCGCATGTATGGGCATGCTGACGGAAATTGCCCATTGATAACACATTTATCATGGGCATTGATTGATTACTCTTACCTGGTGGACAGAATGAGAAAGCGATGATATGGGATAGCGAGGCCTTACTGCTCATTGTACAGCTTCTATCGTTGAAGAGGGCGTGATTTCGCAGATACATCATCAGTTGGAATTAGCTAGTGCTTCAGTAGCCATTGCGACTGATTACAGCTGTGCCTTTCCCATACCTTTACTTTTGCATTATGATTTATCAGCATTCTCATCATTTCATGTTTAGTATTTACTTTCAATTCGAAACGCTTCGAGTTTTTTCTTCAAACCATGATGGCTCATTCCTCATCGGAAATGCATGAATTGACGTCAGCGTTATGCCCACCCTATCTCCAAAGATGGTCACTACGTGGGATATCTTGTGATGAAGTACTGTCCATTTTGAGTTCGAATCAGTGCGAAAGAGATCCCTTCTTCAGAGCTTGAATTAGTTGCTGGATCTCTCATCTTTGGGCGCTGCTCCCCCCTCTTTCCTATATATCTGCTCACTGCAATTTCTTCGCGCATCTCCGGATTGATTTAGGCTTATGAGCAATGAAAGGGAGGAGAAGAAACAGACAGCTCTTCGCCATCCCCCCTCCCCCCCCCCCCCCGCCTCTCCTCATCGAATTGAAAAGCGGGAAAGAGACGAGAAAGGCAAAAGGGTAGAGTGGGGGGGGGGGGGAAAGGAGATGGGGAGGAGTCTCTCTCTCCCTGCCTCTCTCTCTCTATCTCTCCCTAGCTCGCTGTGCTCCATACTTGTGCTGGCTCGCTCTGTGTCTTTGCTCGGTGTGTAAATACGCGAGGAGTCGTCCACTCACTCCTTCCTGCCCCTCCCCATGGGCCAGCACCTCTCGAATCGGCGACGGCGCGCGTCCGGCGGGGCTGCCGGTAGCCCGGCCAACACACCAGCCTCCCAGCCGCCACCTCCCTCATCTAAAAGCGCCGAGCCCGTCGCGGTAAGCGTCCTTCCCACCCAGCCCACCTTCCCTTCTTCCAACGCGCGCACTCCCTTTCTCCGCCTTGAGAGTGTGTAAGTCTCCCTCTCTCTCCCCTGGTCGCCATGGGCCCCTTGTTAGTAGTCGCGTAGTAGGCGGAGGCGGACAGCCGTTACCCTAATCGAACGGTTTCGTTAACAAGTAGCAGCTCACATCCCGGTCTTGCACGGTCCCGTCCCTCGATCAAGCTGTCGTGGCTATGCTGTGGCGGTAGCGCGACGGCTGTCGCGCCGTCGACAGCCGCAGCTGCTGCAGCAGGCGAAGAGAACGGGCGGACCGCTGTTCCCAGTCCTCCGCCTCCCCATCACACAGCAGATGCCACCACCCCTCTCTCTCCTCCCCTCCATCCTCCTCCACCCCTCGGGTCTTCCTCCATTCACTCGACTTCTTCTACTCCAGTAGCGCTGCCGCCTGCTGAACCTGCTGAGATGCCTCATGTAATTTCTGTCTGGCTTACGGTTTGCTTCTTTCTCTCCTCATTCGCCTGCCTTATCGCGCGTGATATTTTGATTTACGACTACGCGCGATCCAAGCTAATTAAATCAGCGACAATAGTGGAAGATAGCCGCATCGCGCCCTTTTGTCCTTGTGCCCTGCAAAATCGATCGCCCCCCCGACCCAGCATCTCTCCGGTCGGGGTTGTTGTGTGGTTCGTCCCCTTTGTTCTTTTATCTGCACCACTGCTCCGACTTCTTTCTTCTCTCTCCCTCTCTCTCTCCCTCACTGGCCCTGGGATGCAGTTGAATCCGGCGAAATCCAGTAAATCCCAGAGCCAAAGAGTATGGCAGCAGTGAGAAAGTGGTCAGTCCATATTATCGTCTTTCCTTCCCCGCTCTCCCCCGCCTTTTCTTCACGCAAACATCTCGATAGGCCGTTTCTCAGCGTCTTTTCCCCTTCCCCTTTTTGCGAAAAGAAGGGAGGGGAGAGGCAAAAGCGAGAGTACTGCCCTCGCTCCTATTCCCCACTCACAGTAAAATCATCTGCCTGTCGGCTGAAAAATTCATGAAACCAAAAACTGGCAACTCTCGCATTACAAGAGAGCGCGGGCGAGATCGATTTCGTTCTTTGGAATAACTCGTCGATAAGCAGAATGTGATGCAGTTGAGAGAGGGGAAAAGAGATGTGGAGAAGAGTCGATCACTTCTCTCCGCAAGCGCATAGTCTTTAATCGGCATCGACTCTTATCGATTAAACTGGGCGGAGAGTGGGCGAAATTTGAAGGACCATCACGAAAACCAGAGCATCAATGAAAAAATAGGTTTTGAGCTCAATACGCGGATTTAATGAGCAAAAAGGTTAAGATTCTGCAAATTCGAAAAATCAATCAATATCTTATCAGGCTGAAACGCTAAAGAAGATGATTGATTGATTGACTATTCAAGTGATTGATTGATCTGGCAATTCAGGACATGGGAAGGCGCGCGGAGACGCAGGACGACGACGACACGATGATCGAGCCGCCGAAGCAGCCGACGAGGAGACGACAAGCCTTCTCATCTGAAGTCATCGTCGCCGACCCCAACGAGGAGTATGAAAAGGTGCGAGCTCAGTTCCAACAAGACCGTTTTAAAAAAGTGGATCTGATTCCCCATTAACATTAGGGCCCATCTTTTAACCCGTCGAACCGTACAACACTATCAAACATTTGACGCGGTTCCTCGGGCTTCAGAGCTCCTCTTCCAACCATTCTAACTGAGAGATTCCGTGTGTCCTGAAAGCGCTCGAACAAATGTTCAATTATTGAGAAAAATACAAACAGAATAGTCCTAGAATGAAATTTATCTGAAATTCAACCCGAAATTGATTGCAGGTGGTGATTCCGAAGGACGATGAGACGCGCCGCTCGCTCGAGGCAGCCATGTGCAAGAATCTGCTCTTCATGCACCTCGACGCAGATGAGAAGAAGGTCCAGTACAAATTTCAAGCAAATTCATGCAAATTCTGTGCAAATTTTGCCGCTATTTTTGCATTGAAAAACGAGCAATTATGGCGCAATCGTTGTTGTTGATCTACTGCCTCTGGTATCTTGGCGATTGTAGCCTGCAATTGGACAAGGCTGAGATTTGCTCAACGACGAGCAATTACTCTCCTAATATTGCATACTCTCTCGCCGATTAGAGCAAGCGAGAGAGTACACAATATGGAGAGAGTCAGAATCCTCTCGACGACGACGACGACTAATTGCAGACGATCTTTGACGCGATGTTCTCCGTGCAGAAGAAGGCGGGCGAGACGATCATCGAGCAGGGAGAGGAGGGAGACAACTTCTACGTCATCGAGAAGGGGGTACGCACTTCTGTTGATCAGTGAAGATTTTGGCACATGTGACACTGGCCTATGAGTAGGTTATGAACCCGAAATTTGAGAGCTAGCGCGCAACAGCGAAGAAAACTCGCATAAGCATAGCTGAAGATCCTCTCAAAAGAGCTGAAATCCATTACTTTTTTGCTTACTAATGTTCGCATAGGAGAACGGATTATCTTCCTTGGGCGATTTTCGTATTTTGAAGATAGGATTAGAGCGAGACTCTGATGACTTTATCGCGGAGAGAAGCTTTGCGCTTATCATTCCAAAAATTCGTATCATCCAATTTTGCTCTTGAGAGAAAGGGCTGCATGAGCAATTACGTGTCCGGGCGATTTAGGTAAATGCTAGTAAGAAATATTTAATTTACATTATGGAACACATTAGAAGCTGGGCTAACTCATTATAGCCAGTGTCTTTGCAAGCTGAGCCTGAGATTGCCTCTTTCGCCTGAAGAAATATGAAATTACACGCTTTCCAAATTCGTAGTTTGAGTAGATGAGCAAGAAAGAAATTCTCCTCTTCTCTTATTTTTCTTCTTCTTCTGCTGAGAAAGAGGGTCCCGAATCGATGCATTTCTTCTTACACCACCACTTGGTCCATTCTGTTTTCTCCTCCTCCATTCCCTTCCCCCTTTCGTTCATTCTCCACCCTCTCTCCTTCTCTCCTCTTTCTCGTCTCTCCTCCCCTCTTCTGCTGCCTTCTACTCCACAATTCGTTGTGACGTCACTGGAGTTTATCGGAAGGCAGCTGGAAGAATGGCGAGAAGGAAGGGAGGGAGAGGAGAATGGTGAACGAGTGGAGAGCTGGGAGAGGAAGGAGAAGGGAAACGGAAGAGGCAATAAGGAAGCGAGGATATAATGACATAATCGAAGGGAATGAAATAGGCGAGACTCGGTTGAATTCAAGTAGTTGCTACTTAAAAGAATGAGAGCATGACGGATGTGTTGCGACCATGTCTAAAAAATATCAAACTAAAGAAATGAGCATTCTTAAAATTTGGAGTATATTGAGCGTTTGCCTTGCAAGGCGCTTGTTAGCCAGCACATGACTATCGTTTCCTACATCAGCTTCACTAATCATTATTTGAACCCCGCAACGAGCGAAACGAATTACTATTATTATAACACGAAAATCGACAATTTCCAGTCAGTCGATGTCTTCGTCAACTCCGAGTTTGTCCTCTCCATCTCGGATGGCGGATCCTTCGGAGAACTCGCGCTCATCTACGGAACGCCCCGTGCAGCCACTGTCATCGCCAAGACCGACGTCTACTTGTGGTAAGTCAATTCTTGTTAACCTGCCATGTTATCCGAGAAACGGAACGGACAGCCTTCAGAAGCTTGTGGTGGATGATGCTTGACGATTGCGGGGATTCGAGATTAGTGAACTCTGTACTATATTTACGGAAAAGTCATAGCAATGGTCAATGGTTATTTGACAAAAACAATAATAATATCACATTTCAAACTGAAATGTTATGATTTTTCAGGGCGATCGATCGCATTTCGTACCGTCGCATTCTGATGGGATCCACGACAAAGAAGCGCAAGATGTACGACGAATTCCTCTCCAAGGTCCAGATTCTCGGTGAGTGAATTGTGAAAAACTATATCACGGTCTACGGGTTTTTCTGTATAATCTCACCACTCGAACTCTATATTTAGTGCCAAAAATGAGATGATTACCGGAATTTTGAATTATATAAGGCCCTTACTTTGAATAGCTACTTCTTCCACTTCCAAAATGAATTCACTTGGCGAGAGATTGTTGCACGATTCTCGCTCTTCTCGCCACCAATGCAAAAGGCGATCAATCTATCGAACTATGCGTGAACTGATACTCTTTAGTGAAAGTGTGGTGCTGCTTGCAGTGCAAGCAGTGCAGCAGACCAAACATCATCTAGAATACATTTTGATTAAATTTGATAAAAAATGTAAAGAGAAAAACATAGTGCAATGGCTATCAAGAGATACTGTTATCACAGCAAGATATACATATTTCAGCCGATCTCGACAAGTGGGAGCGCGCCAACGTAGCGGACGCTCTCGAGAGATGTGACTTCGAGCCAGGAACGCACGTCGTTGAGCAGGTATTTCAATAAGATATCTTTATCGCGTATGATTTCTGGTATGCGAATCGAGTAGACTTAGAGAAATAGTCACATGTGAACTAGCTTGGACATACCGTTGAAAAAACTTGCCACCGACAGTCTTCAGAAACAAGGGTATATCGTTGCGTATATGCAAATACTCTGTATGTAAATTCGGGAGGGTTGAGAGATCTGAAGGGTTTGGAGAATACCTCCAGATAACGGATACAATTTTCCTTATTCAGGGACAGCCTGGAGACGAGTTCTTCATCATTCTCGAGGGAGAGGCAAACGTGCTTCAGGTACGTTTTTAATGTTAGATTTACAACAAAGATATAATTTCGAAATTATTGAAAATTTAAAAAATATGAGTTGGAAAAGTAACACTAAATTGCAGAAGCGCAGCGACGACGCCGCCTTCGAGAATGTCGGCCATCTCGGCCCCTCGGACTACTTCGGTCAGTGATCATAGCTTGACTCCCAATCCTAGGGCACTAGGTCGGATGAGAACCAAAACTAATACCTCCAATATTTACTCTGGAGGCGTTTAGACTGTGTGGGAACCTAATGTGCAAATACTGGAGAGAGTAATTTTCTTGGTTCCCATCTGACGGTTCTCATCCTACCTAGTACCGACCCGAATACATCGCGAGTTCATCCGATATAATAGGATACGCAAGCAACGTGTTTTGGGAAACTTATGATGGATTTGTTTTACTCTTATCAGTTCTAGCCTTTTCCGTCTTTCTCTGTGCAAAAAAATCCGAACGGATGCTTCATGAAACTATGGGGCATGAAGATGATTTCACATAATGGTAGCTTACGGTTTAGGTAGCTTAGTTTTTATTGTTCATTTAATTATTATTATTATTGTTTAATTATTGTTATTATTATTTATTGCAGGCGAGATCGCTCTTCTTCTCGACCGTCCCCGTGCCGCTACCGTAGTCGCCAAGTCGCCCCTCAAGTGCGTCAAGCTGGATCGCAATCGCTTCGAGCGAGTGATGGGCCCCGTCCGAGAGATCCTCAAGAGAGACGTCTCCAACTACAACTCGTACGTCAAGTTGATGACGTAAGACGTGAGCACGCCAAGTACGTCAACTGCCTCCCCCCACACCACGTAGAGACTTATCAGATGCATAGTCTCCGTGTTTCCTCGTATACTATGTACTCTATTCCCCGCCCCCCTCTGAGCCATACACATACGATATATATTCATACATCCCCTCATACTGTATCACACACTTGACAGTCCCTAGTCTTCCGACATCCTCACTCTAGTCTGCGCCCTCGTCTCGTTGTCTGACCCCCTCTCCACATCGTCATCATTCAAATACTCTGACTCGCGACTAGCATTAGCCACTCGCCCTAGTCTGCCCAATATGCGCCTCTTACACTGTCTAGTCAAATGTTATTGTGTGTACGACGCTAAGCCCCCCACCTCTCAAATTCGTTTATTTATTCCGAACCAGTACTCAGTATAGTATTTACAGCGTATATCCAGCCTTCTGTATTCAAACACACACACATGCAAAATACTCACCAGTTCCAGCGTAGTTCTCCCTCCCTCCGTTATACTCCATCTCAAACCGTTCACACACACAACCATCGATTGTTGTGCTCACTCTTGCTAAGAATGTCGAGGTGGTTTCTCATGACTCTAATCGTCTCCTCTCTCTACACTGTAGTTCCAATTCTCTGTATGGGTGCTGCACCCCGGCCTCCTCTTTCCACAGCACCTCTCAACAACGTCCCATCCTCGTATTCTTTTCTTCCAAGCTTTACTCTCGTTCAAATCGTTCAGATTCTGTACGAGAAGGCTCAGCGCACGCGTAACACCAGCGCGCTCCCGAGTCTTGTTGTAGTCTCCCCCCCCCCCCCAACGCGTGAGGTCATAGACTTGCCCTTGTGTATTATCTGGATCCGACTCCAGCCTCGTTCTGTCTAACAATGCCCTCCAGGCTTGGCTCTATCAATCAATTCTCGCTCCATTAGTCGCACACAATAACACATTAGTCTCAATCACTCGCATGCACATACTCTGCGCCTGTGAAACAAATGGTCGCAGTCCAAAAGACTATACCTTACCTGTCGCAGAGTAAATGTAGCCTATTGCGACCTTCTGCAATGGTTCGAGCCCCCCCCCCCTCTTAGATTGTATCACGTCGTACATAAGTTGCACCCGTATCCCCCCATTCCCTCTCCCTCCCCTTCTTACATAGACACTAGAGTTCTCCGGCAAATGTCCATATATGTCTCGTATAGTGGTTATCCAGCCTTCCTCCCCCTCTCCATGAAGTCGTGAATTGGATTTTCCCGGATTGAGCAGATATGAGCGACCAGCGTCCATCTAATCTCGGTAGCTCTCCTCCGAGTTTTGTCATGCGAAGGTCGGTGAATAAAGAAAAAGTTCAGAACACGCTTCAGAGTGCTTTATTACATCAAGAGTGGGGTTGGAAGTTCCAACTTGGAATGCATTGTTTTGATCTAACAATCACTGTATCGACTATGACCTCGCTAGGCGGATTCTTCATTATGTAGACGGGGAAGATTAAAGTGAATGGGACTAGACAGGATGAAGTTGGGGGACGAAGGCAGGGGAAGGATGCTGTAGCACCGTAATCAGATCAGACAAGCTCCTCGTTCCCGCGATCTACTGCCGAGCAGATGTTGTCCTTCCGGCGAACGAAGATTTTGCCTGAAACAGATTTCGAAGTGTACCCACGAAATCAGTTTCCTAACATGCCTCCTGCAAACTCTTCGTTCTCACAGAGAACATAATTTTCTTGTATCGACTGATTGGTTATTATTCAAAGTTTTGCCAACGAGGACAAATCTCAGCGCCAGAATAAAGTCCAAACGGCAGTATTTTCATAGCAATTCCAATTTCGGGCCATTCCTCTCTATTAGATGAATCATACGGGGGAGGCTTACCGGAGTTCCAGGGGCTCTGCAGCTTGAGTATGGCGAAGTCGTCCCTCAGTCGACGTTCTCGTGCCCCGATGACGACGACGAGGCAGAAGTCGTCGAAGGACGGCATCTGCAGCTCCACGCCCTTCGACTGCAACGACAATTCGTCGATTGTTGACAGTTGACATCAACCGTTTTCATTATTATCTTCGTCGCGATTTGTCCATGAACCAGAGAAGAATTAATCTAAACTGCTATGTTACTGTCACGATATCTCCGTTGCTTATATAAACGAATCCCAACGTATTACAACGTGAAAATACAGTACGGCCTTCCAGTCAAAAAGAGGCATTCGTGAATATCTTTGCTGAGTCTTTGCAGCGTATAGAACGGATATAAAGGACCAGATCGAAGGTCTTACTCTTGCCGTAGCTTTGGTGAGCTGCTCGACGACGAGGGCGACGATCTCGGATGACGTCGTCGACGGGGAGATGGAGAGACGCACGCTGCAATCACGCTATCAGCCCTTTGTGCACGGCCTGCTTGACTTTTCAATAATGGCATATTATGTGGTTACGAGTACGCTTGAAATTGGCTTATAACCTTCATCAATTACGTGCAGGATACACTAACCTAGTTCCGTTTTCGAGTCCACAATCAAATGCGGCGAACACGACAATGACCGCGCATCCACGGTCAGGAGTCGCCTGCAAGTAAATATTGAAATTAGAGTCCACGCATTTTGGGACACTAAGATCTCACAAAATTGTAAAACTTGCATTTATCCTTCGCCTTCTACAAAGTTGTGGGATCACTCTAATTATTGCTCGCCTCAGAGCGCGGTAAATAAAGATACCGATTCATCTTCTTATGTCTACGATGAAACCAGCATAGTTTCTCACAGTGATCGGTTGTGAGTGCACGGCGCGTGCCTTCAACCTCTCCGTCGATCGATGCCGCCTTCTGAGCACGACTCGGTCGATGTCGGAGAAGTTGAGCGATGGCGAGCCCATCAACGACTGAGGACGAGGGAATCTGCTTAGGGGATTGGGCACGAAGTCAGGACGATCTGGCACCTGCAAAACGATGTTTGTTATCGAACCAAACCCGTTCGTATGCAATTAGAATAAATTTGCCAGGACATTTCTATGTAAAAGGAGACTAATATCCTAACACGTACAACGCATCGAATCCATCGCGTCAGTAAATTGGTCTCGACTCGCCTTTCGGCACAGCTCAGAAGAAGTGTCAAAGTGGTTTGCGTGAATGATAGTGAACTCACCGATAGGTCACTGCTGTAGCCGGGATCGGCAGAATCGGCAAAGACGATGGGCGCCAGTAATCGAGAGAGAGGAATCGTGCATCTGAATATTGATAATTTACATACTTTGTGATCATATTTGCATCATAGTCGCATCATATCTCCTGATCCGAACTGGTTGAATTATGCTACTCTTAGCTTCTATCCCTAATTCACAAGCTAATCAAGCGGAGAAAAATGTTGTTTTACACAAAGACAGGTAGATACGGTACTTGGCGGTTTTGTCTCTCGCCAGTGAGCCGATCCTCGTGATCCACCGTGACTCGCCCCAGAGTGCGTCCAGTCGTCGAGAGTACTCGGTGAGTGTCTCCCATTGCGTGCGGTAGATCTGCAGATAGCAGATAAGTAGTCGGACGATCTCTCTCTCTCTCTCTCGACAGGTTTAAATGCGAGAGAATGAAGAGAGCGAAGTATCTTTGGTCCAACTTTAGAGACTACTACCTTGCTGTCCACCTCCAGCATGCACTTGCGCTGCTCGAACTGCGAAATCTGCAAGAGCGGAATGAACAAGTTTAATTTATTCCAGAATATCACTACACCCTGAAAACTATGTGCAATATTGATCTACCGTATCACATAGAAGAAGACCGTTGGGAAGGAACATTTAAGCTGTACCAAACGGTCCCAGACATTCGCTGATATCCGGAAGAACTCGAGAGTATTATTCTTTTGTTCCCTCTCTCCAATGCTAGAGACCACAGAACACGGAGACAGAGACGTCCCTCGAATACCTCACTACTGCCCCAGACCCCTCCCCTCAGCACACATTGCTGTACGAACTCACTATCCCATACTCGTTAGCGGTAACGGGGCATGACTGTGAGTAGGCCTGTTTCCTATGGCCGATGGTCATTGACTATCATAGAGCAAGCATATTGAAGAGACCGTCTGGCGCAAACTCTCCAACAACGGAACAGAACACATTGCTTGCTCAAGTTCGCATCATCTCTCATGGGACTGGCATATCACAGACCCGTACCGTTCTTCCGATATAAAAGGCCCGAAGGTAAATGTGAAAGCATTCAGTTCATTCAATTTTCCCTTTTTCAGTCCTACGGTTCTTCAACGTAACTTATCCTACAGTAACCCCCACCGTAATCCCTTCCAGCCACTGCAACCATGTCTGACACCCAGTTCACTTTCGCTATTCTGGTCGCGCTTTTCGCAGCTGTGGCACTCGTCGAATATTCAGACGTATGTTTGACCTACGGGTCCTTAATAAGTAAGGACTCCTTGCCGTGTCAGTCTCTCCAAATTCAGTAGTTTCAACTGGGCTGTACAGCATCCCTTAACTACCCTATCCAGGCATGCGCTCCAACTACCACAGGAGGCACCACCACCACCACCACTACCATGAAACCCGCGGGGCGCCGAAAGAGAACAATCGAGGAGGATGGTAATCGAGTTCACTGCCTCTTGCACACTGCGGAAGGGTAGCGAATAACAGTTGCCATTAATTATTTGGATAGGCCGTATATATCCTAGCCGTAGACCAAATATTGTTTATATTTACAATTCTAGCGCAAGTGATCGGAGTGAACACTGACGATTTCAATCTGGCCAGAAATGCGGTCAATACGATGAAAATTGTGCAGGATGTGAGTTTAATCGAAATCCGGGAGTTAAACTAAATTCAAATAATTAGAAAACACATTTGTAAGAGATACATATCATAATGTACTTTTGTTGTGTACTAGAGTTGTGTTCTGCCCTTTTACAGTCAACATGTTTTGTATCTTTTGTCACAATAAGAAATGTTCTTGTCAGGAGGAGGAGATAGCAGAAAGGCAAGAGGGGGAGAAGAAAAGCGAAGGGAAAGCCGAGATTCAGAAGACCCAGGAGAGACCATAGAATGAGAATTCTGAGGAAGTCGAAGAAGATAAGCACCAATAATCGTCCATTTTTAATTGTTTTGGGTGCTAATAAATTAGTCAATATTGCTAAATACTTGAGTGCACATATTTCTTCAATATGAAGTGAACAGAATAACCTCAAAATAATTAAGAAATGCTAAGAATTTAACAAAACAATAAAATGGATTGAAAAAAAAACAGAATCCTATGATAACTTCAAACTGAAATTTTCTAGATGTACGTTTTCTACATCCGCATATTATCTAATCTTTCCCGTTTCATCCCATAAACCGAACTAACCATTATGAAGTGCTCCAGAAAGATTGACAATTTGCAGTAGGCAGATATAAAAGTGGGACAGTACGTCGATAGGTGAACTGAAATGAAATTATTCTTAAATATTTGATACCATATCATTGAAAACTCATCAACGCTCCTTCTCACAATAGCAAAATTAACGCTCCAGTCTATTGCTTTGAATGCTTTCATTGTCTTATTGCAATCAAGATGCATCTGTCACTCACTCATCTCGAATACGCTGACTGAGATGGAGGTGCAGCCTCGTCGTTGCTCGAACATGTCTGAGGCGTGACTGCTGCCCGTGGGCGCAGAGCAGACGTCCTCGGGCTTCGGCAGAATCTGCACGATTACTCATAACATTTTTATTCAAGTATCATTCACAATGATCCTGTTGCAGTGCACGATATTTGAGATGTATCGCTAGTTTCAGTCAATACAACACAATAAGAGTGTGACTTTGAGATCGGAAGGGCACCAGGTCGGATGGCCTCCGTCGGATGATAACGTATTGGATGACAACCAAAAATATGGTCCCTGCTACGGAACTTTCACAATAGGTGCCCAAAGTGTCAAAAATGATTCTGTGAAAGTTCTACAGAAGAGTCCTTTTTTAGTTATCTTCCAGTAGGATACCGACGGTGATCATCCGACCTAGTGCCCGGCATATAGTGCAGAAATGAGTTCTCTTCGGCATCTGCGTCAAGTAATAACTACTCACCAGTATTATTGACACGTTCTTGTTCAGTCTGAGTATGTCGGAAGTGAACATGCGATGCCCTGGGACGAGGTCCGGATCGACGTCCAAGTCGTGCAGCAGACTGTTTATTGCCTGCATTTAATCCTATTTGACACAAAATGTGGCATCATGAACCACCCTATATCTCATGAGCTTAGTTGTAGGTACAATGTAAAGAGATGTAGGGGAGAACGTAGATGTGGTAGTCTCCGACACAAATCAATCTAATCTTACCATACCTTGGACAGTTGCCGATGAAACATCCTCTGATTCGGGGTTGGCCGCAAGTCTTCGTTGTGGTCGATGGCCTGCAAATAAATTGTTGTCATTCCTTATCGGATCCTACATTTCAGATCAAGTTTGACTATTCTCTTTTGAGCTATTTGTGTTATTGTCTGCACCGACATTCACCTGTATCCACTCCCACTCGTCTTTCGTAACGTGCGGATTTTGTCGAACAGACACGTAGGGCAGCACTGAGGGCAGATTATCGGGCACGACCAGCTGCGAATTTTAAATTGTGAGTTCCATATTTCCGGTATACTTCTGTCCGAAAGCCTCTCGGCCGATTGAATTGCACTGTTTGCCTAGTCCAGAATCATGGATAGTTAGTTGCATTGAGTGATCACCCTAATCGAATTGAGCGACGAGTGCATCTTGAGGTAGGCGACGTAGAGGCCCTTCTGAAGGGGGATCTGGGAGGACTCGAAGAAGTTCATGATGGGCACGCTCTCTCGCAGCACGCGATCCATCGCGGGACACGCGTGATGCTTCCGGAGCATCTTCTCGAACGACAGCCACTGAGTGGTGATCGCCTGCAAGAATGGTTAAAGGAGGACTAGAGGCGAAGTTCAACTTGTACCCATTCATAACCATGACCTAGCTCCTGTTACCTATTAAACGATCCAAAAAATACATTAATATCTCTACTCTTAACTTTGGAGGGTGGATGCTCACTATTTTCAATCGATGTGGCTACTTTGGCTTTAGTCCTCCTTTTAGCCTTTTTTCTCCTTTTTTGCCTTTCAGTCCTTTAACACGGACGTTTGCCATAAGAACTGTCACGAGCCTAAACAACCTCTCCTACAAAATACGCCATTCCCGCCCCACGACAAAGTAGGACAGCACATAATTAGGATAAGTGGCTCAAACGCGATTATAAGAGATCATCACTACACTGCTACTCGTTTAAGCCTCAGAAACCCAATGTAAGTTGTATTCTGATTGCCTTTTACACTCACCGGAATCTGTTCCGCACTAGTCACGTAGCGCACGGTGACGAGAAACACCGCGTTCTCGTGCGTGATCGGCTGCGAATACGACATTTCAATTACATAAACGTTCAAAACTTGAATTTTCAAAGGCAAAACTGTTGATTTCTTCCTCTTCATTGAGGCAGTTGCTCCATTTTCTTAACCATATCTACAATTCATGATCGCATACCTGAGCAAGACGTCCAATGTCTTTTAGACCGAGGGAAGACATCATGTCAGCTGCGGCCGAGATCACTTTAGAGCGGAAGCTACAATTCGAATTTGCGTTATCAACAGACGCTGGAATGCGTCCTTATTCAGAAAATAGCCATCGGCATCCTCCCGCACAACTAGACAGTTAAAAAGACTCTGAAATAAAAATATAAAAAAAATAAATATCAGTTTTCACATTCTTGTTTGATCAGTAGGCGTAATTTGTTGATTTGTAGATCACAATGCAACGATAATGCATCACTATCGAATGACACACCTCAACGCGCTGTTGTTCGCAAATGCGCTCGGATTTGCATCTGAAAGAGCGCTCAGTTGATCCCACGAAAGGGAGAGCTTCAACAGCCACTGGATGTCTTCCTGCAAAGTTGTGTTGCTTGATTGACTCACTTTTCACGAGCTATAGATTGGGATGACAACGGGTGTAACGGAATTACAGATATCAATTCCATGTTCAAACTGATGGTTGACCAATTACAATCTTTTGGCCATTTTAGACATTTTTAATGGTGCTATATCGATATTCCCTCAGTCGTATCCTTTCAAGTTGTGAGATCCCTTACCTTATTGAGCGTGGATACATTTTCGTCGATGATGAACGTGGGCAGACAGTCGTCGAAAGTGCACAGCATCTTTCCCTCGCAATAGACGAGCGCAGCAAGATGGCAGCCACTGCAAGGGCTTTCCTTAGTTTATCTTGGCTCGACGTTTATGAACATTATCTTTAAAAACAACACACTACCCAACTAAACGGCTATTTCCTGTGATATTGCACAAATTATATTTTCAATTTATTGCGTACGAGATACATAGATGAAGAAAAGGAGTATTGAGTGAAAAAACTTGCTTGGTAACGCTCTTCAAGAATTTGGAGCTCGACAGAAAGAGATCCATCAGACCCTTCTTCTTCTTCTGCGGTTGTTGGGCAAGCTTCGGAAACACTGCAAACATAGGAGTAAGGGCAACGGTACATCCAGTCTGCGAGTCTAAGATCTCCGAGGTACTAGATCGGATGAGAAACCACCGGATAAGAATCGAAAAAGGAAACCTTCTGTAGTAGTTTCACAGAATCATTTTTTCGCTAATGTATTAGAAAATAATGGAGAAGGGTACTTCTTTTTAGTTATCATAACAAAGTAACTGAAGTATGAATAAATTGGGCTTACCAGTCTGCCACACCACGCTGTCCCTGTAGGTCTCTACTTCTGCAGTCAGGTTGTGGAGAGTCTCCAATTGCTTCTCGCGAGTGTCCCTCTCCCCCGTGACCTCCTCCCAAGCTTCAAATAAGGAATTTTTGTTACAATATTGTTGTTCTTCTGCAAAGATAGCTCAGAGACACTATCGTGCAATATTCTTGTTACTACGGTTAGCTACATTCAAAATTTTCCAAATTCCTGCTTGTCACGAGTGTCCCTCGCCCAAATTCGATGTCGGCAAATGCTCACAAGACATTTCGACGACGGCGGGCGTGCAGCTCACAGGGTCGCCGTAGTCGTGGATCGTACCTGGCCATACCAATTTAACCAAATTCACCATAGACCCGCTTTTGGACAAAACTTCGCGCTAAAGAAGGAAGTAGCTTCAAGCACCACTGTCTCTTCATGGTATTTCAACACTCTATCAGCACTCGTTGAAAGTGTGATAGAACTCATGCAGAGCGCCGCAGCGACTAATCTCAAATATTCTGCACAAAAATTTTCGATTACCAGAATAAAGATCGCTCACCTGCGCACACTCGAAAGTAGACGTGCTCGCCAGCATCGATGTCACTGACCTGATGGATCCCATTTTCATGTGAATGACTATACACAGTTCAGGAAAAAAACATAAGTTTTGGCTTCCACTCCGAGATCGAGATATGTTACAGAATTCTCCATCAGTATTGCTTTGAGGTTCGAAGCATTCTTTCGTTTTCAACATTTCTGATTCAAAATTTGACCAATGACCCCACATTGTATAGTTTTAACGGTAACATACTTCGAAGGATGGCCGGTCGACCTCAGTTATGACTCGAGTGCCGGCGATTTCGTCAAAAGTTTTCGCAGAACTCCACTCGACTGAAAGAGTACATGGACGATGTCCTTCAGTAAAGTTACTAGCAATCAGCGACCTACATAACTACGCTTCAAGTGTATAATTTCAGGCAACAATTTTTTTTCTTGCTAATACGACCGAGACTGATGAAACAACTTTGCACTTGTTTCACTCAAAAGTAACTAATGCTCGATAAAAAGATTGCCTCGATATTTGACGACGATCGCTTTCGATTGGCCAGGGACGACTTCGGGCGTTATCAAGACAGAACGGGCAGAGCTCGCCTCGATCTAAAGTGGACTACATCTCTCTCTCAGGAGTGACCTCCAACTCCCACACCCTCACTATCCCCTCCCCTCCTCTCCCACTTTCACATTCATTGCCCCCACTATCCCGCTGACTCAAATCGGGTCCACTCGTTCCAATCGAAATTAGCCGTTCGGTTAGGCACAAACAGGATGGTTTGAATGCTATGATTAAGGGAAATCGCCGGCTGATTTAGAATGTCATTCCAGTACTTATTTGCTTACCTACTGGAACAAATAGTTTTGTCTGCAGGTCTGCTAATTTCGATCATTTTTAAAGGAGTGTCAGCAAAGTTGAACTTTTGAATCTGCCATAACCATGACCTAGCCCAACCTCCAAAGATCATAGCGCGGGCTAGGAGGGTTATCAACCATCATCGTTAAAAGTTAGATTTTGAGACACTCCTTCTTTAAGAATCAGTAGTACACGGTGAGCTTACCCTGGCGGCTCGTAACTCGATCTTTTGGGGAGTGGCAAGCGTGGCTTCCATGCGACCGAAAAGCGCACGATGCGCCGTAAGCTGCGCCGTCCGCCGCTCATATTCCTTTGAAATAACCATTTATCTATCAGAACTCTCAATTAATCTTTCGTCTCTCGTAGCGCCTTCGAGCGTAGATAAAATTGTACATATCAGGCCGAGGTGATTGATTAATTTGCTAATAGAAAACCTTGGTTGATGTGACCGCTCCCTTGATGGCGACTTTCCTTCCCTCAATCTGGCTGATCGCCTGCTCAACTGCTGCCCGTCTCGAGGCGAGAGAGTTCTCTGCAATCATGTGGATTTGCGAATGAAAGCGAAAGTTTCCGCACCCAATTCACAATCAGGCGGGATATTCGCTATCATCACTAGCGATGGGATTGAATAACCTGGGCCGTTTCAGAAGGAGAATTTCACATTTTTCGCATATCTTGCGATGCAAATATTCGCATTTGGGATGTACCGTTAATTTACAAATTTGCTCGTTACAGTATGACTCACGGGGTTTCGTCTCTCTCGCTCCGTTGTTGAGGAGTACTTGGGCGCACTTCTGCGAGTTCAGCAGCAGTGCGATGTCCAGCAGGGAGAATATCGTGTCCGTATTGGAGAAGGCGCCCGTGGTCACGATCGAATTCGCCTTGAACGGTAAAGAAAATTTAAAAGTGCATGCATTACAGCTGTCAAGACTGCACTAATCGACCTATGTTGAACCTTTCATCCTCTCATTTCAAGCTCCCTAGTGCATCCTTTATCTAACTGTGTGTACTTCTCAATGAGGGAATGCAAGCACGGATCCATCAAATGCTCCAAAAAGGATTCTCGTCAGCTGTGCTCATTGCAAATCTTAAGAATTCACCTCGAGGTTTCCCTTTTTTATCGCAATCGTGAGCGGATCTGCGTCGTCGTTTTCGATGGCGATCAGCGCTCCTGAATTATTTCGATCGATAAATCTGAATTTATAGATCACATCTATTAATAATTCGCTCACTCATCATGCAGATGGCGTTAGACTTCTCCCTCTTCGAATGGCGCCGCGTACCATCTTTTCGTGAGCGACCGAAGGACTCCACGCTGGTCTGACGAGCAACTGAAACTGTGCTGACGATATTACTCATTCTTAGGACTCTAAAATTTAGGACCTGGCTAATGGGAATGGTAAAATTACTGCTAAACAATCAGGGTAGGTGTAAGAAAGACCGAACCTCCTAGAGAGTCAGAGCGATATGCGGCAGATTCCGAGGAAAAGGGATCTTCAAATTGCGAATATGGAGAAAAGGAAGGCCCTACAGACAGATGAGACGGCTGAGGCCAGTCAAATGTGATGCTTTCAAGGTCAAAAGGGTTAATAACCAAAAGAGAGATGGGTAGTCAATCGGCTGGCTCTCTTTCGTCTCTCTCTGCGCCCCCTCTCAATCTCTGTTATTACAGCTCAGCCGGGTTATCGGATAAGGAGGAGATAGGGGAGTAATTCGGAGCAATTAGATGAAGAAGATCGAAAGTGGAGCGGCAAAGGGAAAAGTGGAGAAAACGCCATTGTTTCTAGAATGAGTGTGTGTCCTTTAGTGAAATGAGAATCTCGGAAACTGAGTAATCAACGACTGAGCCATGATATCGCTGCATACTGTTTTCCTAGTTAAAATTTGCAAAGCTTTTGGATCTTTCGCTCAGTCATAGTAGATTTTAGAGGTTGAGCTAAACAATTTTTAGAAAAATGTTTGCTTGGTTTTAGATTCGAATAAATATTTACTTCCACGAGTGAGCGATGAAGTGCTGGGACCTCCTTGTGACATCAGAGATCTGCAATATGCAAAATACTTTGGAAACCTCAGCTAGATTTCGTCCTAAATATGTTTCCAATGTTTCTACATGTGCAAGATGGCACTACATCACCGTTGTTACTGAAATATGTGAATTCCCATGTATCGATAGGAAAATATAGCGGTACAGTATGTTCATGCTTGCTCACCTCGTCGCGTACTCGTCCAGACTCTGCTGCCTGCAGAGGAGGGCTGTCGATGCGAGAGTGTGTGCTGCGCCCGCGCACACGGAGAGAATCGGCGCGCCGCGCACATTGCTCAACCCCACCGAGTAGGGCTGAGACATCGCCGAGAAGACGCCTGCAGAAGAGAGGATAAGACAACAAATTTTGAAATTCGAGTGACCCTCTCTTCATTTTGTACAGTCGATAGACCGATTGATTTGAGAGAGAGAGAGAAAGAGAGAGAGAGAGAGAGAAGAGACCGTGGTATCATTTCTCGAAGTCTACAAGGGGAAAGCTGCACTAAGTGAAAGAAAATCTCTATGAGAGATAGTCAGACTTCGTCTAGTTGCCCCAGTGTATGAAATGATCAACGAATCTAGGAAACTCGCTTACTTTTTCTGATAAAATCATGAAGGTATTGTGCCCATACCATCTTAGAGGGCCCGGTCTTTCACGAATGATACGTATGGGAAACCCATAAATAAGCGTTGATCTGTGCACCACTCGTGTGATTTTTTAGCTCCTAGTGAGGCAGGAATCTTTCTCGGAAAATATTCGAGTGGAACGCTAAGAGCGTGTTCACTAGCATCGGAATCAATTTTAGGATCTAACGCGATGTTTGAATTTGCTTTTTCTTGAATTAGCTGCTAAATCAAACCGCAGAAAACACTTCTGGTTCCTAATCGAATAATCAAATATTGCTTCCTTATAATAATTAACAGAGAACTTCTGAACGAAAACTCGCAAGGGTGTTGAGTATGAGGAAATGTTAAGTGTTTGCGCTCGAAGAGCCTACTAATTACAACAAGTATGTGAGCAAGCGATGAACCAGGAACTACTTGCTGAAGCGTGCCTAGAGTTCGAATAACTATGGGCAAGAATTGCATCAGCTAACAGGACCAGACATGGATAACTAATGAGTGCAATGAAAGAGGTAAAAAGGCAGCGAGAGCAGAAGCAGAGAGGAAGAGCCACATTTCACTCGCTTATTCTCTGCTGCTGGAGTAATCTCTGACTCTCTCCAAACCACACGCTCTCTCGTCGATCAGAGTGCGCGAGAGAGTGTATGATATGGAGAGAGAGTGAGCTCCCCTGCTCCCTCCTCGCATTCTGCACGCCACGCCAAATTGATAAGAGGATAAGACCTTAGATAAGGAAGGAATGAGATGAGGAGGGAACAATTTCGCAAACAGTATCTGATAGCATCTAGTGAATTAGAGCACATCTGGGATATCGCCAAAATTCGCCATCTGCAAAATGCAATTTCCGCATCAACTTATAGCAATTTCCGAGGAACGTGAAATGTAGGGGATGCATGAATAGCATGAATTGCTCGTTTCAGTCAGGTGCGCCCACAGAAAAAAAAACGGTGATATCTGCTACAATATTTGCTGACGTTAAAAGGCAAATGTGATCGGATTTGGCACGTAAACGGGCTTTGCGACCCTTCGGACGACATAGCAACGGGGCTAATTTCCGAAGAATTCAGGACAAATTTCCGGGGAGAAATTGGGGGAGGAGAAGAGCGAAGACGGGGAAACATGAGATGAATACCTCGATTCTCGCTGCTAAATTGACTATTTCATCAGGAAGTGTGCACAAAGTCGCACACCGAAGCCTCAAGTCAGGGCTAATTTTCTCGCCAGGAAACACGAAACAGCGTGCCGGGTTTCATTCTGAGGATAAGGAGAGAGAGAGAGAGAGAGGGGGATGCAATAAGAAGGGAGAAGCCGAGCAAATGATGAATGCGCACCGAAATGGACGGGGGCTTCGGGCGCCGGGTGATATGTGGAGCGAATGAGCTTCGCCAGAGACGGAGATCGATGGGGAAGAGCGCCGCCCGGAGCAGAGTTACGATGCTGCAATTGAATAAGCATTGGGAAATGCAATCGGAAACAGCGCAAACTAATGGATCAAATACGTTTCATGATGTGGTCAAGAGTTATTTAGTGTGATCTGTGCCCATAACAATGTTTCCTAGTACAGTAAATTAACTGTGAACCAAACTAAAGGCCAACCCCAGGACACAATCAGCTCGAAGATTTCAATACCAGCGCGCGGAAGCTTCCCTCCAGAAGATCTGCCAGGATAAATATAACTATCCAGCATTAATATTTTCAGAATTGATGTTAGCGACGATGTAGAAACGGATACTTCGATAATCTTACGGATCACGTCTTCACGAGTGAATCGGAAGATCCAGAAAAAGCGCGTAATATCGCCCGTATTATCGTGTACGGATTCAATGGCTCTGACTCGCACGTAGGCCAAGAACACGGTTAAAATGCGCTGAGAAATTTTATCGCACCTTTTATCGAGCATTTCAACAATGACTCACTATGTCGAAGCCAAATCAGCCACTATCCACAAATTACGCTCGTCCTTACGCACACTCTCCTTTCTAATTGATTAAAGGGCATTTTGGATCAAATTCAGACGTTTGCTTATTTTCAGAGTGAATGCAGCCAGGGTAATGCAACCCGTCCAGGGAAACCATATTGTTTTCCACGATCCGACCGACCATCCATGAAATTCAACCAATGTTCGCGAAACTCAACCCATGTTTACATCGCTGGTGAAATTGAAAATTGAAAATCGGGGGTGCAGATAAGGAATTGTGAAGACCGAATCAGATGAGCCCAGCTAACTAGGTCTTCCATTTTCCTCATTTGCACACCCTCCCCCCTTAATGTTCTAGCACTTTTTATCCTCAGTATGCGATTATTCGTATCACGTTGAGGATTCGAACTTGAATAAAATGCAAAGAATAACAGACTTGCGAGTTCTGCCGTTGTGACGATCGCCTCCTGTGCCTTGTTGACTCAGCACGGCTAAAAGATATTAGTATATTTCCTCTTCTAATTGCTAATTGTTTGTTTATCATATCATTTTGGTGCAAGGATTATTTTTATGTGGATAATGACTGGCATGCGAGCCCAGTAATTTCCCTCGGTACTTTGTGGCAGATGCATCAAAGGATGCACGTGATGAGGAGAGCAGCATGAAAGCAGGCATCTACAGCCAACTCAGGTGCCCAAGTTGGATTCAGCCCTGTTTCATCCTTAGATGCCTCTCCCTACGCTAAAGTCAATTACAAATTGGATCCAGCCCTGAATCCAACTTGTGTTACCTTGTATCCAACTTGTAAAGTCACTTTAGCTTAAGGGGGAGGCACCCAGGGATAAAACCGGGCTGATTCCAATTTGGGAATCTCAACTCTTCCTGAGAATGCTATCAGGAGAACTGTCGTCGCTCACCTCAGCAGTTGCTTATTCTGAGCAGTTGCATGGGAGCGATGATGCTTATCCTCCTCATTAGGCTGTTGCATAGAGCTGGACCTGAAATGAGTGCAGGGAACATAGACTCCTTTGTTGCTTAGTTGCGACATCGTATCTCACGTTTTTCGTTGCTTACGTTTTCCACACCTATTTTCTTGTGCCAATAACATGATAAATTTAGTATTATATTCCATTCATCAAGATTTTTACCCTTATTTCTCAACCTGTGCGGATTCATTTAAGTGATGTATGTTTGCATCTATGTACGTGGCAATGTACAATGTGACGAGATTCTAGCGACAACTATTACTGCTATTCGAAATTCCTCGCTCTGATGAAATCCGCCTATTGTGAGCCGGGTCAAGTATACGACCCGTTGACCCAAACACCCACCCGCGTCATTCTAGGACGTGTTTGTTTGTAATTACGTCTCGTTCTAAGGCGTCTTCATCATCTGATTCAACTTTAATTAAACAAGACGACCTTCTAGATTCCCTTGTGAGCGTGACACTCTTCTGTAGTCGGAGCATGAAGAGAATGGCGCGTATGACCGATCGACGCGACTTCATTCTGATATATCCTTGATAGATCCTTGAAACAAAACAACGACAAATGTTACAAGCAATATACGAGCTGCGCGAGGTTTGAAAAATGGCACGTCGTCACTGTGGTAATTGGTTATGTGAGGACTGCGAGGAAATATGAGAACGAACAGGATAACAAAGGCTAATTGTCGCAGAGAAAGGATTACTGGGAACCGTTCGATGTGTAATCTCATCATATTTCCGATCAAATTATTCGAAAGTTCAAAGGTCATCATACAGGAAAATTAACTCTCATGAACTTCCAGTCTTTGCGTTTCCCACGCACCCACACTCTAGTGTTACTCAAATCCGAAATGTCAAGCTAAATGAGGAAGTTGAGAAGACAAGAATATGCACACACTGTCGGCCGTTGTCGGTCGCACATTCGGAAGAGAGTGGGGAGAGGGGCGTCGAGGAGGGATGGCTTCACAGGAAATAGCTCTCTTCACTATTCGTGCTCTTTTTCCGATCCGACCGACGAGACAACGCTCAGAACATAGAGCACATTTCTTGCGAAGTTATCCCTAGCATCGAGGAGGGAAGGAGCGAGGAGCATCGAGTGTCATCTCCGATATCCCTCCCCGTGCCTGCCCTCGGGGCAAAAAGATGTGCGGCGAGCCGCGCCCTAATTCACTCTGGCCCCTCCTCGGGCTGGCAACTTTTGTTGCGGGACGGGGCGAGGCTCTGAGAATAGCGAGGGAGAGCCTAGGAGACATGTGCGCTCGTTTATCAACTTTGAACATGATGGAATGCGGCACGTAGTCTTAGCAGGTGCCGATGCATTTGGTGATTCACGTCTTTTTTTGGGTTAGTTCAACAAAGTGAAACATACTAATAAGAAGCAATGGTTTAGAAGGTGACAGTTAAATAAGTCAACGTTACAATCTTCTTCGGATAATCCAAACAAGAAAAAAACGAGGAATGAACTGATTCGAGATACAACTGCACATCGAGACCATCCCTCGCTTGGAGAGAATTAAGACTGCGAAAGGCTACCACGCAAGGCCAGCTAGATCTCTCTTGGCATTGTTTTCGTACAACCCCAATTGTAGCTACAATTAGTCCTAAATAAATAATGTGTTGATGTGATGTTCGACTCAAAGACAATGAGTTTGTGGAAAATTTTAAATAATACGAGAAAGGTACTATCATTTTCTCACCGATTTCACAGTTTCACTTGGCTACTGAGCAACGGAAGTATTCGGGAAAGAAACAATCGGGAATTGTATTGATAATCGGGTTGGATTTTCTAACTCGTCGTCTTAGAGTACAAAGATACAGAGATTGCATACGATTTTTCTAGAATATTCTGCTATATTATGGTTCACGTGTGTTTGTATGATCGTAACAATTTTTCTATTTATATTATAGATTTCTGCTTAGGCTTACTGTCAAGCATTGGGAAACCTACAATTGAAGTGAATTGCCATGCTATAATGCCATTTTAAACCTTCAAGCATGTATAATATAGCATAACACGATCCAGCACGAGTATGCGCGAGACTCATTTATTGAATTATAGGAGAAATGTAAATATCAAGGAATGAGAGTAGATTGTGAGGTCAGGAGTTCCTTTCTGGCAGATTTAATTATCTTACAATCGAATGTTACAATATTAAGATTTTCGAGCAAATGCCCTTACTATTTTATATCTCATTACTCTACGAAGAACTTATCGGAAGGCAGCTTTGCAAAAACCAATAATGCGATCTCAAGGAATAATTAACACTTGGAAAGGCTGAATACAAAGGAGTTGTGAGCAAATGAATAGGAGTCAAAACGAAAGTGATCGGCAATTTTCGATATGTCTCTAGCTATGAATATCTCCAACGGCTTCGATAGACATTCGAAAACAGATCCAGGGAAAGTATTCTAATGAACAACAGGCAATGCGTGACTTATATGATCGGAGATCTGGTTAGTATGGAGACTAGCAGCGGTAATGTAGATCGGACCAGTGGCGATAGTTGCAGACTTAACAATGAAGAGTAAATACGTAGAGCTGTTCACTGCCAGTTAGGCATCGGAATCTCTTTCACGTCCGAGAAGGGGATGACCCTGGAATCGCAATGAGTTGGTTTCGTAATGCAAAATTATGAAGCTACGATCAACGTCGCATTGGCGCATTCACTAGAATACTGTGTTATATGATTGAAGGATTGCTATGGACTCACTTTCTGTAGAAGGTAGCTACGTATTCGGCATGTTTCACCGCCGCTTCTCCGAAATCCTTCGCCTGAGAAACGCATTGATTTTTGTTATTTTAATTATAGATAGTTCCCCGATCTTCACTGATGAATGCCCAACTACCACATCAGGATAATGCGATCTATCCAGCGATAGTTCATGTTATTTTCGTGTTCAACTAAAATCGATAAACGAATGAATGAAAATCACGGCAATGTGCCTAGGAGAGGAACGCTCACCTCTCCTATCAACTGATCTGCCAGTTCAGGCAGGTAGTTGTGGAAGCAGACACAGTACGCGTGGTTGCGCATCCGGTTCACGTCCTGCAGAATCAAGAACATTCCATTAATTCGATACTAAATGTAGCCACAAAAGTCAGTCTGTTGCCACTAACCGGCACTAGGCCGGATGATCACCGTCGGATGATAACCTTCTGGATGATAACCAAAAAAATACCCTTCTCTAAGAATTTCACAGTATATTCCCGCGGAAAGGTGCAATTGTTGGTTATCATCCCAGGCGTTGTCATCCAACCTAGTGCCGAAAATCGATTTGCTACTAAACACAGGGTGCTCTGTTTCCACTAACCAAGTAGAAGTGCGGAATTCTGTCGGGGATCTTCTTGAGGTTCTTCCTGATTCGCACCATGTCAGCCTCAATGCCGTCCTCGTCGAACCAGCTCGAACCTGCGAGTGCGAATTTACATCATCAATGCTTCATACTCAACATCAGACCGCTATAAAGCTACATCCAGTGCTCGAGACTGGTCTCGCGGGTGAATACTGCTAGAGCAGTTGTGCACAAATGTTGACTTGGCAAATACATAATAAAATCACCATTGAAGAGAAAAAACATTAATGAATAAGAGACTGACGAGCGGCGACGTAGCTGGGATTCTCGGAGCCCACTGACTGCGTGAGGTAAGCGTTGTCGACGTCGTTTGTTTCGTCGAAAATTGTGCTCAGCTGAATCATATTTCTCCATATTTCAGCCAAATCATATTTCAGAATTATAACTAACATCTAAGATGTAAGATGTAAGATAACGCAAAAGTTGAAAAATTTTGTCTGCTCCAGTTGCACAAAATGGTAAAATGAAAGAGGAAATGACGAGGGTCCCTATCACTTTCAAACACTCTTATTTTATC
Source organism: Pristionchus mayeri (assembly GCA_036245805.1). Taxonomy (NCBI): domain Eukaryota; kingdom Metazoa; phylum Nematoda; class Chromadorea; order Rhabditida; family Neodiplogasteridae; genus Pristionchus; species Pristionchus mayeri. The sequence continues at coordinate 44,848,954 of BTRK01000006.1, forward strand.
GGGATCTCTATTTAGTATGGCTGCTATTCACGATATTCACGACAGACCTGCGCAAACTGCGGAATGTAGGAGGGCATGATGTCCTGGTTGAGGATCGTCGAGATAACCAGAAGGTCGTCGCCGTCCGAGTTCTGATCCACGGTGAGAATCGCGTACTCCGCGTTGTCCAGCACGCACACGGCGGCCATATCCTGGGAAGGGAAATGATTACAAATAAAATCAAAATGATGTGAAAATACACACAATTAAGAGAGAGGAAATCGAAAGACACATTTTAGTGATTACTATTCGGTCGGAGAGTTTGCAACAAGCGACTCCAATATATTGCCGCTAGTTCATATTGGCTAGTTTAGAATTAGCTTACCTCATGTCGCATTGCTTCAGTAAGAATCTGCACGAGGAAGGGTGCGGAAAAGTCGTACTCAGCGGCCTGCGATTCAGTTTTGACTTTAGATTAAACAACAACTTTTACGTAAAAAACCGGTCGTTAGGTGCGACGGGTTAGAACATATAAATTTGTGCATCGCACACTATGTTTGGCTATTCGGTGTTCGTCGCGACGTCGCAATGAACACCGATTACCCATCCCTATCGCTCACCCCGGCTCGTCTTCTCCTTCTCCTTTTGCGCGATGGCTGAAACGGAGTGAGCAGCTTCTCCTTCTCCTCTTCATCTTTCATCTCCACATCGCCGCCATTATCTTCTTCCTTCTTCTCTTTCTTAGCCCTCTCTTCTTCCCGGATCTCCTCGCGGACCTATAACACGATAATTTATGTTGGGGTCATCTCAAGGATGTTTGCAAGATGTGAAATGTTATATGCCCGATGGCTACGTTAAGCGCCTAAAGTACATGGGCACATGCATGTTTAAGATAGAATGATAGTGATTGCTCACGGAAGGAGTTTAAAAAAATTTCATTATTTGATTACCCACGTGTCAAGGCATGGATCATGGTTCCACAAGTATTAATTTGGGACCGGGGTCCGAACTTTTGACATGAATTCTGACACAGAGTCGAGTATGTTACCTTCTTGTGCGTTTCGGTGTCGGAGTACTCGCCCTCCCGGACGCTCCAGCAGTCCTCGCTGTCGTCCCCCTCATCCTTCGCAGCGATCACAACTGCGACATCATCCTGAATCGGAACTCATTGAGGACTCTGAGCATGCCCCTCGATAGCAAGAGCCTATGTGGGAAGGTTCCTCTCTCATTTTGCAAATCATCTTTCAGTCGCATATATCCGGCGACTCAACTAGTATCACGGTCGATTATTAACACGGAAATGGTACAAAATGAACTAGTTGGGCCCGCACTCGCATCCTAGGCTGGATAGATTTGATGGAAGGATACCTGTAATTATCCTAGGATGAAATGCAACTTTTACGAATCTTGGATGTTGTCTGCGATTATTTTCATCTCGACCATATTCCTTCTTGCATTCAATGCAATCTTACAGTATCACCACGTAAAGGTCAACTGACCCTATCGAACTCCTCTCTGATGTACATCCCATTCTTTTTCTGTTCCTCTTCCTTTTTCGCACTGAGCGCAGTGATGTACAACTCTGCTCGTGCTCTGGCCGCTGCGAATTTCTGCTGCCTCTCATGGTGACTATCCTTTTTCTTCTTAGGCACGCGCTTTTTGAGCACCTGAATACGGTACTAAGTGCATTGCGCACATCAACACTGGACTATTCTTTGAAGAATACGAAAACAGATATATGACGGTGAGAGAATGAAATGAGGAGGATTGTACAGTTCTAATTCAATCGTACCTTCTTCTTGATTTTCTTCGTCTTCTTGACAGGGGGAGGGGTAGTGACTTTTTTCTTCGATGGTGCCTTTTCTTCCTTCACTGGTTCGGGAGCAGTCGTCGAAGAGGCAGCACCAGTCACGTACTCCTTCTCAGCGCCGCTCCGGGAGACAACCTGCAATTGTTTAATATTTACAAATATTCAACTTTAGAGATTCTCGCTTGATTACCTTGTACTTTCGTTTGGGCGGCGCAGATGAATTGCCAGAAGCGGTGGGCGGTACGAAGTCGGCCAGGACGGGCTCGGATACTGCTTGTGACGTTGACGACGTGATACCGCCAATGTCAATCTGGAAGTGAGATTTAGACTTCACGCATAGGTTTTGCAATACTTCGATCGCCTCATGACAATATGCATAGTTGATATCTTTACAACTCACCCTGCGATTTTCCTCGCTATTAGTGCTGAGCGCGTGAGAAGGAATGAAGCTCGATCGGGGCTGCAAAATATCAATTCTGGAAGTTGCCGAAATATTGCTCACTTTATCGTCCTTGACCTCTCCTTCCTCCTCATCGTCCGTCACTTCCTCCTCGATCTAAAAAGGTTTTATATTGAATGTAATATTTCAGTAATGATTGCTTATGCTATTAAGAAAATCCCGTGCTCGAAAATAACGTTTCTGCGAGGTTATGCAGCCATAAGATAGCAAAGAGAGCAATTACACTTTCCAGTAGAGTATGCAAAATGCAATATCATGGCAACTCTTACCTCAGTGTACTCTTCCTCGCTGTCGGTCTCCTCCTCCTCCTCAGAATTCATTCTCGTCGGCGTCCTCGATGGAGTCCTCGGCGGGGTGCCGTCATCGTCGGAAACTGCCGACGTTGTCGTCGTCGTAGCAGCAGCATGAGGTTCTGAATCTTCGTGATTACGATAGACTTTAGTAAACTACTGTAGGCACAAGACACAAATCACCCCCGACATTCCGCATGCCGCATTCTCTCACGTTTCATAACTAGTTGTCTTTATTTTTTTTATCGAAGCCTAGACTACAGTAACCTAGCCTAGTAATATCATACAACAGTACTGCAGCAACCTAGTCTAGTAACCACACCTAGACTACAGTATACTACAGTAATGTAGACTTGCAACCACCCCTGATTCTCAGAACTTCACCTTCGTAGAAGACGGGATGGCAAAAGTGGCTTCCGGTGGTTTCCATGTTCATCAGTGCGGTCGGACGAAGGAAGCCCACCACACTGATAGTCTCGACTCCTTGCTGGTGGAAAGTGTGACCAATCTAAAGCCAATCATATATGATAATTTGTACCTTTGACCTTGTCTACGCGGCTTATTACAAAATGCCAAGAATTTCATATTGCCCATTAAGATGTTGTTGTTAATAAGGAACAACTCACTCTCATCTGGGTGTTCAGATGTCCCATCTCCAACGTATACGTGCTCATTTCGAAGAGCTCTTCAAAGACCGACGAGGATAGTTCATGAATGGATGGGAAGTCAGCCAGAAAGAAGTGATGGTACAGTGACTCGTTCTCCGGACTTGCCTGTGAAACTTTTTTTAAAACTTTAATTTCACATAAATCACTCATATCTTGGTGCTTTTTCGTAAACTACTCATTCGACATCTTCCACTATCTAGTTACAGACTTTCATTTTAGGTGCGTTATTTCCGCTTATTCGGTCAAATATTATTTGTAGATTTTGAGTACCTCATGCCCGACACTGCTCGCTGCAATCTCGTCCAGCTCCTCCATTTGCATCTCACTCATCGTCGATTTGTTCGAGTTCACGATGATAAATCGAGTCTCGCATCCCACTCCGTAGTTGACGTCACCCTGAATTATGTGTATAGGTTAAGTAGGGTTTCTACTTCTCTGACTCTCAGGAGTTCAGGCGCCTATTACAAAAATATGCTAGCACTAAAGGTAAGGATCTGCATGGGGTAACACAGAGTTCCTATCAGGTAGGCCCATTCCAATCTCGATCAACTCGCAGTGCACTTTTCATAATGGCTTCTGAATCAGCATGTTCACTCTCTCCATGGTGACAATTCGTTCTAATATCAGAAGCGTTCGCTGTGTGAAATTTGATGAGAGCATTTCTGGCGGTCGACAATTACTACTGAATGCGCAATTGGAATACACGAGAATATTGCAAAATATTTACGATTTGAGGTGGTTAAATGATACTAAAAATATGTACCAGGAAAGTGGAGCAGTCGGTGAGGATGATCAGCTTGTCCTCGATGGTTGGATTGAGTCGCTCGTGTGTAAACGCCATGAAGCGACTCACGTTTGTGCAGCCGAACAGCTCCACGTCCTTCCTGGATAAGACAACTTTTTCGCATATTTTACCATAGTTAACATTTTTCAATGTTTTCCATAATTTGTGATGTGCCCATGTTCAACTAACATCCTCCAAAGAAGATCCAATCTCTCAAGCTCAACTAAAAAAAAGTCAGCAAAGAACGTCCAATCGTACATTTTCGATTTTATTGGGATGGCTCATCACAATAGCACCAGATCGGATGAGAACAAATGACGTCATAGAGCTCCCATCCGACCTAGTGTCATCACAATGCTATTTCTAGCTTACCCGTCGTCTTTGGTGAGCATCCCGACGACGTCTTCTACCGATGAGACCTCGCCGAGGTTGACGTACGTCTCGCCGATGCGGAACTGCAATAAATATTAGTCAATGGGGGAGTAAAGTCAAACTTGAAAAGTTGAATGTTTGGCTTTCTAATATTGTTCAAAGAACACATCTGGCTAGCTCCTCTACTCCACACATTCATTTTCCCTTTACTCCTCTTTTACTCTTCGAAAAAAGTCATTGAATAATCGCCATCTACACTATTACTAGCCTTAGTCTGATCCCTCGGTCGAGATTGAGCAACAGCTCGCTGATGACCCAATCCCCGCTACTACTACTACTCCCCTTATCTCCCCACTTTGACCGTAGTGGAACAAGTTTGGTTGCGCAGCTTGCAGATAAATCTTAGCCCTCTCGGTCCATCAGCGTTATATCCAGCTGACTGACCATCACTAATGTCATTATGGAAAATGAAAGGGTATTTTAATTATGTCTTAACAAAATTGCAACGTCTACTATCGTATTTTACTTTTAAAAAAACTATTCAAGTATGAATGAGGTGCAAATCGAACCTCCCACTCATAATGGCATCGTTCTCTTATGGACAGAGCTGTAGTTTACACATTATAGACATATTTCAAATTCTAGCAAGACTCACCAGATGCACAACGGGTTCAACATTTAGCCTCCCAGCTAGTTGAAGTAACGACTCGACAATCTCGGCGGCGAGCTGGAAACTTTTAAATAATTTTCACATTCTGTAAATGGTTCGGGATCTTTGAGTTGTTTGATACCTAATGCGATAATTAAATGCGATAAATTGTGATTAAAATTTAACGATGTGATACAAAAATTGAATCGAATCTTGAGTGCCTCACTAAATGTGCTTCACAAAATTTGGAATAAGATGAAAGACTAACCTCGAATCGCGACTTCTCGACGACCCCGTTGACATTCATCCTTTCTCCTCCGTCAGCCGCCCGTCCCATGGAGAGAGAGGTATCAACCGCGATGAGATAACCCATCTGGAAGAGACGTTGAAGCGTAACCAAGTAATCGATTATAAATTATGCAAAATCAGTTCCTGTCATGAATTGGAATTCCATTCAATCAATTCCTAGATGAATTTTCAAAATTTAATTTAGGGGTACGCGAACTAATGTGAGATGGTGCAGTGGTGCAAAAGTTCCGAGAAGAGATAAATGAGTTCGTACACTCCCGCGTTCGTTTAAACATGCACTGGAGATGGTAGAGGGAAGGCATTTTTCTGCAGAAAAATAAACCGGCAACTGCACGTTCCGCCCCAATTCCGCAACACCAAGTGCAGCAAACATAATTTTTCGGCAAAGTCACAAGCACAAAAATGAAAGTGGCCAAATAAGTATCATGTGAAGTTATTTGCAGGGTTTTTGAGTAAATGAGCGGCATTTTTCTGACCTCGAGTCGCAACTATGCAAGAATAGGCGATGAAAACACTATCGAATCGTATTTTTCTTATCATGAAAAGCGTGCAGTTTTTTCGGCTCATAGCCACTAGGAATACTGAGGAAGGGTTAGGTAGAAAGGGGGAGGAGAGGGTGGGGGGGGGGGTTGTGGGACGAGAGGCCTGGCACGGAACGCAAGGAGTGTGAAAGTGCAGCGTCCTTTGCGCGTCGCGTCGCTTGCACTTTCTGGGAGGGAAGGAGCAGCGGGGTTGTTCTCAAGGATAAAAATAGAGATGGGTCATCCATCAGTCCCTCACCGAATGGAACGATGGAGAGAAGGGAGTTGTATAGTAAATTCCATGTGGGATCAAGTGAAAGTGCACCGACAGCACTATACATTTGTACAGTTGTACCCCCGAAAACATGACGATGGAATTCGTTCAAAATGTAAGCAGTGAAAGTTCCACAGTGAGCCTCTTCTTGAAAACATAGCAATGCGTCCGTATAGTGATAGCAACTTGGGGAAAAGACCAGTGTTGTGATTGGATCCCAAATGAAGAGGCGAGGAATGGGGGGTCCTAATGACGGAACGCGCGTCATGCCAATGGCGTAATGATGTAAATGAAGAGGCATAACTCGTTCCTCCCCCTACTCACTTCTCTTCCTCCATCTCCTCCTCCAGTCTTTCTCTCTCTCTCATATTCCGGTGTTGACCGCGAGTGAAAACAACAACAACCTAGCGAACTACGAGTCAATTAAGCGGTAAATTTACGCGAGTGGTCACGTCATGCGAGGTAAAGGCACATCCTATGGTCGAGGCAGCGTTCCTAGATAAGTGTCAACAGCTAGAGCTCGAACCTACGGCCCAAATATTATTAACTGTTAGAACGTTGCCTTCATCGTGCGATTGGAAAGACAATTCCATACCAATCGCTGGCTATGAATTTCACTTATTCGGTCTTATCAGTTTTCCGAGATTCGCGTTTCGCAGAAGAATTCAGGAAGCGACATTAAATAGCTTCTCCGACTGTTAAAATAATTGAAATAGAACAAAAGTAAGGGACATCACGCCGGTAGTTAGGTACTCTTCCCCTACTTCTCAACATCTCGCACAACCCCGTGCCGCGGTAAAAATGTGCGGGGGAATCTTTCACATGGCTTGTTTGCCATGCGAGTTTCAGTCGCTGAGTGGGAGAGGAGGTGAATAACAAGTTTTTGCAAAGTCTTGGACACACTCATGAGATTCGAACACATGAAAATGGATTCCTACTCGAATGCGCGAATATGTTCGATGTTTGATATATTTAAATCAAATGCATGAATTCAGACGAACCTTGAACCCGTGTGAGAATATCAGACAAGAATGAAATGTTCAGAGCATTAAATGTGGTGAAAAGACGAAGGCCGCTTGACAATCTGACAATATAGTGTGCACTTTATTTTCGAATGAAAACTAGTTTCAAAATTGAAGAAACACTTCTTACAATAATTTTTTGAAACAACGGCTATAGTTTCCTTATTGCTGTTCAGCACATACAGTATGCCAAGATTCGTGGTGAGAGAAAATGAACACTCAGTAGTCTGAGCGCCAGGCACGCCACTGGGTACGCTAATAGCTAGAAAAGTTCCCAAAAAGCTATATTTCAGCAGTTTACCTTTCTAAAGTCATCATTTTTGTAAAAATATAAGTATGTGTAAGTGTGAATTTGTTATACAGTGTGTGATGAATAAAAAAAAGAAATATCGCAGATGCAAAGACGGAATGGGTACTTTGTTTTTTCAAACAATAGTAGTAAGGGTGAACTGTAGATTGCATCTTTCCGGGAATTATTAATATTTATTATCGCTCGAGCGAATTCATTTAGAAATTGCAGAAACCGCACGTCGCCGGGCACTGCACTCTCATTATGGAAGCGTACGCAGTGCTGTTGCAGTAGGATCTGAAACCTAACCAGATGTGATTCTTCGACACATCTTCATACCGTCGTTCCTGACAATCGTGTTTCCCTGTGAGCGGTTTGATTTTATCGACGCAATTGGCTGAAACTGATCGGATCTTGTTTTTCAGCCAATTCAAAGCTCTTACCAGGCGAATTGTCGCCGATCTTCCGCCCTCCGCATCTGCCACACGTACGAGGACACTGATCGGACATAACTGTAAAGAATATCGCCTGCAGTCGTCATAGTGAAAACGCTGCTTGATCTTTGATCTCTTAGATCAGTCAGACAGCCAGCGATATCTGTCTCTAACAAAGCAGAGCAAGGCGAATGATGGGCAAGGTGTTCCTTCCCAATATATTCATCAACAGTGCTCCTCATGAGTTATTTTTTAGAGTACCGGCTTTGTATGCTGCGACGTCGCAGAGATGGGCGTTCTTAGCGCAGCCAGATGTGCCCGTCATCGGGTTGACCTTGTCTGCGCACGGCGAGGCGGCTGAATGGAGTGATGTTCTCCTAGCTGATGCCAGAATCTAAAACAGGATGTGCCACTGAGTATGAGCCCAATTTTAGCCAACAAGTTCTAGCGTATGAGGTCGTCCGTTGAGAGTTCACGGAAATTGATACATACCTGAGCTTCAGTTGTCTGTAGATCATACATAAACCTCACTTGTCCTGTGTGTGGTAGTAGTGAGCTCTCCACAGCATCCCATCACCAACGTCGCCATGTCACCGCCAGCACACCTCCCGTCGGTAGTGCCGGCCGCACAATCGGCATCCTCGAAGCAACCTCACAATTGGACATAAATAATGGCTTCAAAGGAAAAATGGATTAGACTGGTTAAATCCTCGAACTAATCTCATAATTCGCTGTGTATAAAATTGATAAATGACAACACTAGTTCTATAAGATGCGCGAATTTTAACGTAAGAGATGCCTCATGCGCTAATCATCTTACGATATCAGAAGTTAGAGAGCTACTTTGAAACATCCAATGTTTACCTAATTTGACGTTTGCGATGCATCTGGCGGTAGATTCCGCGAAGGATGGGACGATCAAGAGAACAATTAGCGGTCCGATCATTGCTTTTGCTGTGTGTTTACTGGGAAGTGAGAAGCTCAATTTTTATATTGTTTGAAGTGTTTGCCGTGCGTCTCTTTGTTCTCTCCCATTGAGTATTCCAAATTGAGGAAGTGCAAATCGCATCCCGAGGCAAAAAAACACAGCTGGCCAATCTCCTTTTGTCCAACTTGCGTGTCACGAATGAGACCTAGCAGAAACAATGAAATCATATGATTGGACTCGTACCAGCCAAAAAATAACAAGATTGGCAAGAAAGCATCTATACAGAAATGTTTTGTAGACCATCCCCTGTGGAAGCAAAAAGCTTACGACCATGGGGATCGAACCTACACTGTTCTGTGCCGTAGACATGCGCGTTATCCCATCTGGCACATTATCTCGCGGAATGAGATTAGGAATCATATGCAAGGAATGAAACCTGTAAATTAAATCTCTAAATTCAATTTATCGGGTAGTTTGAACTATTTGAACTGTGTCCACTGATTTTTTAAGGATGTTACCTTGTTGTATATTTTGGTTGCGTGAGTTTTACTAAAATCCTTGAACTTTTTCTGGAAGTGCCTGATTCCGTTCGTCCTTCGGCCCGATGACGAAAAAAACTTGAAGCACGTAATGTCTCTGCTACGAGAAGGGTGTGTCCCAATCCTTATCAGGTTTCTACATCCACACATTTGGATTAGAGGTCGAGAGACGATGCCACGATGTCTTCATTGTATGAGCCCGTTCGCGTAAGAGTCGAACAAACCATGGCACACGGAATTTTCTAAAACTTGCTAAGAGGGGTAATAGAGGGTGCTGATAATCGTGGTCAACTTCATTTTGCACCATCTCGACCCCTTAAGCCAGGCTGCATGTAGGCTGTACCTACACGTCTACCCATATCTCGGAAACCGATTTATGAAACGACTTGGAATTTTAACAGGAGGTAGTTAATGCCACTACAAAGCCGCTGAAATAAAAATACCACATGCTATTTCATGACATTATCACGATTTCGACGTTCTCGAATATCAGGCAAAAGCTAAAACCAAGAACTACATGCTAAGATGCGCCTTGTTCTGGGGATCATTTTGCGTATGCTATGTTGGGTATACAAATTCGGATCTTCTTCTCTACAAGCAGGTTTATGATGAATTCAGCAGCTCTATGCTGCCAACTTTTTGGGTGAGAGTGAAGAATTATTCTGATTCCTTTGTTCTACCCTCCTCGATCGAGAAAGTTAATGAAATTCATTATCATTTTTCAATCTCACCCACAAAGTTGGCGGCAAAGAGTTGCTAAATTCATCATAAAACTGCTTGTAGCGAAGAAGATCCGAATTTGTATACCCAACATAGCATACGAAAAATGATCCCCAGAACAAGGCGCTTCTTAGCATGTAGTTATTGGTTTTAGCTTTTGCCTGATATTCGAGAACGTCGAAATCGTGATAATGTCATGAAATAGCATGTGGTATTTTGATTTCAGCGGCATTGTAGGGGCATTAACTACCTCCTGTTAAAATTGCAAGTTGTTTCTAAAATCGGTTCTCGAGTTATTGCTATAAATGTAGATGAAGCCCACATGCAGCCTGGCTTAACCGGTCAAGATGGAGCAAAATGAAGTTGACCACGATTATCAGCACCCTCGATTACCCCTTTTAGGAAATTATCGAAATTTCCGAGTGCCAGGCCTTTCAACACTTTGTTCGACTCTTACGCGAACGGGCTCGTATGCACTCTCTCGCCGATCGACGAGTCTAGAGAGTGCATAGAATGAAGAGACCGTCGTTTCACTTCTCGAACTCTAATTTGGATCTTATCATCAAATACGATACATCATATTCTTCGGCCGTGGTATGGCACTAGAACCAGATGAATGCTAGTTAAGCAAAACAAAAACAACTCACTGAAAGATCGTAGGGAAGAAGAAAGTTTGTGAACGAAAACATTAATGCGCTTTGAAACAAAATATATTCGTTCTCATGGATGGAGACCTAAATATGTGTTCCTGCAGAATAAATTAAAATGCATTTTCATATTCGCATCATATTCGTGTCTTATCTTGACTGTAAGGGCGTGGGTGCACAATTTCTTCACGCGTGCAATTGCAAAAGATCTGGCTATTCAGAGGGTATAATGACTAGGAAAATTGCCTACCGTCCTTGGCTATATAGTGACTCGCTCTACTAGCAGTCACGCATACAATGATGCTTCTCTTTGCCTGCATCCTAGCCACGGCGCCCTTTGCGAGTAAGTCGACGCTGTTTGCCCTAATTGTTCGTGGTTTTGGTAAGAAACTGTTCTCCATCTTTTCTCCACTATAGAATCAACGCCGTTAGCGACCCTGAGGGCGTTATATTCGAGGTGAACCGTGTATACAATCATATCCACCGCAAACTGTCGAAGATTATCTCTGAATTTCCCTCTACACTTAACCTGGCGGATAAATAATTGAATCGAATTGAATTGAAAAATAATAACAGGCGGAGTGGTACAGTTCTCTCAATCGACGCTCTATGACGTTTACGACTTCCAAAGAACGAAGGAGGTGTGAATCATGTCATCACATGATTTATTAAAACTTCTAAAGAACTGGCCAATAACAGTAACTAGCCGCACTTAGCTAGTTTATGAATTATTTCTCCGGAGACGAGATCTTCGCCCGAAATTGCACTCATGATAGATCGACAGGACGTCATGGTTCTTATCCAACCCAGTACACTCGAACTATTTTCCAGGTTCCCCTGCCCCGCTGTGACAATGGCTGTCTCATCCTATTAATCGGCGAAACTCACAATCACTACTTCCTAGGGACCCCTAAGAGTTCCCGTAATCTGTTCTAAAATGTTCCCATATTAGCTTCCTAAGATCTTACACATGCCTTAGTGTTCAGCCCGTAAAATCCGCTCATGCGTCTGGGCTTGTCACATGAAAATGACTTTCACAGCACTGGCTCACGGACCAACTCTTCGTCCATGATTACACGACTGGCAAGAACATGAGGTGCGGGCATTATTCGCTTTTGAACATATTTTACGTCGTTATTAGGCAAAGATAGCAACTTGTCTGTCTGAGTGACTCTCTGAGAGAAATAACATTATGCCGTACAGTATAAATATAATTCCATATAAATATGAACCGATACATAAATATCTTCTAGCATCTTATTCATGTTTCATAAATCTAAAAATACGGGAAAACAGCTTGCAGCATCGGCGCCATCTCCAAGCTACAGGATGCACTTCCCAGAAGCTGCCCTACGATCTCTCAGTGAGCTGTTTTTGTTTGTTGTTTAACTAGCATACATCTGGCTCTAGTGGCATACTACGGTCGAAGAATACGATATGTCTTACTCGCCAGACATACAATGGATTGAATCGATTCGAATAGCCATACTCGCTATAGCCGTTGCATTTGAATCAACTTGAGGATTAGTCGGAAATGGTATATTTAATAAATATAACAAAATTTTGAAGGCGAAGGGGCGCTACTCCATCCTCAACCCGAGCGCGATGACCGACTATGATTTGCTGATCGACCTCGCCGTCTATGTGGTCGATCGCACCAAGGGTATTTTTTTGTATTTTTTCGAAATTCTGGTATTTTAAATCGTATGATGAGCAAAAGTCTGAAAGAATCCGTTTTTTTTCAATATCCAGAACCGGATATAATTCTATTTATGGAATTGGTGAACATGCCAATTAGTCGGGGGGGGGGGGGGGGGCGGACAAAACCTCAACGGATCGCCGTTCGCAGGAGATTTGATCCATCAACTTGACAGTTGTTACATTGTTATTAGTATATCATCTACTAAATCACCCTGTTTAAATTCTCTTACTAGGTGATCTTGAGTTTCACTCCCTATCACCGTGTAGGATGCTAGCTCAAATCTCCAGCGAACTGCGCTTCGTTGCATTTTTGTCCGTTGTGGTTTTGTCCGCCCCCCCCCCCCTCCCCCAATTAGTCTTGTGGACATTTGCCAACATTGCAGTGTGGTCACACATTTAGCAAGAATCAGAGAGGCAGAATCTTATTGATGTATGAGTAACAGAACAGGATTTTAAAAAAAATCACAGTTTGATTGAGCCATTATATCAGCATTTTATGGCGATATCAATCCGAATGAATCAGTATGCATAAATTCTATTAATTTATCGTGCCTGAAATTGATCTTGTTCTGATGTACGCGAATCGTATCCAAACATCAATCGGCTGTGAGATCGACGATGCCTTACTCATACCTAAACCTTAGTTGTATTAGATTTCCTTAAACCTTAAACTAACCTTAAACTAAAAATTTCTTATCATAAGTTTCAGCCCTCTCCATCGACTACGAGATCTGCGATGCTCGTTCGATGGCGCGTCCAAACGTCGTTCCCAGAGGTGTCGTTACTGTACTCGGAGCGAGACGATTCGTCATCAGGGCGGACAAGGGTGCGGTGAGTTTTAACAATTAAAATTAGTTCGCCATGCACCAATGAAATGCTAGCACATCAGCAAAATCATCGCATAAACTAAAAATGAGGACATTTGACATTAGTATCGCTTCTTACAGTCTTTTCGAGTGACCAATTGTTCAGACAAATGGATTTACCGCCCGCCTTACTGGATTCGACAACGCAGCAGAAAACAATGTGGATCAGTGCGCCTATGCTTACAAGACGCAGTGAGTTTAAATAACCCTTTTGCGTGTTTATCAAGCAGCAAACAATTCATGTTATTTTTCATAATGCCGAAGCATCAGAGGGTTGACTCATAAGAAATGTATCTGATTCAAGGACCTTCATCGGCTTCGACTTCCACGTCTGTGGTCCTCTGATCTCCATCGTGTTTGACAAGAAAAACTTCGTCGCCATTCGTGCCAACTACGACTGGTGTAGGATATATAGCACCCATTTGCACGTTTTGCTCTTGGAAGCACAGTTGAAATTCGAAACACAAACTGGTTGTTCTTGTTGTGTTGACCGTTGATCTTTCAGATGACGCGGGCGACCTCTCCAAAGCTGGCTTCATTTCACCACCCGGTTTCAACGGATGCGCCAAGATTGACCGGAACATGGTGAGAAGTTCGGAATTTCGATATGGGTTATCAGAAAGATTTATAATTGTGCAAATCAATTGAGTCGGCACGAAAAAGGGCACTAAGGGTCCGATGAGAACTATGAGATCATGCGCCTTTGATATATCAAAGGCGGTATGACGTTTTAAGTTCTCATCAGATCTAGTGCCGAAACATGACATTGCACACTGTAGATTATCTGCATATGTTTGATTTATTTAGAGTAAATTACCACTTTCTTACTTTGAGATCACTCATGAACCTTTCTGTTTCGTCTGGCCTCGGGCGTAGACAAATGTTTGTTGCAGGTCTTCGTGGAATTTCAGGAGCTAGGAATCTATGGCGATTTTTACGATGCCCGCTCATCCACGTGAGTTTGCAGAATGTTTAAATATTAATAATTAAGTCAACTCACGTGGATGAGCGGGCATCGTAAAAATCGCCATAGATTCCTAGCTCCTGAAATTCCACGAAGACCTGCAACAAACATTTGTCTACGCCCGAGGCCAGATGGCGTCCACCATACCTTCAGCCTTGATCCTCTAGCAATATGATCAAGGCTGAGGGTATGGTGGACGCCATCTTCGCCGAGGTCTGCAAACACTTGGACAAGGCAATCAAGGCTTGAAGCGGGCCTCGCAATTAGTCCAACCTGTATGATATGCGATAAACTGGTGATAATCTGCATTATCAACGCATTAATAGCCATTGTGGAAATGGTAGAGAAGCGTAGGTCAGTCTCCTGGCTCGATCACAATGAGCTGAATTATCTGGCGATACTGGACACCCTTACAACATCAGGCATTGTGGCGATCATTGAACATGTTTTCGGGATAAAATCAATGAAAGATCAATATGTTCTATCCTGCATCAAACATTAATTTATAATCAATAGCGTTGAGTCATACTCAGTGTCCCTAGGGATTACCATCTGCCTCCCTCCAGCTGTCGAAGGAGGAGGGACAACTAGCTCGCAAGCACCACCATGCGATAAAAACGCGCCCCTTAGTCTCTAAGTATCCAGCAACACAACAGCAGATGCACAGAACTTGTGTATAAAGATATAATAAAAGAATTGTCAGCAAGACTAGCGTCACGTGGGAAATCGATTGTGACGTCACCGAGTACATCATCATCGAGGACATGACCAACAACAAGAAGAACACGTAAGAATGCAATATTACTCAAGAATCTTAATTGTAAACATATGATTAACTATGTTACCGTGTTAAGGTTATTAGTTTCTCCATGGACATCCATTGCAGTGTGAACGGTGTGCAGAAGAACTTGCAACTGGTGATTGAGGACACTGATGTAAGTGTTGTTTTTGCTATTTAATATTTATTGTTCTCATGATTTGAACCAAAGAAGAAACTTATTCGGGTAATACACTTAAAGGGATCCGGACATCAAAAATCAAGTGTGCCTTAAATTGCGTCTCATTGCGTCTCGTCTCATTGCGTCCCTTAGTTAAATGCAATAAACTAAAAAAATTTAAAAAATTATTTAAGCAATAAAAATAAATAATTAAATATATAGTGTATTACTGTGGTAGCGTGTAAATTCGACGTTTCAAAAAATTCAAAAAATATATATTAAAATTACTGTATTGGAAGCATCTTGATTATCGGTTTTCAGATCGGCTGGCCGGCCATCTTCTTCGGCAGTTTCTTTGCTTTCTTTTACTTTTTTTCAGTTATTTATGTTGTATTTCACTGTTTTGTGGCCTGAATTGTATTAGAAAAGAGGTCGGTCATGTATAACGTGGTTAGTGAAGTAACCTGCCCCTACTGAATAGCGAACGAGCGTTTTCTGATCGCTTCATATTCATTCTAATTGCACGATTCTTGCTTACATTTGCTATCAGTGCATGGCTACGGTTAACTGCTCCGCCTGCCCTCGTCGTTCCCACCAATGCCGCAAGATTCCCGACATTGCTGGGATGGGAAGGGAATGGCTGCTCCGCCTGAACCTCATCGACGATGAGTTCGAGCTGCTGCAAGAGAAGGTTGCTAGGATTCAAGGAGAGGGGACGCGAGCGTGGCTCTGCCCGAACCACTTCAAAGGAAGAAACCACCTGGACCGCGAAGGCCCTGAAGACGTGAGTCATAATGTATTTCACCTATTGGACATACTGTCGCCGTTATCAGGGCCTCTCGGTTGTATAATCCAATGCTGAATCGATAAAAAGCTCTTTCTTGTTTTGTAATTGATCATCGAATTTGCCGTTTGCTTCACTACGCGTTTTTTTAGCATCGTCAGAAGGGAGAAGAGCCTCCGAGGCTCAATGAGGAGAGCGATGTACAGGTACAGGGCACAATTATTTACTTCCGAAAGACATTCGAATACTCTTATGCCCTGGGGAGGCCGAATAATATACAATCCCTGAGGAGGCAATAAAACACACATACATGTACAAGACTATGTGACATTCCAGCCCGGAGTCTTTCAGCCAGAGCCAGCTCCTACCGTAGAGGCCATGGTCGATGCCATGTCTGACCTACTTTTCCCATCGCCTCAACGCACCCAGTCTGGAGTATCTGGAGCATCTGGAGTACGTGCAACAATACCATTTGAAATATTTATTCAATTATGAAAGCTAGAAATGTGAACGAATAGAGAAAGATCAAACAACAGAACAGTGAAACGTTGATCATTGATTAGATTTCAAACAAATATTACCCCTTTTCACGAACTGACACGTGCCCTGATCACTAGTAGACGCACTAGAGTGTACAAAAGTGAGAGAGCGCCACCTGGCAGATTCTTGACTAGTGGTTGTTTTGTTCACGAATTGGCTCCCTTCATTACTTGTGCTCTCTAACAGTAATAGTCGGTGAGAGAAAACGCAAACGAACTGAAGAGAGCATGCGAAGTCATTTCCCCCGTGGCACGAAAATTGAATTTCTGCCGAACTAGGCCACGCTCTATCACATTGTAATATGGTGGAATAGTACATGAAACCAGAACACAAAACAACAATTTTAGAACGGTAAAACTTATAATTCCCTATTACAATATAGCGAGTATTATTTACATCATTTCAGTCCTACATCCGATCTCAAAAAACGACCAACACCGAAGTGACCTCTGAGACGGGTGTTCAATGTGGTCCCCCTACCCCACCCAGTCACGACTACTTCCTAGTGAAGAAAGAATGCCTTCTTTCCCTCTTCACTCGTTGCCACCAGTGGGAAGAAGGAGATCGAGGAGGGCACATTCAAGTGCCGCACCGTAGGCTCGGCACTGGTCCTGCAATGGGAGTGTTTAGTGTGCGAGAGAGAAGTCGAGTGGCATTCTCAGCCTATGGTCGAAAGATACTTCGAGGGAAACCTCAAGTTGACTTCGGCCGTCCACACTACTTCTGTATCCCGCCCGGTTAGTCCATATAACTATGTTGAAAAAACAGAACAACCTAGTCCCAATGGCCGTAAAGTACAGTAGCCCGGAAACTGAATTCAGAGATTCCTGGACATGGGCAAGCTAATCGGTCTCGCACTTCCCTCTGAGCGGACAATGCGACGACAGCTCAAACGGATTGTGGTTCCCGCTGTGGATAAGGTCTTCATCAGACACATGAAACAAGCTGAGGCCACCGTGCGAACGTCCAACATAGTTAGTGAATACTCCTTGCATTACTGCTGTTATGCCCTCCCTACATCCCTTCGACAGCCCTCCCCCCCTTCTCACCTGATCTCCTTCTTCTTCATCTCCCCGGCGAGGCAGCCTTCGCTGCCCACCCTCAATTGTTTCAATGAGGGGATCTACCCACTACCCCTGATTTCCCCCACCTTTGGTAGTGATCCACCATACTTCTCGCGTTCGAAAGTAGCCGAGCTCCAGACCCTGTAAAGCAGAAATGTGTTAGGTATACTGTAGCATCTGAAATGACCGAGGGATACGGTAGGTATAGTAGTGATTTACAGTACGACACAATCGCAATCATTTCAAATTTCGAATTTCAGGCGGGCATTGGCATCGCAGTCGATGGGCGGTATTCCCATGTGGGCCGAACGGCACCCAATTGCACCGTTCCCTTCGTGGACATCGAGAGTAATCTCATCGTCCACGTCAAGAATATGCATAAGGATATGCCGGGGATAGGTAGTGTTAGTTGGAGTGAGTAATGATTATGTCCTTCTATTCCAGATGGGGTGAGTGGTCGTATGGAGAAGGAGGGAGTGAGGATGGGGCTGAGGGAACTGCAGGCGAAGCAACTCGTGGTTAGTCATCAACAAACACTGACCCATAATATACAAACTAGGAATGGTTTTTCAATGAATGGTTTATTTCATTCTCCTCCGATCGGATCGGTGAGAGATCATTGAGAAGTAAGAGTCATTTGGTGATAAACCATTCCTAATTGAAACGGGAACCATGCTGGTTTGCTTTAGATCACATCGCTCGTATCTGACAATGATGCCAAGATATCCAAAATGATGCGTGATCTCTTTCCTGGAATTCAGCATCACTTGGACTTCTGGCACATTGTCAAGAATCTGAACAAGGCGCTTCGCGAGGTACTCAAAATAACTTAGTTGACACAACAATATACTCAGAATATAGTATAGCACAAATAGCAATATTTGCATTCAGCTAACAAAGCGCAAAGACTGCCCCCGCATCGAGCACTGGCGACGCGAGCTGATCGACCACTGCTACTTCGTCCATGGAAAGTTCGAGAAGGACAGGACGAAGGGAGTAGAATACATGAAAAGTTCGCTCGCTCACGTCGCTGGGTGGCATAAGAATTTTGAGAAGGTTAGCATGAATGTTGGAATGATTAATGAGCAGTATTAGTACACATTAGTACCCAACCACGTTAATAAATATGTACTTCAGGTCCCCTTCTTGAAAGGTATCAGCGAATGCCTCCACGATGCTCTCCCCGATGCTTCAGATCACGAGATCGATCCGAAAAGCGCTGAGTTCGCTCATCTGAAGGAAGTCATCCTCAAGCCTTCCTTCATCCTCGCCCTGGAACGAGCCTCCCCCAAGAAGAACACGTCACCATGCGAATGGTTTAACAGCTTGCTGAACATCTACGCGCCCAAGCGGATAGCCAGGTTAGTAATCAATACCGTCATTACCTCCACTAATTGAAACGTCTAATATCCAGTTATTAACTCATCTATTTAGTTCGGCTGTGGCTTACGAGGATAAGGTGAAGATGGGGGTGTTGCACCACAACACCATTGCGATGGCAGGCGTGCTCGGAGTGAGAAAGGAGAAGTCCTCCTACCAGACAAGAGCAAAGGGTAGAGAGGCAAAGTGTGTGAAGAGGAAGATGGAATCAGTGGACCAGTACTGGAGGAGAGAAGTTAGTATATTCAAACTAAATTAGTTCATCGAGCTATGCCGAAATTGTTAACAAAAAAAATATGTCTAACTAATATCTTGTCAGGTCTGGGATGAGGTGGAAGGAGTGGTCCGTGAGATGAAGGATGCTTCATTCCTCAAGAGGAAGGGAATCCCCGACTCCAATCGCTACATGGCTGCTCTCTATGCCGATGAGGAGGAGTCGGAAGGCGATTCGAAGGGAGATGAGAGCGATGTCTCCATTGAGTACGGAGCGGCATACGGAGAGGATGTCGATTCAGACTCCAATCCAATCGCCCCCTCCGAGGACGATTCGGAGCACGAGGAAGGAGATGATACAGGCGAGTCCCGAGTAGAAGAAGTGCCAGTGGGAGAGGAGGGAGCTGAGGTAGTGGATGCCTCCTCTGGACCAGACTGGGATGAGGGAGAAGATGAGAAGAAGGTCGCCGGTGTTGGGAGTGGACGAGGAAGAGGAAGTGGAAGAGGGCGAGGGAGAGGACCTCGGCGAGGCCACGGCAGGGGAAGAGGAGCATCCAGTGGGAAGGGAAGAGAGAAAGCTGATCGAGAGACGGAACGAGGAAGAGCCATCTACGAAGCAGGGAAGGAAGAGGAAAGCGAAGAGAGGGCAGGAAGATGGAGAAGATGGAGAAGATGAGGGATCCGACGGCGACTCGACGTACGAGCCACCCAAGAGAGGGCGAGGAAGAGGGCGAGGGAAGAAGCAAGCATAGGTGGGGGTAGAGGGTAGGGATCATGCAGGGTTCGTGCGTTATTGTTAGGATAGACATACAGTGAAACACTTGTTTAATCTCCATTTTCATACTTACTTGACGTGTGGTGTTGTTGATGTTGTTGTTGTTGCATTGTCCCATCGTCGTCTGGATGGCGCGTCTTTGATCTGCAAAAAATGGAATCGTTGTGAGAATTTATTAAATTGATTATGGATGAGACACATTTCAAACATCTTTAGACTCTTCTGTGCTCTATAATAAATACGTAGCAGAGACTAACCAACAGACTGAGGGACACAACCATAGATGTGCGGGAATTGTATCGGGGGGGGGGGGGTGCCCATCCGGATGGGCATCCCCCCCCTCGACGTATAGGGGTCATGGTCAAAAATCGATCGGTAGGTCAAGACTAAGTACCGTAACCAATCGATAGTACAGTACACCCTGATACCGTATATGGATACCGTAACCCGCGAATATCGGAAACACGGTACTTAGTCTTGACCTACCGACCGATTTTTTTACCATGACCCCCTATACGTCGAAGGGGGGTGCCCTCCCCCCCCCCGATTACGGTATCCCCATACCATAAGCAAAGTACGGTACTTAGGGAACTGTGAAGTCATGAGCTACTCCTACTCTACACTTGTGAGTATGGCCACTACATTAAATCAAATTCAAGATTCTGCAAACATAAAAATAAAAAAAGTAAAGCACCAAGGTATTCGGGATAATCTTACTGAGGGGACTCAGCCATCTCCTGATTGAAGCATGCAGAGAAGGGGTGTGCCTGGTAGAAGCGCACCAGTTCGTAATCGATGTTCATGTTTCTGGAAAGAAGACAGTAATGAAACATTTGCCAAGACGTGATAAGCTATGCGGTTGACTGGCGATCGTAGGATTCAGGGTTGTTTTCGTACTCCCTCATTCCAGTGTTATTGCTCATGTGCAAGTATTGTATCAAAGGCTAGTCCCATGATCGCCGTCAGGAGTAAACGAACTTTAGCAACCAGATCTCACCTGAACTTCCTGAGCATGTCGATCATCTCCGCCTGCTTCATCTCTTCATATTGCTGATTAGCTTGGTTCGCACTTCCCCAGAATCGAGCATCGGCTCAGCACGAGCGGTCTAAAACAAAAGAGATTGTGGGAAAATGAAGAAATAACAAATTAGGAAAACGAACAACGAAAACATTGAAACGATCTTACTGGAGAGCAGCTGGTAATCTCGAGACGATCATCCTCGACAGCGACGAGACCAGTGAGTAGTCCCTGGCAAGCCTCACCAGCAACCTTAACAACAAGAATAAATGGAGAAATTCAGGCTCGACATACTTCACTCATGCCAGCGTACAGTTCGCTGTCTACATGCTTGACGATCTTCATTAAGACCAGAGAATCAATTTGAACTTAGTTCACGTTCGGGGCGGAGATTTGCGCCATCATGGTGGACCTGTAAATATAGACTGTGAGCGGTTCAAAGATCTCGCAACCAAACGGAAACATGATGATTTAACTATAATAAATATCAAATTCGCGATTTCGTATTAGCGTGCCTTGCCAACACTAGTGTAAAAAAGATGCTAATAAGGAGAAGCTAATATATATCAGTGTATGCAACGCAAAACATGCAAGCATTTCTGATTGCCCAATGCAAGAAACAACTCAGTTTTCATACTACTCATTTCAATGGGCGTAGCCCAACAAACCTAGAGGGAGGGGGGCGTCTCCTGCTTGACATTGGTCGCCGCCAGGAACTCCTTGCCGTTGGCGACGCCGATGTGGGCGCCCTCCCGCTTCACCAGTTCCTCCTTCGAGAGGTTGTGCGCCTGTATTTTAAATAATTACATATAATTTTAAATGTTGACCAATAATGAAACGACAAGCAAGTTGAATAATACACGTGCAAGTATAGTGTGGCTCGTGAGACTACTCCCGAAGCAGCACTCTAGTAACGCAGTCTAGTTTCTTCAAATTCTCACTCACTTTCTCGGTCGTTCCTCGGTCGGGCAGGTGGATAGTCTCGACCTTGACGAAGAAGTTGTACTTCATGTAGTCGGGATTCGTCAGCACCGCTCAGCAGTAGTGGTAGGAGTTCCAGGCCTCCTCGTGGATCGCCAGCGGTCCCTTGGGCGCGATCTTGAGGGTCAGCGTCGGGACCTAAACAATATAAAAATATTGATTTATCGATTAAATATGCACTAATTAACGGATAATTAGCACTCACCTTCGACTGGAGGTGGTGGATCTTGTGCGTGTACTGGCCGCGGTCGTACGAGCCGTTGAAGAGCGCGTGGATAACTCATTTTTGAGCACCTACAAAACGGGATCGATAAGTAGAGGGTAGCAGCTCATGACTGGTGGGGTGAGAAACGGAAACATGCAAGGCAGACGCGTAATTACATGGCGTGAGCGCGAGAATTGCGTCTATGGTAAACGCGGCAGAATTATTAGGTCTGGAACTCGGGAAAAGCGAGCGAGTTTCTGTATTTTTGTAAGCGGTCGGCAACATAAAATCTGGCCACATTTTTTCATTTGGCCCTAACAGACGAAGTGGAAAACACACCTTCCCCGCCGCCAGTTTCGGCCTTGCTCGCTTCTCCTCTACGGTCAGCGGAAGGACGGCATGGCTGGAACGGTTAAATAAAAAATATTAATAAAAAACAACAAAACAATCGTGGAAAACGCACTATTCCTTGACGATTACTCTCCGTGTTGCACGTTCTCCTCCGCCGACGACGGATGGACCGGCAGCGAACCGCTGAAACGGAGTGAATGAATGGTGAGGCTCGACAATAAAAGACAACACAAAGGAGGCAAAACTATTATGTAGTATCGACATTATCGAAGAAAAGTATTACAATCGCGAGGATGGTGGGAAAAGTCGGGAACAACTAGTCAACACGCCTTCCTACACGGTAGAGCGAACGAACACCGCATATAAGAACTGAAGTCGGCATTTCCACGCTCATATCAAGCCAAGCCGAATTAGATGAACACGCGATTAGTGAATGAGAAGCGGGTTGAGTCAGCAATATTTATATTACAAGTTGCTCGCAAGTCTAGCGAAACAAGAGCAACGTACCATAAGCTAAACAAGGTGTATTTCTGCCTAAATTCATGGTGAGCAAAGTGAATTGGGCCATTCTGAAACGGAATATAACCAGTTTTGAAAAGAAACAACGTAAAAACAAGTGGAAAACGCCGATAAATGCGGAGCCCTGTCGCGGTCGCTAGGGGAACCGGTAAATTCAAAGCCGGTAAATTGCAAAAATGGTGGGAAACTTCACCAAGGCTCACGCTACCGTTCAAATTGTTGAATTATTTTCATTGCGAATTTTCTCCACTCATATATTTTTTAAATTTTTATTTTATTTTTCGAAATAATATGTTTTCAATAGTTGATTTCAATAGAAAGAAACAAAATAATTTAAAAATATAAACTTTGGGGATCCCTTTTTTTTTTCTCCCGGATCCCTTTAAAGGAGGAGTAAATGCAAACGCGCGCCCGGTTGGAGTATGTTTCACCTAGGGAAGCACATCTCTTCAAGTCGCGTGCTATCTCGCCCCCTTCCCTGAGCTTTCCCTGATCTGGCTCCCAGCCAACTAGCTATAACTCTGTTCGGAATGGAGATATCAATGTGAAATTTTCGGAGCTTCTTATCGTTATGGAGCTCTAGGCCGTGCATGTGATAGCTTTAAAAAATGGATGTTGAGTTTACTCCTCCTTTAACACGGGTCTCCTGTAAAAGTGTAGGAATGCTGGCTACTAGAAATATTTTGTATCTCCGATTTTGATTTAACTTTGTTAATATACCCTAATGGAGGTCAGAAGTGGTTAATCTAGTCAGTTTGGTGATATCTGCAATTTATCGATTTTTTTGATCTACAGCTTCAAATTGACGTATGTCAGTCAATTTTGATCGTACATCGAACTTTTTTTTCAGATTTTGCTCGTTTTCGAGAGATCTACAATTCCGTCAACGCAGCACAAACGGGCAAATCCCGTCTTCATATCGAAAATTGCGAAAAACTGAATTTCGTACTGAGAATATCGATTTTCTGGCTTCGTATGCCATAAACACAATCGTTTTTATTCTTTCAATGGAATCTCCACACAAAAATAGGTGGTGCCCACGTTAAGTATTTTTCATATAACCTGCTTTTCAATATCGATTTAGTATGGGAGTCCATGTCTCGTTTTGGACGGTCGATTTTTGGAAGATTCAGTTTTTTGGTCATAACTTGGTTCAAACTGATGGTATCGAGCTCACAAAAAATGAATTCGAAAGCTCTCGAGAAGCCGGAAAACTTTGACACAGTGGTCTTAAGTGATGAAATTCGTAGTT
Source organism: Pristionchus mayeri (assembly GCA_036245805.1). Taxonomy (NCBI): domain Eukaryota; kingdom Metazoa; phylum Nematoda; class Chromadorea; order Rhabditida; family Neodiplogasteridae; genus Pristionchus; species Pristionchus mayeri. The sequence continues at coordinate 44,873,200 of BTRK01000006.1, forward strand.
TTCTTGTTATTGAAGAATATATTGTCCAAAATGCCAAAAAACGTTGATTTTGGCTGCTCAGATCGAACGAATGACCAGTATTGAAGAAGTCTTACATTTTATATTTTCTAGGTATCCCGTAACTACATTAGTGACTTAAAGCACCCAAAAATTAACCATTCTCTATTAGGTGATAAAAATCCATACTGAATCACAATTTTATAGTTTTAAAAAATATCGGATAATATGGTGATCATGTTTATTCAACATTCCAACTGAAAACATATAATATGATAGTACAAAAAAATGTCTAAAATGTGTAAGCCTTCTTCAATACTGGTCATTCGTTCGATCTGAGCAGCAAAAATCAACGTTTTTTTGGCATTTTGGACAGTTTTCCTTAAATAACGAGAAAACTACGAATTTCATCACTTAAGATAACTGAGTCGATGTTTTCCGGCTTCTCGAGAGCTTTCGAATTCATTTTTTGTGAACTCGATACCATCAGTTTGAACCAACTTATGACCAAAAAACTGAATCTTCCAAAAATCGACCAAGTCCAAAACGAGACATGGACTCCCATACTAAATCGATATTGAAAAGCAGGTTATATGAAAAATGCTCAACGTAGACACCCCCCCATTTTTGTGTGGAGATTCCGTACAAAGAATAAAAAAGATTGTGTTTATGGCATACGAAGCCAGAAAATCGATATTATCAGTACGAAATTCAGATTTTCGCAATTTTCGATACCTCCAAAAGGGTATATTAACAAAGTTAAATCAAAATCGGAGATACAAAATATTTTCTAGTAGCCAAACGAGTCAGTTTTCCTACACTTTTACAGGAGACCCGTGTTAAAGGGCAGAAAGAGATCGACACACTGACATTCCCACACACACACACACACAGATACACGCACAAACACAGTTTTCACTTGTTTAAGATAATGCATATAATAATAAATTCCAGTACGTCGAAACATCCTTCAACGCTGCGCCTCCACACTGGTTCATCGCCCGACATACTCCAACCCGAGTGTAGCCGATCCGTTGGGCTACGCTGGATAAGAACTATGACGTTATGCCGGATCATAGGATCATAGTACTCATCCGACTTATTGCCCGACCTGTGTTCCGTACATGTGCAATAAAATGTATTCTGGGTCATACCGTCAATGCAGACTAGAAAATAATTAGCGCAAATTTGTCGAGTATTCGCTTTGCTCCGCATGGTACGCATGAAGAAATGCGGTCGCAAACGTATTCAGTGCTGAAATAGTGATTAGTTTATCCTGCATCTACTCGCGATAGAAATACAAATACTATGAATTAGAAAAGTTTGCATTATTCTTCATTTTCTTGAACAGTAGCCGCGTCCCCAAGAATTGTCTGAAACGTGATAATGTTCCCACCTAAAGGCGAAGTATTCGTACGATAGGAGAAGAGCATGATTCAGATCAATAAGTTTGAATAATTTTTTTGTTTTCCGTGCGCCTCTTTGTTCTCTCCCATGGAGTATTCGAAATTGAGGAAGTGCCAATCGCATCCCGTGGGCAAAACAACAGCTGGTCCATTTCATGTTGTCCAAATTGCGTGACACGAATGGGACCCAGTCAGGAACAACGAAATCATATCATTCGGCTCGCCCCCTGCAAAAACAATAAATAGATGAGGAAGAGCGTAAGAAGCAAGCAGAAATACTTTGCAGACCCTTCCTTGCAGCAGCAAAAAGTTTGCGACCACGGTAGGGATCGAACCTACAATCTTCTGCTCCGTAGGCAGACGCGTTATCCATTGCGCCACGCAGCCGGTGGGTTACCCACTCCGCAAAAAAGCAGATGTAGGAGGCTGGCACTTGCCAATCGTGATTGGAGAGCGGCGCCAAATGTCAGGCAGTTAGGTAGAGTGAATGGCGCGCGGGTGAGAACACTCGCTAGGTCACATTGGGGTAAAAACAGTCTATCGCCCCTCGCTCCTCTCAGTCTGTCTTCTCTTCTCTTCTCTTCTATTGTGACCATGGGTAAACCTTGCTCTTGTACGCCGATTCAAACATCTCGCTCTTGAACATGGACCAAATTCAAAGTAAATTTGTATTATTCACTCGCCTATCGCTCCATTTTATCAGCTCATGCTATTTTGTTCGTTAAAGATCGTCAGTTCATTGATCGTGGCGTGTAAAATTTATAGTCTTTAAGAGGGCGAAGAATCGAGATTAGAAGACTGAAGCGACATTCATCGCAAACAAATACAGTTCTCCTCACAAAAAGGTGATGAAACGTGCTTCGATGAAACGTGATAACGTGACGGTCTTGCAATCGCTCTCTTATCAACAGCTCGTGCGTTTTTGCGCGGATTCGTTGATCGATCATGCCCTTCTCCATTCTCTTGTTTTAGAATATTTGCGATACTCGACTCCATTCACTTGTCGACTATTTCGCGCATATATTTATTTCAAAATGTGGTTCAATTACTGTTTCAGGCAATGTCATGGATTTCTACTGCGTGGAAGGCCTTCCTCACCTTGCAAGTCCACACAGAGCCCATCATACTCGTGATGTCGGGCGCGAATTCAGCAGTGTGAGTAACTTTGAACCACTTTATCCTCGCACTTTGTATGTGCACCCCACCCCTTCTTTGTATCGTTCTATCCTCATTGGGAGGAGAGAGAACCTATTCTGCGACAACAATCACGATTAATTTTTTGTACATTGCAGGGGCACGGTCAACCCCACGCTCAAGCAGGACAAGATGAATCGGACGTACGGTCCGGCGCCCCCTGACCAAGACGAGAAGAAGTACCTGAACAAGTACATGGTACTGCTCACGTATTTACATGACGCTGAGATTATACGCGATCTCAGTTTAGGTGCACTGGGACCAGCAGTACGACTACATCAACACGCCCGTCTCCTGCGTCATGGGCGTCGTCTACGGTGAGCGAATCTTCACAGTATTAAGTCGTGTGCAACTCAAAAGTGCAATTGGAGCTCCTTTTAAAATTCAAATAGCGACGAATTTGCTCTTACACGGAATTTTAGCTTACTGTAACGAGTTTAAATATTTTTTTTTCGGTTTTGCATGTGCCCTGCCTGTCGCTTAATACTGTGTCTTATGATAGTGAAACACACTTCCTCTCCACTCTTTTCATTCCTCTCACACTCTTGTGGTCACAGCGGTGAAACAATTTGCTATGCAATCGATTATTTCGATACGTTTCACATCAAGTGCGCATCTATGCGTTTATCGGAGTGAATATAGTTTTATCGGAGCCATTATGACGAATGTATCAATGTCTACGACATCGTTCATCGGAACAACACGATTTTCCCTTCGCTATGCGGCAATATATCGGATGAGAACTACGACGTCATGCCGCCTTTAATCAATCAAAGACGGCATGACGTCATCGTTCTCCTCTGACCTAGTTTCCTCTTCTAGGCAGCTACAGTGACAGCCACGGGCGGAAGCTGCCGATGCTCATCGGGCTCGTCTCCGTGATGATCTCCACCTCGCTGAAGATGCTCATGTACTCGGCAGCCACCGACTGGCCATTAGCGGTGAGCCCTAACCGTAAGCAACTGTAAGCATATCCTAAGTCCAAATACAAGCTTCGCCCATCGTATTGATGGACTAGCATAGCCATAGGTAACGAGTATTTAACAAGTCGAAACACTCCGAAGTTGCAGTACATTTCAAGTCCGTCTGCCGATTGCAAGATTCCGGCTATATCGAGAGCCCTAAACCGAAAAAATTCCTGAAAACATTTCAGTGGACGTATCCGATGGCGACATTTTGCGGATTATTTGGTGACTGGTCACTGACGATGACATGTGTAAACTCATATCTCACGGATATTTTCCCAGACAAGAAACAGGTGAGGTTCTAAGCAAGTGGTTGGCCCCCAATCACGGATTTTTCTTCCGAATTGGTTTTTGATTAGGATATCACAGCAACACGAGTGTGAAATAGCGTTACCAACACAGAATCGAGGAATCAATTTGTAGTCGGCAACCGATTTGACCATTCAGTTATCCTTCCGCATGGTCATCGTATCCATCATCTTCTCAGTCGGCAATTTTGGGGGAGCACAGCTCACAGATCTACTGCTCAATGTAGTGGATATGATTACGATTCTCGGAATAGCACTCGGTGAGTAGCAGAATGAGAAAGAGAAGGGGCCAGCGAATGAATGATCAGTCTTAATCTGGATTCTTGCGACCCTAAATAATTATTATATTGACATTATTTCCGCTCCTAAATGCGGAGATAATGATATTTCCTAAAAAAATGGGCGTGAACAATTATGGACGACCATTCAAATTATGTCGTTTAGGACTGACAATCCTCTCGTTCCTCTATGGCGTCTTCGTGCTTCGTCCAACACATCCCACGCACAACGTTCTAAGAGAAGAAGGAGAAGAGGAAGAGCAATTAGAAGAGAATGAGCAGATGGAACCACACAAGTGAGAAGAGTAGAGAACTAATTTTTCGATTTGGATTCAAAATATTCGGAAGCACGTGGAATTGCGAATATGACTATGCTTTCAACCATTTAAAAAAGGTTAATTTAAAAAGATGCGATTTTTATCTTGAAGGGAGACGATTCTCGAAACGACTAAGAACGCCTTCCTCTCGCTCTGGTTCGCTCTGCGCATCTTCCTCGTCAAGCGACGAGACTACTGTCGGCTCTTTCTCTACATGTGCTTCGCCGCCAATTTCCTCGACCAATTCGTGTTCGGAGAGGAAAAGAGTGAGTATAAGAAGGGAACCTTAACACTCGTTCCATATTTCAAAATACAAATAACAAATTTTTTATTCCAATTCATGTTTTACTTACTAATTCACTTAGCAAGTAAAACAAATCCCATTGAAAACGGGCCAGTTGTTTTACTTGCTAAGTGAATTCTGAAAACCACCGATCTGCAGTTGTGCATTTCATACTTTGATGAGTTGGAGGTGTCAGTGCTAATGTAATATCAGTATAGTATATTTTATCAATGCATTAATGCCAAACTTGCAGGTCTGCTCGGCACCTACACCAAGCTGGCCCCCTTCAACTGGGGCACGCACGAGTGGGCACAGTACAAGTCACTGCGACCCATCGTTCGTCAGTTGCTCTTATTTGTTAATGAAGTGTACAGCGAAACGTAACTTCTGAAAATTGTGAGTGTACCCTAGAGGCAGAGCATCGCCTCATCCCAAACAATTCTAAAAATACACGAATCAAAACTATTGCGAATACTTATTTTGAGAGGAAAACATTTTTTTTCAGAAATCGTGGGCATGACAATCGGCCTGGCGGTGCTCAAGAAAATCTTCAAGTTCCGCGACACTCTCTGCATATGTCTGGCTATCGGTGCGTTTTTCCACTTAACAATCGCAGTGCTCGCGGTGGTGGGTAGAGTAACATATGAATAGACCGTGTTTTGATCACAAAATGCTGAAATTATTATGGGGTTGTGCTTCCTGTTCGCCATCTACGATGATTCCCGTATTATGCATGCAGTGTTGAATAGAGTTGGCCGTTTCGACGTTGCAACGTCTCTCCTTCGCATGATAGTGAAATGCGGAGAGAGAGATGCGATGCAACGCTGCAACACGACGTCGAATAGCCAACCCGTGTTGATTATTCAGCCTCGATGGCGACATGCGTGCTCATCATCGGGCTGGCGCAGTCCTCCTGGATGATCTACGTGTCGATGATCCCCGAGGCATTCCACGGTCTGCTCAACCCACTCACCTTCACCTTCATGTCCTGCATCGTGCGGCCTGATGAAGTAATATTATTATTTATTTATCTCTTCTTTATTTTGCATATTGTCACCAATGTCTATGAGCGAGTATAAAAAATAATTATGTGCCCAAAATGATGCTCTGAATCGGATGTATCCTGGGAGTATAGATTTGAAAACAAAGACAACTAAAACTACGCAACAATTACAGATCGGAAAGGCATACGCCGTCTCTTCGATTGCTCAAGAAATTGCCAAGCTGGCGCAAACTGCCATTCTGCAGAACATTTATACGGCAACTGTTGATTGGTATCAGGTATGGTTGAATGTTTCGTCATTTATTGCGAAAAGACTTGGCGAGACTATAGCGGTTATCATCCGATCTTGCTGTTGCTTTGCATAGCTAACATCTAGTATGTCTAATAGGTAGACATAATATCTACAATATCAAAGCTCTATGTAACTGGTCAATTTAGGGCTTCGTGTGGCTTCTCATGGCAGTCATATCCGGTGTGGCCGTCGGCATTTACCTAGTAATTCATTTCATGGCCAAGAGGCGAAACGTCGGATCGTAGGTTGTACATTCAGTGACATAAAACATAATCGTTAAAACATGTGTTTATTTCCGTCGCAGTGAACTGACAAAGTAATATTTAATCAAGACAATGAGAGAGGTAAAGTCTGGAAGCATTCTGAAAGAAACAGGAAATTGATAAATGATTCTTGTCACTCTTTACCTTGGGAAATGCGTATGTGTATGCACACACGCGTGAAGAACAATCGAACTGCAAAGGTGAAGTGTCCCTGAAAAGTATCCATTTTCTATTTCAAAGTGATAAACGCGGATTACTGTCCCATCCACTCAGCCTATCGTTTTCGTTTCCTCCCCACTGCTTAGGCATTGATAAGAAAACAATTAGGCAAGGATATCTAGATATCAGGGAGTGAACAAATCGGATGAGGAAATTAAGGATAAATAGGGAAGTGGTCAGGAATCCATCAAATGAAAATTAGTAAAAGACACTCTCAAGCTTCCATTATGTAATTTAACGTAAAATATAAATCGTACCCAAAATCGTTGACCTTCAACCTATACAAGTACCGTAATTTTATCCCACCGATCATGCATTATGCTTGATCTTACTCCGTTTGACAGCTGAACGGTTACTTTGTTGAAATTTCCACATCTGCAATGTTCATTCGTAGGCATTAGATCGGATGAGAAGTACTGCAGCATGTCTTATTTGATATAGCAATGGCGGCACTTGAACAAAGGCACTAGGTCTGATGATCATCTTCGGATGATATGATATCCTCCCGGATAATAGGTAACTGTCCAGAACTCTTCTGCGAAAAATACTACAGAAGGGTACCAATTTCATTATTACCCGACGGTGATCATCCGACCTAGTGTCGCATATATATTTTTTTCTAGCATCAAAGGGCAGATCTCACCCGCCATCGACGTCAATGCATCCAATAACTATTCCTGTGGTAGTATTCGTTGTCTCCAAGCTAACTTTAACCGTCGGTTTGCCATCGACGGAATCTTCGAATCTGTAAGAAGTTGCAAATTCATACAAACAAGTTATTCACGATTAGTACTAGGTCGAATGAGAACGGTCGGATCAAAACCCACCGCATGAGTACCGAAATAAAGTCCCTTATACAATATTCTCACATTAGGTTCCCACACTGTCAAAACGTCTTCTGAGAAAGGGAAGTTTTGACAGTTTTTTTTCAACCGGTGGGTTCTCATCCGAGTTAGAGCCTCACGATGTGAATGATTCAAGAAGTATCATGTTCGTCGAAGAGCTTCCGGTTGCATTGGCGCAGTGGGCTTTGACAATTGCTGAAAAACCAGGAGCATGTAAACAATGAGAACTGGAGGAGCACCACAGTTTTATATTGTTGCCGTGCAAATACACCGTTCCTACTACGAGAAAGGATCGATGGGAAGTATCATGCTACTTGGAAACTTTTGGAAATTTAGTGGGAACTCGAAGAACGAACATGGTATGTCAGAGTCGGTGGCGCACCACACCGAGAGCGTGGAGAGAAGAGCGACAAGCAGCACTTGGTTGAGTATTGCCGAATGAGGAAGACGAAAGGACAGCTACAAGAAGTGCGCCCACAACCTTTTTTGCTCAAATAATCGATCGATGATTCACCTAAGCAAATGTTTTTTCAATCAATAACTTAAATACGCGAGAACAGCGTGAAAATAGGATGCAAATCGGAGACAAATTTACTCCTTCTGTCATAAACAGATTTCTCTTTCTCCCAAAAGGAAAAGAGTAATCGATTTATGGGAGAAAGAGTAAATCTGTATCCGATTCATATCCTATTGTATTCTCTCTCTCTCTCTTGGGTATCCTATCATTATTTACACCCCTCCAAAATCTATGAGCGGAGCAACAAACAAGTGGGGAGCTTTGTGGAGCAGGGCGTTTTCCGCCGAGTTGAATGAGTAGACTCAATTTCGAACCCTAAAAAAAGAAAAAACTGAACAGGTGAAAATCATATTTAGCAGAAATATGCATGTGGAAAGATTGGTCGTTGCACAGGGTATAGCATTCGGTGCATAAAAAGCTAAATCAATCAATATTTATGACATCATGCGTTATCGCAAGATGAGGAGGGGTCGGTATTCTTCGGTAGTTGCATTCCACCATCTCGCGCCAATAGTTCTTCTGAGGTCATCTCTCCATCGGGGTTTTGGCTGACCATGGGTGCGCGTCCTGTTGTAAGGAATTCACACAGTAGTAGCTCTGCTCCATTCTTCCAGATCCATTCGTCTCAGTTTTAGCGCCCAAATTGCCTTCCTTTTCAAAGGCTCCTGATTCCAGTCTCGTACTCTTGTCGCAAGCTAAATCGGTGGGGGCTAATATTAACTCCTTTCAAAATCTTTGTTTGCATTAGAATCGAACAAGTGTAGCTCGGATAATTTATCGCAATTGTCAATCTAGTGGTGTCCGTGTCCGAAATGTCCGTGGTGTCCGTGGTGGTTGTGTCCTGAAATGCCAAATATAATATTTTTTTTCATGAAAATTGTAAATTTCTGTTAGATCACCGTGGTTGCAGGGCTTGCCGTGGTGGTGGTGGACTGAAAAAAGTTAATTAAAGGATACATCCAATTTTAAAAGCTGGACTCGCGAGAGAATATAGCTATGCCAGTTTTCGTAAATTCAATGCTGAATTGCGGCACGAAATTTTTTCTATTTCTAAATAAGCATTTTACCGTGGTGTCCGTGGTGGTGCTTGTCGTCGTACCACAGCTTCTTGTGTGGTCCAACCCAGGTCTTCCTCGCGGTCTGCACCTGAAATGTCGATTTTATGATACTGTTGAGCGTTCGTAAAAAGTTTTTCGGCACAACAAAATCAGTTTGCAAAGGTTGTTGCATTATCTTCAAGAAGTTGGATGTTGGAGTTGTACGACTTACTCTGCATCCGCACTTCTTCAGACGGATGTACTTGATGATGTGGTCGCGGGTCTTCTTGATGAACACCTAGATTGCATAAATTCTGGACAGAAACCGTTGAATTTTTTCCTCCACTCAAATATCGGGATATGATATGAAACATTATGAGCTTGCTAATGGTTGCTCCATTTATGATATCGAATCTCCCACCTTTTTGGAGAATCCGTGGGGGATTCTGTCTTCGTGCTTGTAGACCTTGAACTTCTTGCCGTCGATCTCCTCCCATGTCCAGGGTCCCTTCTGCTGGAAAGTAAGGCCTTGAGGAAGTTAAAGTGAAGTTCCATTGTCTCGTAATCAATTTCGAAATGCTTACATCAGCAGGCACATCAGCGTTGGCGACCTCAGCGAGTTCCTGGGGGAAACTCTCGGGGTCCTCGATGGCGGAGGCGAGCGAGGCCAGACCAACAACGCAGAGGAAGAAGAGGGAGCGCATCCTGGAATGATTAATTTATTGTTAATAGGGTCAAGTTAATGAGCGGGCACTGGACGTAGGAAGAGGTTGCTGCTAATGTGAAAGTGGAGTTGCAGGTTAGATGGTACATCTAGTAAAGTAAAATGAGTAGTAGCCTAGATTATAAGAAAGACAACTAGAGTGTCCGAGAGGGTGGGTATTACTAGATACTGTAGAAGGCAAAGTAGAATGAGATGTTGAACGGATGAGGTGGATGCCCTTCTCACTTCCTTGCTCCTTTTTATACGCGCATCCTCTCAACTGGCAACGGCGCTATTTTGACTTTTACACTTCAATTTGCGCACTGTGGAAATGACGCGCCATTTCTATTTCTAGTGATTCGTATAAAAGGCCGAACGTCTCAATCGAAATCGGCGAACTTTCTTCCTTTCATTTCATTCAATCCTTTGCCTTTCTCTTTACAGTAGGCGAATATTTCATGACTGAACATAATATGAAGCTCCTGTAAATATGCTGTACTCATCTCTTATCACACCTTACTTATCTGAAAAACTTGCATCGAATACGCGATCTACCGAAATTTCAGAAATTTCGAAATTTTGGAATTTCAGAAATGCGTTGGTGGGTGCTGATCTCACTGTGCCTCTTCACAGGCGTCGCAATTGCCCAGGATGCTACGGAGGCTCCGGAGGTAACCTCTCATTCCATTCAATTTCTATTATTCACATTTGAGACCACAACTGTTGAATATCCCACAGTCGAGCCGGTTACTGAGGAGATCCAGACCACTCCAGAGGTTGCAACACATTTCTCTCAATTTTAGCTAAATAAAATGACCCTTCAGGTTAATGAGGTGACGACCACTGAGATACCAACCACCGTCGTCGTGGAAACGAACGACCAGGAGCCTACTCCCAAATCGCATCAGACCTTTAATGACATGCTTCCCGTCGCTCCCGTTGCGGAGTATTGTAAGCTTATTTTCATTGTTTGCTTTTCAAAAATATTGAGCACTGTAAACTCGATGTAGCTTCGCAATGAATGGTTCAATGCAATTTTACATAAGCAATAGAGCACGCAGAATGACTCACTCACTCTCCTCACTGACTTGAGCTAATTCACTTATTTGCAGCTGCAAATGCTGACCGCCCGAGGAGACACACAGATGACACTGTCGACGATGTGGAGACTCCGGAGGCGGAGGAAGAGGTCGCCGAGGAGCCAGAATCCGAGGACAACCAGCCGACTGAGGGAGGCAACGAAGAGGTCACCGATGAGGAGGAGCAGAGTGAACAGGGCGAGGCTGAGACCGAACGAGCACCTGAAGAGACTGGCGAGAATGTTGCCCCGGTTGAGGAGGAGGAACCCGCTGAGGAAGTACAGGAGGAGCAGGAGCCGCCATCAGAGACTGCTGGTGAAGCTGAAGAGGAGGAACCTGCGCCTGTTGAGCAGGAGGAAGAGGTGGAGGAGACAGCAGAGAACAACGAGACTGATGCCGAGCCTAGTGAGCCTTCCGGGGAGGTCGAGGAGCAGCCTCAGGAGGAAGGTCAGGAGGAAACGGCTGGTGAAGGAGAGCAAGAGGAGCAGCAGGAAGAAGTTCAGGAAGAACCAGCAGTTGAGGCTGAGGAAGAGAGCGGAGCTCCTACCGAGACGGACGAGAACGAGCAAGAACCTGGCGCAGAGCAAGCCCCGGAACAGGAGGATCAGGAGGAACCAGAGCAGGAGGAATCTGAATTCTCCGTGGAGCCTGAGGGTGTGCGGATGATGCGAGAGGAAGAACAGCGGCAGCTGGAAGGGCGGCAATCGGATGAGGAAGAGCAGGAGGAGTCGCCCGAACCCGCACAGGAGCAAGTGCCTGCGCCCGCCTCGGAACCCGTCGAGGAGGCGCCGCCCGCAGAGGAATCCGAGTCGGATGAGGTGATCAGTTCGCAAATGATATAATTCCAATTCGGCAGAAATTTTCACAAGTCACTGTACTAATGGATAGAATATTGTGAATATCGATGATCTCGCTCGAGTGAACTCTTTTTGAAACCTCTTCATAGTCCCAAAAAAGCCTTAAGGAGGAGGAACAGGAGGTACAGACACCCGTGAAGCCGAAGCCGGGGAAGCATCACGAGACGCCGACTATCAAGCCGCTGACTGAGGAGGACATCGAGAGAGAAACTGCCATCGTTGAGGTGTGGCCATAGCTTATCTTGCGCATACCGGAATTATGATTTCGTCACTTTCTGTTGCTGGAAGTAGACTTTCAAAGTCAAATATTTAGCAATTATACAAATATTAGGTTGGAACATAAGTTATGTCCGATTTCGTGAACGACGTTTGAGCTCGCGTAAAATTCTCATCTCAAATCGCATTGAGCTCAGTAGCATAATTAGGTGGAAGACTTGAACATTCCATACATATGTTCAGATCAAATAAGTGACTCAGGGGATACGAGAAATTGATGATTGTCATCAAACCCAGTTTCGGATTTTTTTTCAAAAGTGTTTGGATCACTATTTTGCAGAAGAGAAAAATCTTGGGGCAACTTCACATATATTATTGAGAAGGCCATGTCTAGTTCTTTCTAACCCTAGGTTGAATGGTGGGGTTGATCCACCCCCTTCCCCGAATTATAGGAGGAACAATGAGTAAGGTGGAGTGATGGAGCTGGTCAATCGATTAGCATTCCTGCCCCGATAATAAAACTGGCAGTTCTTAGAATATGGGCGATATAGTGCACTACTATTGCGTCATTCATACATTAGAAAAGTCTAGCTGAACTGATCTTCATCTTTCTCGAAATTGTGATTTTTCAAAAACATATTATCCTTGCGAAACATGCAAAATTCCGACTTTTGGTGTCCAGGCTAGGATTACTTCTCTACCAAAAGTGCCTATCACCCAACTTACCCAAGCCACAATGTAATATGGTAGGGTCAGCTTCAGCATGTTATCACAAAATAACGAGCTGATAAACTGTATTTGAGACAGGAACTGGTAAAATATGTCAATTTTAATGTTGAATTAGGGGCATCAATTTTTAAATAAATGTTGGCTTGTGACAGGAGGATCGCACAATTACCTAACTAAAATAATGTGCTGAACAGGGCCGGATCTATACATTTTCAGTATGTTTTAATCTCTAAGTCTAACTATTTGAATGCACGGTAGGTAAATTCATCTGAGGTCATGTCCAGGATATCAGTATTGACCAATTGGTGCATTTTTCAAGTTGGCCTTTCGTGTTAGAATTCATTTTAAGTTGCTGCTGTAATACACGACAATGGTACTTTCCAAAAATATAATACGGTTGGCACTATCTCTCAAACCTATAGATTGGAACTCGGAAAAATTAATAGCCCCGTTACCTATTACGGTTACTCTTGCCTCGAACTGCGACCACAATCCCGATGTTATAGAGCTGTACAAATGTGCGCTATACAGAGTGTTGAAGCACTCATTGTGTGAGAACAACCATTTGAAAATCGGTTGAAAAGTAAGGATGTTGAATGTAAGATAACCAAAATATTGAAATCGGACAGAACTTTTGTTCCAACCTGATATTTGTTTCCCACTACACAAATATTTGTTTACGAAAGAAATATTTGATTGGTCGAATGACAAGTAAAATGATCGGCCATCGAGAGAATGATTGGGAGATCGATCGCATCGTCCCTCTCGTATCATTCTCGATAAACAATAATGTAAAAACAAACAAATATTTACGTGATAAACAGATATTTGGTTCGACGGTAAACAAATATTTGAAATGGAAAATAAACAAATATTTGTTTATCTTTGAAAGTCTAGCTGGAAGAGAGCTAGAAATCCAATTTCAGGCGGAAACTACCGTGGAAGAGCCGAAAGAGGAGAAGAAGGAAGAGGTGAAAATATTGTGTTGGAAGTTTCAACGAAGTGATTTGCAGTCGAATCCCGAGTTCGAAGAGGACGCCGCGGAATTCGAGGGAGAGGAGAAGAAGGACGAGACTAAAGATACTGCAACTGAGGCACCCAAGAAGAACGAGGAGGATGCGCCGGTAAGGATCAGTAGATAACACTCGCCAACACTGTGCATAAGCGAGTGTTTGATATTTGCAATTGCCTATAACTTATAAGGTGCTTCTATTTCAGGTCGCGAACACCGACGAGACCGAATCTGCCCAGGCTGCGAACGAGCCCACCGAGCTACCCACGGAGACGAGCGACATCACTGGAAAGGTCATCGATTTTTCAGGCCTTCAGAAACAAATCGATTCATGTAAATTACCGAAACCTTTCAGACCGAGGTCCTTCCCCCGGGCATTGAGAAGGATACTCCCAAGGCCGAGGTCGCCGCTGACTCTGAGGCTACCGAACCGTGGAAGGACGCCTTCGGATGGGTGCATTACCCCTGGAAGAAGTTCCCTGTCCGAAAGATGCGCTACTCGAACAAGAAGGACTGTGGATGCCAGGTATTGGAATGGAGTGATCAGGATTCAAGTCACCAAGGTCGGATGATCACCGTCGGATGAGAGGCTTCCGGACGATAACCAATAATGCGATGGTGATCATCCGACCTAGTGCCGGATTCAACCTTGATTCAATCAATTCGGCGCGAATTGACCATAAATGAATTACTATTCACAGATCATCTGGATCAAGCGGGTCTACAAGCGTCGTTATCCCAAGCCGAGACTGCTCCTCACCCACGACTCCTTCTTCAACCTCCACGGAAAGAAGAGATGCCATCGCCATCGACTGTGAGTAGTCACTCAATAACACATGAAAACTTCAAACGTATTCAATGAGAGTGAGAATGGTGCATTGAAGTTATGACATGTTCACTGTAGATGTAGCGTACCACCTACCGTAATCGTCTCTTGACGACTGTAAAATCGCTTGAAGTGGCTGCACGTTTACCCTTATTACAGTAGATGAGTGTGTTCTTGCAGCCCCGTCGTTCACCATCACCACCATGGTCGCCCCCACATCAGAAGACACGTGGTTAGAGACGTTTTCAGCACTAGTTTGATGGTGAACGCTACTATATGAGAAATTTAATTTTAATGTCCCTGGACAGAGATAATGCAGACTAGGGATACGTTCGACGGCGGAATGTCAATTCCTGGAACAGTTCTAACGCAGATCGTGATTTCAGCATCACCACCACAAGCCGACGAAGACTGTCCAGCACGTCGTCGTCCACCATCGTCAGTAATTTCTGATATCATATTATCTGGAAGGTTTACGCAACTGAATGTGGGAAAGCAGCAAAATTTAGCAAAATTAGGGCTCGAGAAGTGATACCACGACCTCTTCATTCTAAAATATCGCAACTCAATCGGAATAAAATGGCGATCCAATACCATGGTGCAGATCACAAGCCGTCCTATAAGAAGCCGATTGTGAAGCACGTCACCCGTGTCCACCATGCAATCCATCATCCCCACCACCGTCGCTTCCCCGGAAGACACTACCCCGGAAAGCACTTCATCGGCCTCCCTAAGGTCTGTTTTTGGAGTCGTCCAAGTTGCTCAGTCTCGTCTAAAACATGGGAAGTGTGTTTCCTTCAATGGCAAACTTAAGATTAGAATTATGAATCTTCGTACTGTAAGGGATTACATTGTATTTCTATGTCGACCTCATATCATGCTACAGTACCACCACCACCTTCATCATGACAACCCGCTGAGAAGGTCGCATGGATACCGCAAACCAAAGATTCACTTCGGTCACTTCCCCTACGGACCTCGCTCACACTACAGGCATAGCAGACCTCCTTTCCCCGGTAAACCACAGTAAAGTGTTGACTTAGCTTTCTTATTATTGTATGCCATATCAAAATATGTGAAAGATGCTTAATGGAAAGATGTAATGCAAATTGTAGTAGAGTTGAGAAAAATGGACCACCTGATCATATTCTATTCACTCCAGAGAGAGGTTGAAATGCGGAACCGAATTTTCTTTTGATTAGATAAATTACAGGTCCCAAACCGTGCAAGGGAAAGAAGTACCGCGGACACGGATATCACGGATATCACGGATACCCCGGACTCTCTCATATCCGTGTGAAGAAAGGTGGGTTGTCATAATTATTCCGATCTAGAGTGAAGTGATCGTTAACAGAGAAGTGATCTCACCATTTCAGAAGTGATTGTGAACAAGACTGCGACAGAATGAAGGACATTAAATGACCTGCTGAACTTGTGCTCGATAATTGCTCGATAAAGTAGCTTTATTATCTGTGTCTCTCGAAAACTCATCTATAATTTGCTGCGCATGCGCTTACTGGGATTTTATGTCTAAGTAGTCAAATATATTTCTTCCCTAATTTCCTTCTCACTTTAGATATGAGCTTCTCACAGAGAGTCTCTAACATATTTTCTTCGATCGTCGATGAAAGGTGCTCTCAAGTCGATATCAATTCTGCACTCGTTTCTGTGAGACACATTCTAATATATTTTACTGGTTAATATTCGAATTATTTTGATCAATACAACTTCATATGAAATGAAAGCACAGTGGACGTGCAACGGCAAAACAACTTTTAAGAATTAAAGTGGTGTTACCAATCAGGTAATCGCAACTGTGTTCCACACACTTTCCTACCTTGTGAATTAGTGTCGAGAGAGAACACACAGCAAATAAATTAGAAAAGCTCACGTTGTTCCAGTTTCATGTCTCCTCCTAAGGATCTCGTGGTGTAGTGGTTATCACATCTGTCTAACACACAGAAGGACGGCGGTTCGAGCCCGCCCGAGATCAAAAATTTTGCATCCATTTAATCATAATAATTAGTTTTACATTTTTTACAAAGCCAGCTAGGATTGAAGTCTTTATCTGATTCGATGGAATACTCGATTCTTAGGTGGGAAGGGCGGTGCTCCAGCATTCGCCGTCACACTTGAGGTAAGTGGTCCATGTGATCTTATTCATGCAGCAGAGCCAGAGAGTCGTTGTGGGGATTCCATTATAGGGAATGCACTTGGTGTAGTCCGACTTGGCCTTGCAGTTGGTAACGCACTTTTGGAAGCAGGTTCTGTTGAACTTGAGGAAGCTGGAAGGATGATCGATCGATAGAGGATGATGGATAGAGATCATTCTTACTTCTCATTGCACCAGCACCACGGGGTGAATCCGAGGACAGTTCCCTGGCAGAAATCCTGGCAAGGAGTGAGGGAGTAGGCAGAGAAGGCGATGGCAAAGAGAGCCAGAAGAGTGAGCTGATTCTGAAGGGATTATCGACTGAATGGGAAGGTGGGAGAGGACTTACCATGATGATTCGAGAATCGGATGGTTTCTTCTGATTCTTACAGCCGTTTTATACAAGTGAATGACGAAAGATCTAGAACGAAATGACGCGTCAGCATATTGAAACATCGAGTCCTCCCACGGAAGTCCTGCTGTGACCTCGAGACCCAACAGGAATCCTGCTGAGAGATTCGATTGGATTCTGACGTGAGGCGATGTTTGCGCCACTTTGGGCAACAGAAAGTGGAGGTTTTCTGTTGAGATGCTAAGAAATTGCGAACGTTCATGCGCTCGAAAGGTCGCTACTGAGGGTTCGAAAATTTGGGTCGAAAATTTGTGATACTGGTATGCTTAATGCTACTTCGTATTATAGAATGTAATGTATTATCGGAGATAAAGGTCCTCTACAACATCGCCTCCCTTCAGAATCCAATCGAAACTCGCAGCAGGATTCCTGTCTGGTCTCGAGGTCACAGCAGGACTTCCGTGGGAGGACTCCACGTTTCACGTTTTGCTGACGCGCCACTTCGTTCTAGATGTTTCACTTGTTCAAAACTATCAATTTCAGATACAAAGCCATCACAAGAATATGAATTCTCTGCTGCCTTATCTCAAGTTCGTTTTTTTCCATTGCTGTGGCTACTGCTGACGGCACTAAAACAAGAAAAAAGAACTGGGCTGTTCAAGAAATTCACGATCTCTTATTTATCAATGGTCAGAAAAAGCGAGAGAGCATTGCGAAACGAGAGATTTTTCGCACAGTTCAGGTACTAAACTAACTTTGCCTGACCGAGTTTGTCTCGATGGTCATTTCTTCCAGCCTGCGTCGGGTGCAAGTGCTGCTCGTCCGAGCTGATCACCATCACGACGTCTGGAAGTGGCGCGCATCCCTTCGACAGTGACGGCATCGATCAGACGGGGGAGTGCGCTGTGAGAACACTCACCTGCAGAGGAGAACTGGCAAATATTGAGGTTAATAATAATTTATTTATCTCTAGTTGCGGGGGTTCGATTAACGAATCGATTACCGAATGAAAGACAATGTGGGTGATGGAGACGAGATATGAGAAGGGGAAATGACTACTGTATTTTCATAGGCTAAATTAATGCTTGCATTAAAATAAAATAGAAAAGAAAATATTTATCACATCAGACAATAATGCTCAGGTGAGGTAAGGTAAAGGTAAAGGTGCAGCCACGTCAAGCGATTTTACAGTCGTGAACGACTACGCTAGGTGGTGTAGTGCGGTGAGGCCGACTACTGCTAGGACTACGTAACCCTGCTGTCCAAAGTGCTTCTAGGGAACGTTACCTTTCGCGACCGAGGTCACTACCAATTTACCGACCCCGGAGGGATAGAGGATGGTGAGGATGGCCCCAGGTGGTGAGGATGGTGAGGATGGCCCCATATTCTTCATAAGCTAAAATAAAAAAAGAAAAGGAAAATAGAAGAGAGCAGCAACCATGGAGACTTTGGAGGTCAACGGTGACGGTGGCATCATCTTCGGAGAGCCCGACGCCGTGCTAACGGTCACGTGCAACGCGGAAGGAACATTCTGGGAATTGCAGGGAGTTCCAATCACTCAAGCGGAGTGCGCCTCGAAGACTGTCGAATAAATCGAATCATACTTTTCTTTGTTTTTTGGATGCCGGAGCACCCCCCCCCCCACACCTAAGAATCGAGTATTCCCGCGAGTCAGATAAAGACAACCATGCAACCATTATCCGTGCTAATCCGTGCTGAGACAGTGCTGAGAAAAAAAAATAGGAATTGTCAGGATTTACTGAAAGCAAAATGTTTGATCTCGGGCGGGCTCGAACCGCCGGCCTTCTATGTGTTAGACAGATGTGATAAACACTACACCACGAGATCCTTAGTAGAACATAAAACTGTCGCATCGTGAGCATTTACAATTTTTTGTGAGGTGCACTCACTCTAATAGTTGGCATGAATAGAGTATTCCGGGGGGGGGGTCGAGTATTCTTATGGTGCGTTTATCGTTGCCGCTCCCTCATTGTGCGTAGTTTGAGGGGTCTGGGGAGATGGCAAAATCGAGCTCGGAGAGAGTGGAAATGTAGTTAAAATATGTTCTCCAGTATATGCCTGTTCGCAGTGAAACATATTCAATAATTTTCGAAATTATATATTTCAAGCGCATATTACATGTTGGTTTCACAGTATCGATATGACGTAAACTTTTCGAGAGGCTTATTTCATCACAAAATCAAATATGTTTCACTGTGAACAAACTAATAATAGATAACCAAATTTTACTACATGTCCCCTCTTTCCGAGCTCGATTTTACCCTCTCTCCAGACCCCTAAAACCGCTCATTCTGACCCCTTAGAGGCGATTTGAGTCCTCACGTTTGACCCCCTGGACGAGTCATTCTGACCTAGCCATGAGGGCGAGCGGCGACGATAAACGCACCATAAATCACAACATGATGTTGGAAAAGTATAGAGAGATGCGTAAGGCCTTGTCTGTCAGTACCTGATAACAACAAGGAGCACAGTTGAAGCAATTTGAAGCAACTTTCATCAAGATTCCATGATCGACTACACGGTCGAGTATGCGACAATGTTCTCGTTACCTAGCTCGATCTGTCGCTAATGCTCCTTATTTTATGGCTGCTGCATCGGAGAATGTTGTGATATACAAACTTGAATGGTTGACGGAACATTTTACTTTCTGCTGGGTAGCAGATAAAATATAAATTAAAATTAAAATAACATAAGAAAAGGCGACAAATATTTCACCAGCGGTGTCTTTAAAAATGTGTAGCTCCTGATAATATGTGTGACCCGGCGTTACACAGTAATTCTTTACTCCGTTCCGCTCATGTTATGAATAACTACTGCACACTATTGCAAAAGTGAGGGATATCTATATTTCAGTTTAATTTATATTTCTCTAAATTTCTAATTTGATAATTGAATCAATGGATTATCCACAAGTGCAAAAGGCGAAATTTTAATCTAAGTGTACACCTACTCGTTCAATAACATCACTTCTCAATAAAAATACAACATTGAACGCGCGGCTACCGTAACTTTTTTTGAATGGCGCGTCTATGATGAGCAAGTTGTCCACTCATTTTCCCTCAAACAGGCGTAAACTTGCCTTTCCTACATACTTCCCACATTATTCCGTTTTGTGTGTGTTTTTTATGTATTTAAATATATTTTTGTTAATTTAATTGAACCTTTTCGTCAGGGTACAGAGATGGCTCCCGCTACCAAGAAGCCCCAGGTCAAGAGCGCCAAGTCGACCAAGAACCTGAAGAAGAAGAAGCAGTCGTGCAAGTTCAACATTGAGTGCAAGAGCCCCGTCGAGGACAAGATCCTCAACATCGAGGACTTCGTGAGTATCTTTGCTTCATCTCGCTCAATTCATAGTTAGCAAGGCCTACATTCTCTCATTTTTAAATCTTTCTTTAGGAAAGATAAGGCTATATGTTTGAAGTAGGTATTTCTGTGAACTGAACCAGTAGGCCCGTGATTCTTCGTCTAATAAGGATTCATGGGTTTCCGTCCCATGCAATCCAGCACCAGGCATAGGGTGGTTCCGGCCCCTAATAAGTCCTGGCGCGCTTGCAGGAGGCCTTCCTCACCCAGAAGATCAAGGTCGGCGGCAAGACCGGCCAGCTCGCCGTCAGCGGAGTCAAGGTGGAGGTCAACAAGACCAAGGTCGTCCTCACCTCCGAGGTCCCCTTCTCCAAGAGGTAAGCATTGTCTTTGTTTGTTTTCAAGTTCAAATCAGTCTTGAAACGCATTAGGCTTCACCTAGGATATAGCTAGAAAAGATACTTAGATTGCAGAAGTATTTTCAATCCAATAGAACCAGTCAGACGAGAACCTTCTATTGCAATAGGGAAAATGTGATACAACGCCTACAGTAAAGTTCTCCTTTGCAGATACCTCAAGTACCTCACGAAGAAGTACCTCAAGCGCAACACGCTCCGTGACTGGCTCCGCGTGGTCGCATCCACCAAGGACACCTACGAGCTGCGCTACTTCCACATCAACCAGGACGAGGACGAGGGCTCCGACAACGAGGCCTAAGTCACCTCCCGGTCCATTTTTGTTGCTGTTATGAGTATAAAGTGCTCAATTTATCACTCGTGCAGAGAGTATTCACACCTGTACGGAACATGAAAGCAACAATTAGATAATAATAGTGAATTTCACAAAGACTTGCTTCTTTCTCACAATATCACCAACTGTCTCTCTCTCCTGTCTTTTTGCGTTCATATTCCTTCACGCCCAGAGTTTACATTGATATTCAAATAATTTATGATGATAGTTTTCCATTTCTAGTCAAGCATTATATTTATCTGCAGAGTAAACCGGTGAGGGTATTGTGCTCTGGCTAGTTCGCATAACTCATATTGGTATGAACAAATCACTCAGACCCAAGACTTGTGTTATTACAGCTTTATCGTACGATCAAAGCAAACAATATTATGAGAACGTATTGATAATTATCCAGTATTGAATGCATTGAAGAGTCCTGAATTTGGTAATCGAGAAGGTATTCAGTATTGCAAAACCTGAAAGACTTAGCATGGATCGCGCGAAGGCTTCAGTGAGGTACCCCGTCGTGCAGGGGTTGATAGGCGGTGGCTGCTGCCGGAGAGATGGCAGCATATCGAACGAAGGAGATGCGAGCGAGAGATTTGCCTGAAAAGTAGATTTCGAAGATTCTTCGTCTTTTCATTTTACAAGCTTGCTTGACCCGCCGAGTTCCGAATGGAAAGAACAAAAGAGATTTCATAGTGATATTGCATATCTTTTCTGGTGCAATTACAGTCGCGCCGGAAAGTCACCGTACACTTTTTGAATTTGATGTATATTTTTGCCCAGGAAATACATCATTCTGGCACTCAGGTATGATGTACCAAATCCATCGGAGATTATGATCATGGTATTATGGTATGACGTCATCGCATAGTTATTGCGTATTGATGACGCAATCAATCGGCACTTTTTCAAAACGGCATTATTCTTACATAGATTTTTTCCTGTTCGCCATACTTTCTATGATTGGAGATATGACCGAGGCCTACCCAGAATAAATTTTTGAAGGTGCTGCTCGGTCGCACATTTGCTGCAGCGAAGCTGTGAAAACAGGATCTGAAATTCGGAACTCGGGTTCTAGAGTAGCTAGAGACCCGTTCAAAGCATCAAAATTATCGCCATCATGAGTACACATGATCCTGAGCATATGAAGACGATATCGCATAATTTGCCCTCAGGGCATGAACAAATCACTTTTTTGCATGACCATTTTTTGGACATCCATAACTTTACGGAAAAGTTTAGTAAAAATCTGACTTTTATCTGGCAATGTTCAAAATGTATTGAAGAATTGAATTCCAACTTTTTAGAGCGTTTGGATATCTTTCCAGCCCGCGGCGTGCGTTTTTCGGAGGTATACTAGGGTCGGGAAACGCCTTGTTTACCCATACAGTACCGTGCAAAAGTATTGCAACAAAATTGTTTTTGCCATAACTTTCTTCTAGGATGAGATATCGGCTCATGGTTTGGAGTGATCAGTAGGTAAACATCATGCGCATATAGCACCGTGGTTGACGTGGATATATCCACTGAGCTCTGGATACGGTATTCATTTTTCATATTAGATATCGGGAAAATATTATGTAGGGTACAGAGATATGTCTTATGATGCCCTACGTCGTGTGGTGGAAGCACAACCACCTGCGCATAGAATCCACTGCTAAACTCATTGAACGGATTTCGCAATCTCTGGGAATATTGATTTTCCGAAACCTCCAATTTTTTGAAAAATGAGTATATCTTTGCTCTACGACGAGCTACTGCTCCCAAATTTGGCATGTTATGTGACACAACGATGTACCAATAATGCCCCGAATATTGGGCAGATTGAGTGCTCGGCGCGAAATTTCGAAAAAAGTTGGACCAATTTTTCTTTGCGATGCGTGAAGCTACAAATCTAATTTTTGGTTGTCAGATGTTGAAAGTGTTATTGACAAAACCTACAAGACAGTTTTCTTTTTGGAGCATTTTCCCCGTTGTTATTGTCCAAAAACCTTGTCGAATTTGAGTGGATGGAGTCGTGAAAAGTGGACAGTCTAAACTTTTTCTCGTCTATCGGTATATTTTGCACTTTCATCGACCAGAATAATACTGAATAGTGAATAACTCGGCCAATCAATGCTCGTGGCACGATTTGGAGTGAATCCGAGATGATTCATTTTGAACTCACTCATCATTTTGCAATCTCGCACACACAATTACCATTCATTTCCTCACTTATAAAAAGCTTCAAAATGCTCCAAAAAGAAAACTGTCTTGTAGGTTGTGCCAATATTACTTTCTACATTTGACAACCAAAAATTAGATTTGTAGCTTCACGCATCGCAAAGTCCGCTATCAGGTGAAAAATTGGTCCAATTTTTTTCGAAATTTCGCGCCGAGCACTCAATCTGCCCAATATTCGGGGCATTATTGGTACATCGTTATGCCACATCACATGCCAAATTTGGGAGCAGTAGCTCGTCGTAGAGCAAAGATATACTCATTTTTCAAAAATTTGGAGGTTTCGGAAAATCAATATTCCCAGAGATTGCGAAATCCGTTCAATGAGTTTAGCAGTGGATTCTATGCGCAGGTGGTTGTGCTTCCACCACACGACGTGGGGCATCATAAGACATATCTCTGTACCCTACATAATATTTTCCCGATATCTAATATGAAGAATGAATACCGTATCCAGAGCTCAGTGGATGTATCCACGTCAACCACGGTGCTATATGCGAATGATGTTTACCTACTGATCACTCCAAACCATGAGCCGATATCTCATCCTAGAAGAAAGTTATGGCAAAAACAATTTTGTTGCAATACTTTTGCACGGTACTGTATGGGTAAACAAGGCGTTTCCCGACCCTAGTATACCTCCGAAAAACGCACGCCGCGGGCTGGAAAGATATCCAAACGCTCTAAAAAGTTGGAATTCAGTTCTTCAATGCATTTTGAACATTGCCAGATAAAAGTCAGATTTTTACTATACTTTTCCGTAAAGTTATGGATGTCCAAAAAATGGTCATGCAAAAAAGTGATTTGTTCATGCCCTGAGGGCAAATTATGCGATATCGTCTTCATATGCTCAGGATCATGTGTACTCATGATGGCGATAATTTTGATGCTTTGAACGGGTCTCTAGCTACTCTAGAACCCGAGTTCCGAATTTCAGATCCTGTTTTCACAGCTTCGCTGCAGCAAATGTGCGACCGAGCAGCACCTTCAAAAATTTATTCTGGGTAGGCCTCGGTCATATCTCCAATCATAGAAAGTATGGCGAACAGGAAAAAATCTATGTAAGAATAATGCCGTTTTGAAAAAGTGCCGATTGATTGCGTCATCAATACCCAATAACTATGCGATGACGTCATACCATAATACCATGATCATAATCTCCGATGGATTTGGTACATCATACCTGAGTGATGTACCAAATCCGCCCCACCAAGGCGCCTACCCATTGGGGACGGGGAATTGGTGGTCGTGACTAGATCACGCAGGTAAATAGGTCTGGCGAAAAGGTGGGCACTCCAGACTGAATCAACCCATATTAACACTGGCCTAGCAGTGTTCTCCCGCGAGCCCAGTCTCGAAGACGGGATGTACCTTTACCTTTACCTTTACCTTTACCTGAGTGCCAGAATGATGCATTTCCTGGGCAAAAAGATACAACAAATTCGAAAAGTGTACGGTGACTTTTCGGCGCGACTGTATGGTGAGATATATGCCTAGACTGATATCGGTTCTAGTATGATTGAGCAGAGTTGTATGAAGAATTATGAGTATCGGATATTACATATGGCGCCAATTCCACTGGCCATGAATCCACGAGTGTACTCAGATCAGCGTTGCAGTAGTTCTGAAAAGTTTTCCCTATAAATGGTCATTCTTTTATCGATCACCTTTCCTGAGCAGAGCCACTGCTCTCGGCCATTGACGTCCTTGTAGTAACCATCCTGATCACAATCAATATTCTTTCTGACTAAGTGCATATTTCAAACCGTTAATAACAGTTCTTCTGGTCGAGCAACATTTAGAATCGTCATGCATCCGCGATATACCTACGAAATGTAACAAACAATGATTAGTTGTTAATGGATTGCTAATTTTGGATCTTTCCTTTCTACATACTCTCTCGACCGGTTGAGTCCCGAGAATGTGTAATGAATGAGGAGACCGTGACATAGTTTCTCGAAGTCTAGTTCTTACCGATTGATCTAATCCAACCGAAATCACGCAAAATTGACCCGTGCAGTTGCCAGAAGTAAACGGATCGGCCGTTCCTGAAAGGGGAAAGGAATTCTAATTTGAAATGCGTTATTTGATCTAATTGTATTTTTTATTTACCGTAAGGGAGTGCTGATCCCGTGTAGCAAGTGGTTGGCGTTGCTGCTGGATGAATGATCATAGGCCCGATTTGCAAATCCGCCTGAGAATAATGTGATACATTAGAAAAGAATTCAAGGTATCAAGTACAACTATGATAAGGTATTGCTGAATATAGTTCTCATATGGAAAAGTGACACGTTATTCCGAACATTGGTGCGCAATCATATTTCTTATTCTCACATTCGTTGAGTAGCACGTGGTTACGAATTGTCGAGCTGCTGCTTCTTCCAGTGCGCATGACTCGGGATAGTAGAAAAATTTCTGAATTTATTCCCAGGGTTTACTGACTATCCGTTTATCAAGTTATGTATATCTGGAGAAAACTGAGGCGGCCTCATCGTCATTTTGAACAGATTAAGACAAGGTTTTTTTTCTTTGACGCGGATCTTTTGCCATGCATCAATCCCGAGTGAATCGTGGCAAACTTACGGAATTCGAGTTGAACAAGTCGTAGTCCATGCTCATCGAGCACCCGCTGGAGAAGTATGTGGACGAGAGATTGTAGGTCGTTTCAATCTGCGCTTTTATTTTGTTGATTGTTTTCGTTTCATTCTCCCAAAAACCTGCGTTTTCTGATAAGTGCAGAACGATGAAGCGCACGGGTGAAAGAATGTAGTGTTCGGCCGATTGGGATGCACGCTCACACAATCGCAAGCCTGAAAATATTCATCAAAGATGAAATTATCCTGAATCGAGGGTGGTATTTCCAAGGGCTTCTTAGGTTGGGAAGGAAACGAGTAATTACTAAGGTAAAGTTTGACGAGGTAAAGTTTGACGGTCTTCAGACACACTGGGTCATTGCACTCAAAAAATGCTGTGCAGGAAATTCATTGAGCACCAGCAACCAAAATATCCTTGAAGAGCAAAGGAGTGACTTACACGCGCTCGCAGACGAACCGGTGCAGCGAAGTTGGTTAGATTTTCAGGTGAGACATTGCAATTTGGAGTATCGCAGAGGCACAGTTTCTGACCATCCTGGACTGAATTTGTTAAAATTAAAATGGAGACGAAGTGTTCACCTGATTGTATCTGCATCCAGGCTCGGCAGGCGGCTTACCGAGCACGCAACCCTAGAGCAAATGTTCGAGCATTTTCTCGTTTTGGAAATGACAAGACATGACAAGACTAAGGAATTACTTCACTTTTTCTTTGTTTTGTCGATTCCAAAACGCGTGTTGCGAAAAACTGATGGGAAATGATACATTGAAAGAACAAAAAGGCCGACCTTTGATCGCGTGACTAAATTGGTGGCAAACAAAGGAAATGTATCGGTTGAATAACACAAGTCTCCTTCGCAATCTCTGTTGCACCTGGATAACAGCTATTGAGTAAACGGTGGAGCAATCGTCTGACTCTCTCCAAATCTCATGCTCTCTAGCTTTCTCTAACCGGCGAGAGGGTGTATGATATGAGGAGAGTAAGACCGTTACACAAACGGTGATAAACAAATTCTTACATCTCGACTCCAAAAGTGGTCTTGCATTGCTTGCAAGTGATTAGGGGAAGTACACTAGAGGGAAAGGTCGACAATACTAATATCGATATCGAATAGATCATGGCAGGCTGGGCGCCGCGGTGTGAAGTGGCAACGAGTGCCTCTTTTCGGGCCCCGTAGTGTTCCCCCCTACATTTGCATAATCTCCCTGCTACCGAGAGAAGATGGCATCACTCGGATTTGGGAGTGAGCAATCCAGAATTGGAGGAGCATCACTCCTATGTCGGAATTTCCATGAGTGAGTGAAGGGAAGAAATTACCAAATGAGCTGGAGGCGATGTCAGCATCAGCAAATTCGTAATTGCGCAAAAGCCCTCAAAGCCTGTCATTATTGCATTTCTGTACACATTCTCGTGATATTAGGTAGTAGCTTGTTTCGTATACAATTCATTGTCGAATCGGTTATAAGTGGATTCCATTACGGAGCAACACAATCAACCCCAATGCATCCTTCGATAGGAGATGTGCCAATTTATCAAATTGACCCTTCTCCTTCAAATTGCCTGCTCAAGATTAGGAATAGGCTTCGAAATGGGCGCTGCGCTTCTATTCACTCATTTCCTAAACACATGAACGAGCGCTCTGAAGGAATGATGCGAAACATTCTTGCTCTGTGTATTTTGGTTGACCAATGAAACCAATTGTAAATAGCAGCTGTTTCGAGCCCAACAATAGTGGTCGAAATACACGCATTTATCTTGTGATACAATTACATGTCATTGCTTTCCTACAGATGGTAGGGAAAAGATTACGCCCTGAAATCAAATGGTAGCCGGGCGACTTCCTGGGAAGCTACAACTGAAGAAGTATCTTTTTTTCACTGAAATCTAGCATTTCCCGTGTTCTGCTTGAAGCAGGAGCAAATACAAATCTACAAATTCGACCCTTTCATTATCATTGCCTAGCTTTTCTCAACGATAAGAGATTCTGGAAATGTCACGTTTTTTCTTTCTGATTGCCAGCCATGGACATCAGGGGGAATAGCTCAGGGAAAGAACGAGAGAGCGCGCGAGTGCGAGAGAGTGACCCTCTCGCTTTTCTAACGGCACGCGGTTGCAGATACTCCTCCTTTAACGTTTATACGATGACAGCCTGTGAGCGAAAATAAATTGAATGTATGACTACACAGTTATAGCGTTCTTCCAGTGGCTGCACGACAAAACACACAAATAGAAGTGGCGGAATTGTTTTCCCCACTATTCGTCTAGAATTGCACGGGGTTGAAAACGTTGGGAGAGAGCCGCAGAGGATAAACAGAAGCACCCTCCTGACTTCTTTCGATGCTCGTATTTTTGTTTTTTCCTGTTGTGTCGTCCAGATTCAGCAAAATGCATTCCCAATATGGAAGCATCTCTATTTGAACGACTACCTCTTTTAACTCTCTTTTTCGCACTATTATTTTCTTCTAGTTTCCTATTCATCTCGTACCATTTAATACTTCTGAAATCACCGAAAATAGTCAAGGCATAATAGAGGAAATGCAGAAAATTGAAGACATAGAGTGGGCGGAGCATATAGCGTTCGTATTTGGTGTATTCGTAAGCGATATGGCCTATGGTTCTGATAAATAAGAGCTCATGTCGAGTGAGAACGTGGTAAAGAGTCGTTTCGCTGATGAGCTCCTCTGAACAACAAATTCCGCTTCTTTTAAATTTTTCACCCTCGTTCTCTCACTCTCCCTCGTTCTCTTTTCTATCCATGTGGTCCGTGGAGTTAGCGATCTTTGTCGTCTTTATAATTATGTTTGCAGCTCACAAACTGTTCCTATCCCTCTTCATTAACTTCATCACTCCAGTGAAATGAAGTCAATATAGTTTTGTCGGTCCTAAATAATTATACATTTCAATATTTCAATATGGTGCTTGCATCGCGTGCTTGGAAAGCACTTTTCTTCATAAATAACTGCCTGAAAGTGGCACATTTCATATGCTAACTCGGCTTGTGCACGACTGCTGCTACAGTGCAAGTATTGTACTGAACCTTCTTCTCATCGTACTCATACTCTCCAAGACTCCACCATCTCTTCGCCGCCTTTTGAACAATGAATCTGTGGGGTGACGCAGTTTGTTGAGGTGCTACTCACTGGTTCTCTTGTATCTGGCAGTGGTCGAGTTGACCACAGCCGTCTCCTCCATTCTCGTCTTCAAAAAGTGGGCTGATTACCATTCTTCGCCCCGTTAACTTTAGCCACTCGCACGAAATTTCTAAGATGCAGCAATAGAACGGTCTGGACATTTGTACCACTGTATAAGACGAAATTATTATAGAATTACAAATGAATAATCATTGAGCACACCTTCAGTGGGCACTAGGTCGGATGAGAACTATGACGTCATGTCGCCTTTGAAAGATCAAAGGCGGCATGACGTCATAGTTCTCATCCGACCTAGTGCCCTTCAGCGTGATGAGCACTCCGTCGTACTACGTGAGTGCTGCGGAGGGCGTTTGTCGTCACTGGGGTTCGCCCTCCCTCTGCTTCGTCCTCAATTCCGTTCAACTCGCAGGTGCAGCACACTACGCCGTGATGATCGCCTTCTGCTCCTGCTACAGGTAAGATCCTGGAAGGTCCACTCTCCCAGATCCCTTCCCTTCCCATTCCTTAATTCTTGCACTTTCTGAACTTTCTTATGCACCTTGCCATATGAGAGCGTTTGCCTAAAAGTCGAGCAAATCCAAAAGATTTTGGCACAGAAAAAAATCCGATTTTACAATTTTGAGTGATTTGGGGTTCTCAAGGGCGCTGGAGACGATAGGCGTACTCATTTTGCACGTAGAGCTTCCGTTGGCTCCAGACGACGTTGCGTCTATTTCACATTTTGAGGCTTAACACAGCTCAATTGAGCGCTAAAATTAGTGAAACAAGTTTTCTGGGGTGACATTTTATGGAGAACACGCTCGTGTATTTCATTTGTCATGATTTTGTAATTAAAAAATTAAAAAGCCATTTTTTCGCTGATTCAATCCCGA
Source organism: Pristionchus mayeri (assembly GCA_036245805.1). Lineage (NCBI taxonomy): Eukaryota > Metazoa > Nematoda > Chromadorea > Rhabditida > Neodiplogasteridae > Pristionchus > Pristionchus mayeri. Next base: position 44,902,945 of record BTRK01000006.1, read on the forward strand.
GATTAGCAAATACATGGATAGAACCGCCGTGACGAGAGTATTCCAGATCTAAATTTTTATCTAATTTCGTCATCCAAATTTTGAGAATACTAAAAAAGGGTGCACTCAAAACAGATTAAAACGCGTAGTTAGACGAGGCAAGGGCGTGAAACTGCCAGGGGGTGTGGAATAGCTGCAGAGGAGGCGACTGCCAGAGGGTCTGAGATCAGGTGAAGGAGGAAGATCGGACGAGAACAAGCCAAATTAGGCTCAAACGGAGCACTATTTTCAACATTTCTAAAAATTTGGATGGCGTAATTAGATAAAAATATAGATCTGGAATCCTCACGTCACGGCGGTTATAACCATATATTTGCTAAGCTCGGGATTGAATAAGCGAAAAATTGGCTTTTTAATTTTTTAATTACAAAATCATGTCAAATAAAATACGCGAGCGTGTTCTCCATAAAATTTCACCCCAGAAAACTTGTTCCACTAATTTTAACGCTCAATTGAGCTGTGTTAAGCTTCAAAATGTGAAATCGACGCAACGTCGTCTGGAGCCAACGGAAGCTCTACGTACAAAATGAGTACGCTTATCGTCTCCAGCGCCATTGAGAACCCCAAATCACTCAAAATTGGAAAATCGGATTTTTTTGCTTTGCCGGGCTCTGATCGATTCTTCGGCAAACGCACTCATATATTGGGGTGTCCGGAAAGTTCGTATAATGCCTCGGAAAAAAGTCAGTTCGCGATCAAATGCAGTGATTGCGCAATCTGCTTGTCAACAATGTATTGCATCATTCTGACGTTGAGTAGTGAGAGGATTTAATCAGTCTCCTAGTTGCTACATTGATTCTTGTGATGGGCTCCCATCTCTACCTCCGAGCAGTTTTACTTCATTACTACCGTCTTGGCCGATCCGTGAAGGAGGCCCACTCTGCCCTGGCCCAGTCGGAAGGAGCTGACGCCCCCTCCATACCCTTCTGCTATAAGTGGTTCTCCCGCTTCAAGAAAGGGGAGTTTGGTCTCGATGATCAACCCCGCTCTGGACGCCCTCCCTCCCTCGATCAGCCTCTCGTTCTCCGCACACTGAAGCGCAAGCCCATGGCCAGTGTGCGTGAGTTGAAGAAGGATACTGGTACTCCCAGATCAACGGTGTCCGATATCCTCCATCGATCTGGGAAGAAGCCGAAACTCCCACAAGTGATTCCCCATGACCTCTCCCCAGAACAGCTGAAAAATCGTGTTCAAGTCTGTCGGGAATTACTCCATCGTAGATCCAATCTTCGATGGGTCAATTCCATCATCGCTACAGATGAGAAGTGGATCACGTACGATAACCCTGTGAGGAGACTGCAATGGGTGGATGCAGATGAGAAGCCCACGCCCGTCCCGAAGAAGGAAGAGCACGGAAAGAAGGAACTCCTCTGCTTCTTCTTCTCAGTGCTCGGTCCCATCTACTGGGAGATCCTCGCCACTATCAATGCCGACCTCTTCTCTGAACAACTGGAAGATGTCGCGATCAGAGTCCCTCCCAGACTCCTGAACCAGGGCAAAATTCTTCTTCTGATGGACAATGCTCGCCCACATCGAGCGAAAATGACCCAGAAGAAAATGGACGAGCTGAAGATCGAGAGGATTCCCCATCCACCGTATTCCCCGGATCTCTCCCCATGCGACTACCACTACTTCCGCTCTCTCTCTGACTTCTGCAAAGGAAAGAAGTTCAAGAATCGAGATGAAGTTGTGAGGGCTTTCGTGAACTGGGCGGTCTCGAAGAAACCCGCATTCTGGAAGAGAGGAATCGAGACCCTGCCCAATCGCTGGAGGGAGGTAGTGAGAAAGAAGGGGGCATATATTGGTCACTGAGAATTGTAAAGCATTGAATAAAAAATAAAAACAAAAAATTATACGAACTTTCCGGACACCCCAATAAATAAAAAAATAAACTTTGTAAACACGATGAGAACGTTACATAATTCATTTGGCAGATATTACGTGATTGCCGGCTCGCATCACGGAGAACCAAGCAAGAGAAGTGTGCTGCTCGCCCTCTTCGCTATTCACCTTCCTACAATTATTATTTATGTACGCGACTGTTAGAAATTGAAACACGTGACATGTTTTCCAGTACAACTTCGCCTTGTGTCCACTACTGGAGGGAGCCGAACTGGAACGAGCAATGAATGAGAGTCATCCAGAATATGCTATGAAGACGCATGATGAGATGCTACTTGGTGAGCCGAAAACTCAAGTCTTGGCAAATTATCACGATGAAGAGTGGGTTCAGATACCCTTAGGCATGAGGCAATTTCTTAAAAGTATTTATTCTAGCATAGGAGAATCAATTCGAGTGCTTTGCGGATTTTTACGTTTGCGTATCCATATGGATTTCTTATGTTAGACGTGAAACGTAAAAGCATTGCGATGTTTCAGTCACTCGTCATGGCTTCTCTGTTCAATTGGCTTTGTACTGGCTGGAAGGTCTCATCGTCCCCGTGGTCACCGTTGTCGCTATTGCGGCTGTTAGAACAAACCGAATCCTCGCCTCCGTCGATCACATTAGCACCAGCAGCAAGATAAGACACGAACAGATCCTCAAGGTACTCTTCCATTTTTTCTCTCTTCTTCCAGTCTTCACCTATCACAATTAGAGTATTGTTCCCATGATGTTCGGATTTCTACACACACACACACATATCCGCAGTACGCATGTTTTCGCTGTGTAATAGCGAAATTGTGTTTTCTAACTGCAAATATTAAACATCTTCACCTTCTTGAGGGCATACTCTGGCAAGCGACTCTTCCGGGTCTCTACGCAATTGGTCTCATCATGTATGTAGTCACTAAGAGAAAAGTGATCGGCACGGACGGAGTCGGCCATCTGACCATCATGGTTCCATATTTGAATCTTATGAATTATCATGGCATAATATGTGAATTTTATGAAACACCATGGTACGATATCTGACCAAAATTGGTTAATATGTGTTCTTAGAAGCTACCGTATGTGACTATCACGATACCCTTCCTTCAATATACTCACGCTCAGAAGCAGCCTATTTCAGATTGGCTCGTTGATCACTCTTCTCTCTCCGATATTCACGCTCTATTTCACTCTTCCATACAGACATGAACTCAACGGCTGTGTGAACTCCATCACACGTCAATCTCATTTGCACAAGCGGCTACAAGATAGGAACAATGCAAGACATTTGTCGGACGTTTCGTCTCTTATCATGCCGAATGGTGCTCCTGTGAATTTGTGAACGCGAATGCTGAAAGTGCCCCCACTCCCACGTTTTGAAAACATGTTGACGCAGGTGAATAGGATCTATCTACAAATATAGTTTTTATTGCTGTATTACATAATTTCTACCTTGAACTGTGATACGCTTGCATTGTATGATTCTTCGACTTTTTTCTTTTAAAATACATAAGATTTCACGAGATCCCGAGGCCAGCAAGAACCATTTGCACTTTTTTTTATCGCAGACCATCCTTTCAGCATCAGAGAAAATGTCTTTCTTTGAAATTTTGAATTATTTTTCATGAGAAAAAGAATTAGGTAAATTTGAATGCCATTCAAATCTGTCTCAAGAATATATTGTTAGCGAGCTCAATTGATTCGATACTCGAGGAACTAAGCTGCGACATGACGCCGTGTGTAACCAATGAGAGATTAATGAGAAAAAAATGCACATTCCTTCGTGAAAGTTCCAGAAACCTTTACTGTAAATTAGAGGATTCCAGCCCAAACCGAAAATTAGACTTTTGAATCTGATAAGCAATATTTCGAATGGATCCCAATGGGGGAGAGTACGCGAGATAGACCTCCGCATGGATAGAAGTAAGCCCTCAATTCTTCCAACTCGAATCAAACGATCGTAGGCAGGGGAGATTGTCATGACAACCCAGCTGAGACACCATCTTTATGCCCGCTAAAGTTGACTAATGCCAGAGAATATTTTTTCGATGTGCCAACTGACTGTCAGATATGATTTTTTAATTCCACGAAGGGCTACTAAAAATATATTCGAATTTTTAGTTTCACTTGCAGATGTGATGTTCCTGCTACACACAACTAGCAGCAATTGTCCCAGAATCAGATCTTTATCTAAAGCAAAATATCTAAATTGCTGGCGCGCGCGTATTCGTAGCAAACGCGCGCAATTCGCGTCCCTTTCATTAATAAATTCCACACGTGTTTTTAGCCTTTTCAATGTTTTATGCATTACAGTATTTTATGCCCCTCGTTAATATATTAATTGCTTAATCAGTTCATTTGATTATCAAGTTGTAAAAAATGTGACCTATGAAAATAATATTCTGAAACCTCGAAATGTTAGGATGTGTTCAACTTTAATTTTCAGATATTTTAGATTAATTTTCAGGCACGTATGAGATGGTTAGTGTATTTGCCATGTTATTTAATCGAATTTAAATAATATAATATCTTTTGAGGAACTAAAATCATTTTATTAGTCCCGAAATCACAAATGTTCCGGGGTGCGCATTCATGACTTTAGTTAGCCGTTTTTGTGTTCGCACTTTTGTTTGATTTCCTTCACACGTACATTATGTCGATTTGTTTCCGCTTTGAAACAATTAAGGAAATATTAACGGACTTCGTGTCTTTTCCGTTAAAATTCCCTCAATATAGCTTTCTCTTCCCTTTCGCCCGTCCTTATCCTTAGCGTGAGGGCGCGATTTCTCCCCGCACTCTCATTCAGTCAATACTCAAGGACTCTCATAATCTTGCGCGCTTCCCTCCCATTGTTTGCCTATTTATAACTCATTTTCAATATTTTAAACAACTTTTTGCGAGCTCGGAAAGCCAAATTACCATACATTTCTTCTCGTGTTGCCGACTTTCGCTTCCCGATCGATACTGCACTTAGTTGTCGCTTTCACTTACAGGACGAGTACAAAACAGGAAGGGGATGGCCGAGACTGCCTCCCTTTCGGCCCCGTCCACTACGTCCATGCGAAAATGGATCGTGAGCAAGCTCGTCAGCCACCGAATTCTCGCCCCGGACAAGATGGAGTTCCTGGTAAGCAACTTATTATTTTTCGCCATAATATAATTTTTTAAATATTTTTTCTGATATCAGAGTTCTTTTGAGAGAATACAAGACATCCCGATTCAGATTTACAAAAAGGAGGCGAAATGCAAAAATGTAAATAATCTATCAAAAGACGTTTCTCTTATGACTCATCAGGAAAAAGTGAATGCCAAATTTTCATCATTCATACAGGTGCAATGGGAGGGGTTCAATCGGCGGTTCGATTCCTGGGAGCCATTCGAGAACGTGCAGCCTGCTACTGCTTCACTCCATGAATATTATCGAGCCATTTCAGAGGAAGTAATAGCCTTATCATTTTTCGAAATTAGAGCAAACTTCTCTGACTCACTCTTTATCGATTGTGTTGTGAAATTGTGTACGGTATCAAAACGGTATTTGTTTCGAAATATACGTTTCAAAAGAGAGAAGGATAATGACTCATTATTAGTCATTATTATCATTATTAATGAGGTTGACGAAAGATAATTTACTAGTTATTATGCTTTTTTTTTAATTCACTGAGCACACGTGAGGCAATTCCCTGTTCAGGAGGTGAAGAAGATCAAGACTTGCCGATTGATGATGAAGAGAGCCGCCAGAGCAAAGAGAGAAGAAGAAGCTAGAGAAACAGGGGAGACACCCAAGAAGAAGAAGAGGAAAACAGAAGAGGGGGTATGGACCCCGAAAGGAGATGTCAAGGTTCGCAATACTTTGTTTCGTAAAATTATTGGAGTACCGAAATAGAGGTTTTTTTAAATTAGAGATTTCGCAGAAAATCAAACTCGCAACCAGCAGCGAACGAAAAGGAAAGGAACGGAAAGAGCAGGATGCGTCCACGCCTTCAGTGGGTGCTTACAACCATGTTGATTAATGCGCCACGTTTAATAACGTATAAAAATGAATATAACATAGAGTGAATGGCATTTTTAGGATGTATCCGGCTCTGAGTCGACTCCTACTAAGAAAAAGGCAACGAAGGTAAGTGCAATAGTGTGTGCTCATGGAACTTCCATTATGAAATGTGGGTGAATTTTTAAATTGAATACTAACTCATGTGTTTATTATTTAGGCTTTGGGAGAGAAAGGCGACACCTCGGCATCACCCCTCGCTTCACCTCTTTCCACTCCTACATCAACTAAGAAAAATACCAGCAAAGTAAATTTTGCTTGTTCGCATTTTCTATCTAAGAGAAAATTGCCTATCATGTTCAGCCCATTTATTAGCGAGGGTTTAGTAAACGGGTATCGACTGTTTTTAAACAGCACCTCAAAATCTATTTTACAATCTGATCTCATGGAAATGATGTTGTATTAATTGTTATAGATTTACAGAAAATATTTTTTCATTGCAGGAAATATAATAAAAAAAATATTAAATATTGCGCAGATTGTGGAAGTCGAAACTGCAAGTGGCACAATTGGAGGAGCGCTCAAGGAATTCACTACACCAGTTTCCGCAGCAACCGAGAATCTAACTCCCAAGGTTAGAAATACGCGAAAATTACTCAACAAGGGATGTAGTGCAAATAAATATTTTAGACATTATTTTCTTCAGGAAGAGAAGTCGACGGAGAAGAAGAAAAGGGGGAGACCACCCTCGAAGAAGTCGCCGATTGGCGTGAGCCAGACGGGAATGACAGAAGAGCTCGATGCAGAAGAGAAGGAGAAAGAGAGTGCTGAGAAAGCAGAGATTCGAGAGAAATTGGAGGCTGATCAGCTGGAAGTTGAACGGAAGGATGAGGATGAAGAGTGCGAAGAGATGCTCAAAAATGTTGAAGACGTCAACGTTGAAGAGAAGGAGACGTCAGCTTCGGTCGGTTTCCGTCTAGTTAACTAACGATTCCGGAATAAGCATGGGTATACTCAGGTGGAGACATCGGATGAGTCAAATGATGCCATTCTCTCCTCTAAGAAGAGAGACGGCGTGATTCCAGTGACGGTGATACAGAGCGAATGGACTGAAGCGTACAGGAATAAGGTGATTTTTTTCAATGACCAAACTCTTTACATAATCTTTACATAAACGTTAAAACAATCTATATGCATTTGGGTTTATAGAAGTATCTATTATTGCACAAAACACCTTTTACCTTGCGGTGATCTGCGAAAAAATGTAATAATAGAAAAGTGTGTATTTTAATTCCTTGTTCCAATCACATCACGTCTTTACAGATCGAGCTTCCCATGATGGATGAGAGCGAAAATCCGCGCATTCCCGTGGCAGGAATGGAGCTAGGCACGGGTGAGTAAACGATCAATCGTCCATCGAGCCCATGGGTATTGAGAATATATTCCACCCAAATCGTGATGTATCCCCCGAAAGCACATTGCTTCGACATAAGTGTCGATTGTGCATCCAAACGGAGTAGTCCTAGCAGATTTTCTCACAATTCTAAGTGAAATGACATGGCAGGAGCTCCATATCATTTCACTTAGAATTGGCATGACTATGACTTTGACGTCGTCCTTGTTCGTCGATGGAATCGGTATCTTTGCAGTTTTATCCGAAGACGAGGAGGAAATCATCGTGCTGCGGGCGGGCGAGAGAGTCTGCCAACGACCGCCGATGCTCGAGAGACGAAGCAGGAATAAGAAATGTGAGCATTTCTGGACACTAACATGGTGTGAAAATGAATGCATCCAATTGAACTTTTACGAACATATAAGCAATTCATCGACAATTATACAACAAAAACTGTAAATTAGCAAGATACTTCAAGAATTATCCTCGAATAGAAAAGAAGGAAGTAATGTAGAATCGTCGTTATCTTCACAGTTATCAATCGGGACGCTCGTCAGTTCACTCATTTCAATTCTAACTGTCGCATCGTCATAGGTCGCAAAGAATCGGACGATTGCATTTGTTCTGCTTGATATTACAGTATATTGAAACCGAGACCGATATCTCTTATCGGAGCCACTGACAACCTGTAAATTTGTGATCTTTCCTAAAATTTTCGAAATATTTGAATGAGAGATGAAGATGAGTATTCAGACAAACTCACGCGAACTGACGGGTCTGCACGGGTAATCCTCTCATGTATAATAATGCCGTGCTCATCGTATGATACTGGGTCATAGCGTATTCCCATCAATCGAAGGTATTCAATGAAGCCCGGATAGTCATTATGCATATTGCCAGAGTAGTGGTATTGGAGTTCGAGTACATGGCCAGACTTGGAGATCAACTGAAATGCAATCCTGGAAGATTGTAACGTGCATTTCTCTAAATTTAACGTGCATGTATATTTTTTTTTTGAAATCTTTCACTATATCTCACCTCTGCCGCTTTGGCAAAAGTTTCAGCGCGTAGGTGGGCCCAATTGTCCAGTATAAAGCAACTGTGTTTAGAGACGAGTAAAAGTAAATCCTCGCCAGATATCTGATCAAGTAATTTTTTAAAAATAATTTTCAATTTTATCTTAAAAGATAATTCCGTAAAGTCAAACCTTGAACACAAATGGGTGTGACGAAATCTTAAGCGTGGGAACAGATGGGAGGTTTAGTATGTGATCATTGTCAACTAGCTCGATGGGATCGTCCAGTTCCATGTTCGAAAATGTGAGGTTCAGTTGTGTGCTTGGGTTTAGTTTGTGAATGATGTCAAAGAGTCTGTAATTGCAAATTCAGTAGTGAATACAAATTAGCCGCAACCTTAGAAATTTATATTTGTAAGCCGAAATCCGGTATACCTCGGGCTATACTCATATGGGAAGACGGACAACGAAAGCGTCTGGCAAGTGAGTGAATCTGATAGTTGAAGTAACTGATTTGCATCCATACGGCCCTCGGGCAAATCCTCGCGATAATTGAACTGAAATAAGAAAATTTCATCAATTATGAATTCATAAAATTATTTTTACTTCAAATATATAATGAGGCTCACATTCATAATCTGAATTTCTCTGAAGTGTGCGCAGCGAAAAAGTGAATTCATGAGATGTATGAAACGAGTACTGCGCCCCTTTGGAATAATCCATCTTCGATTTTTTACAAATCCGCGAGCCTGCGAACATTATCGATCAATGCGAATGAAATAATCTTCGTACGCATACCGTGAGCATTCCTTCCACGTGAGTATGGAAGCTGTCCGGGATATCATTATATTTCCAGTTATTTTTTCCAAACTAAAATATATGGACGATCATTAAGAATTTGCGTACATGGCTCACTTTTATTAGTAGTTTTTGAGACAAATCAACATACCTGTTGAATGAAAAGGAGACCTCGTTTGTGCTGAAAACGGGCAGTGACGTAGAAGTTGCTGCCGGAGACAATTGCTGCAAGTTCCGTGCAAGTGAGACGGATTTTCATTCGATCCTGAATGAAAATATTTTCAATTGTCGCTGAAGTACGAGAAGTTCTTCGAAACACGAGAAGACTATCGTACGTTATGGAAATATATAGACGAAAACCGTGCAATTTCCAAAAATATCACGTTTCGTGGATTATGATGTTTTTTTTCATTTTTGAGACTTTTTCTTTTTTGCATTCTATTTTCATATACGTTTTCATAAAACGGATGTGCTTTTACGATGAATTATTGCTAGAAATGCAATAAATACTCGTGAAAAATGTGAAACATTGATGACATCAGCGTAAAGCCCATCCGATTTATGAAAATATATATGAAAAAATAATGCAAAAAAGTCGCAAAAATGTAAATTCATGATAATCCGCGAAAGGTGATATTGTTGGAAATTGCACGGTTTTCGTTCCTATATTTCCATCACCTACGATATTGCCATACCTCAAGAGTGATGCATTTTTCTTCAATTATTTTTGTAAGTAGTTCTCGAGGTAAATCGAGCAGCGATATTTTTCCCTTAGCAGAACTCGCATATTTAAGGTTTAATATGGAGTAAGCGTATGTTCTTGCTCTCCGTTTCCGATTGCTAGTTCTCTCGGTTCTGCTCGCTTGGCAAAATTACTCATCTCTGAAAATAACAGTGAGCGTATAGGAGTCGAATGCAGGAGTAAGCCTAAATTAGAGCATGTAGACAAATCTCCTCCCCTACAAGTTCGCAAGTGACCACTTTCGTCACACAAAATGATTTGAAAAGATTGGTAAACGGTTATATGAGCAGGAATGGGGAGAGAGGGAGAGTAATCGTCTCGGGAGATTGTGAGAGATTCCAGGGGGAATGGAGGAGGAGATAAAGAGTGATTGCACAACTATTGCACCACAACTATTGCACTACGCCGACTCGTCCGTGTAGATAAAAAAGCTGATAAAGACGCGCTGATGAAGGTCGACAATCAAGCGAAATTTCCTACACAGATCGATATAACTCAACATCGATTGTTGGCCACTTAGATGCGAAATTTCACACATCGTTCATTGAAAACAAATATGTATGTGAGAGCTTCCGAGATCGAACAAGCGTAAAAAGCCCAATTCGACCAAAAATATTTTACAATTTTCCTCCGCTGTCTAGAATAACGATTCCAAGTATATTCTCTTATGAGAGGCGTTATGTAGAGTATACATAACTCTTGTCAAGGATCGAAGATCCTTGGTATCTGATCTCTCCCACATTATCCCGTATCCCAATCCCCTGACTCATAGTCATCTCTCGGATCAGTGATCAGTAGGCGTGGCTTCCCGATTGCCCCGGCAATCGGGGATTCAAGGGGAGTTCGCCCCGAGACGAGACACGAGCCGGTCGTCCCTTTCCCCTCTCTAGTCCCCATTTCCCCATCCCTATCATGCGGTATCTGTGAGTTAATGTACCTATAAAGTATTCTACCGCTATGTGTATTGTCCCTCACACCCCAAAGCAACCTTAAACATTGACTGTTAGCAGGAGTGGTTCCTGAGTCGATGCTCAGGTTGATTTTTTTTCAATGTTTGGTTGCTTTCCCAAATTTTTTTTCCCGATTTTCACCGACCTCTTATATGTGTAATGTGTCCATGTTTCTTCCGGTGTGTTTCGTCTCGTCAAGAGCTGGGCAACTCAGTTCATGTGTTTCACTGTCGACTAGCCAGTGGATGGATTTCAGGCGTCTTGTCTTAATTCAGTACCAATCCAAACTACTTCTGAGATGGCCGAGTGGAGGCATCGAGAGAGTGCTCGCGAGGATTCGCAGGGAAGCGACCGGAGACGGAGAGGAATGAGAGAGGAGAGAAGCGCCGGAGTGAAACCCAGAGGTGAGTTGAACAAGTATTTTGCGAAAAGAGAGCTCGTCTCCATTCACGCCGGGCGTCTAAGTTAGGTACAGACCGACCTTGGATAGCCTGTCCGTGAAAACGCCCATGAACTATTCCAATTAAAAAAAAAAATGTGTGAGTGAGTGTCCCCGATACCTTCGGCGAGAATGGTTATTCTCCCGATGGCGATCGAGGGAACACTGGTGAATTTACATCCAAACATTCGATCGAAGTTTCCATCAACCGAATTCGCTGGTACTGTAAGTCTGACAGTCATGTGATTGCGAAAGCACCAGATGTTGCTTTTCTCAACTCGAAATTAGATCTTATCAGTGCATCTGATCTCGGAATGTGGCATTCAGCTCTCTGTTGACTCTCTGAGTCAGATGATAGAAGTGATAAGATATCTCCGATTGTTCGCTCCTTGATCTCTTTTGAAGATGCAAGGGCTTGAGGGACTTTTACTTCTGTAAGTGAGGGCTGTTCACGCACTTCAGAGTTCTTTGCTCGAGCTTCTACTTTCATTGGAGACTCGAATGTACTGACTTCACTGAAGTGAGATTCGCTTGAATTCTCAGACTTCATCTGCATGTTATGTCTATCTCGGGATAGAGATTGGGGATGAGACGCAGTGAGCGATTGGGCGATCCCGCTATCTGTCTCTGGTACTCACTACTGACTGCATTCAATGAATGGACCATGCAGAGGCGGATGCACTGGTTTCTCCGCTGCTCGGACGATGACTAATTTTTTTCAGAAATTACGTTATCTCTGGACATGCTGAAGTGACGTATCCGATATTCTCGAGGAGGCATCTACCTTCCGATATGAAGTGAGATCAGTCTAATTTGTTCTTATTTCAGAAAAGAGTGGAAAGCAAAGACATTGCTTCCGACTTTGTATGGCTCTGAAGCCTCAAGAAGGGGAGTATAATGGTCGCTCTTTATGGTAACAACAATTTGGTGAGTGCTCACAGTGAACAATGCAAAGTGTAATTATTTCAGGAGCACACATGGTCTCAAGGGGCCTACAAGTTCGTGCGACTGGGAGATTCCCCAGTTCCGTTGCGTTGTATTCGTTGTTGTCTTAATTTAGTCTGAGGGCAGAGTATTGTAAAGGGGGGAAGATGTCAAGGATCGAAGATCCTTGGTATCTGATCTCTCCCACATTATCCCGTATCCCAATCCCCTGACTCATAGTCATCTCTCGGATCAGTGATCAGTAGGCGTGGCTTCCCGATTGCCCCGGCAATCGGGGATTCAAGGGGAGTTCGCCCCGAGACAAGACACGAGCCGGTCGTCCCTTTCCCCTCTCTAGTCCCCATTTCCCCATCCCTATCATGCGGTATCTGTGAGTTAATGTACCTATAAAGTATTCTACCGCTATGTGTATTGTCCCTCACACCCCAAAGCAACCTTAAACATTGACTCTCTGATTGCACATTTTGCGAGTTACTGGAATTTTTCAGATATCCGTCAGATACTGATCTCTGAAAATATCAGTAGGACAAATGAACTATATGAGTCATTCTATTATAAATACTAACGGGGAGACGAGTAACCTCGTCTGTATTTTTTTAATGTGATTTGAATAGATTGGTGTCTAGATGAGCAGAAATGGAGAGATGGGGGAGAGACATTGTGTCTACCTCGGGAGAGCAATGAGAGATTCCGGGGGGGGGGGGAGAAAGAGTGATTGCACTACAATTTCCTCTATTGCACCACGCACACTTAATCGTCAGTAGATATTGTTATAGCCGTGACGGTCAGCATAATTCATGTGCGAGAGTGAACTATAGGCGAATAAGCATGTCTTTATCAATACCGACCAAGATCGAGAGCCAACCGCTTCTATAGCGTTGGGCAATGATGATTGAGCAACAAATGAGATAATATACATAAAATTTGCACACCACGTCACTATAACTTGTTCGATAAAAACACTGCTCAAAAATGAGTATGGTCGGCTCAAAAATGAGTAAAAAAAAACTTTAAAAAAACACTTTTGACGCATTTTGCTGTTCATTGATTCCAAGAAAGCTACTGGCAATGTGCCAGCTTTTAAGATCGGAGTCCAATATAGCTAAATGTGCAAAAAACAAAATTTTTTTTCTATTTTCCATAGAATGGCGATTTTAACTGCATTCGCTAGTGCGAGTCGAAAACTATAAAATTTCTAATTATGTTAACCTATTTTTCCATTCAACAATATCGATTTGTTTAGATATGCGTCGGCGAAAGCCTACATGCCCTGAGAGAATCACCATCGAGACCAATGATGCCGGCATTGCAAAAAAGAAAAAGCGAGCAGGAGCTAAGAGACAGAAACATACAGGTAATGATTATGAAAGATATGATGAAACCATAGATACTGTGAGAATAGAAAGCGTAGTCCGTGGTGTGGTGGGCGAGATTTAGTATATTTGTTTCTAAGCATACGCGGAACATTTTTCCTCAGCGTTCCGCGTATATTTAGAAACAAATGAACTAAATCTCGCCCACCACACCACGGACTACGCTTTCTATTCTCACAGTACCATCGAGATTATAAGATAACTATCCTAATTTTCCAGGTGCTCGTTCTCCCGATGCTGCATCACTCGTTCTCAATAGTGCGCCTGCAGTGATTGTTGCTCCTCAAATCGCAGAGGAAGTGAAAATGAAGAAATTATCAAAGATGGAACAATTGACGAATGACCTTCTTGAAAAGAAGAGACAAGTTGAAGGGATTAACAAGAAGGAGGAGAGAGCGGAATCGAAGACGGATGAGATCGACGATAAGGTAGAAGACGACGGAGAAAAGGACAACGTATCTGTGCATCGCGATGAAGGGAAGGAGAAGGAAGATGAGACAGCCCATGCACATCTTCCGTCTGATTTCGATGAGATGAAATGCCAAGTTCAAAAGTTAGATGGGGCGAACATCGACGATGACAACGATGAAGAAAGAGAAGTCAAGGAGGCTTCCTTGTCTATTTATTCTCCGAATAAAATGGAGGCGGAATCCTCGGAGAAGATGGATTTGACGGAGATCGAAAGCTCGGCCAACGAGGCCCTGGACGATGCGAAGATGAGCAGCAAGGAGTCGCGAGAGTCGTCCGAGGAAAGCCAGATTCTGATGCCTGAATATGAAATGCGTGATATTTCGAACGATCAAGAGGATTTGCCACGGTCAAGGTGAGCAGCGTACATATTTTTTTAAATATAGTTTGTGTGATACGAATCAAGAGAACATGGAAAAAGTAATAATCGATATTTTCCAGGACACCCTCTCCAGTTCTTCCCTCCGATGTAATAAACGAGCGGGACAATATCTATGCTCCGTACGTGTATTTAGACTAATTGTATTGTTTATAAGTGATTTATTTGAGAACATTAAATCCAATAACATCACATTACTAATTTTTTGAGTCGAATTATTTCAGGATTCCTGAGGAACAGCGAGAGATTAAGGAGGAGTTGATGAGCGAAGGTGAAGAACAGTCAGGGAGAATAGAGGAGAGGCGAACAAGTCGAACGGTTAAGAAGAAACAAGTGTTCTCACCATCCCGATGAATGATTTTTAAATTAAAACAAATCTGAACAATTTATCTAGCGTCTTGCTTAATATTTGATGAAATTCACCTATTGATCGTATTCTAGCTTTCCCACTATTTAAAAGTTCAGTCAATCAGTATGATGAACAATTATTAGTACGTTTTCCTTGGTTTTTTCTAGTGTAGCGAATGCTTTCCCCGAAAATCCGTCTTTCATTTCACTTCAATTCTAGTTCATGAAATACATAGTTGTTTTATTCAAGTGTTCATCCGAAATTTCCATTATTATTTGATTGATGTGATTGATATAATTTGTCTACCCTATCACTATCCCATAAATATGTCTGAAAGCACGTTGGTCTTTGCTTCACCGTGATTGGTTTCGATTTTTCTGACATATGTGTAATCTTGAGATCGCGATCACAGTTTCGATCTAAAGTGGACTACAGCGTGCTTGCGAGATAGTAGCTTTCTGCTACCAGCGCTGGTCGAAAATGACAAGCAGAGAGAGCAAGTCTAAATTGTCTCCGATTGAGAGGTAACCGTGTGGGCACTCGAGAAATTGATGATACCAATGTGATTGGTGCAGCATATTCCATTAAATCACCCCAATTATGGCAACGAGTGGACTAAACTAACACGAGATAGATAGAGGATGTTCGGATAAACACGCGTGTTGGCAGAGGAGAAAGTGCGCGCCCGCGTGACAGTGTTTAGCGGGAGAGTGACAAGATTTGAATATTTTCTTTGTTGGTTGCCACTCTTCTCTATCTATCATATACCGATTTCATTAATTATCGTATGTTTGCTCAATGTAACAGCTGAGTATGCTTGATTTTGCAGAAATGCAGAGTGTAGTTTCCGAGTTTGAGTTTGTGGGCAGCTTAGCGTCTTCATCCGCCGCCACTTCCACTGCCCACTCTCCCTCTCCCCAAGCAACCCCCTCCGATCTAATGAATTTGGTGCGAATATTGTTTTGATATTTTAGTTATTATTTTATTGTTAACAATAACAATATACCAATAAAGTGAATGTCAAATTTTTTGCAGAACTATCGCTGTGAGTTTCCCAATCATCGATTCCTGCCAGAGCCGGGAAGGTCGGAAGCGTACGTCAACGTCAGGGACGAACTATATAGTTCAGAGAGAAGCTACTTGCAGTATCTCAAGGCCCTCATCGAGGCGAGTTGTTTGTTATCGATCATATCATGGCGAATTGGTCTCGAATGCTAGCAACATTCGCATCGAAAAGGCACACGGGAAGGGAGTTGGATGTCTTTATCTTCACTATCTTTCCTTTAGAAATTGCCGTACGTTAAAGGAGAGTCTGCTAAGTTGTGCTACCAGAATCCAAATTATTATTGTTATTTTCATGTGTGCCACAGATTGCTCACAACCAGGAAATGTCAATTTAATTATCTTTATTTGGATCATTGCAGGTCTTCCTGAAGCCTCTTTGCGAATCGACGAAATATGGCGAGCGTCTTCACGCCAAGAAACTTCTATCCGAGATCAATCCCATATTCGGAGTTCACAAGGTTGGCTGCATCCTTAAAAAATGCGATTACTTCGAAAATACATGAAATATGATATGTAAGATATCTACATGTTTTGCTTTGTGTTCTTCAGATGCGGAGAAAATATGTAAACTGAAAAAAAATGAACCTATTGCAGGAATTTCTGAGCTCACTCCGAGAGTCATCCTCAATCATTGCTTCCTTCGAGATGTTAACGCCCCTACTTACCTTCTATTCCTCCTACGCAGCAACATTCGCCCGAACTCAAGAGGCAATCATTGTGAGTGAATTTACAATTTATCTTGCGTACAACGCGAATTGGTGACTATTCTCATTGAGTAAGACAATGAGCATTTCTGTGAAAAATAGCGAATTTAACGCTCTCATTATCTTATCTAGTTATGATTTTCAGTCTCTATCACTCAATCTCAAGTTCCGGGGCTTCATCGAGAAGCTCGCGTCAGATGTGCACGCGCTGGGCAACGGGATGACCTCCCTTCTCGTGATGCCCATTCAGAGAATACCCAGGTGATCGATATGTCCGGCAAATTTATCCCCCCCCCCCCCGATCTGAACACCTAACACGCCGCATTGAGTTCTACATTGAGTTTACGTTAGATGATACTATTGGAAGCCCAGAACATTTTCAAATACATTCGAGCAGTTGTCTAGGACTTGAGTGATCTTGACTCGCGCCTTCAGTCTCAGCGTGTAATTACGCAACCGGCGCTTGCTGATTGATTGTGTGACTTGCACCTGCCCGAACTAGCCACTCCTGTACTGTCACCACCACTGGGGCCAGGGAAGCCTCAATAATAGGTTGCTGATCACGTCAGGATAATCTCAGCGCTGAATTTTAGCGAGGTGGCGAACCCGCGACGATTCCTTGGCGGCTCTCTTAAACATATATGTTCAGATATGTGCTCTTCCTCAAGCGACTTGAAGAGGCAACCGATCAGCAGGAAGAGAGGGAAAGCCTTGAGAGTAAGCTCATTTTTTATTCGCTTTGTTGATCACATACACTAGAATATTACTTCCCAAGAAATCCATAAATTTACTTAATCAACGATAGATTGATCATGTGGGAGCATTAGATGTTTTCTAGTACGCAAAATAGCGGATTACAAGGCACTGCACGACAATGCATGATGCAGGCATTTCAGCTGTATATGAGGCCGTTTGCCTAAAAATCCAGCAGATCCGGCAGGTTCCGGGACAGCAAGAAAAAACTCGAGTTCCTGTAACAACGTGTTTTGAGGTACTCGAAGGTGTTGAAAACGGTGGGCACATTCATTTTGATCACAGAGTCACCGTTGGCTCCAGACGGAGTCACGTAGAAAACAGGTTTTCGCGTATAACGCACCTGCGGAAAGTGCTAAAATTATGCGAATAAGGTTTCCGGGGTAGAATTTCATGCCGATTACGCATATCCACTTTATTTTTCATTAATTATTAAAATAATTTTTAAAAATTCAACTTTTCGGAGACTCAATGTCGGGACAAATGAGTTACATGGTTGGAACCGCCGTGACGAGTAGATTCAGAATCACGGATTTCATCGATTTTCTCCCCGCGGTTTTCGAAATTGAAGTAAAATAGTGATCCGGGAACGGTGACATTATGAGTCGGCTCTCAACTACCTTCCTCTTCCCAAGCGGGGAAGAGGCGAGAGAGTGTGGCTGTGCGAGAGAGCGCAGAGGGAACGAGAGGGGTGACGAGAGATTAGCGCCGATTTCGCTCGATTTCATATCACTATTTCATTTCAATTTCGAAACCCGCAGGGAGAAAATCGATGAAATTCGAGATTCTGAATCTACTCGTCACGACGGTTCCAACCATGTAACTCATTGAGTCTCCGAAAAGTTGAATTTTTAAAAATTATTTTAATAATTCGTGAAAATAAAGTGGATAGGCGTAATCAGCATGAAATTCTACCACGGAAACCTTATTCGCATAATTTTAGCACTTTCAGTAGGTGCGATATACTCGAAAACCTGTTTTCGATGTGACGCCGTCAGGAGTCAACGGTGACTCAGAGAGAAAAATGAATGTGCCAACCGTTTTCAGCACCTTCGATTGCCCCAAAGTCCACTGTATCAGAGAATCGATTTTTTTTTGCTGTACCGGTCCTTGCTCGATTCTTAGGCAATCGGCATCATATATTCCTGTGTTGTATTTGCAGAAATCCTTCATGAGATCGAAGAGATCACTGAGTACATGGACGTGTGCATCAGAGACTATCAGAACTTGGAGAAGCTTCTGGAAATTCAAGAAAAAGTGAGTTTTTGTGAAATTGTGTCCGATTGAGAGTTGAAAATTGTAGACTAAAAGAGCTTCGGCAAATTAATGAAGATGTGTTTTGTGTTCACATCTCGTTTTTAAAGAAGAAGAGATTCATACTATAGCATGCCCAACAATTGAAATATTTTACTGTATACAGTCCCTCCAATTGATCTTAGCAATTAACATTTCAGATAGTGATCCCCGGAGGAGTAGTCGTGCCGGGCAGGCGGTTCATTCACGAGGGAACGCTTTTCCATGTAAGTTCTAGAGACAACTTCACACCTTTAATTTGACGCTTCACATAAGGTTTTAAATCTGTAACTGTCATGGGTATGGTAAATGGAAGTTCTGTGTGATCGGTGAAACACGTCATAAGAAGGGATTGTGTAATAGTGGTTCATAAGAGAGGAATCGCGAGAGAATTGACCACGCCGCGGCGGTAGGAATCAAGTTTGTCCTATCCTGAAATAAATTTGGTGACAAGTACTTCAAATTATGCTCTTTCAAATGGCGTCGTCAGAATTTCGATATCTGCCGTCATCGTCGAGATTCAGAAGGCCAAAGATTGTACCTTCACTTTTCGATAGTCAAATCGCGCTCACTTAAATGCTCATAATTCCCTTTAAAATAAAGATAGAAGACCGTTCTTTTTTCAACGAAAGCGACCATCATGCACTACAACTTTTCTGTCGACGTCATCATTCCTGGACCTCACCCTGGTGCGGGGCGGTCGGGTGAACCAAAACTTTTGTAACTTTGGAAATCTGAGTTTTCATGCTTTTAAGCATGAAAAAAGTTGTAGTCCATATATGTGCCTAACATTTCGCCAAAAATGAAGGAAATCGGAGTATACACAAAAAAAAAGCTCTCACTTATGTACAGCGGGTTGAAAATGACTGCCGGAGAAGCGAACTTCCGTACCTTCAATTACCTTTATTTGTGCTCAAAATGGTTCAAAAACATCCAAAAGTACATTTAACATTGTTTCCACCCATAATGTCTTGGGCCATCAATGCTCACATTAGCCAAAACTTGGAAATCGATATGTTGACCTATTCCAACTTGGGGGGTGGGCCCTAATGCACTAAATGGGTTTCGAATAATGTATAAATATCCCTCAGCACTAGCCAAAGAAAGGGGGCACCTATAAATATGATTTTTCTTCTGAGGAATTCAATGGAAAGCGCCAAACTGCACATTAGGTCGAAGTAGTCATATCGACCCGAGCCATGGCTAAAAATGTAGAGCACGATGAGCTAAACATTTCATCTGTTGAACGTAAGTCTCTATCTTTTCGTTGAAGCGTGCTACAGAGCCTGGAAGTTGAGAAGAAACGTGCTAGAATCCCCCTAGAGCGCGCGCTTTGACCGTTTGTCGCTCTAGCCGCCTGACCTCCCTCTCTCTCCCCTCTATTTACCGCTCCTCCGCGCGCCTCTTTCGTCGTGTTCTACTAACTTCCAGGCTCTGTAGCACGCTTCAACGAAAAGATAGAGACTTACTTTCAACAGATGAAATGTTCAGCTCATCGTGCTCTACATTTTTAGCCATGGCTCGGGTCGTTATGACTATTTTGACCTAATGTGCAGTTTGGCGCTTTCCATTGAATTCCTCAGAAGAAAAATCATATTTATTATTTATAGGTGCCCCCTTTCTTTGGCTAGTGTTGAGGGATATTTATACATTATTCGAAACCCATTTAGTGCATTAGGGCCCACCCCCAAGTTGGAATAGGTCAACATATCGATTTTCAAGTTTTGGCTAATGTGAGCATTGATGGCCCATGACAGTGTTATATTATGGGTGGAAACAATTTTAAATGTACTTTTGGATGTTTTTGAACCATTTTGAGCACAAATAAGGGTAATTGAAGGTACGGAAGTTCGCTTCTCCGGCAGTCATTTTTAGGCCGCTGTACATAAGTGAGAGCTTTTTCTTGTGTATATTCCGATTTCCTTCATTTTTGCCGAAATGTTAGGCACATATATGGACTACAACTTAAGCATGAAAACTCAGAAAGTTTTGCCGATTTCCAAAGTTACAAAAGTTTTGGTTCACCCGACCGACAGAAAAGTTGTAGTACATGATGGTCGCTTTCGTTGAAAAAAAAGAACGGCCTTCTATCTTTATTTTAAAGGAAATTATGAGCATTTAAGTGAGCGCGATTTGACTGTCGAAAAGTGAAGGTACCATCTTTGGACTTCTGAATCTCGACGATGACGGCAGATATCGAAATTCTGACGACGCCATTTGAAAGAGCAACATTTGAAGTACTTGTCACCAAATTTATTTCAGGATAGGACAAACTTGATTCCTACCGCCGCTCATCCCCCTCAAATGGTCGATTCTCTCGCGATTCCTCTCATAAGAGCGCAGATATGAAAAATAAAAAAAAGCCTTTAATCCAGATATCGAAATTCTATTATCCTTTAATTATTATCCTTTAATTTTTTCATAATAACATTTAAAAACGATAATTGTAGCGAGTGAACGTGGGTGAGTCCATCTATCGCGAGCGAATGTTCTGGCTGTTCTCGGATATTCTCGTCGTTGGAAAAGCAAAGCCGTCCGTGTGGCCGCCCGGAAAGAAGTGAGCACTTTTCGGGAATTTTCAAAGAGGACACATCAAAAACGGTATCCATCTTGCGTGTAAGGCCAGTAAAAAGTGATCCATCGAATATGAAATTTGATTTTTTTCATTGAATTTTACAGGTACGACCTCAAGTTCCGCTTCCCCCTTCGGCATTGCACGTTCACGTACGATCAGTGGGACGGAAGTCTACAGATCAAGTGCAAGGGCGAAACAATCGTCGCCACCTCGGACACCTTTGACAAGCTCAACGTATGGTTAGTAGAGTTCGCTTCTCGGGCAATAGTGTTGTCATTTCCCACATCCTGCCGCGATTTTTCTAGCATTCTGGCGGCCCAGAAGCGTGCACTATGAAGAGACAAAAGCTAATTGCTAACTATTAGGTTGGTGCATAAGTTTTTTCCAATTTTGGAGGTCAATTTCAAAGCCACCCATGAACCGCCACTCAAATCATATCACCACAAATTTGTAGCATAATGTAGGGGTATAGTTCACAATTATTGTGATATGTCCGAATTGTGTAGTGCTTTTAAAGCTTACCAGAAATGAAAGGTTAACCAAAAGTTAATTTCTCATATAAATATTGAAAAACTTGGGTGCGCGCTTGTTTTCCAGGGAAAATTGGCTGGACATCTTCACACACATTATTGAGAAGCCCCTTGAATGCGCTTTCCAATAGTAGGTTGAAATCAGTGCTAACCTAATTAATCACAGAATTAGGGAGTGACTAATCATACAAGCTGGAAAGAAATTCCACGTGATATCTAATTTTTCTTGCCTTATGTGCTAAGAGACTGGCTTGTTTATAGGGGCGCTTTAATCTTGCACTTGGCCATTGGTAAAATTTGAGGCATCGCATCATCCCCTTTTCAAAAAAATATTTTTTTCCAAAATCCGAATATTGGACTATCCGATCAAAATTTTGAATTTTGTTGATTATTTTTAGAGTCCATTTTCTGAATGCACAGGAATGCCGCCACTATGTGAAGCTATTGCGTGATAGGTCAAGGTTAGCTGATGCTAGCGAACACAAAAACGTGGGACCTCTATGTATCATCTAATCTGGAAGCTGTGAAATACATTGATTTGGATGTGCAAATTTCGTCATAAAAATGTTGATGACTGCAGCTTTTGGTTGCAGCAATGAATGTCCACAATAACCCAATTTTAAACTCCTCATGGGAGTAACTTTATGCTGAGATAGGTTTGGTTTCGATAAGGCAATTCGAACGGAAGCACGGTGAAGGGAAGTGAATTTGGTCACGATTAACGGAACCCAACAGTGAAATTAGCTCCTATTGTGAGCAGGCAATTTGCGCCAAACACGATTCACGTGTGTATTCGTGATGTACGTTCATAACACTTCACTATCGTGTTGATGATTTCACCTGATCACTACACACTGTAAAGCTCTAACCTGTTAAAGTCATATCGAAATTCGTAGCCGAGACTATTTTGACCTCGCACTATGGCCACAAGGCGATACCAATAGGTCCGTACTAAAGTGCGCTTAAGAGAGTATCCATGCACTCATAATATATGAAAATCAAAATGAAAATTAATTAGAGCCAAAGACCGGAATGTGTGAAAAGCTTCACAAGTTGAAATTGGAAAAAACTTATGCACCAGCCTGATATTAGGTTGGTTCAAAAGTTTCTGACTTATTATTTTTCATAATTTCTCCTGGCCTATTTCGATTCCCTGCAATTCCTTTACAGATTTAGTAACGTCAATGGTGATAGAGTACTATAAAACATTTACATTGAATATAGTTATTTTTGAACGTGAGAAATATAATTTCATATCGAAACTGCCGAAAATGGTGTTTTCGGTTGAGCTTAACTTCTCAAATATTTGAAACCTTCTGAATTTGCCCAACATATATCTATGTAGTAGGGAAAAAGTTGATTGTTCGGTTAAACGTGAAAAATTCGGTCTTCATTGAGAGTGAGAAGAGAGACACATCAAAAAGTGTTCATTTCGATGTTTAATTTTCTAAATCGCGGTTCTGAAATATCCTAGTTACCTATTGATTGATGAATCTGCTCCAAAATATATCTGTATACTAAGTTTGGAGGCTAGAAAATAATGAACCATTATTGAGCTCTCAAGGTCGGTCTTTACGAGTACAGTGCCAGCAAATTTAAAACAAGCATTTTCCAATTAGAGTATTTTGATGAGTCGGCAAAAATTGTAAGCGGGGATTCAGAGGGCCAGAATTTCTGAAGTGTCAAATTAGATGCCCCTGTAATAGGCTTCTCAATAATACTTCACTTTTGTCTCAATCGCATTTTTCATTGGAGTTACGATCTATTGAAAAGTAATGAAAATCAAGCACAATGTAGAGTTCGAATGTGAACATTGTCATCCTTGCTGATCGAATTGACCCGATATTGCATCGCTTAAAAAGTATTCCCAAGCCTTCATCAACTACGCATAACCGTTAGTCGATTCGCTGAATGAGATGGATGGGGAAGGTCAAAATGTCCGAACATGTAAATAGTCAGAAACTTTTGAACCAACCTAATATTTTGCAATGCTTGAAAGTCAATGATGAGTGATGAGTCTTTTCAATAGATAATCAGCACACCAATAATGATGTTCACTAGTCGGTATTCCAGGCGAAACACTCTCTCCTCCGCAATCGTTCGTGCCACCAAATTGAGAGCGACGTTGAGGAAAGAGAGCAGTCGACTACCGATCAAGATGAAGAAGTAAGGCGCATTCTCTTTTCTAATTTACTTAATCTTATTAATTTTGGTACATGCTAAATATTGATGGGACCTGGGGCACTGAAATGGTACATTTTTGATTGGTAACAACTAATTCTCAGAATAATTAATTATGGTCGAAAGTTGAGAGGGTAGTGTATAAGGGAAATGCCGAAGGTAGTAGGAGTGGGGCGGATACGGTATCAGGGGTATACGGTGAGGTATGTGATTGCAGAACAAATCTGAAGAAGGCGTTGACTAAGCGCATTCAGCACATCACTACGATGACCTACGACTACGGAGTGAACAGGTCAGTCATCTAGATATTAACCAACTACAACTATTCTATTTCACTTTTCACCAATTCCTTTGATTCTGGAATATCAGTGTTATCCCGCGAGCCGAATCCGACGATGGAATGTACCTATACCTTCACCTTTCACCGATACTAATTGATCGAGAAGCAAGCAATAGCTGATGCAAAATGTCAAAGATTACCAGTTAGATTCCATCAACTTTGCAGATTGAATAGAGCTATGCCTGCGTGCTCAAGTGGACCAAAAGTCACTAAAACACCCATCACACCGAGAACAGAACGATTGCTGATCACCGAGGAGGAAGAGCATCTGGTCAGTATGCGAAAGCCCTATTTCTCTGGCCAGTGCTGTTGCTTTTCTGCTTTTATGATGCGCTCCGATATTTTTTTGAGAAGATATCAGTGCGTTCGCCTAAGAATCGCATACCTGCCGGTACAGCAAAATGAAGCCCCTTACAATTGTAACATTTTCTGACAGTTCTAGATATGGTCAATCCATTTATGTATATGTTTTGTGTCAGAACATCAAATTTGCATAATTACATGCGCTCAAAGATTCGAACTTTTTCAAATATATGTTTTTTAACTGAACGCATATGCTTCCGATTTTATGAAAACTGACATTTAGGGCCTATTTGATGTGCTCTTTCAAGCCTTATGATTGGTTTATGCAAATTCATATTTTTAATATTTTGTCTATTTTTCAAATATTTTTTTCTTGAAAACGAAGCCGAACACATCGCTAAATTTTTGATATGTTGTAACCTTTGATGACTTCTAACCATAAAAAAATTTTGAGCCGATTTCGAGGTCGCGAAGATTGTCGTTTAAAGGATAACGGTAGGTATTATTTAGAGGGAAACGCATCATTTCGCACCGCTCACCCCACCCGCGTGGCCACGAATGAAGTGCGAATGGTGCAAAATTATGCTTTTCCCTCTAAATAATACCTACGGTTTTCCTTTAAAACGACAATCTTCGCGACCTCGAAATCGGCTCAAAATTTTTTTACGGTTAGAAGTCATCAAAGGTTACAACATATCAAAAATTTAGCTATGTGTTCGGTTTCGTTTTCAAGAAAAACATATTTGAAAAATAGATAAAAATTTTGAAAATATGAATTCGCATAAACCAATCATAAGGATTGAAAGAGCACATCAAATAGGCCCTAACTGTCAGTTTTCATAAAAATCGGAAGCATCTGCGTTCAGTTAAAAAACATATATTTGAAAAAGTTCGAAACTTTGAGCGCACGTAATTATGCAAATTAAGTGTTCTGGAACAAAACAAAGACAGAACTGGAAAAATCATACCTAGAACTGTCAGAAAACGTTAAAAATGTAAGGTTCATTTTGCTGTACCGTTTTTTTCGAAAAATATGTGATTCTTAGGCGAACGCACTGATATGTCCTTTATATTGTATTGAGACCTTTATTCGAAAACATAGCCGGTGGTTTACGGATATTTCCGCAGGAGGAATCGATGAATCTGGGTGAGGTCCCTGCGACGCCAGCGCTCGCAAGGAAGAGGAGAGCACCGGAAACTGAGTTCGATCGAGAACTGAATGCTGTGCTGAGGTGCATCATATGAGGCTGGCCGCGATAGATTCAACAAGTCTTAAGCACAGCCCAAAAAACGAAACACACGGAAACATGTTCCCTGGGGTAGTTTTTGATGCTGAACATCATGGCCCACTCCATTATGCATGATTCGTTCATTGAAAAGTGGTGTGATATCATGTCACTTCCGACCAAACATGCTTTTTCGCATCGTGCTCGCTTGAAAAGCACGGTGGACGCTCAAAATCTCGCGCCCCCGAGCAGAATTTCACGGCGAATCGAACCTTATGTTTCATTGGAAATGATTTTTTCTTGTTCGCGAGAAAAATCGACATTTTGACTCTTTGAAGTGTGCGCAACGTGAAATACATAGTTAGAACCGCCTTTTCATGCTGATTCTATTGCTCTATTTATTAAGGGATCCGAGGTCGGCGAAGCTCACGGCTTCATATTTAGTGATTTTTTGTTGCATTTCACTGTGCAATTGCGAAATGATAGGGCGAGAAATGACTCGTCCTCTCATTCCTCGCCCTCTCATTCTCCACTTTCACTGTAAAATGCACCAAAAAATCACTAAATATGAAGCCGTGAGCTTCGCAAACCTCGGATCCCTTCATAAATAGAGCATTATAATCAGCATGCAAAGGCGGTTCTAACTATGTATTTCACGTAGCGCACACTTCAACGAGTCAAAAACTCGATTTTTCTCGTGAACAAGAAAAAATCATTTCCAATGAAACATACGGTTTGATTCGCCGTGAAATTCTGATCGGGTACGCGAGATTTTGAGCGTCCACCGTGCTTTACAAGCGAGCACGATGCGAAAAAGCAGGTTTGGTCGGAAGAGACATGACACCACATCGATCTTCAATGAACGAATCATGCATAATGGAGTGGACCATGATGTTCAGCATCAAAAACTACCCCAGGGAACATGTTTCCGTGTGTTTGGTTTTTTGGGCTGTGCTGAGGCATCGTTGCGAGTTGTTGAATCTATCGCAAACGGTCTCATTTGCAATTGGTCAAATAATATGCAAAAACACTCAAAGCATTCTGACATAAATTGTATAGTGTTGGACCTTGCAAATTAGTATAGCTTTCCAAGGACGGAGCCGATTCAACAATATGATGTAAGGACATCACGATTTCAGAAAGCGCTGCCCACAAGATGTGCTGACGCCCTCATCCACTGGATGGATGAACCCGCTGACTCCTGCCACTTCCAAGGTTTCGAATTAATAATATTAATAATAATTAATAATTAATAAGAATTAATAAGAATTAATAAGAATTAATAATAATAATATTGACCTATAACCATTGACCGCGCATTATTGCGTTTTATTTGAAAACAACAGAAAATTTGTTCTACCTTAGAATAATTTGTAGTTAAGTGTTCTGGAGCGTCCCTCATCAGCATTATACTGTGACCTATAGTCAATTGATCTCTTTCCAGACACAGCCTCCAACCCGCCCTCCACCACCTTCAAATAAAAACTCGCCAGAGAAGAAGATGAGAGAGACAACGTGTGACAATCTCGGTGAGCGTAAAATAGGGCAACCTATGAAGGGATTGCCACTGACGAATTTTACATCGATAATAAGACAACATCGAGAAATTGCCAGGGTTTTCACTAGAAATACGGATGCATATATTTTGCACAACCGTTACACCGATTGCGCCAGAAGAGGCCTTTTTTTTCTTCGACTCATCCTCTAGCAATGAGAAATATCAGGAGTGGACTCGGTGAGGATGCGAAGCGAGAATGCGAGGAAGGTTCAGCGAACACTGACCCAGCCGCAGATCAGAAAGCTCAGCTACCTGGTAAGCCTTGACATTCTTCTATTCTTGTTGGAAAAAATTCTGAATCAGTAGAATTCTATTAACTGTGTTCTGTGTAATCTCCCATGTTTAAAAAAAACAGCAAGAAACCTGTAGCTGACTTCTTTTTCAATAGTCTGTGCTAGGAATGGCCAATTAATGCGAGGTCTCTCCCTCCTCGAATTTCGAAATCTGGCGAGGAAGAGGAGTAGCGGAGTCGCTACCTCCCATCAAATGGCCATCCATAGTTTCTACCACGTTGCATATGCAGGAAGACGCCGACCTCATCGTCGATGAATGTGAAGACGCGCGATCAGTGGATGGCGTCGATGGCGGGAAGAAGGCCGAGTCGGTGCCGTGGTGGGTGACTGAGGCGACGCCCGCCCAGTACCAGAAGGCAACAGAAGAACAGTCGACGTTCGCGAAGCTGACCAGTAGGTGCTCAGTGATGTAAAAGAAGTGAGTTCTTCGAATCGTCACCAAGGACCGAAACAACCCTCCTATTTATCTTAGGAAGAAATCATTCTTCTTCCTTTGTAGGCAGTATTTTGCGAACAACACTATTGTTCCCTCATGCAGTTTAATCTTTAGTGCACATACGCAACTTCACCCCTATAGTTTCCTCGATCAGCATAATATGCCAATTCGTGGAGAATTCATGATGCTTTACCTGTTATCTGACAAGGCTACGTTTCGTCGATTCAGTAAACTACTTGCACAGTCCTATATCCTTCTCCTAATTCTCTGTCATTTCTCCCATCGTTGTGTCTGTAATTTATGTTCACAATCGTGCAAACTCATTTTCTGAATGTATACGCTCCTGATGCTCACTCGTTCTCATCTGCTGTCCCGTTCTTACAGGATAAAAATTTTTGCGAAACGGTAAGTAAATGAGTAAATGACAAATGAAAAAATACACTGGTAATAATACGGAGATACGTCAATATTTTTGCTTGTAATAGGTCCATCATTGGTGACATCTTGTAATATTTTTCTAATACACTTCTCATTCCGATAAATACAAAACATACACGCGATTCGGCACAACCGCTGTTTATTCACAATTGCACAACATTGAACAATAAATTAAGCACTCGTGGCCTCTCGATATGTGACCTGTAGGTAGGCCCGGTTGCTCAATAGTGACGATGGTGCTGTAATGTAGCATATTTGAGGCAGAATCAAAGGTAGTGTGTGTTACATGCGCTATAATGCATTGTGAAAAGGTCTGCCTTCGTCGTGCCTTCCAGTCGAGAACAAAAAAAGTAATATTCTGCAGAATTTTCGAAAAAAATTGTCTATTTGTGGGAATTTATATACCAGAGGTTTACTATTGTATGTTCTAACACGAAAGGTAAAAAAATCGCGATCTATTCTTAGACACTGCAAGCTCCGCCCACTCGGCTCTGACACTTTCCCCCTCGAAAGCGAGATCAGGGGGACACAGGCTTCATTCGAAACCAAATCACTAGCTCAAAAATGAATTTTTTAAGCTCTTTTCATGCTCTATCGAATGAGCCTCCGTGACCCTGGAAAATCCATTTCTAAGTAGGTCAGCATACAAGTTTTATAGAGACTTAGCCTAGAAAACTATAAAACTCGTATGCTGACCTACTGAGAAAAGGATTTTCCAGGGTCACGGAGGCACATTCGAAAGAGGATGAAAAAAGCTTCCAAATTCACTTTTGAACGAATGATTTGGTTGCGAACTCATCATGTGTCTCTTCGATTTCGAAACGCGCATGGCTCGTGACTCTCTCCGCTTCCTCTCCTTCCTCTCCCTCCCCTCCCTCCACCCGTCTCTCACCCGGCGTGACTAGAGAGCGCCCTGCATACGTGAAAGCTCGCTTTCTTTCCCTGTAGGGTTCGGCGAAGCTCTACCCGATCGTTTCGAGAATTGAAAAGAGAATGGAGAAATAGGCTCCGCCCCTCTTTCTCTCGTCTCGCTTTTTGGACCTTTCACGTTATGCTCGATTCACCCACATTTTGGCCCATATCTTGACTCAAACATTAGATATCGACCTAATTCAAAAAGTATGATCCTATTCAGTCCCATAGGGACACATTAACCCCAGAAATAGGCCTGTGTGATGATTTTAGTCAACCACCTTGCGGACCCTATCTATTCTGGTGCCTTTCGGAAGAATGATGATCTCTTACGTTGGTCTCGTGGTGGACGACAGCTGCGGCTCCGATGGCTGCTCCAGCAACGACTGCTCCTGCTCCTCCGTGATGGTGATGGACCTGAATGGAGTATCATCTAATAACTATACACTATGCATATCGCTTCTCTATCACCGATGACAAAGAGAGAATGGCAAGCCGTCCTAGATAATGACGGCTTCGCATTGAAAAATGCCGGGTTGAAGCCTGCCGCAAGCACACAAGAAACGCCATTTTCTCATCGCTACTTTGTACCGTTGTGGTCTGGGCGCTGAAAAAGTGTAAATGCAAACCTCGTGATGGACGACGGCAGCCACTGGATGGTGCACAGCGACGTGCGCAGCGGTCGCCACTGCAGCTCCAGCGACGACGGCGCCAGCAACGGGGTGGTGATGGTGGTGGTGGTGCATGACTCTCTGAAATTGAAAACAGGGCTATGGAAGCGGGATGACAAATGTGCAATGATAGAGCCTGAATATAACGACGAGTGAAAGCGTCCTTTTATAGCTAGACGTCTTGATAAGGCTGACAATGAGTGGTTTTGTGATCTGAGCATCACGGGACCGG
This sequence comes from Pristionchus mayeri, assembly GCA_036245805.1. NCBI lineage: Eukaryota > Metazoa > Nematoda > Chromadorea > Rhabditida > Neodiplogasteridae > Pristionchus > Pristionchus mayeri. The sequence continues at coordinate 44,933,203 of BTRK01000006.1, forward strand.
GAGAGGGAACTGTCGGTTTGATCTCGTATTAATCATCGCAAGCACGCCTTGTTCGGTGACTCAATGAGCATTGAAGCGTGGTGCGCAGGCGAGTAAAGAGTAGACTGTAGAGTAGGTATTTGAAAGACCGTTTGAACGGGACTTCTGGTGAATTTATTTCAATCAATGATGAAAGTGGAACCGTTGAGGTCGTATGAAGTTGAGAGCCAATTAGATGTATGGATTTTCAACTCCGATCACAGGTCTCTCATGTCATTGATATTTCCTGTGCGTGGTCTCGCACTCTGTCTTTAATTATCCGTCGGGAATCTTGAATAATGACTACAACAATTGCACGCCTTCCACGAGGGAATCGGAGCAAGGCTGCTGCGATCAGAAAATTCGAATGTGAAATCTGAAAAAAAAAAATCGTGTCGATGCTTTGGTCCTAATGTCTTGTCGCATTTCGGGCGCTACGTTTGCTGCGCCTCAAATTTTCATGGGTCAAATTTCTGTCGCCTGATCTTACAGAATATGTTAGGGGTACTCTTGTAAAAAAACTAACATGTGAGCAGGATGATCCACTCTTGGAATCCATTTGAGAAATATCAATTGAAAAATTTCGAATATTGATCAAAACTGCACTTTAGGTGAACTGCCAGTTTGAGAAGAGTAATAACGGTACAATCTTTATCTACTTATCGTGAATTATCATTCGAATAGGTAAAATATTAATACACGAGCAGTATTTTTCTTCTTTCGCTCTGCACTCATATTTTCAATAAATATTATTTTTATATCAATCATCAATTAGTCCCGAGGGAAGCAAGCGCAACTATCACTTGGTGTTCACACGTTGTCCCTAATAATTGTCATGGAAAACACAGTATATAAATCCCCGAGAGACCCGTATAAATAGCGATTTCGTTAGTATTTGAAGATAAAATGCTCGCAATCGACGATATCGCCCATGTAATTTTAATGTCGGCGCTGGATGCATCGGCTATGCTTGTAAACAGCCTATACATGTGCATCATTCTGCTCAAGTGAGGCGACCTTAGCATTTTCTCAATTATCTGCACAGAACGCCAAAATATCTGCATTCATATTCAATTCTTCTGTTCTATATTGCGTGTGTGGACTTGTTCGTGTCGCTATGCAGTTTGACGTGCATTTCCAGGTGAGAACTCGAAAAAAATCCTCGATAAATTGGAAAGAAGAAAGCGTGTTGAAAGCAAACATTTGCAGTCTGGAAACTGTGAGCGGTCGCATGCTATTGAAATACCTCGGACCGTGCACACTAATCAATGCGCACTGTTGCCATCTATTCATGGGTAACGTCATGTTTCTTATTGCAAATTGTCTTGATCATTGATCCCCCCCTTCCCTACCAAGAAACCCAGTCTGTTTCTTACACACCCTCTAATGTCACTGTCTCGCAATCTCACCCCATGAATCAATGGATGCATTGTTCTTGGACGCGAAATACGCCCAAAATTTAGCTGGTCATGTTTGCTTCGTCGGATTATCCGTGCTACTGCTACTTAGTTCGTTCGTATATCGACTCCACGAGCTGAATATGGCACTCGAACCGAATCACAAAAGGAGAACATGGTGGATTGTATTTCAGTGCGCAATTCTTCTCCTGACCCTGCTCAATACGGTAATTCGAGTTGGTTATGCTATAATAATTTTATATTTAGAAATATATTTTCTTGTAGATCACATTTTACCTTGGAGGAACATATGATTTGCTGAACTACCATTTTGGATACACGTTTAGCGTGGTCGATTTGACTGGTGGACTAACAGATAATTTACTTCCTCGCCTTTCAATTCTCACTCTCCTGTTAATATGCTTCACCGGTTTCCTCTCTATTTTTCTCATTCGCCGGAAGCTATTCAAAGCAATCGGAAAGCTGGTGGGTTGAGGCAAACCAAAGATGCATATAAGAGGGCATGAGGACCCTTATTCAGTTCTGAGAACTAGTTTTGTGCAATGTAACAATTCAACTTGAGTTCAACTGCTACAAAAAACACCCAAGTTCAATTTTTACATTGTACGAAACTAGTTCTCAAAACGGAAAAAGGTTCCTCATGCCCCCCCCCTATATTGAATCGCATCAGAAATCTGGCGATCGTCATGCGCACCAGATGATCTACCAGTCGCTGACCGCGCAATCGTTGCTGCCGCTAGGATACATGATCGCCACGGCCATTTGGTTGCTCTATGCGGCAGGATTCGCGCACTCGCCCATCCTCCACAAATTAACCCTCGTTGTGAGTTGCGTTGGTTATTCTACTTTGCGTAATATTATTCAATGTAGCTGGTCGCTATCTTCCCATTGTTCTCTCCTGTGATCAACATGACCTTCGTTCCACCCTACCGCAAGTCCCTATTTTGCATCGTTAATTTTTCAAATTTCCGTCCAGTTCAGGTACTTGAAGTCAGTATTCGGCGTACATCGCAAAGTCCAGCCCAGCGTGGAATTCACTGCTCACAACTCGCACAATTCTGATAATAGACTATGAAAAAGCAGCAACATACCCACATTCAAATCGTTAAAAGGCAATACAACTTCTTTCCGTTAAACTGGTATCTCAATTCAGCGCGGACAGTACTCGGCCGATCTTCTAGTACCCACTCAACACCGGTAAAAAACGACAACAAGGATAAGATAATATGAGCGGCAAGATCGCAGTGTGAAATGCAGTGCTTGGAAATAGTCGTGCAGCCAAAGGAGTCGCGCTTCTCGCGCTTCTCACTTTGCTTTGACTTATTCGATTAGTTATCCTTCCCTATTCACAAACACTACATTATCGATGTTCACCCTCTCGTTTCATCGACTGTACATCGTTTCACGAACATTGTTTCTTACACTGTTTCTTTCTGCATCTACGAAAAGACTTCGATAAATAATGAATCGAATGAACTCGCGTAAAGTTGGTTGCATAAATTCACTAATTAAAAATCGTCTAGCTAATCCCAGTTCGCAAGGTTCTTATTCTTCCTGAGTGATGGACGCTGCATGCTCAGCTAAGCCATGCTTACACTCAATCATCAAAGGGACATTCATCAAACACGACTTTATTGCACGGGGAGGAGGGATAATTGTGAGAGTTTAGTTCCTTCCGTTGAATCCCTGTAGCAGCTGCGGTCTTAGCGTTCCGCAAAGTTTAAAATATGGATGCAGTTTCATCTTTCTAATCACCTTTTAGATGAGATTGTTGCAAGAGATTGTGAGTACTAAAGATACAATTACTCGGAATTAGATCTTTAGGCAGGAGATAATCGCTGCATACTTTAGTTGTCCGTGCTTCCCGCCTTTCTGCTCTCCCCCTCTCTCCGCGCATCTGTCTCACTGACCTAGGTCAGTTAGAGAAAGGGAGGGAAGGCTTATTCTCTCTCTCTCTCTCCCTCCTACCCCCATGTTATCACGCTGGCACCACCCGCATTCGCTCGCAGCATTATTTCGAACATCAATTCGACAGTCATTGTGCGATACCGATAAGTTTTAATACAATTGTTCTTCTTCCTTTCATTGCGCTGTTATCATAACGCGTATTTTCCTTGTATGCGTCGTTCTGCCCTCTCTGCGAAACCACCCCTTGCCTAGTTCTCCGATTTTCGTTAATGTTTCTTCTTTACGAAACTTTGTATCGTTCTATCTCAGTCTTTAGTCCTACGTGCGCTTATTTAATTGCTAATATACGATTTCCAGAAGTCGACTTTACGATTAGTGTTTGCCCATACATTACTAATGGTGCGGAATTCCAATAGAACGAATAAATAATGCACCGTTTTAACTCCTCATATATTCAAAACATCGACTCGTCGATATTCGCCTCTTTCCTGGTAGTAATCCTCATCAGAATCGCTTCACAGCCTGCATGCAAGGGCGGCGCCTGACTTGCGCTGGTTAGCGTAAACCCGCGCACGTTCGTGTCAGGCTCCGCCCATCCGACGAGAGAGCGGGGAGAGGCGCGCTCCCCCCGGCCTCTCTCGTTCTCACTTGACAGTTGTGTGACGAATGCACGCCCAGCGGGCTGCCTCCCTCCTTCCTCTCGCTGCCTATACTCGCCCGATGCAATCGATCGCCTCTTGCAGCCATCCGAAGCGCTTGCACTTTCAGCGCCGCACATCTTCGACTAATTGCGCTGCATTTTCGCCCTATTCGATTGAAAAAGTGGGCAATTTCGTGCGAGAGACGCAGTGTTTGTCCCGATGCTCTCTGATTTGCGCGTTGTTTACAATAGTTCGCGCGTTCTCGCCACAATTCTACGTTTGAATGTTGCCAGAACGTGCTGCGAATGCTGATTCGCTGATTTGCATTGAATGCTCGCAGATTTCCCCACATGTTTTGAATGGCACGTCAATCGATTGCAGACAGCAGTGTCATGAACTTGGCGGAACAACCCAGTGTAACGCAAGCGCTCGGCGATCGGGCGCAAGCTGCAGCAGCTGCAGCGCAGCATCTTACCGCCACAGCAGTCGACCCTGCAGCCACTGTAGCTGCAGCTGCAGCCCTGGTCGCAGAGCCCCGCCCGTCACTCAAGAAGCGCACGTGGGACAAGGTTAGCTATTGTTTTCATGTTTTTATCGAAAAAGCCCAATGCTGCCAGGAAAAACGTTATTTACCCGCACGCAAGACAATGTTGTTGATTTCGAAACGCGTGTGTGCGGGTGAGTGTCACGCGCTTTACTCCTCACCACTATCTATGAGACATTCAATGAACAACTTTACGATGGCTGCCATTGTTGCCAACATCAATCCCCTCTCAATTTTTTGTTCAATTTCAAGATGCTACGACCTCTAGTGGGGTGTTTATGTTTAAAGTAGCTTTAGGGATATTGACAGGACGATTTCTAAAATTGGACGCGAATAATAACAAAAATAATAATATAAATGCTGCAGATTGCGAGTCACGTTGAGCGAGTGAACGAGCTGCACGAGGATAATTCCGATGACTTCCACGTCGAGTTCGCCAACGACGCCATCCGCGTCTTTCAGGGACTCATCAGTGGACGGGTGAGTGCATGGCTTTATGGTCGTGTCAGGCATTAGCACCTTCAATACGAAAAGGTGAACAAGACTTGAATTCCTCAGTGGACAGGTATGCGAGAAGGGAATTGCATCATGACTCCAGCTGCATAGAAACCAGCCAAAATTGGGCAATTTTTTCACAGATGAGTTGTTTAGCTGAGCGATGCGTTCGCAAATCAAACGGGGCAAGAGTTGATTCAGCAGACGAGGACACCTATTCTATGCTAAAAGTACATTCCCACTGAGATACGTTGCGTGAGCAAATCTATGGTGATGAATGGATCGCGTGTGATTTTTCGGAGAGTATCAAAAATGATAATAGCGATGTGCGGTGCTTTACAAGAGCTGAATTGAAATTAGTGATGTTGCGTGAACGATCAGTTCTGTTTCAGTGCATCTCCGGCCCGCTGATCTCGAATCTAAACAACCTTTGCCACGCACACTCTGAGGATGACGACGTCGGCACGCAAGCACTCCTGCTACTAGGAAGGGTGAGCAGAGCTTGCGTGTACCCATTGAGGGCCATTGGGGGCCATTTGGTCATCTCTATGCGATAGCAAGTGCCAATGACATAAGTTGTATTCTACGAATGATATGGTATCTGAACTGGGGGGAAAAGTGTGCAGAGCCGGTAAATAGAGTCCGAAAAGGGTCGCTTCAATGTCAACATTGCAATATCAAGCGTTATATGCAATATCAAGCGTTATATGCAATATCAAGCGTTATTATAATTCAGGCAATTCGCAAAGCTGCCGAATCTCGCAACGAGCAGTTCACGACCGCTAGTGGGCTGGTGGCTGGGAGATACGGACTACCCGAGCTGCAACCGCCCAAGCCGCCCCTTCCCAGGACTGTGAGTTGCACAGATGTGGACTTATAGTTTACTTTAATTATTCATTATTCATTATTTATCCATTAATCGAGGTCTGGGCCTTGTGGATGATACAGTTCTTCCATTTATTGGGAGAACTTTATCATTGACCAGGTGAGTTTACTACAATGGGAATTGTTGAATGCTGCATGCTGAAGAGTTCGAAAGAAATGTAAGATAGATCATGAGAAATGTTTTCGTATTTTTATCATTTTGCACCTTATTCGCTCTGAATAGGAAATGATGTGGTCCATTTCGAAGTGAATTATGCATCGAATGAACGAACGCTAAAAGCAAATGCTATTCAGGAGAGCGAGTCGCCCGAACATCGAGAAGATCCGATGAGCCACCTCTTCGTGGAGGACCGCGAGATCAAAAAGGAGCAGCCCGAAGAGGAGAATCTCTGCTTCACGAGTAAGAACCAAATTCTATTACAACTAAAATCGCGGTTTGGACCGTGTAGCTGATTTGCGATGCCAAAAAAAACAATTATTCTGCACATTACAAAAATACTCAACTAAGCTGCACACTGCAGCGCTTGATCTCAGGAGAGCTATTGGACCCCATTGGTAGAGCGCAGCCTATGAAGAATATGCCCCATCCTCACCTGAGCACAACTGCCTGATGTGATGAATATTAATAATACTAAGCTGCAACACTGCAGGTGGTTTGTATATCGGGAACAACGCGAGCTACGTCGACATCTCCTCCCTCGTTCCCTTTCAACGATTCGACAAAGACGTCGACGATTACTCCGACTCGAGGATGGCCGAGAGGAGGATGCAGTGAGTATTAACAATATTTATCACATGTTTTAGGCTGATTTAGAAACGTGATAATACAATGTATGACAAGGGAAAAGCGGGAAATATTCAGTAAAAATATCATCAGTGCATAAATTGCCCGAAATAATAAAACGGGGTGGTGCATGCAAATCTAATCTAGATTGACGAACGGAGTTTCCAGGAACGACAGATTCCGTCCGATCAATGCCCCGTTCAAGCCATTCGATTACAAGTACGACAATTCTGGCAACCTGCTCGTGAAGGTGAGTGAAAAAGATGTTGTTACTACCAAGGGTTGGTCGGAATTCGTGTTTCCGAAAAATAGAATCCTATACATTATCACTCTGACATTTTTGGGCATTTTTTTCCGATGAAGAGTTCAATGCAATACATAAATCACGTCAACGCCTTACGAATAGTGAAAGGCATCACTATACGGATAGCATGAAAAAATGATACGTGAATTATGAGAGTATCAAATTCCCGATCCCCCTTGCAGAGCGAGATGATGGGCGACGACGAATTCTTCGACCACCAAGTGAATCTGCGACGAATCGGTGCGAAATACGAACAGATTGCGCGTCGTGGAATCTATGAGGAGAGATTCATCATGAAGCACATCGGCACCGGATACGAGAGAAAGAGATGTGAGTCAAAAGAGAATTTTGTTCGTGTTTTTGCCAAAAGCTAGATGATAGCCTGAGTGTTAAGATATCCGAGTTGGAATCTGCATAATAAGAAGATTTGATTTTTGTCGTGTTTTGCCCAGAGCTAGGTGCTAATCTGAGTCGATAAATAACCTTGCCTATCCAGAAGGAATGCTCAAAATATTGTGAGAAATTAACGAAAAATGGATAAAAAAGTTATATTTTTGAAGACGAGTGCGATCAGTGCGGCATCATCTGCGCCAATCAGCACAAGTACGCCTCGCACGTCCGCCACGCGCACCCCAAGAGCGAGAAGGAGGTGAGTGACCAGTTTTGGGTTCACGAAATAGCTTGATAGTCCCTTCACTAACTCATAGTGCCATAAGGAGTTTAACATATCAACTCATGTTAATGCTCAATCGTATGAAAAAGGGTAAAAAGGGTAAAGGTGCATCCACGTCAATCGATTTTACAATCGTGAACGACTACGCAGGTGGTGTGGTGCGGTAAGGCCGACTACTGCGTTCGATTCAATCGTAGGAATTAGGGCGGCGAAAATGGCTCATCGGGTCAACTTGTTTACCGGCAAATGCGGGTCAGAGTCGAGCCGTGCGGGCCAGACGCTCTCTCTCGTTTATTGCCCCCTCCCTTGCGGGTGAGCCGTTTGAGTGCGGGTCAGATGCGGGTCAAGGCCTTTCTCTGCTCTCCGTGGACATAACGCTTAGCAATTAGGGCCAATTTGATAAGCTCTGTAAATAGAGAGTGCGTCGGGTACCCGCCAGAGGGAACAAACAAGTGCGGGTGAGTAAGAGCCATCCTTGCCGCCCTAGTAGGAATTGAAGAAAAAACTAATATTATATTGTTTTCAGCGCGCCGAGATCGCCAAGATAAAGGCAGAGCGTGCGGCTGAGTTGAAGGAGGAGAAGAGAAAGAAGGACGCACTGCTGCCGAAACAGCCCACGCTCGAGAGGGAGAGGAGGGAGAGGTGAGGAAATCTTCGTTCTTAGTGCATTCTTGGAAGATCGTGGAGGACAGAAGATCATCATAAGTTCAAATGAAAATGCGAATTTTTCCATAAAGAAATACTGGTCAATCGCTTGCAGACGCCCTCTTGGTCGAGGCAATTCTGGAGGAAATCTCATGCCCACAACATTCACTACTCCAGCCCCTTCGGATAAAATCTGTAAGCCGCCTCATCCCATTGTAGCATTGAGTGCGAAGCACTTTACTCAGTCACTGCAGTCACTCACTGGATGCAGTCACTGGAGCTGTTTAAAAAATTTATCTGTTAGCAGTTGCCTGGGCATAGTATTGTCAGATCAAGCACAATAAAAATTGTTGTTAGCTCATCACGCCAATTTATTTGTTTTCAAATGTATCCCTCAAGCTCATGTATATCAAATGCACGAACTCATGCAGGGCGCCGCAACGACTAATTGCGAATTTTCTGTTTAAAAAAGGGGAATTGTCTGAATTTCAGACGTGTGTCCGATCTGCGACGAGGAGGTCGCCTCGCAGCACGTCTTCGCTTCGCACATGCGCTACAACCACCCGAAGGACGGCACGACGACGAGCATGGCGGGCAGGAGAGCGACGGTGAAGAGAATCATCAAGGTGCGACTCATCCACTCATTCATTTACTTGATCTTATGAAGCCAGACCATACGTTAGTGTCAAAATATTCACATATTCATATTCACTACTGTGAAACGAAATTTCCGTAATGAAGATCGCCAAGATGTGAAAATATCACTAATGCATCACTCATTCATACATCTGATGTGATGAATCATGAAGATGCAGTAGTGCGCAATACATTCAACATTTTGAAACGAAATTGTTGTTATGAATGGCCTTTTCAACAGACAAGCCGGCATACCGAATCCGTTGTGCCATAGGTAGTGTTCAAATCTCACTATCCTCGCGCACCTGAAATGTCAATTATAAAAAGCCGCATTTGCTCAACTTATGTTTTGAGAAATATAAAATGAGTGTGCTGCAGGAGGAGCCGGAAGATTCGATGCCAACCACGATCGACACTCCGGAGAGCGCCCTGAACGCCCTCTCTTCCGTGCTCTCGGCCCATCATCACAAGCCGATGCCCGTGATCAGAAGGACGAAGACGCTGCCCGACGGCACCGGAGCGTGTAAGTTTAGCGGCAGAGAACATCGATGAAAGATAACGGCTCCCATCGCATTCACATAATTAGAGCCGCTCTCGCGAGGGTCTTTCACTATGAAAAAATATTTGTTGTAGTACTTGAAAGTTTCACTTGCAGACAAGTGCCGCGTGTGTGGACGGACCTTCGACAATCTCAACGCGTGCGCTGGACACACGAGACACTGCATCGCAGCGCATGTGAGTCAGCACACAAGTGTCATGGATGACATCGTAAAATCGATATTATGAATCATGAATATTACAGTTCCCAAAATGGCAAACGGTAGAGAGAGAATGTGAAGTTAGAACACAAATGCTCGACGTTCGATATTTATTGAACATTCAATTTCAACCGTTCAAAAAGTGTCTGCAGGGCGCCGCTCCCTCTCCCCCGAAGCCGGTCATCCTGAAGCCGCAGCTCAGTCATGAAGGCGATGACGAGATCGAGGATGAGGAAGAGATGGAGATGGAGGAGGATCTAGAGGACGATCCGAGTGCAGCAGAGGCCGGAGGACCATGTGAGTCATATGTTAGAACTGATCAATTTCGGTTATCGAAAGCAAGGCAACAGTTGAGTTCCAAATGGGTTGAGTGGTGAGGGAGTACACGGAATGCACAAGCCCTAGTATCGATTCTCTAGCTAATCGCTGTATTCAGATCGTTGTCGCGTGTGCTCGAAGGTATTCAACAACCCCAACTCCGTCGCCGGACACACGAGACACTGCCTCGCTGCTCATGTAATCTTAACATTCTGTATTGTTTAATAAAAAATACCTTTTATCTTCACTGTTTGCCCATTGGGGTTCAACCATGAAATATGCCGATTTTTAAACAAAAAAATTATTATTATTGATGCAGGGTGGCGAGCCGTCGCCTCGCGCGCTCGCTCGCAGGAAGGCGAAGAGCCAGCACACGCCCCTGCCCACGCACATCATCAAGACGGAACCACTGCCGCCCTCGCCACTCGCACTCGTCCCTCCCTCCTCAGTCGCTGCCATTGTCGACGATTCGGGCGGCGATGTGATCAGGGTGAGTGTCGGGAAGAACAATCCCGGTCTTTTGTTGATATAATACCAGTAGCTACTATAGCGCACCACTTCTATATTTCTCCTGCTGTTAAAAAGCAAAAACAATGCGAAAATAAAATAAATTAATCAGTCGCTAAACGTGGCTTTTTGCAGCACTTGCGTCCCAAGAAGCCTGCCGCGCCTACTGCGAATCCCGTGCCCGGCGCACCGGAGTCAACTACCAAGTCTGTGAAAGTTGAGCCTCTTGACGAGTCTAACGCAGCACCGTCCAAGCCGCCTGGTAAATCACTATTTCTACTCATTTTACAGCACGGTCGTAAAAGATCGTTTCGAAATTATGTGATGATTACTGGTTTACGATACTCGACAGTGATAATATAACTTCAGGCCGAACTACACGAAACTCTGCTGCAGCAGCGCTAGATCAGGCAGAGCTGCAGCACCACGTAGAGATGCCGCAGACAGCTCCTGCAGCCAGCATCGTCGAGGGAGGTCGCAGGCCGACGAGAGCGTCGATTACCGCACCAATGCCCGCAGCAACCTCAACCACTCCGACGCCCGTCAATGGATCGAGTTAGTCTTCTTCGCTCAATAGTACCGCAAATACAATTGTTTCCAAGCAAAAACTGAAATGCTTGGCTCAGGCGTCTTGTTTTCCGCTGAGCCCATGCTCCGAAAGGGAATGCATCTCTGCTCCGATTTTTCCATAAAACATAGATCTTTAAGCGAACCTATCATATCTGCAGTGCCCTCGACTCGTCCCATGCCCGTCCGTTCCTCAGTCTCTCGATCCTCTGCTCGACTCATGTCGCCATCTGGCTCGGAAGCAGCCGCCTCTCAGCCACTCCTCTCCATCTCGCCATTGCCATCGAAGAGGTAAAATATTAACCTGTAATACAATTCACGGAACATCCGCAAGCTTTCAAGGACTTTTTTCTGACCTCCTCCACTATTGGCATCATTCATATTGAATTTTGTCCAAACTTTATTAGGTCAAAGACATACAAGGTTACATTCTTTCGTTCCGAAATTCAAAGACCGCGGTACGATATCATTTTTAATCATCACTGTAGACCGCGCACGTCGAGTGGTCATGCTGATCGCGAGATCAAGCGGGAACCGATGGACGACGAGGATAGCAAGGCCGACAAGCGACTCGAAATGGCCATGAAAATCATTGATAAGGAATTGGACGAGGCCGAGGAGGCGAGCAACCCGAGAAGAAGACTCTCGAAGGCGGACAAGAAAGCTGCCAAGGTAAGCTGAAACATCACAAGTAGACGTCACAATTAGACGATTTTGGTCCTCCACGTTGTTCGCGGGGAATGTGTCCAGCTCATAATTGGATGCGATTTCTAAGGATGTGTTTGGGCTAGGAACGACTTCCAATAAAAATTACAACTAGAAATACATGAAACGCATTTGAGGCGGCCTTCCGAGGATTCGAAACCGAGGCGGCCCGATCGTGCTACTACTGCCACATCCAATGCACTACGATGCATGCCGGTGATCGACACATCAGAATGTTAGTTTATACGTATTTTTCACACCACGACGCATGAATCATTCGGATTCGCCGATTCTGAGACTCCTGCCATTCAGAAAAATGGGGAATACAATTATCTGGTTTGAATAGTGCTGCGATTATTCCTGTCTACTTGCAGCAAGCATCCGGGTCGCGAGCAGATTTATTCGTGTAGTGAATGTGGAAGCGCCTTCCTCACCCTCGGCGGACTCGAAAACCACTGGACCAAGAGCGAGGTGAATATACTTACTCAAAAATATCGTGTTGCCGAAGATGGAAGATCCAATATCTCAGTCCCCATGTAATCCCTACATTAAAATACAGTATATAATGGATATCAATAATTTTCTATCCATTATTGCTTAAAGTTAAAAACACTTACCTAAAATCGAGGTTAATCTATAGAAGGCGTAGTTGCCAGAGAAATCTAAATATTGTTTTGCAGTACTGCCCGAACGGATTCGTGATGGTCGCCGGCAGGTCGATATTCGACCTCGATGAAGAAGTCAAGAGACGGCCGCTCGAGGTGAAGCAGAAGGGCCTCAACATGGACGGCGAGGTCGAGATGGCTGATATCACTGGAGAAGAGGATGAGATCAATAAGGAAATGGAGAAGATAATGAAAGAAGTGAGGAAGGTGGAGAAACCCCAGGAGAGGAGAGTGGAGAAGAAGGAGGAGAAGAAGATCGACAAGTCACCCGTAATGGAGAAGAAGGTCGAGAAGCTTGTGGTAGAGAAGAAGGAAGAAAAGAAGGAGCCCAAGCTGGAGAAATCGCCTATTGTGCTGAAGAAGATCGATAAACCTGCCGAGAAAGTGATCGAGAAAAGGGAGGAAAGGAGGAGTGATCGATCGACGGAGAGAAAGTCCGAGAAGAGAGAGGAGAAGAAGAAAGAGGAGCACAAGGTTGAGAAGCCTGCCGAGAAGGCTGCCGAGACCAAAGCAGTGAAGAAGGAGACTCCCAAACGAGCAGCGCCTGTGAAAGTGAAGGAAGAGCAGCACGATGAGAGCTATAGGTGAGCAATCACAACTAACTTTTTTAAAACTAGAACTGCGATTTCCGCGTTTTTTTAGTTAAAAAAAGACAGAGTGGAACCGAAGCCAATGCAATTTAGTTTTTGATAAAAGATAAGGGTTTGGTGCTGAGACGTATTGATTGAGTGGGAAAAAATGGAGTGATGTGTTTTAAAGGAATAATTACTAAATACCATTTTAAAAGCATATGAGAGCCTCTCTGAGAGGATTCACCATAGGCCGTACAACGAAAAATAAAGTTCTGATTTTAAGATCTCCCTAGGGGTAACTTTTCACGTAGAGTTCGAAAATCGACCTTAGAAAGCCGTATCTCTCACCCCACATTTCCTGTGGCACGCCTTAACGGCTAGGTCAGTTTTTGTAAATCGTGAACGGCTACTCCAAACCTCCTACATGTGTAGTAATTCTGAAAGATCTCGATGAGATAAGCATTTTTACTGTTGGAAGTGAAAAGCTAGGGAGATCATAATATCAGAATTTTATTTTTCGTTGTACGGCATATAGATAGTATTGCTTAGTTCTCTCAGATAGTCTCTCATATCCTAATCCCGGAGTGAGTTGAGGCTGATCGGCTTCTCCCCTGAATTGTGCGCATTCTAACCTGCTCATTGCAGTCCCTCCGGGCCATCTTCACACACTCCTCCTGCAATTATCTCACTCGCGTCAACGAGATCAGGAGCCAATCGGCAGAGGAAAACAGCCGACAGATTCGATCCCGACCCTACCTCACAGAGATATTCCTCCCTTTCTAAGTAAGAGGGTCATTGCTCAATCAGCACATTACTTTAGACAAGGCTAGATGATACAGTCTAGCCTGCTGTTACATTCACCCCCTTCACCTGCCTGTTGAAATCGAGTCCTCCATGAGTCACTTCATCTTTATCTGCTCGGAGTTTTAATCGCCACTCACGGGTTCCAAGTTCACAGCCGTGGCTCGTTATGTTGTAATTCTGGTGCCTCGCTTTGTGTAATTCCTGTATTTTCATGTATTTCGTTTGTGAATCTGATGATAGTTCCCATGAAGATAAATTGTATTGACGAATAGCTTTGTTCAAAATTTGATCTGAAATTGGTCACACATTTTGTGACATAATGATAACGACCTGTAAGTTTCAAAATAAATTCCAGACAATGTACCAGAAATGGGATGACGTGAGATCAACATATCTAAGATGACTTGAGAAGAACGATTGGCTCCCACTTGTGGTCTGCACCGACCGAAGAATTGCGACCTATCTTCATCTAGCGTTAACGCTTGAAAGATAAATATTGATTGATTGATTGTGTGATTGTTCTTCATGTCCTTAATTTCTTCTTAGTATAAATAATATATTTGCGGCAATATTTCCCTCATCCAGTCCTAGTTCAGCCGATTACTCAGGGAACGCTCTCTTGATCGAACCACCATTTCCAGCCCCCTGTACCCTCTCCACTTCCCCTAATCCCTCGTCCCCTCTGCAATCTCTAACTCTCTTCAAATCAAGTGCTCTCTCATTCGCTTGGTCGTTCAGCGCAGCTTCCCCCCCAATCGTTTCAAGAGAACACTTCGAAAAGCCACGCAAACTCGTGAAACCCGCGTGCGCACGTCAAGAAAATAGGATGAGGGTGTATGACGCGCACTCTTCTTGCTAAGTTGTTCCTTGTGTGATCATTCCAGCACAACAATGTATCTCCTTTGATCAAGAGCAGTCAAGACACATTGAGGAGAGATTAAGAGTATTGTTCAAAGCTTGTTCCTGATCTACTCTTAGTTCTTCAAGTTTTCTCGACGAACGCAAGCAGGAAAGTGGCCGAGCATTGAACTTGGGTCAAGTATACGATATTTTAGTAATTGACCCAGGTGCGAAACGAATAGTGTTTCGGAGGAGAAAATGGTGAAGAATGCAGAAAATCGGCACAACTGCAAAACACAGAATATGATTGGCTAAACCAATTGCATGTATAAGCCTCAAAGTTATTTTTTTTCGCTTTTAGCGATCTCTCAATGCAATTCCGCTGCTTCAGGTGTTTTAGAACATATCTGTAAAAGCATATATCTGGAACTCTAGTACGGGAGCGTTTTTTTCTCCCCGCCCATCAATCAATAGCCTCTTCTCCCGTATAAAAGGATCAGCGGTTCTCTAAACGAAATCACTTCCCCTAACCGATATAGGTTGCAAACGATTTTATTGCCTTGCTTATTTGGCGTCAACTTTATCGTAAAACTTTGGCGTCTCTTGTTGTTATATATCGATTAGTCACTGTACCATACCATGAACAGACCAACGATTTTTCACCGTGCCTACCGTTAACGTTTATTGCTTAGTCACCATTCCTTACATTACGATTTGTCTCTGTGTTCTACCGTGAATACATTTATGCATTTATTGGTTAGTAATAGATCCCTACCGTACCCTTGACCTTTCAGTGAATCTACATGGAATTGAGCATCGGACGCCTGCTATGCTAGATTGGTTACGCAACGAGAAGAGAAAAACGAAAATTACTTCCTTCATCGCCACCGCTTCTTTCCTGCCTTCCTTCTACTACATTCCGAGGTTCTGGGCTGAATTTTAGCTGAAATTCACATTTAGTGGCACACTTATTATCCCACTTATATGAGATAAACGTTAATGGAAAGACCTATCTGCAATTCAAGAAGTTCATAACTTATATGCCCACCTCCAGGAGCTACTCGATCCCGTGCGAGTGGAGCTCCACTTCTGTTATCTGCTTCGGCGTCTGCGAACTTGCAATCCGTGTGGGCACTGCGTTACTTTCCCGTTGACAGGTACTTTTGAATTCCTGAGTTGGAAGATTGAAGTGCGCGGAAGTAGGGAATGCTATTACGGTAATTCTGCCCACTCTCTCTCTCTCTCTCTATGTGTTACAGAGGAGACAATTTTTGAATGAGGCTAAGTCTTGAATTTTGCGCAATAAAGCTCTTTCAGAAATCGCAAACCACCGTAGCTACAGTAGTTCCCAACATCTTCGCCAGCTTTATTATCGAGTTGGGAAAGGTAAAATAAGTAATACACATTTAAAAAGTGAATCCTCACTTCTTCTGGAATACGCACTTGCATTCGAAGAAGTAAATGACAAAACCTTACACAAGGAGACAATTTGGTCGATCGATGTTTCTAACGGGGATTATAATCCGCCTGCGGGCTGACGAAACGTGTTTGGCTTGCTTCATGCTCAGCAAAGTTCATGCATCAAATCTGTAGTTCATCAACGGTATTTACAAAATGTATACTTCAGATGTCCTCGTTTCCTATGATGAGCAATCCAGTTCACGCAAGCATCCAGCGACAGCGTATCGAGAAGACCGCAGAGACCTGTGACAAGGTACGGTAGTCAAGGTACGGTAGCCGCACGTCGACTGCCAATCGAGAACTGGCTTACAGTAATACATTATAGACTGTCGATACAGCAACGACGCTAGCTAACGTGCAAGCTTCTCCTGCCGATGGCAGCGCTCAAGCCAGCACGGTGACGACGAATCGCAAACAGCACCATCATCACCACACAACACACCACCACATGCCCCAGAGCAGATCTCTATATGAGTGCATACGGTACGCACACGTTGTGACATAGCGGAACTAAAAATTGCATTTCAGCGATATAGCATCGCAGATTCGCCTGGACATCGAATTCCCACCGGACCCTATCGAAATATCAGTATGATTATTCCAAGATTACTCTATTTAGATTAGGCCGTACTACAAATGATGAGCTAGATGTTCAAATAACCTTTTAAATGCTAGGTTAGGTCGTATTGTAAAACTATTCGTCAACAATACAACATATACAATGGCATGAACACAGTGCACAGTTTCTAAGTGTTACAACACGAATATCAAAGCAGTATGACACTGAGAGTTCTGAGCTTTGGCGTGTATTAGCTGCATGAAACAACGAAGAATAAAACATATCCTCATTATTCATTATGTGCTCATCAAATAACATGTGAATTCAATTGAATCTAATTGCGAGGCTGAGATCTCGGGTTGAAACAAACGGATAAATTTCTGCTTCAGTTGTTTTTCATGTTTTTTCAGGTGAGGCAATCAATCAATGAAATCGATTTTATCATGATTTGTCTTGATACATACGAATCAGAATATGCATAGTTTCTGTACTATATAAAGGGGTAAAAGCTCTTCAGTACTTTCGAATGTTCAACAGTTTATTGTGTGAGTTATCGGACTACATAACAGCGAGATCAACAATGACGGAAATGTGGGTTCATATATGAAAGGGAGCGTTCGCTATCGTTCTACTCGTTGAGCAAGCCGGCGTCTTTCGCCATACTCCGGAAGATTCCGCCTGAAAATAATATTTTAGTCCCGTAATTTTGACATCACTCTACGCATTTCTATTATGATATCATTATCGAAATTGTTGGCCCATTCTCACATGAGAAACCATTTTTGAATTTTTATGGCCGACCCGCGTATTTTGCAATCTCACCGCTACGGTGCATGAGTTCGTTGGGTGTGCCGGTCTCCGCGATCATGCCTTCTTCCATCACCAGCAAAGAGTCATAGTCCATGATGGTGTTGAGACGATGCGCGATCGTCAGCACAGTGCACTCTCTGAAGATTACGAGTATTCTTTTCCATTACGAGTATTCCCATTCTCCTTTCAACAGCTTCTACTTTGGTCAGTGCAAGCTTGCCCTTATTTCAGCAAAAAAAACGATAATGCTACATTATGAAATAGTGCTAGAAATGTTTTTGAAAGATTTTTCGAAACTGAAATAAAAGTTTGTTTACTTGAAGTGCTCGCGGATTGCTCGCTGAATAAGTGAGTCGGTCTCCATGTCCACAGCAGCCGCGGCCTCGTCCAGGATCAGCACCTGTATCAGGGAATTTATGACCTATACACCTTTCAGCTATAGCTTGTTTGTATCAAAAGATCGTTTATTTGTATATTTTAATTAAAATAAAGTTTCGATACCTTTGTTTTCCGCAGAAGAGCTCGGGCGAGGCACAGAAGCTGTCGCTGACCCACACTGCAAATTACTGTATGCCACAACGATTCTCTAACGACTCGTCAGTGTAGCCGCAGTGAACAATAGTGGTACACTGCCTGGGGGTCTTTGAAGGGCCTTCTTGTGGCTCCGCTCACCTGAGGTTCTCTCCACTCTCCGACACGATGTGATTGAGGCCATCGTTGAGCGAGCGAACGAACGTCTCCAAGTGCGACTCCTTGATCGCCTGCAATTCATTGTTTGTCTTCCCTCTCCTCCTCTTTCATTCCTCATTTTTCCGTGAAATTACTTCCCCCACTCTCCAGTTTCTCTAACCTCCCACACGGCATCGTCAGAGTGCTTCCCGAAGGGGTCGAGATTCTCTCTGAGCGTGCCCGAGAACAGCACTGGGTCTTGCGGAACGATGGTCAGACGCGACCGTAGCACCTCAAATATTTAAATGTATATTATTAAATTGATATTATTTATACATTTAGTAATTACATGTTGTCTCAGCTTTTATTCTGAGGAAGGCTTTGTCATCTAAATGAAAGCGTACCTGTAGGTCTAGCTGGTCGATTCTCTCCCTGTCGATTTCTACAAATCCTCCGTCTGCCTCGACGATGCGGAACAGGGCGAGCGTTAGCGAACTCTTGCCGGCAAACCACAGTACTTTTCAAGTGCTCCAAAACGCGACCAGTCACAAGTTCCACACAAGTTTTTTTCATTATTATTGTGGATTACGAATGTGGTCACATTCTATATTCATGCGATGCAGATCGATTCATACACTAGAATACGGGAAAAGATAATACTGCTGGTATAAAGAGTATGTTTGGATAAGAATACCAGAATTTCGGAATCTAATTCATACCTGCTCCAGTCCTGCCGACGATGCCGACCTTCTTGCCGGGTTCAATGTGCGCAGTAACACCCTTGAGCACAAGGTCCAGACCCTCTCGATACCTAAATTAAAATTGAAACATCTTCAACAATAAAATTCGGGGTAGTATAGCAGTATTGCTTCTTTCGCCCCCACTACCGTACCTCATCCTGTAGTCGACCAGACTGATGGCGCCATCGCGAGGCCATTCGGGGTCCGCAGGTGCCCGAGACCCGGGAAGTCCTGAAGACATTCTCTTCGCATTATGCCGACTTTATGCTGATTCCTATGATTCATTCCACAATTGTAGTTCTTAGCAAGATGCCAGGTTTGTAAATTAAATTAATGACAGGTATGCTCATGGTAGGTAAGATTGTAAATTAAATTAATCTAAGCATACTTGCCTTCGATGTCCTGCTCTGCGTACTCGTTGATTCTCTCGACGGCGACGATGTTCGTCTCCAGCTCGGAGGTCATGCGCACTGCCCAGTTGAGCGTTTGCGTGATCTTCAAGGGATGGGGAGTTAGCGACCATACGTATCATATCGGCAATCATATCGATTACATATTAATGTCCAAAATTTTCGAATAGAATAAATCTGTAGAACGAGTAACTGAGTTTCGAAATATGATCCTCACGTACATTGAGTGCGTAAGAGACGGAGAGTCCGACGAGACCAGCCGACAGTCCTTCGGATCCCTTGAACCAGGCGGCGGCCATGGCAGCAAAGAAGACGATCAGATTTCCGACGAGCTCGAGCCGCACGGCGAGCCATCTGAAAATGTGAAGAAAAATGTGGTAGTTGCAGGAATCACCTAACTTGTCATCAGCCTAGTCACCGATATCAATTCGCCTATCAAAAGGAAAAGTCGTAAGTCCAAACTGCGATTACTAATCTTCCGCGTATGTATACATTCTTACTAGTTCTTTGCAAATTTTAGTAAGAATGTAAGAATGTGTAAGAATTAGTAAGAATGCTAAATAAAAAAATGTAAGAATTAATAAACATTGCTAATGAGGAAACCTGTTGGCGACGATGCTGGGGTAGTAGGCGGTCAGGTTCGTGTCGACTCGTCGAATCGATTCTTCGATGAACTTATCCGTCGCGTGGTAAGCGCGAATCGACGAGGCGCCTTGGATGGACTCCTGCAAATGCGTCATGTTAGGCTTAACACGGTGTGACATGTCATTGTGCGAAGCGACATTGATCGCATACAATGAAGAACGAAGAGCCAAATATCCCAATAGACCCATTAACTTTACTCATCGTTGATATAAGAGAGACTATCTGAGAGGATTGACATACACCCGTACAACGAAAAATAGACTTCCAACTTGAATACCTGCCTGGGGTCAACTTTTCACGTAGATCACGAAAATCGACCTTAGAGAGCCGTATCTCTGACCCCTCATTCTCTGTGGTACGCCGAAGTGGGCGGTCCGTTTTTGAAACTTTTGAACGGCTCATCCAAACTCTATACATTTATAATCATTCTGAAAGATCTCGACGAGATAAGCATTTTTCCTGTTGGGAGTGAAGGGCTAGCTCATCTGTGAAAAAAGTTACAGTCATTTGAATTCTCAAAATTGTCACCCTGAAAAATTTTTCAAAAAAGGGGGAAAATAAACAATTGCATTAGATTCCTCATGCAAAAGTATTCCAGTGTACCAAATTTGAAAGAAAAACTCGTCATGGCATCCAGTCAAATGGTCGACCAAAGACCTCGGACTTGAACGATTTGAACGAAAAAATCGATTTTTTGAAGAAATCGTTTTAAGATTGACGTATAGTGAACTGAGATGTGGAAATTCGGATTCTACGAGTGAAAACACGCCAGAAAATCTTTGTCTCGTAAAATTCTGAGATATCAAGTTTTTCGACATCAAGTTTTCCAATTGTGGGGAATTTAGGGGAATTTTTATCATTTTCGAGGTCGAAAAACTTGATATCTCAGAATTTTACGAGAAAAAGATTTTCTGGCGTGTTTTCACTCGTAGAATCCGAATTTCCACATCTCAGTTCACTATACGTCAATCTTAAAACGATTTCTTCAAAAAATCGATTTTTTCGTTCAAATCGTTCAAGTCCGAGGTCTTTGGTCGACCATTTGACTGGATGCCATGACGAGTTTTTCTTTCAAATTTGGTATACTGGGGTACTTTTGCATGAGGAATCTAATGCAATTGTTTATTTTCTCCCCTTTTTTGAAAAATTTTTCAGGGTGACAATTTTGAGAATTCAAATGACTGTAACTTTTTTCACAGATGAGCTAGCCCTTCACTCCCAACCGGAAAAATGCTTATCTCGTCGAGATCTTTCAGAATGACTATAAATGTATAGAGTTTGGATGAGCCGTTCAAAAGTTTCAAAAACCGACCGCCCACTTCGGCGTACCACAGAGAATGAGGGGTCAGAGATACGGCTCTCTAAGGTCGATTTTCGTGATCTACGTGAAAAGTTGACCCCAGGCAGGTATTCAAGTTGGAAATCTATTTTTCGTTGTACGGGTCATGGGCGAAATTGCTCGATTCTCTCAGATAGTCTCTCATAACGCGCGAGAGCACTTTACCTTCCTCTTCTACACCATACACTTTTCAAGTACCGTAAATCTGTTTGCGAGATATCAGACCATCTTCAGTTATTCTACCTGGAAATGCGAAAAGATCGGCGATCTGGTGGTCGAGTCGAGTCGTTTCAACTGTCGAGAAGTAGACACATAGAATCTCTGCAAATGTCACATTTAGAGAGTATTCTTCGTATTCCGCACACGCAGCGCCAGGCAACACAGACCACCACTTCGACAGCACATTTTGTTGGTACGAACAGCACACGGGGAAGAGAGCTATCGAACATCATCGGAACAACGCCGTTTCGGGGAGATCAGCTTTTTGGATTGTACCGGTGATGAGTATAGTTCGAGATGCGGCACCATTGCGGCACAATTCAAATGACGGCATTAAACCACTCGGGAACGAAGAGACCATGACACAAATTTCGAATGCCTGCTACGAAGGTACGATAGATACCAGCATGAGGAAATAGAGGACGAGCATGGGGGCGATGGTGACGATGGATCCAGGCGTTGCCCACACGATCATCCCGATGATCTCGATGGAAGCGAGTGCCGTGCGGATGAACATCGACGATGCCCGAGGCACGACGACATCGACGTCCTCCATGTCCTGTTCGGGTTGTTACACATAGGGATGGGCACGATAGGTGAAGACTCGGAGAGAGGCAACGATGGAGTACGTAGTGGTTCTCGTTGGACCATAACGAACCATTGGAACAAGAGACGGAGAGAAGGACGTGGGAGAGAACGGTTAGTAGATAGAAGCGGGAAGCGGGCACTAGGTCGGATGGTTACCACCGGATGATAACCTTCTTTGCCACAGTCACAAGAATGTTTCTGCGAAATGGCTGCAGAAGGGTACATGTTTGATTACCATCCGACAGTGATCATCCAACCTAGTTCCTGAAGCAACTACGAGATAGGAGGCCATGCCAGGATGAGGAAGTATCCAGCCAGGATCGGGATGAGCATCAGGCAGAAGTAGGGCGTCGTGTAGGCAGGCACGAAGAGGATTATTGCCGCCTGGATGATGGCCGCGACGAAGGTTTGTACGGACGCCGGAATCCGGCCGTCCAGCATCTCGACGTCCTGAGGAACCCGAGAAACTACGACGACGTAACGTCATCAAATTAGAACGGCAAACCACGATAGAAAAGGATAGAGAGAGAAGAGATGATCGTGCGGGAGAGGAGCATGCGGGCACACAACGATAATTTGTCGTTAATGAAGAACTACGCGGTGAAGAGTTCGAGATATGGTACCACGGTCTCTTCTACACACTATGTGCAAGGTGAAAAGACCATGGTATCGTTTCTCGAAGATGACGAAGGATGCGCGACGATGTGGTGTTCTTACCAGTACGGCGAAGTACATGGCACCGAGGACGAGGAGGGGCGCGATCGTGTACGGCGTGCTCCAGACGACGACGCAGATGGTGGCGATGGCAGCGATGCCCGTCACCAGCAGCGACCGGATCGAGTTGGGCAGCGCGGAGTCGACGGCGTCTATGTCCTGTTAGGGTGCGAGAAGTGAGTGAGGCTACGTTGTGTGAGTGACTATTGTGATGAAAAGTAGTGCGTCCCCCCACCAGAAGCCCTTACTACTCTAATTTACCGCCCAACAGAGGTTTAGCGTTCGAGGCGAGGTAACGGTGACGAAAGACGAGTGCGAGAGGATGAGAGGAGAGAGAGAGACAGACAGAGAGAGAGAGAAGGAAGAGAGAGAGGAGAGAGAGAGAGAGAGAGAGAGAGAGAGAGAGAGAGAGAGAGAGAGAGAGAGAAGCGCGCAAACCTTTCCGAATCGATTGATGATTCTGCCAATAGGCGTGACATCGAGGAATGCCATGGGTGAGTGCAGGGTCGTCTCCAGCATTCCCTCGTGGAGAATCCGCGATGCTCGCACCATTCCCAATGCCATGACGATCGAGGCAACGCAGATTGTCAGTGCTGCAAGAAAGTACATATCTCGCTCAATGCATTGCTTTTCTCATACTCTCAATATCAGCGCATAATGCGATCGGCACTGAGTAATACAAAAATATTTATTTTCTGAGTTACGTTTCTGAGTTACAAATACTTAGTTCGTCGTAGCCGAGCGCATTACAGTAATCTGTAAGTATTGTCCTCACCTTGCCCCATTCCGAGTCCCGTGTAGATCAGGAGCCGCTTGTTGGTCTGGTAGGCGCCGTCGGGTACCGACTGAATTGTTTGCGCGTCGTCGGACCAACTGGCAAGCCAGAGATTAGACAGCACCTGAATGAGATTTATCTTTTATAAAGGTAAAGTACTGCTACACCAAGCTATTGTATAGTCATCAAGTGACTTCAACGATAGCATTTTAAAACGACTTACTCCAAGTATGGACGAGAAGACGTAGATGGTGCAGAAAGCGAGAACCAACTGGCAGCCGATGGAAGAGAAGTACGTCTGGTAGACGCTCCATGATACCTGCGAATGGGTTCAGAATTAGAGTTCGAGAATCGCTGTCTAGGTCTATTTAATTCTGTATACTTTCTCATCAATCGACCGATTGATAGATGGCCGAATTTGGAACTCTAATCATAATAGAGAATGTGGGGTTACCTTTCCCGTAGCGGCCACTTCTTTCGACATCAGCTTGCCACCGTTCGCCTTCTCAATACCGCCGTTGATGAGCGGTACCTTATCACCTCCCTGCAATACGATTCTGTTGAAAAATAGTGATGACAAAAATGTAAAAGATGCTGTCACGTCAGATGATTTACAGTCGTGACCAGACGAATACGCTCGAAAGTGTTGAAATACGATCGTAAATGTTTACCTTCACGAAAGTGACGCTGTCGCTGGTGGGCATGCCCGGTGCGATGGGAGCGGGAATGTCGCTCCTCGCGGACGCGGGAGGAGTGCGCGGGGGCGGAGACGTCTTGTCTTCCTGAACAAACTTAATTTGAAATTTGCATACAGTGCGCAGACGCACCTATCCTGGGTATGAAATTCGTTTCTTTCATATGCTCTAATATTCATTTTTCGCTATCTCAACCCGACCGGATAGATGAGTGAATGAAGGAATATCTACCGCATCTCTGTCATCGACGACGAGCGAGAGCTGCGTCTGCAGCTTCGCCTTCTTCGCAGGATCCACGCGCTCGATTGCCGAGAGAATCTCCTCCATGTCCTCGCCTGTAAATTGTAAAGTTATATGAGTGACTATCTGAGAGAACTGAGCATAGGCCGTACAGTGAAAAATAAAGTGGTGATTTTAAGATCCCCTAGGGGTAACTTTTCGCGTAGAGTTCGAAAATCGACCTTAGGAAGCCAAATCTGTGACCCCTCATTTCGTGTATTTCGCCGTACCTGGGTGGTCGGTTTTTGAATCTTTTGAATGGCCTATCCAAACCCCATACATATATAGTATTTCTGAAAGAAATCGACGAGATAAGCATTTTCACTGTTGAAAGTGAAGGGATAGATCATCTTTGAAAAAAATTGTGGCCATTTGAAATAAAAAAATTGTCTAAAAATTGCCGCCCTGAAAAATTTTTTGGGGGCCCATTAATATTGCCATGAAAAAGTACCCCAAAAGCCAAATTTTCATAGAAAAAACCTTTCCCCATTGATGTTTCCTGGTTCTCGCAAAATGCCGTAGTGCAGATTTCCCGATCATTCAAATCAACAACGTTCAACAGCAAAACAAGTAATTCACTCTCATACTGTGCCATTGATGTTTTTATCTTATTTTCAATATATTTTGCACATTTTGAACTGCTGAAATCGTATCTAAGTGAACATCAGGTTGATTGACAGTGTTTCAATTTGATTTGACCCTGTGGTACACTTTGGCCTGTGTTTTGACAACGAAATCTCTACAACCAAAGGTCCTACAGTTAACAGATCTGAAATCTAAAGTCTATCTGATAGTATAATTAAGAATAATTTGTGTCGGAACCATCCCTATGCATTCCGTGTTTCTGTTGGTGCGTAATATACGAATTCCGAGTTTCTGCCTCATAAATTCCTACTCGAAGCTGGCTCAAACTTAATTTTTAAAAGCTCTAATGTGAAAATTCAGATTCTACGAGTAAAAATGTACCAGAAAAAATGTTCAAAAGTAAAATTTAAGAAAAAAATATTTTTTTTTTCACATTTTTGCCCTTAGGGTAGGTAGTAGGGGGTGAAAATGTCGAAATGGATACATATGAAATCATAATATCTTGGTGTATTTTCACTCATAGAATCCGAATTTTCACATTAGAGCGCTTAAAAATTAAGTTTGAGCCCGCTTCGAGTAGGAATTGATGTGGCAGAAACACGGAATTCGTAAATTACGCACCACAAGAAACTTGGAATGCATAGGAATGGTTCCGACACACATTAGTATTAATTATACTATCACATAGACTTTATATTTCAGATCTGTTAACTGTAGGACCTTTGGTTGTAGAGATTTCGTTGTCAAAACACGGGCCAAAGTGTACCACAGGGTAAAATGAAATTGAAACACTGTCAATCTACCTGATGTTCACTTAGATACGATTTCAGCTGTTCAAAATATGAAAAATATATTGAAAATAAGATAAAAACATCAATGGCACAGTATGAGAGTGAATTACTTGTTTTGCTGTTGAACGTTGTTGATTTGAATGATCGGGAAATCTGCACTGCGGCATTTTGCGAGAACCAGGAAACATCAATGGGGAAAGGTTTTTGCTATGAAAAGTTGGCCCTTGGGGTACTTTTTCATGGCGAGTTTAATGAGCCTAATTAAAAAACTACAGCCCCCAAAAAATTTTTCAGGGCGGCAATTTTTAGACAATTTTTTATTTCAAACGGCCACAACTTTTTTCAAAGATGAGCTATCCCTTCACTTTCAACAGTGAAAATGCTTGTCTCGTCGAGTTCTTTCAGAAATACTATATATGTATGGGGTTTGGATGGGCCATTCAAAAGATTCAAAAACCGACCACCCAGGTACGGCGAAATACACGAAATGAGGGCTCAGAGATACGGCTTCCTAAGGTCGATTTTCGAACTCTACGCGAAAAGTTACCCCAAGGGGATCTTCAAATCACCACTTTATTTTTCACTGTATGGCTTATAGGTTGAATTGCTCAATTCTCTCAGATAGTCACTCATATCTCTTAATCGATACAGGGCTCGCATTGCGCTAGTACAGTGTTATTTTGAACGGATTCAATCTACAGTTCTCCCGTTCATTAGACCTACTTATCTGCCTTTACCAATAAGTATCTGGTAGATCAAAGGATGAATCTCTCACCATCTTCGCCGAAGGAGACGCTCCTTCCGCGCTTCGTCGCTTCCTCTATCAGGAATTCTTCGATGAACTCGCTGAAGGGACCCTGTCGCTCGAGCAGCTCCTTGTATGTTCCGGACTCGGAAACTTCTCCGTCTGAAAGTGCGAGTGGTGATAGGGTCTGTGTCACGCAGAAAAATGTTCGCCAACGTCGATGGACATTACTGTATTTCATTTCTAGTACTTGCATATTTTTCTGGTGGGATAAATAAAATAAAATGCGTGAATGAATAAGGAAACAACGCTCACCCTTCATGACGATCACCCGATCGCAGTGCTTGAGGAAGTGGATGCCGTGCGTGACGAGCACGCGCGTCGTGTTCTTCAGAATTCCCGTCGTACTGGCTGAATCGAAGAATGGATTCAAAAATGTATTGAGCTATTGAGTTTCTAGTGAAAGGAATCCCTTTTGAGTGTATCAACGCAGTGAGAGATTGAAAAAAACCGGAGCATAGCGGTGATTGGCACCATATCCGACTAGTCATTTCGTTATTTACAGAAGCCAAGGCGTAAGATCACTCACAGATGACGTTCTCGAAGATGTGCTTGCCGACGTGGGCGTCGACGGCGGAGAGCGGGTCGTCGAGGAAGATGAGGCCGTGACCGGAGTAGACGGCGCGTGCCATCGACACGCGCTGCTTCTGCCCGCCCGAGAGGTTGATGCCCTGCATAAGTTGAACACTTGATGCTGTGACAAATAGTTCAAATCTCACGTTTTCTAGGACGACATTCCCTTGGATATTATGATTGATTTTGTACTGAAACGACAATTTCATTTGCCAATGTAATTTTTCTAATTTCCCTTTGTTCAATTCAATTCAATTCAATTCAATTCAATTCTTTATCCGCCAGGTGAAGTATATGGGAAATGTGATAATCTTCGGTAGCTTGCGGTGGATGTGGTTGTGGACAGGGGTCACCTCGAATCTAATGCCCCCAGGGTCGCTAACGGCGTTGTTCAATTATCATATCCTGTCACATGATAAATAGATATGGAATGCGCACCTTCTCTCCGATCTCGGTCATGTCTCCTGCGGGCAGACTCGACAAGTCCTGCTGTAGCGCGCAAGCGTGCAGCACTTTCTCGTAGAGTTCTGGGTCGAGCGGCTTCCCGAAGAGCACGTTGTCCCTGCATTTGTTTTTTTTAAATATTTCATAGTTACTTCAACAATAAGTGTCATAATCATTATTAGAAAAATATGTTTTGTGCAAGGTCGGACCTGAAATAATGACAAAATGGGTGAATATTTCGGTAGTAGAGTTCGGAGACTTGTTATCAATGTTATACCCTATCTAAACATTTCCAAAGAGAACGTGAAGAGGCAATGCTATTGATTCTCTAACTCCATACCGCAGTGTGAGGTTCTGGATCCAGGGCTGCTGCGGGATGTAGGCCACCTCGCCATTCACCGCCACTTTGCCCGACTTCTTCGTCATCTCTCCTGAAAACATTTCAGTAAATGCACCTGAGAGCTTCCGAGTAAATCCATTCCTGCATCTTCATTTTGCCTTTATGAATTTACCTGCCCATACTCAGGAACTAAAAATACTTAATATACGGCTAAATTCTAGATAGATGTGTCGAGGGTAAGAAAAAAAAGCGAAAATTTTGCATCAACCTTGTTTTGTTGTTTTGAAATTTGCATACCGAGTAGCGCGCTGAGGACGCTGCTCTTTCCACTGCCCACTTTGCCCACGATCGCCACGAGTTCGCCCTTCTTCACGCTCAGATTGATGTGCTTGAGGAATTCGGCACTGGTCGAGTCCCATCCGAACGAGGCATCCTCGATCTCGACAGCGGTGTCTGCAAAGGAATTTCGTTAGCTTTGTATGATTTTTATAAGAATGAAAGTTGGATCTCACGACAACGACAATGTTTTCATTAACTCATTACTCGTTGGTCTGATATGTCACTGCTAAGATCTTTTTTAAATAATTTTCAAAGGCTCTGAGGTTCTAGAGGAAATACTTCGTATGAGCACAACCCACCCTCGTGCTTCGTCTTCAGAATCGCGTTGGCGTCGATCTCATCTTCGGCAAAGAAGGCTTTGAGACGCTTGTTGCTCACCGAGCACTGGATAGCCTGGAGAATGAGGAAAATTAGGCCGATCACGCGTCTTGTCTTCAGAATTATTCGCTACAAGAATCGTGAGAGCATGCAAATACGAAATTGTTTTTATTCATTCTCTGCGATCGCTCACTTATACGCCCCTAAATTGATAAACTCCATTCAATATCGTATGTAGGCAGTGATCACCTGACTGAAGATCATCGCGAATATTGCCAGCGGGAATCGGAGGATGTTGAAGAGAGACAGGGCGACGAAGGTCAATTGGGGAGTCAGCACGTTATTTCTCGGATCGATCTTGACGTAGACTCCGAAGGTGAGCACAGCGACCTTAAATAAGAGACGTGTATAAGAGAAAACATGATCTTTTCTGATATTTTGGCGGGGTGACAATCGCTAAAACGACAATTGCTCAACTCGTCGCCGTTTGCATGCATTTTCGCGCAGCGACTTGGGAGTTATTTCATTGTAACCAGTATGCGCTACTATACATTTACATATATTAGCCTTGTTACCATGCGAACTTGAGTTTTACACTTCATCAACGAACAGGGGTTCATGTTCAAAAATTGAGAATTTTAGCAAAAAATCATGTATAGATAAGCACCAAATGCCCTAACCAATCGATACACATATTACTAGTATAGAGTAGTTACTCGGGCACAAGAATACCAATTGGTTACGGTACTAAGTGTTTATCTAGACATGATTTTCTACTCAAAATCTGAATTTTGGACCATGACCCACTGGTCGTTGGTGAAGTGTAAAACTCATGATCGCTTGGTAACAAGACTAATGTATGCAAATGTACGGGTGCGCATACTGGTTACAATGAAACAACTCCCAAGTAGCTGCGCCAAATTGCACGTGAACGGCGACGAGTTGAGCAATTGTCGTTTTAGCAATTGTCACCCCCCCCCCGATATTTTCATAGAAAAAATTCCGATATTTCTAGGTCCTCTGCGTATAAAAACCTACTCTTCC
Source organism: Pristionchus mayeri (assembly GCA_036245805.1). Classification (NCBI taxonomy): domain Eukaryota; kingdom Metazoa; phylum Nematoda; class Chromadorea; order Rhabditida; family Neodiplogasteridae; genus Pristionchus; species Pristionchus mayeri. The sequence continues at coordinate 44,963,032 of BTRK01000006.1, forward strand.
TCTGCGTATAAAAACCCACCCCTCCTCTTCGTATAAAACACCCCTCCTCTGCGTATGTGAACACAAAATGTGGTTATGGTTAGGTGTTGTGACCTCGGTGTCCATTTCGAGAACTGACCAGGAACGGAGCGCATGCCCAGGACAGCGACGTGAGCGCATTGAGGTAGGCGATTTTCTTCAGGACGTTGATCTCTTTCTGGCGGATGCCCAGAATCTGGAAGAAGATTGTTGACCCCATACATCTTCAATTGTGAAAATTCGTCGCTTAGCTGTACTTATTGCTCAGTTTGAACGCAATTACGCAGTTTAAAAATAACTACCTTTTTGGCCATGCTCTCCTCCCAGGCGTACAATTTGAGCACTTTCATGCCGTTGAGCACCTCGGACATGAGCTTGAGCCGCTCGTCCTTGTACTTCAACTGCTCTACCTGTAAAAGCAGATATTGCCATGGTGAAGTCCCTCATAATTTCTGAAGATGTGGTAACCTCTAGTTCGCAAGACGCCATGCGCCTATGTCTATTCTATCGCATCACGTCATCCTGTTTCCGACTATTTTCATCTGTTATTATCTGATGGGTGTAACCATTGTGGATCATAATCTCTCGCCCACTCGCAGAGATTCTGATCCACACTGACCGCAAAAGATGATGTCGTGCACCGCTTCCGTCAAAGGTGCCTTATCAGTGATGCTATCAGCGCATCATCGTTTAGAGCGCGCTAACGTCAGAGAGAGAGTGAAAGGAATGTGAAAGATGTTTTGTGAATCAGAGAACGATCTTTCGATGGTTCCCTGCTCAGAAATGCGGAACCGAGTGATAAACTTTGCATCTCTTCGAACTATCTAGAGAGCGCTGGTTCTCTTGTTGGAGCTATGGTTTTGTTTTCACTTTTCAGTTAAAGGTGACAGCAAAGCGGATCGTGTCGACGAGAGCAACGAGGAATGAGGGCGCGCTCTCTTATTTTATTGCACTCTCCAACCCGTTGCCTGTGCGGAACTCAACTTTCAATGCCTAAAACAACCATAGCTCGCTTCCCAACGGATATATTAAAACCGAAATTTAGAAAGACTTTTAAAGTTTACGATTGTCTCAAAAATGCGTTGTCAGTTTGGGCTGCCTAGGGATTGTCATCCTTTAAAGATTGTGACTGAAGATAGGAGTGTACCTGCTGCTTTCGCATTATGAAGGAGACGTAGGCGTTGAAGGGCAGCGTCGCGACGAGAATGATGAGGCCGGCGATGATCGGCCAGCCGAGCAGACGCCACAGGAAGTAGATGGACAACGTCACCTGCACTTGTTCAGTTTCCTGCACACTTTCCATGATAATTTCACAATATTGGAAAAGTTGAGAAGGAATTGTAGGAGGAGATCGAGAACACCAGCAATTTGCTTTTAGAGGGTCCCGTCTCTTTCCTTGACATGAATTGGTTCTGCGTTAAATGGGCATTAGGTCGAATGAGAACCATGACGGCATGCTGATATGGCGGCATGAAGGTCAAAGGCGGCATGACGTCATAGTTCTCATCCGACCTAGTGCCGTTGAACGATAATGAGTTCGCACCTGGAGGGGCGCCGACCAGAAGAGCATGATGAAGGTGGTGATGTCCTGCAGTCGCTGCACGTCGTTCGCCATGAGGTTGACGATCTCTCCCGTCGACCGATTCTTCCGCGCCGTGTTCGAGAGATTGAGCGCCTGAAGTTATCTTGTTGCTAATTTTTATTTCCATTTGAAAACGTTGTCTGAATTTCTTCTCTCGAAGTAGTACGCAGTTGTGCAAAAGGTAAAACAATATTGGTAACCGATGAACGTCAAAACATGGATACTGTAGCCGGTAAATACTAGCTAAATGCCCGATACGACCAGGTTGAAAAAACGTGCAATTTCGTTTGAACATTGAAATGCGGAGTGTGCAAAAACAGGTAGACATACTCACTTTTCTGTACACTGCATTCGTCAGCACCGTCCGGATGTTCATGCCGACGCGGAACATGTTGTGGAAGTACTGGTGCAGGATCTGAGAGCAGAATCCATATATCATATTAAACGAAATGTTGTTGGTTTTTTGTTTTTGTTTTGTTTTTGTTTTTGTTTTTGTTTATGTTATTGTTTTTGTTGTTGTTATTGAAAAGTTCATACCATCGACTGGAAGGCGGCCACAAGGAACATCATCGAGGCGATCGTCACTCCGACGTACAGTGGCTGATCCTTATCCTACAAGAAATGTTGATCAATTTTCCAAATCATATTCAAGGTTAGAGATTTTGGCACTTCTTCGGTTTCTGGCCACCCCCCCCCCCAATTTCCCATTTCCGCCCATCATTGAGGGGTTGAGCGGCCGAAAATCAGGGAGGAATACCTATAAATGAGTGGATTAGATGAGGGAAGGGGGGGGGGTGGCCAGAAACCGAAGAAGTGCCGAGATTTCGTACCTGGATGAACGAGATAAGGCTGTTGAGAAGGATGGGAGCGGCGAATTGCAGAAGATCGAAGATGAATCTGCGATGTTCTTTGCTCTTTCGCAACTATTGTATGATTTTGGGCTTTGTCATTGATACTTCGATGAAGTCGACTTTTTCCAATCAGTAAATGAATACGTAATTACTTGTAGAGTGCTCCCGAGATGAACATCCACTTGTGCGTGCGTAGAATGGGAATGAGCACGGACGGATGCAATTTATCGGAGAGAAGCCGAGTGCTCGAAGCCTTTCGACGGAGATAAGCTGCGAAATTTCATTTGCTTCTTTCACTCTTGCCGTCCTCATCCTTCCATTCAGGACCTTCATAAGTCCGATTCTACCAATATCTACATATTTCGTCTGTTGCTCATCAACTTTATTCACCATTCTAAGATTTAACAAAGAGTAGTTGCTCTACGTGGATCCATTCGCATTCTTTTCGCATCCTTACCTCTGACTCCTGGCAGGAAGTTCTGGTCGAAGGCGGGTATGAGTGTCCTCGCTTTGTCTCGTTCGTTCAGATCGTGCAGATCCTCAAACTCCAACGCCTTTCGATTTCCGAGCGAGGCCAGGTCCGTAAACCAGTGGAAGGTGATTTGGTTGAGGAAGGACGTCTTCAGCTCCGGACACTCGCGCTTCTGCAACACTTTATCATATAACTAAATTAATAATGATGCAAGGATAGAATACCAAAGTGCTGATAAAATAAGTTCGCTTATACTGATTGCAACAGCATCCATCACATGCTTCTAGGACACCTAGTGCAACTCCTAGTGCAGTTGTTCCGATAAGGAAAATTTTGAAGCCCGATTAACTCACCGATGGTTTCGTTCCGAAATGATCCGCGAAGCAGCAGGAGAGGAAGTTGACGCAGCAGATCACGTACGAGATGATGAAGCACGTCGACGTAAAGAAGACATTGGCTTCTCCCTGCTTAATTTCGAATTTCCTCCGGTCACGCTACTGCAGCTCTCGAAATTTAGATCAATCTGTCCTCTTTTTATTCGTTCTCTGGACATATTGATTTGCGACTCGCAACTTGCGAGTAATCGTTACTCGAAATCTATGCAGTACCTTGCCCACGACACCCAACGAGTGGACGAATTCGGGGAAGCCAAAGATGACGGCGAGCAGCCAGAAGCAGAACATGACACCGGAAGAGCCGACACCTGACAGGGTGACGTCAGTTAGGCAGAGAACAGCCAACTCTTGCGAAGGGTGAAATCGCACGCACATATCTTTTCAAAAAAGACCCGAAAGCCTCGAGCTAGTCTATTTTTGAACTGGGCAATATAATGAAAAAAGCCTTGAAAGGGTAGTTTTTTTCAAATCTGAGCATACCTCTATTCCGACAAGCGAGCGTGAGCACGAAGGCAATTATCGATCCTGAACAATCAATAATTAGTGTGTCTACGGTAGTTATGCGATTAGGCAACTGATCTACCGTACCTACGAACTGCACCGCGTCTCCGTAAATGTAGATACGACCAGCGTTCCTCATGATATTGGAGATGAAAGAGAAGGCGTGGGTGAATATCAAAATGAAACTGCCAAACTGAAAAAATATCGGAATGATACTGTAGACCTGAGCTGATTCTAACGTAGTTCAATTGTGGTGTAATGAGTAATTTGGATACTGTAGTCTGACTAATCCTGCTACCGTACTCACCATTCGAATGGTCGAAGGAGAGCAAGTGCTGGATGATGTGTTCTCGCTCTTCCTAAGGTCGTACAAAACCTGCAATAGTTAAAATTGTTCAATAGTCGACGTGATCAGAAATCATCCATTCATTTCATTGCTCATATCTCCTCCTAACATGTCGTAGTTTCTATATCTACACAAGGAATATATTCCAGAAAGTAAACGACATTCTTGCAGTGGCTGATTCAAGTAATTTCGAGTTTTCGGAACAAAACAGTTTCGATCACTCGAACTTCGACTAGTTACATATCAAACGAGCACTGACCACGGGCGATCCCAGGACGAGGAAGAGGAATGGCGCCCAGGAGAAGTCGATGTGCTGCGCGCATTGCGTGGCCTGCGGCAACTCGGCCACCGAAGACGCATTGCGCCAGTCCGCCTCGAGAATCTGCAAGCACGGATTTGCCAGAGTTAGGGAGATTAAGCCCCAGTCTCCTCATTCGAGAGACTCTCAAACCACTGTGTGAAGAGTTGATTTCCCCAATTCCAACTATACTATTGACACAGCGGTTCATTCAAGAATTCGAGAATGTTTTTTTCAGTTCGTTTTTTTTCGTTACTAGATTTGTGAGCGTATGGCTACGAACTGACTTGATGATAAGGGCCTCAGAATGGCATAATCAAATGCAAAAGCTTACTCGTAGGTCTCCACTCTCATCGCAGAAGAGTCGATGGATGAGCGCGAGAATCGCGGCCATCTCTCAGATGAAAGAAGAAGAGTGAGAGGAGGAGCACAGAATCAATTCGACGACGCTCCCATCTAGCTACGGCACTTCAATTACAAAATTATTTAACTACGACCGAGGCACGGGAAACAATAATGGATGGATCTTCGAAGAGTACGAGGACAGATAAGGAGCGAGTATCATTGTGCGTGGCTGCGGAAATAGCGTGCGATACGGTGAGAGTGCCAGGCGTACTAGCGAAAATGCTACCCAATTCACGCGAAAATGTCATTAAAATGTGGATGGAAGAAAGAGATGCGGTCTAAACTCGCGTATTTTCCGCGCTCACAACAAAGTGTAAGGGGAAAGTGTAAAGCCGAGATCGATGGCAGTCGCCATGGGAACGTCGTAGTATCAGCAGAGGAAGGAGAGGTGCTCAAACCTTATCTCTCTCTCTCTCTCTCTCTATCTGTCTCTCTCTCTCTCTCTCTCTCTCTCTCTCTCTCTATCTGTCTCTCTGTCTCTCTCTCTCTCTCTCTCTCTCTCTCTCTCTCTCTATCTCTCTCTCTCTCTCTCTCTCTCTCACACTTCTCTTTTCCTTTCTCGCCTTCCTTCTGGTGCCAATAAGCCGGCTTTGCGTGCGCATATCAGAAAGCCCCTACCGAACTATACAGACATAATCTCGATATCGAGCGCTCTTTAAAGAATTATTATTTATCAATCTGTAAAAAACGAAAGAATGCTTGCCAAATTCCAATCGAATTTTGCTTATTGTTTTGGAAAACAGGATCTATAAAATTAGAAAAAATAGAGAGAGAGAGGGAGATCACGCAAACAGATATAATCAGAGGCTAACCAATAAGTGCCGAAACATGCCACCCTCTATTAGCATAATCTCTCGCTTATTTACGTCGTTTGGATCAGATTGGGGCGACCTGTCACGCTACTAATTGGGCTGGCACCGCAAGTAGTGAGAACATGCAAATTCTTCCCACGGCTAGTAAGATTATGACAGTGTAAACTGGTGGCTGGTACGTTTCAATTCAAGCCAGACAAAAAAGCTGAGAAAGAGTCTTTCTAGTATTTGTTGCACAGTCCGATCGATGTAATCGCAAGAGGAATGAAATATTCCCGGATATCTCTCCGGATTATACGAGGCATTTAACGAGGGACCAATTTGTTCTCCAAGTAACAGCAACAAGTAGAAGAAACCACGAAAAAACGTGGGAACGGATTGAGAGGCTCCAAGTGTGAGAAGGAAGAAGAGTGGAGTACTTCTCACTCTCAACCATCGTCTGGTAGGATAGAGAGTGTGGAAAATTGAGAGAACCCAGAGTAATGCTAGAGAGGGGGGGGGAGAGGGAGAGAGAGAGAGGGAGAGAGGGAGAGAGAGAGAGATGAGATGGATGGAGAACGACGGAGAGTGCAACAGACAAATAAGATATAGCATGGCATAAGACGCACACAGAAAGGTCCCCTCACACATCCCAATGCGATCCAAGAGGGCAAACAGAGATGAATAAGCGGTGGAAAGTTCCCTCGATAAAGACCGTGGCACAACTTCTTTGCGGCGTGGTTCTTTGTAGCCAAACACGCGAGACGTTCCATGAGTTCGATGCATGCGAATTGAAGTGGAAGGGATGAAAAAATGTATTGGATAGCAACGAAATCGTCGAATATATCAACGACGTATCGAGTAACAGAATGTGCATGTTTTTCGACGGATTGTGCATATTTCTGAACGACAAGGTGAACTGATGTTATCAGGGGAAGTCTCTATCAGACATCTCTTAATCCGCCGTACGTTCCGTCCCGGATACTTTTTCAGCCATTCAGCGCAAATCAGCAAATAAAATGAACGTTGGAAAGTGGCGCAGAGTGGATAGCACCACAAGCATGGCGGATGAACCTTGCCCCGACATGAACCCATAAACCCAGACCGACATGAACCGACATGATCTAACGAGAGAGAGGCGAAAGATGCAGAGTGAGAATGAGTGAGTCGAGATCAAGGGGCGATACGCAAATTTGCGAGAGTGATGGACGGAGAAGAGAAGGCGAAGTGAAGGAGGAACGACCTTGATTCGCCTCTCTTGTCCAATTTCGCCACTAATTCGGAAGACGCCCCGATTTCAATCATCTTGCACGAACGGGTTGCGATAATTTGCGCAAGACGAGAACGGCGCTGCGATTTCGATTGACAGGGACATCGAAAGGAACGAATCGCTCTAAGTTTTGGACACTGGCTTCAATATTCAAAGAATCTGAGATCAAAGTTATGCACATGGACTGGGTCAATGACAAAAAAAATTCCAAGAATAGCTCGGGACGCTCACTGGATTGCGCTCTCTTCCCTGACCACATGATAAACAGTAATCCCAAGCCATGCCAAGAATTGCTGAGTATTCCCTTCTGAAAGCCAGGGAGAGAATCAACTGCATTAGAGAATCAACTAATGCCACTTTCGGAAGCAGTCAGAGGCAAGGAATAGTGATAAGAGTGCGTGATAATACGGCGAAAATGCGCGATTTACCGCATCTTTCGTTGTTGTGCGAGGGAAAAATGGAGCGCGCACGAAAGGATGAGAGTGAAGAGTGACCAACGAGGCGACGGCTCTTGCCCGAGCGCGAATGTGTGAAATACCCGCCCCGTATTTGCGGCCCCTTTTCGTCATCTGTCGTGCAATAGATTCCGGCACTCACTCGCGTAAGGCGATAAGACGAGGCGCATTTTGCCGCTTTTCAGCCAGGCGCGCCCGCGCCTCACCCCACATCATAATTCGTCACGGCGGCAGTACAACAGAGGACCGCAGAAATACGAGCATTACTAGAAGACAGAGACGGGGGCCAACGCAAGAGATGTTGCTTGAAGAGAGAGAGAGAGGAGATGAGGAGAAGGAGGAGAGCCGACGAGAGCCCTCCTCTCTCTCGCTTCCTCATTCAACTTTATTCGACATTAAAATACATCTTGAACACTTAAAATAATTTTCAAATTTCGAAACACTCTACACTACGCTGTGCTCTCTAGCCTCAAGCACACCCTGCATCTTTCACAATCTCATCGCTCTCTTTCACTCCTCCTCGATAATTATCAGTGGATGGCAATCAGCGGTGTGCTTTGTAGTCAAGGAGAAGGCAAGGAGAGGGCTCCTGCCCTTCTCTCCTCCCGTCTCGCCCTCCCAACCATATTCTTGCTTCAAGACGACACGGCTCTCTCGTTTCGATGAACTGCCTCTTCATGCGCTCCTTCACTCGAAAACATTTGCTAGAACTCTCTGGAGCGTTGCGGCTGCGCGTTGCGGTCGGTGAGGCAGCGAGAGGAAAGCGAGCGTCCCGCACACTCTCCTTCTGCTTGTCCGTACTATTCGCCGTCCGCTTCTTCTATCTCTCTCTCTCCCCCTCTCTCTGTCCCTCTCTCTCTCTCCCTCACTCTCTGCTCACTACTGCCCCGCAGTGTGATGTGTGTGCATTCGCCTCTCCCTTCCTCCGTTCAATTATTAATCCTTATTGCTGGATTAGGGGTCGCTGTAGGTGTGCTCCTCTCGTAATCTCCACCCCCTCGCCCCCTATCGCTTCCGCCTTTCCCGCAAATTCCGTTCGCATTGCGTCAGAGTGATAGAAAGATCGAGAAAGAAGGGGGAGGGGAGCAGAGAGAGGGAAGCGGGAAGAGAGGAGAACATACGTGAGATGTAAGAGCACGTGGCGGTGTGTTGGCCCCAACAAGCACACACACTCAAACTCTTTGCCGAACTATCCCTCTTCTCCGATAATTCGTTCCACTTTCTCCATCAGTACAGGCGCTGTGCGCTTTCCATATCATCCACTGTTATCATAATCTTATACTCCTCGCTGGGCATTATCAGTCGCATATTCTCGCCTGCCTTTCGTGCTCTGTACCACCTCCATCCTTGATATCAGCTGATCTTCACCATCTCGACCTTGTTAATCTTCTTGAAAATTCTCAATTTACCCGGAAGTTAGAGAGAACAGATCAGGGCTATCATTTGCATTTCGCAACCTCGATTACAGAGTGCCGCAGTCTGCAGATGTTTTGGAGTTTCTGTCTGAAATCTATTATCGTCTGCTATCCTCGCGCGAAATCTTTGCTCTGCGAATATAAATACCTTGACTCAGTGCTCTTGCAGGCTGTTGATCTCTGTTCAGATATTCCTAGCCTTAAATTATCGAGTCGTGCGCATCCCATCATACGTCTTTGATCTTTGATCGTTGATCTTTTTCTGGTCCTACAGTGCCCTTTGCAGATGCTGGCTCCCGTGGTCACCAAAGAGATGCAGCTCTTCAAGCTGGGGCCGACCAACAAGAACAACCTAAGAAATGTACGGGCGCGCGCTCAAAGTCTGAATGAGGTACCACACTTTGATGTCTTTACTTTCCTCCTTACCTCTCTAATGCCCCTCTTTTTCTCCCATTATTTTACCAGTCCTCATATGGGATGGGATGGGAATTGGTTTCATTGCTCCTCGAGGAAACTCGTGTCGTTTAATGAGTCCCGAGCTGCTATGTGAAAAGAGATGCGTGAGGAGAGATGTGGGGGTATGACGACATGCTAACTACGCTAATCGAGCTAAGTACTAGTTTTAAAGTGATCTTTGATCTTTCAGGGTCTTGGTAGCGGCACGAAACAGCAGATCCAATCAGCTCGCAGCGTCAGCGCCGGTGGCCATCGGTTAGTTCCTGATCTTTGATCTCTCTAACTTTTCCTTCTCACGGCTTATTAATGCTTTCGCACTTCCACATCTCGTTCTGGCATATTCATAACTAAAATTTCTCTTCATCTCCTAATTTTCTCCTATGGAACCAATCATAATAAAATCCTGATCTCTGATTGATCTTTGATCTTTGACCTCTGATCTCTACTAATCCCACTCGCAGCGCTGCCAAGTCCTCCATGTCCGTGGGCAATCTTCCTCTGCTTAGCGGGTCGCCCGGTTCCTCCGGTCTCAACTCCACCTCCTCGAGCCCGCCCAAGAACTTCGCCGTCCGGAAAGCCACGCTAGACCCCATCCATGAGGTACGAAATCTTTAACCGATCATTTTAGAACGAGACTAGGTAGGATGAGAACTATTGCATCATGCCGCCATCGATATGTCAAATGTGGCATGACGCAACAGTTCTCTTTCTACCTAATGCCTTTAAAACTCTTTATGGAATGAAGCATTTCGAAAATGGTATTTGTCATCTTCTACAGTGTTCTAAAATTTCCGGTTCTTAAGTACAACTCCACGTCTGTACTTGTACACTCGTCACTTTAGATATAATCTGTATCATATTGTATCTTGCTCAGGGCGTCGAGCTGGGCACTGTCTCAGCGCCGGCGATAGCAGTGAAAAAGCGGTCTGGCTCAACGCCCACGTCGCCGGATCAGCCTTCGGTGCCAGGGACGCTCCAGAAGCACGCGACGTCCGACTCCCTCGCAGATAAAGAGGAGAAGAAGAAAAAGGTGAGGAAATGGAGAAATGCTTTTTGCAAAATTTCATTGTGTAATATAAAAAATCGTAGAATCTTACATGGGTCTTGAGCCTGCTCATCATTGACCAGAGCTTACTCAAATACTGTATTGGAACAATATGACTCGTGTGAGCCTGAGCGTGATTGAGTAAAATCCAAAGACAAAGTTCCAAGTTATGCGGGCGGATGTTTTGATTCTGATCCAGGAGCACGTGACTTTCTCGTTTATTATCCGAGTAGTGAGAAGAAAACACCTGGTTTTGATTCACGTGCCATCCATGTAACTTTGAGTCGAAAAATTCTGGACTCGCTTTAGTGCTATAGTTTCTTCTCCTTTCTTATCCTTTTCTCCTCCCCCAAACGGTGACAGAGGTGCGTTCTCTCACGAGCGAATGCCATCCTAGCACAAAAAAGATCGCTAAATCGTGCTAATCAAAGGATCAACTGACCAATTTAGAGGACAAACAAGATAGAGAGATGATTGAGCATTGCGATACTCTCGAGCGAAACCGATAGTAAAACTGCGAAAAATGTCTCTTCCACCTAATTGAAATGCGAGGTGTATCCGTTTAGAAATGATCATATTAAAGAATGGAAAAAGTGTTCCAAATTCATTGCTAATTGGATTTCAAAATCGACGATTTTTGGCACGAGCAGTTCTCAAAAGATAAATCGCTTGAAATCTGATGCAAAAATTGCAGGAGGGAGGTGTGCTGGGCTGGTTGAGTAAGACGTTTTCGAAGAAGTCGAAAAGCAGTGACGAAGCTGGAACGAGTAGGGACTCGGCAGGTACGGTGATTATGAACTACATTGTTTTGCATCACACTGTCAGTCGATTGAGAATGAATGTTCAAGATTAGGCTTTCCAAATTAGACTGTGTATCCAATGTCAATTAATCGGGAGGCTATGTATTCCTTTAAAAATTTGACGAATACACGATTTGTCATTTATCGAAGATTATTCCAGAAGGTCCTTCGACGTCATCTTCGTCATCTGTCAGCGGGGACGCGGGGAGTGCTGACTCACCCACGAAACAGCCGGCACCCAAAAAGAGAGGTACGTCACCCTCACCGGCTCCTTATTAGTGATGAGAGTGTCTCTTTTCTGTCTTGAATACGGATTAGTGAAACAATGCATCGTCTTTCGCCAATTGGGTGCTTATCTGGAATGAATTAGAGTCATCCTCTGGCGCCGGGAGTTTTTGTGGGTGTACTCTCTCTCTTCCATCTCGCTAGTCAGCTGAGCATCCCTCCTCTCGTCTGCCCACGCGACGCCAATGTTGTTTTGCAGTCTGATCGCTCACACAAACTCGCCGGAGAAAGGAACTCTATCAGCAAGGCAGACGACGTCATCGACGATGTCGGCGCCTTTTATATACATACAATCTACAGCCCCCTGTGTTTCCGATTCTACGTTGTTGCGTTGTTGCAAACCCATAGGGTTGTGATGTTTTCGAATGCTCGATTCCTAATCCTTGTCTCAATCCCTATGGGATCAGTGCGATGCGAGTAATGCCCCTAGTCTCCCCAGCTTTCCTATCTACGCTTAGCCATACACCTTACCTAGTGAGTTATCTGAGCATCGAGTACTCGCCTACCCCCCCCCCCTCCCTTCGTTGTAATTGTTCTATCGGATTCCCTGACGTATCACAGTTCTAGCTCAGTGGCCCAATAATGTCTATAGATCGCTTTTTAACTAACACCCCCTCACAATTGCTCGTAGATTTATCGAATATATTTGCAGCAGCTTCACACCCCCTCTTTCCAATACAAAGTCATAAGTAGCCAATGCATTTTCTAGATTTCCAATAGCAGCTCTGTACATTGTTTCTCCCCCGTCCTTCCGCCATTGTCAGCTGATGATTTTCCTTCGATTATATAATCGCCATGTGATCTGCTGAACTTCTCTGCGATCTAAAATGGAAGTTTGTGTACTCAAGGATTCGTGCCCATCCACATCCACACTGTTTTGATTGTCCAGAGTAGAGGTCGGAATACGGGTCGCAGTCTCTTCGTTATTCTCACTCTTTCGATTGATTATTGATTGGTTTTGACTGATTATCGATTGATTATCGATTTGAGAGTTGAAAATGAAGATACAGTGGTATCGTTGCTCGAACTTCAGTCCAGAGCATGTTTCCTATCCGCATAATCTACGCTAAAGTTCTCCCATAAACGCCCAGTCACATTGACACAATGGAGCCTCGCTCCCTTTAAGCACCCCAAGCCACCGTTAATTTGCAATACGATAAATTGTTTTTACGCTGATATATGTTACGGAGATATTATTCAAGTTCGCGAATCATAGTGATAAATGGGCTCAAAGAAGCTAAGTAGGAGCAATTTCTGATGCAATGAGTTTCTTCCAGACCTTGCGAGTTTTCCGGAAAATCTGTATTGAGCAGTGCAGAAATGTATGTTTGGGGCATGTTCGAACAACTGATCGAATGAACACGAACATGCATTTATTTTCGTCCATTTTAAGTGATTGTATGAGTAAGAGAATCGAAATGTCAGAAACATTCGTACGAAAACGGACGAATAATAGTTGGAATTTCAATGAAGTGTGAAAATATGTACACTATTCGTTCTTATTTTTTCCGTATTTTAATTTTTTTTAAATGTTATTTTCCGAATGAGAGTTTCGAAATAAGAGTTGTGAAAATGCGGTTCCAGAAAAAAGTGCCATCTCTTATTGCACCATGTGAAGACACGTCATGGGAAATATTTTAATATTTATCAATATTATTAAAATATTCATAAATTTGTTAATATTATTAAAATATTCAGCGTGATTCACTGCTTCCCCTGCCCGCTGAGGCAAACACAGCGGTTGTTGAATGCATCGGTAACCTCGGCCTTTCCACCAGCTGTGCTGATTGGTTATGGCCGAAAATTGGAATAAATTCTACGCTAATATTGTACACTGGAACTAACACATGAAGATCATCGTCGACTGACGAAGAGTCAGCACTAGATCGGATATGCACTATTTGGGAGGAATCGACAGAGAATTGAGCACTCAGCGGCGGTGAATTCAAATTTTTCCTTTCTGGCTATTTTTTTCGTGTTAGGTACTTTGAATGATGCTCTTTCAAACTGTTTCGTGATAATTCCGATATCTGTGGTCATGGTCGAGATTCAGAAGGCTAAACTTGGTACAACCATTTTTCGATGGCAAAATCGCGCTCACTTAAACGAACATAACTTTGTTTCCAATTGAGAAAGAAGGTCGTTCTTTGTTTCAAAAGGAACGTGTTGACTTTCATGTTGGCTTCATCATTCCTGGTCTTCATCCTGGTTCGAAATGTGACGTAACTTTGGCAATCGGAAAAACGTAGCTGGTCCGTTTGTTTAACTACTTTGCCAATATACGCGGAAATTATCATTGATCGACCAACAGACACGATATAGCAAAACATATGACTCTTTTCCTGGAATACCTCACTTCGAATAATACTTGGGATATACAATCAGTACGGATGAGTTCATGACTCCAAACGAAAAAGTGTAAGAACTTATGTGAAACCTTAATAAATAGTCGAATACAACAACGCCCTATGGCTCAGTCACTGGATTTTAGGCGGACTTCGTGTCTGCCAGAGGGAGTATCCAGAAGGGCAAGGACAAGAGCGAAACTTGAACCCTTCACTCGCAGCTCGACTCTTCGAGCCATCGGAAGAGATCGATGGATTACCGTAACCTGAATGCGTATTGATTGGCAAAAAATATGGGAATCATGGGCCTGCCTCAATTTGTTCTCTTAGCTTCTCCAGCCGCTCTTGCGAATCGAGAGCGTCGGTTGTGTTCAGCAATAAATTGCCGGATATTTCATCGACAATGCGGATCTGCAAATTTGTTTACTGACAATCATTCAAATTGTAAAATGTATGTCTTACTCGAATGATTTCCATAACAGACGACGAATCGAACACCAAGTCTCGAAGCATCAGATCGGAGATTTTCGCGATATATCCGATTGGTTCTTCTTTGGGAATTGTGATTGTACCCTAAAACTCCTCTCAATCTAAACGCCGAATGAGAACCAATTATTGCAGAAATAATGAGAACTAATGCGAACTAATTATAACTAATTAAAATCGAAAAATTTAATAGCGATATTACGAAATCCGTGCCATCAGATCTAGTGTCCTGTGCATGCAAAGCAATTATTTATATGAATACTGTTACTGGAAAAAAGAATACGAAGATGTAACAAACCCAGTGTCCATTCCCAATCTCGACGGCTACATCCCGTGATTTGTCCGCTACAAGTTGGAGAAACCACATATAAATTTCCCCAGTCCATTGGCAGTTAGTTTTAATCAATCTCTTCGCTCTCTTCGCTTTTAATCTCTTCTTAATCTCTTCTTTAATCTCTTCTTTCTTCGCATCTCTTTCGTTTTAATCTCTTCGCATTTGTCGAAACGAGCCATGCTAGGAATCTGAGTGAGTAATTGTGATGATTGTAGAATCAAAAATCGAATATTGGCACTTCTTGTACAATTGCCCCCCCCCCCCCCCCCCCCCCACCTACTTCCTCCTCTAAATTCTAGCTAATATGAGTGACTATCTGAGAGAATTGAGCAAATCTACCTATGAGCCGTACAGCGAAAAATTCTCAGATAGTCACTCATATTACCTGATTCTCGGTCGCTAAAACCAATTGATGGGATGGGAGGAGAGGTGGTGGGCCAAATACCCAAGAAGTGCCCGAATATGACTCACTTTTTGGCACTTCTTCGATATTTGGCCCAACCCTCCCCCTCCCCAATCATTTCTCATTCTTTCCTTATCATAGAGGGGTTTGCGAGACCGAAAATCAGGGAGGGAGACCTAGAAATGAGTGGGGTAGAGGAGGAAAAGGGGGGGGGGGGTGGGTCAAATATAGAAGAAGTGCCCACTTTTAAGCATCATATTCGTCATCCAAGGCTGTATTGAAGAAGTGAATTTGATGGTTTTCAATTTTCGAAAACAGCTTTGTCATTGACGTCATGAATGAGTCGTCGATCAATATCTGAAAAGAATAAATGTTGCAATTTCGAAATTTGATGCGGCCGACATTATCAAAGCTGATTAGTGCGAAATCAAATCGAATGAACAAACAGTTGACACTGTCGAAGATTTGCTTCGGAATGGAAGATTTCTCGCAACGAGCACAATAGTCCTGAGTAGATTTGCGAATTGATGTGGCTTATCCATCGATTACTCCTTAGTTCTCATTAATTGCGCACTACTACACTACATTTGCACTTGTTGAAAAACTAAGATAATTACGATAAGCACAGTGATATACAATAATGCACACATGCTGATTCACCATTACCAAGTCTCTGTGATCAGTCATTAAGGCTCTCCATTTGCGGTCATCGCCATTCCTTTTTACAATCATGAAGAAATCAGGGTTGCTGCAGGTGATTTCACGATGAGCTTCCAGCAAAATGTCGCCATTATGGCACTAAAGATGGCAAAATATATAAAAATAATCTTATTTTAAACTCATTTGTCTTAGTAGGAGATTACACGTGTCTTCTTTCGGAAGATTTTGCTTTGCAAAAGTTGCGAAACTAAGCATCTTTTTGCTCACCGACGAAAAATCATCGCTGCAACAATACATATTTTCATAATTAACCACATATAAGCACAAGTCAAATTTCTTGAAGATCAGGCGTATGAAGTCATCGGGGAGGTTCGAAATTCGATCCTGTAGGAAAAATAGTTTATTTAAGAATCGGTTAGTTTCTATACCTCATGACCCAACTCGAAATGCTTGTTTCTGTCGGAGAACCCATGAGGTTGGGTGGAAAGTCTATGTGCACTTTTCATTACTTGAAATAGGAAAGTATCTGAAATTGATAGTGAATTCAAAATGCTTCAAAGAACGGCAACGCGACAATGTGATATTAATGGGAAAAAAACGAAAATTAACACACATTTTTCAATTGAAAATTAACCATGAGTCTGAATTAGCTTCAAGAGATATATTCACTCATAATTAGCCAAAGTGACAGGGCTGAGTCTCTTACCTCGCCTCTTTGTTGCCTTTGTTTCCCTTTCTCCTGATCTACTATTCGCTTATTTCTTTACCCTGCAAGTCAAACACCACATGAGTAGTCAGGAAAAGCAGCAAAAGAAACAGTTAACTGGCTGCTCAATGAGCACAAGGAATGACCATTCAATACCCGATATTCCATCTCACTTCTCATCATTTTCCAAAATATATCAGCGTATATTTCATTAAAGGAGGGCTCTCGGCAAAGTAGCCACATCGATAGAAGGGAGGTTCCACCCTCCAAAGATCATAGCGCGAGCTAGGAAGCGTACATACATCGGTGGGATAGCTCAGTGGTAGAACAGCCGTCACGTAATCGAAAAGTTGCGGGTTCGATCCCCACCAGTTTTTGACAAAACTTCAAGATATTTGAATTCGCGCACTTCCCTGTCCCACAAGCGTCCATGACACTCAGCCAACTAATCATAACTTTGATGAGAGTAGAGATATTAATGCAATTTTTTTGGAGCCTTTAGTCGTTAAGGGGAGCTAGGTCATCGCAATGACAGGGTCCAAAGTTGAACTTTGCCTTCAGTCCTCCTTTAATTGGTAATCTATCCTGTACTGAATTGCGCTCAAATACGTGTCAAGGAGCGAAGCTCCGTTATTGTATTATGTTCGCGCCTATGATAATCAATTGTTCCTGCATCTAGCGTATTGTATACCGCATTTCATTGGGACTATGGGATCTCTGAGTTACGTAATGACGGGTAAGAATATCATCCAGCTGCAATTGGATGTGTTGAAAAGAGCGCTCCTTTCCGTTCATTATTTCCCGAAGATTTGTGTATGGAGTCGTCATATTTTGAAATATTTGTTATGAATCTTTTCTAATCGTTACATTTGCTCATATTGACTCGAATTTTTAGATGATTCGAAAACTTTTTGGAAATCGAGGGCATTTCCGGATCTCTTTAGATTGTAGATGCATCCTTGGTTGCAATGTACCCATGCTCTCGTTACTAAGTGATGACGAGGAAGCATAGCGAGGAATATATCCAGGTACACGTAAAAGGCTGAACAATAATCGCTTGTCCCCTCTTTCAGGTCTCGTGAATCCCGAATAAGACGGAACTCCTGTAAACCTGCAGCAAAATGAGACCCATTTGAGGCATAACACAATTTTGAGTCACGGATTTCGATGAAACACGAAATACTGACCAAAGTGATAACCAGTAACCCTACCAACTTCGTTTTTCAAAATTTTGCTTGTTTTGACCTACCACTTTGGAAAGCTGCACCTCGGTCAATTTTCGACCTACAGGGCCTGCCTTTTTTCCATTCGATGCGTATCAGGTAATCTACAAGTAAGTTATGTTACTCTAAGTGCGCAAATTACGTCTTCATTTACTTCTGCTCAGTACTTTTTGTTAAAACTACCCTTTAATATCAAAAGATAACAAATTTCCTGTTTGATATGGATCCCCCGCCCCCAGAATTGGGGTACGTACATAGTTCATTAGTCATAACTCGAGGAGTATCATATCGCCACTCATTAGGGGCGGGGAGTCAGAACTGCAATTTTTTGAATGAATAACGTTGACCTTTTTCTAGATACTCTGTAAAACGTTTTTAGTAGAACTCTGTGGAGATTCCTGGACTCATTCAACTGTAAATCTGTGAAAGAAAATTTCACACCATATCGATTAATGAAATATCACAGGAGATCCGTGATAAAGTTATGTATACATGCTTTCTTGTTATAGATATCTTATATCTATAGAAACAGTATGGGCTTTTTTCCGAACGTCAGTTCGGGCTGAAATTTTACTTAGGAAATCGTCATAGAGATGTGCGTACAGTATTCACAGATTTTGAAATATATTTATCGGCTGTTACTACACTCTCTGGAGCTAGAAGCGCTTCTATCCGAAAGGTGGCGCTTTTCGAGCCATGCTAGCTGAGAATCCCATCTGAAAAATGAAAGGATTGGCATTTGATATAATTATCACGTTTCTTCTGAGAGCTGGCATGAATGCCA
The DNA here is from genome assembly GCA_036245805.1 of Pristionchus mayeri. Taxonomy (NCBI): domain Eukaryota; kingdom Metazoa; phylum Nematoda; class Chromadorea; order Rhabditida; family Neodiplogasteridae; genus Pristionchus; species Pristionchus mayeri. The sequence continues at coordinate 44,981,358 of BTRK01000006.1, forward strand.
GAACAAAGTTTGACAAACTGTTCAAATTTTTCCGATATCCAATTACGTTGTTGATGTAACCCAAGATCCAGACACATTCACTTCACTTTGTGAGGCCGGGAATATGTCTCAAATCCGACTCTGGGAAAAAAATAAAATTCAAAAATTCATATCTTCCTTCAACTTTGAGCTAATGAGTCTATCAAAAAACAGAAATGACCTTCGTGACGAGATGAACAGCTTTAATGATGTTTTTTTAGGATGAAATATACCTATGATACTTGTGAATTTTCATTTCTTGGTGTTGGAGTTTGCATGAAATTTGCTGGCAATGAAGAAATCGTACCGCATAACACCGAGATATCTTCTGATTCGAAATCTACAGACTTTTTAACATTTGGTTACGTCAACCCCCGCAAGTGTGATCAATAAGTCACCTGTGATCTCTCTGATTCGAGTTGTGATCTTTTGGAAACCGTGTGGGTGACAATGTTCGCGAGAGCGACGAAAAGATCCGTGCAGCGAGGTAGATATGCGGGGAAGAGCATCGTGGAAGCGAAGAGTGAAATTCCAACACTGTTTTCTGACGATAAGTGGTCTTTTAAACAACACTTCTGTGCACGAGAATAGCCCGATAAGAGAGCGGAGATCGTTTTGCAGGAGGTATGGAACTCAAAACAAATTGCAAGGAAGCAACCGGATGTTTTCAGCTACTGTTCGCCCGATACCAAGGATTAGTAATCGGTCCCGTCCGTGTGCCACGCTCTCGTAAATTCACCCTCGCTCGATTCACTGGATGCTTGCGAATAAAGACTCTTCTCCTCACCTTTTCTCGTTCTCAAATTACATATACTGTTAACTGACAGATCACCAATAAAGTTGCTACTCGAATGCAAACAATCACTTTCTCTTCACTTTGGTCTGCATATGCTTATATCGCACAAATTTATCCAAAACGAAAGAAAGATGTGAAAGATCTATTGTTATATTAAGGTGAGGGTGGTCGAGAGCAGTCGATCCACTCTGATGACAATTCTGCACCGCCCAGATTATCGCGAACTGGCTTTTTCAAAAATCTCTCAATTGAGATATTCTTGGTTTATGTTGTACCCAATGTATAGTATACCTTGCTACCGTAATCCACAACACGGTAGTTAATTGCAAAATGATTTTTTTTGTGGAATGCATTATAAAAATGGGTTCTTTTTTCGATCATGAGCAACTATAGATGCAAGAACCTAATCTTAAACAGCAACGGGAAGATCATCTGCTCCTGCTCATGTCCATTCGCTGGTTGTAGTGGACCCGTTGCACATGGATGGGTGGAACTAGACGATCGATCCCCTTCGATAACGAGAGCAATCAACATGATGCTGAAATCATGAAAGGGCCGTGCAAGACTTACATTTTAGGCTAACATTGACTAATATTTTAGACTAGCAAGACTAACGTCTTGGAAGTCCTTGTGGACCATAAAACCGCGACGTGTGATATCAGTGGAAGTGGAGCCGCTTTTTATTGTCTGTGTGCCCTGGCAATCCGCATTTTCATCTGATCGAGTACCTGGTGCATATCATTCTCCCTCATGCTCATCCCACCGATTCTGTATTTGATTGCATTAGTTTCCATCCGAATCAAGATGTTCGTAGTATATCGTATTTCCATGCAATTTCTGTTTTTCGTTTTTCCTACACAATTGATTGCAATACTTATCAGATACTCGATGCGCCTCTTCACGCTGCTACTGCTTGCACCACTTGCTGGTTAGTATTCCATGCAATAGCATCAGGAGATCAACAGTAACTGTAATTTAATAATTGTAATGATAGTAACAATAAATAATAATTATTGTAATTGACGGTCATTTATCTCAAGCAGTCCTTTAAATTTCAAGGTATGATTAGTTTTACGTTGATGGCTTTTATCGATTGATCTAGGCGAAAGAACTTTTTTTAATCACAAGGCTCACTCAGCTTTGCCAGCTCGTTGCCAAAAAATGGTTTTTCAGATACCTACGTTCGACTTCAGAATTCAATTCTTTACGACGAACAAGATTTCCGTGGCGTCAATGAGGTGTCCGTTGAACAAACCCGGATTTTCAAAATGTTAAAGAATTTTGCAAAATTATAGATTTCGACGAACATTTGCGCCAAAGGCTGCAAAGCGTACGCTACAATTGTGAGCAATGCGGATAACTTACGAATAACGCAGAATATCCACGTGTTTGACCCGAACACGAGGGAGGACTTCAGGTATGCAAGATCTACTGATTTATCTTAATGAAGAAATCCCCGCCCGGGAAGCAAAATACGTGGATTCGCTTCCCGTTTCAGCCTGATGGCACAATAATGTCATCAGATTGAAAAGGTTGAAATGTAAAGTTCATTTCAATGCAATGTGTTCGTTACAATTTTCAGGCTAAATTGTTAGTCAACTTTTCACTTTTCTTTTTTTCTACCACTTTTTACCACTGCCCGTCACTTTTCTATCTCGTTATCTATTCTACTGGGCGGTATTAAAATACTTCTTACTCAAATAATGTTTCTTTCAGTGTTGCCTATCTCAGCACGCTTCATCTGCAGGACACGGACAACGAGAAGGCCTATCTAGAGATGGGGGTACGATTGCGGTCTATTTTTATTATCGGTCTTGTTTTTTACGCCTCAAGATCTTTACAATTGATTATGAGGGATCCTTAGGGGGAAAGAGTACGGTATCGGGGGTATACGGTAGGGATAGCACGAGGTGGCGGGGACTCGATAGAGCATACACAATCTTATCACTGCTATAGATAATGCTATTCCACTCGTACCAGTAGTTTCATGGATCAGTATTGACATGATTGTGCAGTGACTGATTGAAATGCGATATTTTCAGAATGCTCCACTGATCACAATTTCCAACAAAAATCTCGATCTGGAGAGCGCTCCTCTCGCACTGTGGATAGTGTCTACTGAATCCCGTGAGTGAACACTTTGTAGTGGGTCAGAACTCGTAGGTGCAAAGCTTAAGATTTCTGACCCATTACAAAGTGATTACCTCCCTACCAATCTCTTCATGCTGTCTTCATTATGTGTGTGCATTTGCTGGTTGGTTAGAACACGCAGAACGAAAAGCGCATGCATAATTTTCGTACTTAACTGTCTTACTTAACTTTCGTACTTAACTGTACGAGTTCTATTTCCAGCCTATTTCCGCGGCGCTGAGGTGTACGAACCACTACAGTTCAGGAGAAGGAAAGGTATGCCGCAGAATGGAATGATTGCACCCAAACGTGTATTCGGCTCATTTCTGGAAAATATGTCGAGTCCTGCACGAGACGACGTTGCGCGAACTCTAGTTTCTACCGTGTACTTCATCCTATTCCAGCCCCTGCTCCTGACCCCATCATGATTCTCTCTGCCTCTCCATTCACACTCACCATGCAACCGGGAGATGTGAGTTCGAATTAGTAATAAGTTTTCAAAAAATATATTTATATTTTTTGAATATATTTTTTGAAATATATACACGGCCTTTTCAAGCAATTAGGCTGCTCAAGCGGTGCACATATCTCGCGAAAATGAGAAACGGAACCGTAATTAAACATTTAATTTTCAGGAGAATGCTATTCTTGCTCGAACCACGGGATTCGATGCAATCGAGAGGAACAACGTCGATGGTTGCTATACGGCGATAGACATGGAGTAAGTTCAAGAGCTACGTCCTTTGAGATATAATTCGAATATAATTCTGATGATCGAGTCGTATTGGAAATTCGTAATTAGTCTAGACGTGTCGCCGCAAAAAATATACAATGCTTGATCCCACTTCGTTCTGCACACTCTACCAGCCCGTAGGGTATACATATGCAGGTGTAAAAATTGCCCGAATTTTATTTATTTTTTTATTAAAAAAATAAATTAAATAACCAATTGCCCGCATTTATGCGCTGACTACAGAGCGACGAAGAATGACTAGAATATGGCGCCAGCGTTTTATCTAAAATAAATAAGTAATTGCAATTCAGTTTCTCCGATGGCTTCGACGGCTTGACACTCGCGATTAATGGCCCCCTCCTCACTCTCCTCTTCGACACCGCAAAATACCCAAATGCGAACGTGGTAATCAGTGGAAACTCCGAATTCGGTTAGTTTTTGTGCAATTGCTTGATCCACAATTGGCATTTGTACAATGTTGCCGAGATCAGAGAATACTTGTCGTTGTTGTTTCTCCCTGATTTGACCGGCGATATGAGCGATGCGTTTCATTCCATGCCTTCCCAAATATTTCGAATCATTGCTTTCAGATTTCGACCGGTATCCGACTCCCAACAAGCCAGTCTTCATTTCTTCAGCAGGATTCGTCTGCGGCAGTTTCAGCTCTTCCCAAGTATACCTTAAGGATCAACTTATCAAACACTCTCGCATTCCACCTATATAAGCACATTATTTGAAAACCACAATTGCCCTTGATTGTTGGATATTGATTGAAAACTAGGGCGGTGGTAGTGTGCGAGGAGCTGAAGGATGTTGAACCGGCAGGACAGCGAGAACCTACCATTTCAGGTGTATCGATCAAGTGAATTGGAGAAGAGCCCAGATTACACGCTGAAGACTCCGAATAACAAGTTTGTGCATATTGTTCGATAATGATACAATGATTATTTTTAACATTGCAACTACTTAGAAAAAATTACAATGATGATTGCTGATAATGATTGATGACGAGAATTGGAATGATGGGCTAGAAGAATTGCTAATGATTGCGTAATTCAGAGAAATGCTCATTTCATTCGACATCGACGTGGTGTCGGATTTGCAGCATCCCGTTACAATATTTGACCTCGTGAGCCAGACAGATCTGGGGTAAGGGTTGGACATTCCAGGAAGAAAGTACACGTTATTTCGCGTTTTTCGCCGATGGTTGAGAAAGAGCTCAGAATGAAGCGAGTATTGTCATGACTTCCACAACCCCACGAAAATTCTCAACATTCTTTCAACATTTTATCAGCTTCTATGGCAACTTCAAGGACAAGACAAATAGCGTCCAGCTTTCGATGGCGACTAATGTAAATTATTATAACATAACACGTGTATCACGAGTCAGTGGTTGAAAAACGGGGACCTCGGAAACATTTTCAAAAAATTTTTTCCCAATTTGATTCGTATAATGATAAAATTATGTCCCATATACAACATTTCGAAAAATATAGGTCATTGGTCCCAGAGCCGGCTTTTAGGAAATTTCCGGTTTTGCTCCTGGCTATACTGTATTTCAGGTCCCTGATAAGCTACAGGGGTGGCATTGGGCTCAAAATTTGTGGAAAAAATATTTCCAGAAACTTTTCTTTTCAGGTCAAGTCGATTGGACAAAGTTTGAAAAATTATTCGATTAAAAAACCATTTTTCGGCTCAAATTAAAAATATTTTCTTTATCAAGCGGTAGAGCGATACAGATTTTTACTGCAGAATATGAAAGAAAGAGTCGATGTACATCAAATAAAAATATAAACAGCAAAATTTAAGATAAGTGAAATTGGCATTTTTCACTCAAACATAGAATACTGAAGAAAAAGTCAAAAAATTGAGATTTTTTATTTTTGTTCTTTCTTCATCAAATTTTTCCAAAATGTTGTTGGGACAGGGCACAGGTGGAAAATACTCTTTTGGAAAATTATTTTGTTTTAAGTTTGTGCTCAAAATGACAATGTGCCGAAAAAAGTGTTGTTTTTATCATTTCATTTCATTTTGTGCAGAAACTTGTAAAATAATTTTCCAAAGGAGTATTTTCCACCTGTGCATTATCCCTACAACACTTTGGAAAAATTTGATGACGAAGGAACAAAAATAAGAAATATAAATTTCTTGACTTTTTCTTCAGTATGCCATGTTTGAGAGAAAAATGCCAATTTCACGTATCTCCAATTTTGCTTTTTATATTTTTATTTAATGTAGATCGACTCTTTCTTTCATATTCTGCAGTAAAAATCTGTATCGCTCTACCGCTTGATAGAGAAAATATTTTTAATTTGAGCCGAAAATTGGTTTTTTAATCGAATAATTTTTCAACGTTGTCCAATCGACTTGACCTGAACAGAATAGTTTCTGGAAATAGTTTAAATTTTGAGTGTTTTTTTAAAATTTTGAGCCCAATTCCACCTCTGTAGCTTATCAGGGAGCTGATATACAGTATAGCCATGTGGAAAACCGGGAATTTCCTAAAAGCCGGCTCTGGGACCAATGACCTATATTTTTCGAAATGTTGTACATATACAAAAATGTTGTATATATATTGTATATATCCATATATGGGACATTATTTTACCGTTATACGAAACAAATTGGGAAAAACTTTTTTGAAAATGTTCCCGGCCACCTCCACTGAATCATGATACGCGTGATAAACATAAATGTGTTGCATTATCAACGATATGGATGCATTTATTATGGAAATTCTTTAATACAAGAGAAAAACTCATAATATTTCAAATATAGCGTGCGTCGGTCAGCTTCACGCCCGGGCCGGGCGATTCCTTCTTCGGTATGCGAGTGTGGGCGGATGAAATAGGCAAGGGCACCACGAAGACAACGGCGGCTGTGGAAAACGATAAGAGCTCGACGATGACGACATACACCATCGTTGTAACCACCTCATCAACAGAATTTCGTCGATTCATGGTATCTACGCTGATCGTTATTGCGCTGAGAAATATATAAATTAGTCAACTATAGCCTAAATCTAGGCGTGCACAAATCTCGATAAATATTTCATCGGAAACGATGTCATTTTGCAAGTTATTAGCCCCCGAAGTTTAGAATTGATACATGACATCATCAGCTATTCACATGTGCGATTGACATCCCAGTTTTATTAGGCGGGCAGGAAAGTCTTTGTAGCTTTTTGGTCAAAACTTTATTTATTTGAGGAAGCAATATCGCGAGTTCATGTATACTTGACATAATAATGGACAACCTATGCCCAACGTTCCTTGAAGTTATGGATCCCCTTCCTGTAGAACCCATCTGAGTTGTTTTCATCCGCCCACACTCGCATACCGACTTTAAAGGTCTTTCCATGTTTGTTATTCACTAGGAACGATGAAGCAGTGCAAATGCAGTGTAAGCAGTGTAAATACAAAACCAGTGACGAAGACTTTCCTGCCAACCTGATACAAACACATCAGTTACATTGCGCCTTTGTTGTCCACCTTTGTTGTTGTTTTGCCTACCCTGAGGCATGTCTGAGTGTATGAGTGATGAGTGAGTAAAATATTGTTGTGCATACTTCATTGAGCTTCTTATGTAGTGTCGGATATCGGGATCACTCATACGATGAAAGAGTAAAATTGACCTCTCAGTGACCACAACTCATTTTTTTGATCTCTATAGATCAATTTAAACCAATTTTTCTAAAACCATTTTTAAGAGTAGGTAAATTTTCTTTAAAAATGTAGGTAAAGCAGCAGCTCAATTTTTCAGTTGATGCAGCTTCCCAATAAGTGGTTTGCGAAAAAAAAGATTCGGCTGTTAAGAGTTTCGCCCTTTTTACTTCGTCTGGATCATTTTAACTTTATTTTCAACATGCGAAATAATTTTACACCGCTAATGTCGGAGCGCTCGGCCGAAAATGATCAATTTTCTATCGCGATCTCTGTTGAACATAAAGTTCAAACGAGAGGTATTCCATGAAACACGTCGATGATATTAGTGTAAAATCGATCACACTTACTGTTTCAAGATCAGTGACGAAAATGGGTTAAACATCACCTCATCAAGATGTGTTGTCTGCCCATTAACCTCGCGATCGGCACCGCAATGCGATCTACACTCACGCTCAATCGTCTCTTTCATTGCGTCCCCTGCAAGATTTTGACCGTTCTCCCTGTTTCGTCGCTCCCAATCGAGCGAGTGAGAGAAACAAGACATGCGGTCACTTCGAGTGCTTCCTACGTAAATGATCTCGCAATTTGCGTAATCTTCTCTGCATTTTAGGAACTTGTGGTGAGAAAGTTCTCGGAATGCAGAGACCGTGCTTCGTTTCTCTAATCGATGTGCGACTTGCATATAAGGTAGCGCTGAGCCGTAGATGGCTGCATGTTCATGCTGTTTTTCGTTGTCTTCGCAATCTTCTCCGTTGTTTGCTCCCAGCACCATCTCTTGCCCGGAAGCATCAGTGGTGAGACAATCATCTGCAATAACTTTTTAATGAGCATTTAGCAGCGCTATGTGCAACAAGCTATAATATTTTCGCCTGCTCCCGACATCGCTTGACGTGGCTGCACCTTTACCTTTTTACATTTTCACACTTTTCTTTAGCCTTTTACCGCGACAAGTTTCTTCGTTCAGGTGGCCTTGCCAATGTACGAGGCGGACTCGGCAGATTCTTACGGCATCATGAGCATCACGACGATTATTCCTACTATGTCAATGGCAACGGGTTCGGGCCGTTCGCCAGCCGGCCTGTCATCTACGACCCAGTGCCGATTTTCATCGGATGACTAGAAACTACTATCCTCAAAACCTAAGAGAGCGTTCACTTCCATTTGTCCATTGATCATTTCGATATATGTGTAATTGATTGCCAGAATAAGACTTTCCTTACTCCAATGCATCTGATAGAATCGTCTCGGGAGTGGTGCTTATGATGGCAGGCATCTTGATGAGTGGGTCGCTGATATCTGAGATACAATAGTCTTATATTCGGGGTAGGGTGGTGGTATAATCTCCAACATTTCTACATTTCTACATTATTTGTGGTACCGTTGCTATGGGAACCTTTGGATACTTTTGAACGAGGAAAATGATAAAGTTTATATTTATCACAGGTATCACGATTCAGTGGAGGTGTGCGGGAACATTTTCGAAAAAGAAGTTCCGGTTTTGACTCATATTATAGTGGAAGAATATCATAAATGTAAGATTTCGAAAAATATGGGCCATTGGTACCAGAGCTGGCTTTTAGGAATTTTCCGGTTTTGCTCCCGGCTACGCAGTATCTCAGCTCCCAGAACAGCTAGAGTGTTGGGGTTGGCCTCAAAATGAGCAGAGAATTATTTCAAGAAACTTTCATGTTCAGAGTAAAACGATTGGACAACAAATAAAATTCAACCGAACGAAAAACCAATGTTTGCAACGAAATTAAAATATTCTTGCTATCCTGCAGATGAGTGATACAGATTTTTAATGCAGATTATGAAATAAGAAGTGTATGTGCATGAAATAAAAATATAAACACAAAAATCGATCCGCCTTCAACTTGGCAATTTTCGATCAAAGTCGCGATTGTGTGATGGCGGAATGTTAAGAAAATAATAACTATCACATTGTCCATTTAAATATGCCACATTCGGCAATATTTGACGTTTCGTGATTGGATTAATCACATAACGTTGAAAAAATGAGAAATTTTCTCATTTAGAAAATTTCGATTTTTCACCCTCCTAATATGCAAGTTTGAAAATATGCAACTCAGGATTTCGTTTCTCTGGGGACGAATTCACTGAGGAAATAATAGGAGTGACCGAGTTGTGTAAAATATTTCAGTATTGGCTTACCAGATCCATCCTCGCCATTTTCAGAAGTGCTCAAACTTGCTAGTCCAGAGGGGGCGATTGTAAAGATAATTTTATTTCGTCAAATATTGCCGAATATGGCATATTTAAGTGGACAATTTGATAGTTATTATTTTCTAAAAATTCTGCCATCACACAATCGCGACTTTGATCGAAAATTACCAAGTTGAAGGCAGATCGATTTTAGCTTTTATATTTTTATATCATGCACATACACTTCTTGTTTCATATTCTGCATTAAAAATCTGTATCACTCATCTACAGGATAGCAAGAATATTATAATTTCGTTTCAAACGTTGGTTTTTCGTTCGGTTGAATATTATTTGTTGTCCAATCGTTTTACTCTGAACGTGAAAGTTTCTTGAAATATTTTTCCGCACATTTTGAGGCCAACTCCACCACTCTAGCTGTTCTGGGAGCTGAGATACTGCGTAGCCGGGAGCAAAACCGGAAAATTCCTAAAAGCCGGCTCTTGGACCAATGGCCTATATTTTTCGAAATCTTGCATCTAGGATATCCTTCCACTATAATATGAGTCAAAACCGGAACAACTTTTTCGAAAATGTTCCCGAGGAGGTGATATTTCGTCCACTGACTCGTGATACACGTGTTATGTTGTTGAGGAAATTTTTTCACGGCGCAAATTTTCATTATTCGAATGTCCAAAATTATTTTTACAAATGACCTAGCCTTTCACTTCCAACAGGAAAATTCTTATCACGTTCTTTCAGAATATTTATACATGTATTGAGCTTGGATGAGCCGTTCGAAAGATACCAAAACAGACAGCCCCACTTCGGTGCAGCACATTAAATGAGGGAGATACGGCTTGTCGATTTTCGAACTCTACGTAAAAACTTATCCCTAGGAACATCTTAAAATCGCCACTTTATTTTTCCCTGTACGAGTACTCTCAGAAAGTTTATCGCGTGCACATTAAGTGCCTGAAACTTAAATTTTCAGAAATCAAAAAAGAACGTGGAGTGCTACTGGAAGCTCTGCAGATCAAGTACCATAAGCCGATACATTTTGGAGATCCGGCGTGGGTGCGATTCGTAGAATAAAGCACTGATTTCCTCACTTCTGCCTTGCATGTGATGAAACACATGCAGCACCCATGAAGTTCTGAGGGTAATGATACGAGGCGGACATCATACAAAAAATCGAATAAACGGATATGTAAATCGGAACTTCCTGTCTCGATGGCATATTGCTTCAGTATATAAGGTTTTTGTGGTTCCCCGTACTTTGAGCGGGCACAATTCGCCTCACTCAAATACCAATACCCAACCAACCTCATTATTTAATAATGCACATGCACATTATTTGTATACATTACAATCAAACCGATCTTGCAGCCATGGGAGGTCTGAATGTATGCTATGAGTATTTGCAATAAATTGTGCAGAGAATTCGGGGATGTACGTGGGAAACCGTTTCTCAACTGCATTTCGAACTATCGGTAATAGTGGATGAAAGGCATGAGTCGATCATGGGTCAGGGAATCACGGAAACACTTCAGCTCATTGCTCTGATAGAGCGAGGCGGAAAGATAAACCGTGAGGCTAACACTTTTGCGTACCCAATCGCTACTCTATGGGAACAAACTAGAGAGGGAAATATCATGTCATGTGCAATTTGTTAGTGAGCAAACATGCAAAGGCTCAGTCTGCAGAGACAACAAATGGGGGGGGGGGGGCGATTACGGCATGCATTTTTGGCTCACTCGTTTCACCGGCTGCTGATAATGCGCAATCGCGGTTCATTGCTCTCATCACACTGCTAGTAACCTGTTTTGGCGATTCTGCACAATCCCGAGCAAGGTCATAATTTCGGATTAATTTGCACATATCCCGTCAGAATACTCATCCAATACTGGGCTTAGACATATATTATATTATGATTTAATGGATGTTGCTCCCACTATGCAACTGCCTAGACACAACGCCCTACCTTGCGCCGTTCAATTTCTGATCCAAATTCACTGACTGTATAACACGTGTATCGCGAGTCAGTGGATGAAATATTAGCTCCGCGGGAACAAAGCCAAACTTTTTTTGCCTGATCTTTACTATATTTTAGTGGTAGAATACCCGGGACGGATGATGTCGAAAAATATAGGTTATTATTCCCCGAGCCGGCTTTTAGGAATTTTCCGTTTTTGCACCTGGCTATACTGTATATCAGCTCCCAGATGAGCTAGAAAGGTGGCTTTGAGGTCAAAATGTTCGGAAAATTATTTACAGCAACTTTTGTGTAAAAAACATTTTTGAAAAATCAAAACTGGAAAAGCTATAGAAGAAAAACTAATTTTCGGGACAAAAAAATCATTTTCCATATCACGCAGGAAACTTTCAATGTATTTTTATTGCATTAAATCAAAGAACAATCATTAATACATGTAGGAAAATATTGAAGAGAGAAAAAGCTGACTCCTTTTTCAGGATTTTCGGCGCCGAACATTGTCATGTGGTAAAAAATCAGAATATTTTCATTCCAGACATCCTTAATTTACTTTTTAGTTATAATAAAAACCATTTGAGTCGTTTCTGGGACAGGCAAGTTTGATGATGCTCAAAAAACGAGAGTTCGACTAACTTTCAAAAATCGACTTTCACATCCTCAATTTTCCCCAAATTTGGGCATTTATAAGTGCTCACGTTGGTAAGTTCATCCAGGATCTGTATGTATTATTTGTAGTAGACTCCGACTAGATGTGATATTTATTAGAATTGGTAGATCCATGGTTTCGAATCCCTTGGATTCTTCGCTCGAAAATGCCTCCACGGAAGTGTTCAAAATTTTCAAAATTAGTTTTCAGCTGAAATTGTGTGATTGCTGATCGGATTTGTGCATCAAAAATCTTGAAAATAAGGTATTAGTCAGAATACGCCGAAAAGTTAACGAATCAATACTTTTCTAAAGAAATCGAAAAATTCTACATCGAAAAAATCAATATTTTTTCTCGCCAAGCTATATTGCATTTTGGCTATGTTTTCATATTAATCTGTCCTAAATATGATTTTAGATGCACAAATCCGGTCAGTATTCGCAAATTTTCAGCTGAAAACTAATTTTTAAAATTTTGAACACTCCCGTGGAGGCATTTTAGAGCGAAGAATCCAAGGGATTCGAAACCATGGATCTACCAATTCCAATAAATATCAAATCTAGTCGGAGTCTACTACAAATAATACATACAGATCCTGGATGAACTTACCAACGTGAGCACTTATTAATGCCCAAATTTGGGAAAATTGAGGATATGAAAGTCGATTTTTGAAAGTTAGTCGAACTCTCGTTTTTTGAGCATCATCAAACTTGCCTGTCCCAGAAAGTTTTAGTTTCCTGCATGATATGGAAAATATTTTTTTCTGTCTCGAAAATTGGTTTTTCTTCTATAGCTTTTCCAGTTTTGATTTTTCAAAAATGTTTTTAACACAAAAGTTGTTGGAAATAATTTTCCGAACATTTTGAGCTCAATGACACCTTTCTAGCTCATCTGGGAGCTGATATACAGTAAAGCCAGGTGTAAAACCGGAAAATTCCTAAAAGCGGGCTCTGGGACCAATAACCTGTATTTTTCGACATCATCCGTCCTGGGTATTCTACCACTAAAATACAGTAAAGATCAGGCAAAAAACGTTGGTTTTGTTCCCGCACTCCTCCACTCGCTCGTGATACGTGTGATAATTGCTTGTTCAGCTGGAGAATTGTTGATCCGTTTGCTAACATACCAGGTGGGCATGAGCCTATCCTTGCCGCTGTTTCTCCTCTTGCTCACCTCGTCTGCCTTTTCGCTCAAGTTCCTCTGCTATTCGCCTCGGTTCGGAAGCAGTCACGTGAACTACCTGGGCAAGCTGTCTGACGCGCTCATTGATGCTGGACACGAAGTGGTAAGAACATTATCGTATTGAGTTCGAAAGCACACTGCCTTAACATCAAGTTGATGGGCAGCACACTGAAAGTGCTTTGAGGATATCTCGTAGATTTTCTTCTCAGGTCATCCTCTCGCTTGTTTTCGACAGCAAAGTACGAGGGGCGGGCTCGGCAAAAGCGAGAGTGATCGAGGTAATTAAATTGAAATCGAAATAACATGATAGCAGAGATAACATCCTTAGTAAGATACAATAGATCAGAGAAATAACATGCTTCCGGTTTGGATTCAGCAACGAATTGTCGTAGGTTGCCCAAAGTGACGCTGGCAGAGCGTTCGAATCCAGCATGGACGACAGCGTTATGCGCAAATTCTGGAGGAGCAGCGCGGCTTGGCGAAATATACGTATTTTGATTGCAACAATACTTCGCTGTTGTAGTTGAGTATCGATAGGGTATGATTTCAAAGTATCTTAATTTGTAATAATATCACGCCTCTCATGAAAGATTAGAGCTGAGCTTGGGAATGGTGAAATTAGCTCTAACCGGTTTTGGCCTCCCTGAGGCATATCTGAGTGCCCTCCGAAGTCTGATTGTTCAGACTTCGTTTTGGAGCTCTCTACGTAGGGTCATGTTTTGGAACCTCCTTCTTTGAGAATAGATTTCTTGACTGCTGAAAGATAGAAAAAAAGTCCTCTGAGTGACCCCAACTCTATATCGATCGATGAAGGTCATTTTGTCTATGTCTGATTTTAACGTCAGTGCCTTTTAGGTCGATTTTTTCAAAAATTTAGGTAAAGCAGCAGGTAAAATTGGCAATGTAGATTCAGCTCTGCGAGAGCTTTCGAATGAGTGGTTCGCGAAAAAATATACGGTCACGGCGGTGAAATTTTCATCATTTTAACTGCATCTGGATCGCTTGAACTATATTTTCAACAGGGTTATCGATAAAAAACTGAAATCATTTTTGGCAGCTATCTCAGAAAAGTTCGGTGTGGAATTTAATTGTCTGTGGAAAATAAAGGTCAAACAATCCAGGCGCAGTTAAAATGATGAAACTTTCACCACCGCGCCCGTATTTTTTTTCGCAAACAACTCATTCGAAAGCTCTCGCAGCCAATTTGAGCTGCTGGCTTACATAATTTTTTGAGAAAATCGACCGTTAAAAAACGTTAAAATCGACTTTCAGATAAAATGACCTACATAGATCGATAGAGCTCAAAAATGAGTTGGGGTTACTCTGAGGTCATATTGTCCATATCTTTCATCGTAACCAAAAAAACTGCTCTCAAAGAGGAAGGTGCCGGAGTACGACCCTACCTACGTATGGAGCATCATAATAAAGTCTGAACAATGAGACTTCGGAGGACACTCATTCATGCCTCAGGTTGGCCAAAATCGACTACAACTCATTTCCTGATTTCCGCTCAATTCCCAAGAATGTCGAATTTAGCTTGATTGTCTCGTGAATGACGTGATATTATGCACATTTTCAGTCCTGGGGCGAAACTTACGATTTCTTTGTGGCCCAGTGCAACTGTAAGTGATCATATCTGATTTAAGAGACCCTCCACGAGAGAACGTACCTACCTAGCGGACGACTTTTTTGCACCCCCCCCCCTCAATACTTTACTGGTGAAGTTCTCATACCAAGGGTTGATATGTGGGCCAATATGAACGATCCTAGTGCACTTCCCCAAAAATGCCAGATCAAACCCAAAAAATATCGAAATTTTCATCCCAAAATAAAATACGTACAATAATGTTTTCCGGGTGTATTTTGCCATGAAAATTCGAAAAAAGTGGTTCTGGAAGCGATTGGGTTACGGTAAAAGGTCAAAAATTGAATTTGTCGTTTATTTGTTGCCTTCCTGAAAAAGTTTTGTTCGCGTTACAGTGAGATAATGCCATTTTCGAATTCAGCGTGAAATTTTACCCCCGGTACCATATTTCGCTTTCCTTGGAACTGGGGCTGACGGACGTTATAGCTCTCAGGACAATGAAAGACTCGTGTCGACGGTAACTTTGGCCCGGTGGTAGGAGAGGACTGCATCTTCAAGTAAGGCATTTTTGAGGTGGAATTACACCTTTGAGTCATAAAAATCAGTTTTAAACCGAATTTCGGTTTGTTTGAGCTGTATTCGTGAAACTCCACATTTCAATGTATCGATTTTGGTTGTTCTCACATTCAGGTAAACTAAACATCACTTGGAAAAAAATACATCAGTTGATCGAATAAATCCAATAAATCGATTGAAATGATCTCAAGCAATATTTTCAAGTGAAATATACGCGATTTAAGATAGTATACATCACAATAACCCAAAAAATGAGTTTTTTTAACGATTTTCGAAAAATCGCCGGTGGGTTATTTGACTGCACATTATCATATCGTGTAAGGATTGGTCAAAATGACCTAATATGACCATTTCCCGCATATTGAGAGGTTTTTGTCGGAATTCGAGCGAAAAATTTTTGTCGGAAAAAAATTGATTTCTTTTTTATCCAAGCAATTTTATGAGTAATGTAAATACAAGTTATTTTGAGCGTAAAGTAGCACCAATAAAGTAGAATTTAGGGTTTCGCGAGGGTTCGGGCATTGTGGACTTCTGGTGGCTTTCAACTGCGAAATACGATTTTCATAAATACAGCTCAAATAAACCGAAATTCGGTTTAAAACTGATTTATGTGACTCAAAGGTGTAATTCCACCTCAAAAACGCCTTACTTGAAGATGCAGTCCTGTCCTACCACCGGGCCAAAGTTAGCATCGACACAAGTCTTTCATCGTCCCGAGAGCAATAACGTCCGTCAGCCCCAGTTCCAAGGCAAGCTAAATATGGTACCGGGGGTAAAATTTCACGCTGAATTCGAAAATGACATTATCTCACTGTAACGCGAACAAAATTTTTTCAGGAAGACAACAAATAGACGAAAAATTCGCTTCCAGAACCACTTTTTTTCGAATTTTCACGGCAAAATACACCCGGAAAACATTATTGAACGTATTTTATTTTAGGATGAAAATTTCGATATTTTTTGGGTTTTGGCATTTTTTGGGAAGTGCACCAGGATCGTTCATATTGGCCCAAATATTAGCACTCGGTATGAGAACTTCACCAGCAAAGTAGTGAGGGGGCTCCCAGAAGAACAGCTCCCAGAAGCTACGTTCTCTCATGGAGGGTCTCTTAAATTGTATTTTATTTTAAATGTTTTCAGACACAATTACCTACCCCGGTTTACTAGAGAAGGTGCGCTCGGAAAAGTTCGAAGCAGCATTCGGCGAATCGATGGATTGGTGCATGGCTGGTTTGTGATATTTGAATTATAAATTCGAAGTTTGTTAAAAAAAACCAAACGAACTTAGTGGAAGAATTAGCGGAGACATTTATGTAAAGATGTAAGCCTTATAAGTGAGAAGTGAATGGACTTTTAAAAAACATTTTTGGGTATCTTCCATCTCGTTGGAATCGATAAATTCGCAATCACCGAATCAATCGCGCTCAATGACGGATTCTTTGACATCACGCAAGTTCCGAACCTTCCTTCTTACGTCCCTTGTGAGATCATTTCCCGGCTTTTATAAATACCATTTGAAATGTGTATTTAAAGACTTAATGTCAGCAAAGTTGATCTATTGACGCAACCATGTCGTAGCCATGACCTAGCTTTGCACAACCTTAAAAGATCTTGAATGGGGAAATGTCAAGAACAATGTCAGAAATGACAAGAACATTTGGTGGGAATCGAACCCGCAACCTCTCGATCACGTGACGGCTGATATACTAATGAGCTAAGCAAATTATGGTTGCCAGACCTCCTAGCTCGCGCTATGATCTTTGGAGGGTGGACTAGGCTATAGTTATGGCACAGTCAAATTTTTAATTTTCCTGACACTCCTTCTTTAAATTAATACATATCATAACAATTTCAGCGATTATCGGCGGATCCTTCGGTGATGATATGAGCTTCTTCCAACGAACTGAGAATCTCTTCAACTTTATCATTCATCAGAACTTCAATTTTCAACCAATTGAAAAATATCAAAACGTGTTCACGGACATCTTTCCCGAATTCCCGAACGTCAAAGTGTGTCATTTTAAAATCAAATCAGGACAAGAAGCTAAAATTTTGATTGGAGGGATTAATGGCGGGAAATTCGCTCTACTTTCTCAATTCTGAGCCGCTCGTTGATTTTCCGCGACCCTCCGCTGCGAGAATGATCGATATTGGAGGCATTGCAGGGTCGATGGAACCCGGAGTGCTCGAAGAGGTAAATATATAAGAGACGAATCGCGAGAAAATTACCCATTTTAAGGGGGTTAGCGGCGGTAGGAATCAAAATCGTCGTACTCCGAAGAAAATTTAAATCAAAGTATTTCAAGTGAGGCTCTTTCAAACTGCGTTGTCAGAGGCCAAAGATGGGACACTCACTATTTAGTGATCAAATCGAGCACACTTAAATGGTCATAATTCCGTTTAACATGACGATAGAAAGAGGCGCATTTTTTAGAAAGAAAGGAAAGAACTTTCTCTACAACTTTTACGTTGAACATGTCATTCCACGTGTACGTCCCAGTGCGGGGTGGTCGGGTGAACCAAAAATAACCGAAATCTGTAAATCGGAAAAAAGTGAGTAAAGACCCTATGCGCGATCGATGGTGCCTATGGGTGACTAACTCTACGCAAAAAATCGGAGGTGGTATAAAAAAAGGGCGCTGCTGTTTTTTATCCGGTGGCCCTAACAGTGGGTAAACCACACGGTTTCAACATTTCTAAGACCTCTATTAGCAGCTAATGAGGTAAAATAAATCGAAAGTCAATCAAAACAAGATTTTAAATTGTTTCCCGACTAGTTGTACCACTTTCATTGGTCAAAACTACAGTATGACCGAAAATTCAAAAATCGACATTTTGGCCCTTCTCAACCTTTGACGTGGTCGCAACCGAATGTAAATGGTTCCAAATAGTCTAGATACATTCCTCGGAACCACTCAAAGAAATGGCGTATCGATAAATACGATATCTCGGCAGAGGAAACCAAGGAAACGCGCTAAGCTGTACTCCAGGCCAACCTAGTAATAGGGTCCCGGCACAAGGCTAGAATTGTAGAGCTCGATGTGCTGAACATTTTATCTATTGAAAGTGAGTCGCTATCTTTTCATTGAAGCACGCTACAGAGCCTAGAAGTTGGGCGGAACCATTTTCATTCGGTTGCACCCACGTCAAAGGTTGAGAAGGGTCAAAATGTCGATTTTTGAATTTCCGGTCATACTGTAGTTTTTGACCAATGAAAGTGGTACAACTAGTCGGGAAACAATTTAAAGTCTTGTTTTGATTGACTTTCGAGTTATTTGACCTCATTAGCTGCTAATAGAGGTCTAGAAATGTTGAAACCGTGTTGGAGGTTTACCCACTTTTAGGGCCACCGGACAAAAAACAGCGCCCTTTTTTATGCCACCTCCGATTTCTTAGATTTTCTTCCTAGAGTTAGTCACCCATAGGCACCATCAATCGCGCATAGGGGCTTTAATCACTTTTTCCGATTTCCAGATTTCGGTTATTTTTGGTTCACCCGACCACCCCGCACTGGGACGTACACGTGGAATGGCATGTTCAATATAAAAGTTGTAGAGAAAGTTCTTAGCTTTCTTTCTAAAAAAAGCGCCTCTTTCTATCGTCATTTTAAACGGAATTATGACCATTTAAGTGTGCTCGATTTGATCACTAAATAGTGAGTGTCCCATCTTTGGCCTTCTGAATCTCGAAGATGACGGAAGTTATCAAAATTCTGACAATGCAGTTTGAAAGAGCCTCACTTGAAATACTTTGATTTAAATTTTCTTCGGAGTACGACGATTTTGATTCCTACCGCCGCTAACCCCCTTAAAATGGGTAATTTTCTCGCGATTCGTCTCATAAAATATTCACATATTTACCTATTACCTACAACTATTCCATAATATTCATTGGAACTACCCACCGGCGCATATGATATAAGATCATCGTTTGAAATAATTAATTAATTGTTTCTGTCAGAATTTCTGGGAATGAATATCACATCTGCTGAGTAGTCGAATCTATCGCGATAGCTTTCGTACAGTATCGTGGGGAATTTCCGAAGAATTTCGGATACTTTCATATAAACACCGGCTCAGAAATGGTCTGCCATATTCGACATCCGTCCTCACACCATCCTACTGTCGTTTGGGACGTTCGCGCAGGCTTGGGCGATGCCCGAGGAGTACAAGGAGACTATCAGAGAGACGGCCAGAGCGATGCCGGAAATAACCTTCATCTGGAAGTATGAGGCAAGTATTGACGTTATCTAGAATATGTGACGTTATGTGATGTTGTGCTATCAAGGAGATATCGCAGGTATTAGGCTGGCCGGAAAGTCTTTGTCACTTTTTTTAAAAAAAACTTTATTTCTTTGAGGAAACAATTGCACGAGTTCAAGTATAATAGTCGCCATTATTGGCAACATATGCACAATGGTCCTAGAATCTATGGATCCCCTCCCAATAGAACCCATCTGAGCGCGAATAAGAAGAAAAAAAGAAAAATTAAGAAAATTAGAAAGTCGCCTTATTCGAAGTGATAAAACCAAATCCTGGCTGTGGTGTAGTGAGGGCCATTCGTGTCATAAACATACTTCATTAGGGCCTCCGAATCCTTCATCGTTTATAGGATATGAAGAGGTTAAACTGTAGAATGACGGAAGTGAATGGTACTAGTGTCTTTCATCGTTGTGCTAAAGCCTGGCTGAAGAGAAGGGGATGGGGAGTTGTTTACTATAAATGCCCTTCACTGATTCATATTCACAAGGAACGCGGGAACGCCAAACTGCATTTGCGACGAGCAGTGAAAAAAACAGGGATAAAGACTTTCCGGCCAACCTGATATCACGCCTCTCATGAGAAGATCGAGCCGAGCCAGGGAATGCAAGTGAAATCGTGAAATGAGTTATATATGGATTTGGACGTCCTGAGACATGCCGAACACTCCGCCAAAGTCTCAGTGTGCATACTTCATTTTGGAGCTGAATACGCCGGGCATTATGTCGACAATTCTCACTTTGATAGCGCATATCTCGATTACATTGACAGATAGAGTAAAATTGACCTCTTAGTGACCCCCTCATTTTTCGAGCTCTATCGATCTTTGTAGTTGATTTTGTCTGAATGTCGATTTTAACAGTTATACATTGCAAGTAAATTTTCTCAAAAAATGAAGTTATGCAGCTAAAATTTTAGCAATGGATGCAGCTTAGCGAGGGCTATCGAATGAATGGCTTGCGCCAAAAATACGGGTTCCTTAGTGCGACTAATGGTCTCTAAACTTTGAGGAATCATTTGAAGATATTTCACTACAATTAATATTGTGCGCATACCGCTCTCATTGCTAGGGCGGCCAAAAAATGATTAGACTTTCTTCGACTTTCTTGTTGAAAATGATCTTCAAATGATGCCTCAAAGTTTAGAGACCATTAGTCGCACTAAGGAACCCGTATTTTTGGCGCAAGCCACTCATTCGATAGCACTCGCTAAGCTGCATCCATTGCTAAAATTTGAGCTGCATCTTTACCTATATTTTTGAGAATATTGACTTCCAATGTATCACTGTTAAAATCGACAAAATCAACTACAAATATCGATAGAGCTCGAAAAATGAGGGGGTCACTGCGAGGCCAGTTTTACTCTATCTGTCAATGTAATCGAGATATGCGCTATCAAAGTGAGACCTGTCGACATGATGCCAAGCGTAGGCAGCTCCAAAATGAAGTATGGACATTGAGACCTTGGGGGAGTGATAGGCATGACTGAGGATGTCCAAATCCAGATATTGGGGTGTCCGGAAAGTTCGTATAATGCTTCGGAAAAAAGTCAGTTCGCGATCAAATGCAGTGATTGCGCAATCTGTTTGTCAACAATGTATTGCATCATTCTGACGTTGAGTAGTGAGAGGATTTAATCAGTCTCCTAGTTGCTACATTGATTCTTGTGATGGACTCCCATCTCTACCTCCGAGCAGTTTTACTTCATTACTACCGTCTTGGCCGATCCGTGAAGGAGGCCCACTCTGCCCTGGCCCAGTCGGAAGGAGCTGACGACCCCTCCATACCCTTCTGCTATAAGTGGTTCTCCCGCTTCAAGAAAGGGGAGTTTGGTCTCGATGATCAACCCCGCTCTGGACGCCCTCCCTCCCTCGATCAGCCTCTCGTTCTCCGCACACTGAAGCGCAAGCCCATGGCCAGTGTGCGTGAGTTGAAGAAGGATACTGGTACTCCCAGATCAACGGTGTCCGATATCCTCCATCGATCTGGGAAGAAGCCGAAACTCCCACAAGTGATTCCCCATGACCTCTACCCCGAACAGCTGAAAAATCGTGTTCAAGTCTGTCGGGAATTACTCCATCGTAGATCCAATCTTCGATGGGTCAATTCCATCATCGCTACAGATGAGAAGTGAATCACGTACGATAACCCTGTGAGGAGACTGCAATGGGTGGATGCAGATGAGAAGCCCACGCCCGTCCCGAAGAAGGAAGAGCACGGAAAGAAGGAACTCCTCTGCTTCTTCTTCTCAGTGCTCGGTCCCATCTACTGGGAGATCCTCGCCCCTGGCACCAGCATCAATGCCGACCTCTTCTCTGAACAACTGGAAGATGTCGCGATCAGAGTCCCTCCCAGACTCCTGAACCAGGGCAAAATTCTTCTTCTGATGGACAATGCTCGCCCACATCGAGCGAAGATGACCCAGAAGAAAATGGACGAGCTGAAGATCGAGAGGATTCCCCATCCACCGTATTCCCCGGATCTCTCCCCATGCGACCACCACTGCTTCCGCTCTCTCTCTCACTTCTGCAAAGGAAAGAAGTTCAAGAATCGAGATGAAGTTGTGAGGGCTTTCGTGAACTGGGCGGTCTCGAAGAAACCCGCATTCTGGAAGAGAGGAATCGAGACCCTGCCCAATCGCTGGAGGGAGGTAGTGAGAAAGAAGGGGGCATACATTGGTCACTGAGAATTGTAAAGCATTGAATAAAAAATAAAAACAAAAAATTATACGAACTTTCCGGACACCCCAATAGAACTCATTTCACGATTTCCCTTCCACTCAATAGATTGTCGATTCTAACTCGATTCTCTGGTGAGAGGCGTGATATCATGTCATAGATTTTACGAGGAAAATAATAACCCCCTGGAAAATTTTCCAACATTTCATTTTTTGTTTGTGTCATATATTTCATATTTTGGTGGTAACATACACTAGATACAACTACTTGTCCCAGATCCGTGACATTGCGCTTTATATATGTAGTATAGATTTCTGGTATTTCGTAATGATCACAGAAGCCCGAACACAACGTCACCCGCTCGATTCCCAATCTCATCAAAGCCACTTGGGTGCCGCAACGAGAAATGCTCAGTGAGTGAAATGCATTCAAAGATTCAAAGATTCACATGATAGGTCTTTAATCACTAAATGTGTCGCTCACTCGTAGACGAACAAGTATTGGAAACTAGAGTCGAGAATAAATTTCTTGCGAAATAAACTACGGATGTTGGGAAGAACAATAGGAAGATAAGACGGCAATAAAGGGGGCCGGAGATCAAACCGTTAACGCTAAGTCAAACTAGAGTACAAATGACAATTCCATTCAACACAAACCAAGTTGTCCATCATAAAGAATAAAGTTGAGAGAGGGACACAAGCATATCTTCTTTATCGCATACTTTAATCTCTCTGACTCAATCATCTCTCTCTCTCTCTCTCTCTCTCTCTCCTTTTTGTCGCTGTGTTGTGCATCAGCTCTTGTGCATGTCAAGGTCTTCGAGACTGGGTTCGTGGGAGAATACAGCTAGGCCAGTGCAAGTTTGGGCGGATGCTGTTACTGCTGTAGCCTTTAAGGCTATTTTCTCGATGTCTCAATGGAATGAATGAACATGCACGCATGCGGATGCATGCGAATCCCGCCTGCTTTAGCATTTATTGCTAGCACCTTTGCTGACACAACATCGCTTGGCATGGTAGGAATTAAAATAATCCTACCCGGAAACAAATTTAACACAGAATATTTCAAATGATGTTCTTTCAAACTGCGCTGTCAGAATGTTGATGACCACATCCATCTTTGAGATTGAGAAAACCAAATTTGAATCCACATCGATATCCATTCAGATGACCCACGTCTCGATGCATTCGTCACGCACTGCGGACAGGGCAGCACGACGGAAGCTAATTACGCTGGTGAGACCAGAGTGACATATATGTCACATATGATACATGCACTTTTCCTTCTTTCGCTTCTACCTTTGGAAGTCTTAGTGTAGCACAAATCCCAACAACATTCGTTAGACCGTTATAGACATCATATACGACTCTTTGCATATGGTATGTATTGGAAAGGGGCAACATCTTAAAATGTCGATGTCAAAATCGTCTGCTTATCACGATTTGTGGAGGTGTTCCTCTCATCGGCGTGCCCATCATGATGGATCAGGTCAGAACTGCTTTCCAAGTGAAGAGGAATGGAGTGGGCATCACACTCGACAAGACAGATCTCGCAAGACCCGATCTGTTTCAAGAAGCCATTCGAGTCGTGCTCGAGAACCCCAAGTGAGAATCTGCATTTTAGGAGTTCGAAATTCTGACCAATGAAACTTCATTTTATCTGCTATCTCGACCGAGTAATAATGTAGATAATGAACTGAAGAGATATGTGGTATCGGTTCTCGAACAAATTTGCAAACAGAACATGCTGATTTCAGGTACAAAAGTGCAGCGAAGAAAACATCGGCGATGTTAAAGGAAAAGCCGTTCTCGGCGAGAGAAATCTTCGTGAGGCACATGGAATTCCTCGCCAAGTACGGTCCTCTACGGCAATTGGACCACCATGGAAGTCACTTGAATCTCGCACAATACTATCTTGTTGATGTTATCGGCTGTGTGGTTGCGCTGGGAGGACTAACGCTCGCAATCTTGCTCATGGCGATCAAGAAGATCTGCACAGTCGTGCAATCGCTTTCCGCTCTTAAGAGGAAGCGCGATTAAACAAATATACTATACCTAGCATCCTATTTATTTGCTGTTTTTTCCATATTGCTTGTTCATACTTCATGGATTGAAACAATGAAAAAGTTTAACAATCATGCTCTCTACTCAAACAACTGATCTAAGAGAATGCATAAAATGGAGATACGGTCACTGGAACGTCGAACTCAATGGGACTCCTCCTACCTAATTCATCAGATCAACAATCGATCAGATCGCATTTGTCAAACTTCTGGTCTTTCAGAAATTTCACCTTTACTCTTGCTATTCACTTAACGGGGCACTCTTTCTCTGTACTATTTCGCTATTCAAGTAGTCGAAAGAGTGTGATTAAGGAAGATATGATAATCGTAACAACGATAAAAGAGACTCCCTCCATCCAGTTCATTAGAACAGAAATCACTTACGTTAACTATGATCGGAAGAAAGGAAAAGTTAACAACCCTAACAAATGATGGTTGAAACTACACTATGTGCGCACCGAATTTGTGGAAAATGAGCAAAACTTTCTCTGAAGCGTGTTCTCATTGGGCGAACATAGTGATTGTTGAACCGTGAAGTGTCTACAATTGAGAACGCAATTTAGCACAAACTGTGAGCGATTGGGAGTTCTTTAGCATGCTGGAATTATTTTAGATCCAGTACTTTTCAGTGTTAATTTTTTTGCATTAGTTCGAATTTTCAGTGCATGCTCAAAAAGGAAATAATTCAAACGATTAAAACGTAGAACGGAGTGGTAGATATAACAATCGTTCAGAGTCATCACCAGAAGCTCAAACGTTGTGGTCAGAGTGCGTATGGGCGGGATACACTTCAACCAAAAAAAGTTGGGCCCAAAATATGATCTTTGATTTTTCAGATCGAAAAATTTTAACTAAATCTTAACCCTGCATATGAAATAGCACAAACAGTTATGTATGAATCCAGGTTTTGGTAACCGTAATTCGATGTTTGCTGAAGATAATTTGTTTTAAAAAGTACAAATTTTGCAAATCGTTTACATTTTAAATATTATAGTGCCAATTTTCAATGAGCTCTAGGCACTGGAAATTCGGTTATGTGCAATTGCATGCTGAATCCAGAAAAATAAAGAATTTCGCTCAGATATACCCTTTATTCAAATATATACAGTCGCGCCAGAAAGTGAGTAGACGATTTTTATTTTTGATATAACTTTTGTTGTAGCTGATTTCGCAATTTGGATGTTGTGATACTATATACCAAATCCATCGAGGAATACGATGCGTGCATTGCCTCATCAATTGCATCATCGCTGATTGCGTAGTGATGACGCAATCAAAGTGTACTTTTTCAAAACGGCATTATTCTTACATAGATTTTTTTCCTACTCGCCAAACTTTCTGAGGTTGGAGATATGGCTGATGACGACCCAGAAACAAATTTTGAAGTTGCAGCGCGACCGCACATTTGCTATAGCATTGCTGCAAAAACAGGGTCGCCAATTCAGAACTCGGCTTCTCGATGAGCTAGGCACTCGTCCAAAGCATCAAAATGATCGCCATCATGAGTGCACATGATCCTGAGAATGAGGAAGCTATATCTCGAAATTTGCCCTCAGGGCATGAAAAAATCATTTTTTTGCATGACCATTTTTTGGACATTCATAACTTTACGGAAAATTTATTTAAAAATATGATTTTTGCTTAGGTATGTTCATGGTGTATTAAAGATATGATTCCCAACTTTTTAGAGCGATTGGATTCCTATCCTGCCCGCGGCGTTCGTTTGTCTGAGGTATACTAGAGTCGAGAAACACCCTGTTTACCCCTATGAGCGAGAGTACAGGCATAAACAAGGTGTTTCCCGGCCCTAGTATACCTCAGAAAAAAATACGTCGCGGGCAGGAAAGGAATCCAATCGCTCTAAAAAAGTTGGGAATCATATCTTTAATACATCTTGAACATGCCTAAGCAAAAATCAGATTTTTAAATAAATTTTCCGTAAAGTTATGAATGTCCAAAAAATGGTCATGCAAAAAAATGATTTTTTCATGCCCTGAGGGCAAATTTCGAGATATAGCTTCCTCATTCTCAGGATCATGTGCACTCATGATGGCAATCATTTTGATGCTTTGGACGAGTGCATAGCTCATCTAGAAGCCGGGTTCTGAATTGGCGACCCTGTTTTTGCAGCAATGCTATAGCAAATGTGCGGTCGCGCTGCAACTTCAAAATTTGTTTCTGGGTCGTCATCAGCCATATCTCCAACCTCAGAAAGTTTGGCGAGTAGGAAAAAATCTATGTAAGAATAATGCCGTTTTAAAAATTACACTTTGATTGCGTCATCACTACGCAATCAGCGATGATGCATTTGATGACGCAATGCATGCATCGTATTCCTCGATGGATTTGGTATATAGTACCACAACATCCAAATTGCGAAATCAGCTACAACAAAAGTTATATCAAAAATAAAAATCGTCTACTCACTTTCTGGCGCGACTGTAGCTCGCAATCGTCGAGGCTGGTTCGATTCACCCGACTGCACTAACGTTTTGCCAATCTATTATCTATTCAGTTCTGATGATATCAGGTTGGTCATAAAGTTTTGTCCGATTTTAGCCAATGTGCATTCTGACATCTCCCTTCGTTCGTTTCTGCCCAATCAACTTAGGTCTTTTATTGGTAGATAAGGGCTTCTATACTCTCTTTAGCGCACACTATCATAAATCTGTCAGACCAACGAAACGAATACAGCAATGTCCCAAACTTCATGTGAGCGACCTACACCCTGACTTTTTGAACGATCATCATTTCATTTTGAATAGATATATGACCCAATCTTTGCCATATTAGTAAAGCATGATGGTCATATGTCGCACCTGTAATATTGATACTGATCAGCCTCGAAGGGCCTATTAGATATAGGCGCGTAATCAGAGTTTGGGGTTTCATGGCACTTGCCACGACACGTTTCTGGAGTATTGTATATATACCGACGGCCCTTGATATTTCAATTATTCATAAATGTGAACTACCTGTCTCATGTAAGTTACCATAATCTTTGTTCAACAACGTGGCTCTCCATTCATGCACAGTGTTCATCGGTTTTGGTGTCCAATTTTGAACATCAAAATACACACTTTTGGCGTTTTTTGTGCTAGCCCTGTTGTTTGAGGAGCGGTAATTTCGTGCTTAAATTATTGAACAACCCTTACCCTATCCCTCATCAATTTGGAATATTATGGGGGTCGCTACTTTTTCTAAGGTAATCCTTGTCCGAAGACCCTCCATGTTAGGCATTTCGGCATCTATTAGGTTGATGCAAAAGTCTTGCGGTTTTTTGATATTTTGTCTTCCATCTTCCTTTCAGTTTGACCGATGACCTTCCGTATATTAATTACTAATGAGGCCTTGCATACTCTTTCATATGCGCACCCTATCAGCATTGCCCAATCGGGAGAGCAGGGCAAAGTTAAAATTGCGAACATTTATCCATCGAAAACGACACACTTTTCAATATTCTGTTTCCTCTGAAGCATGAGTGCTCAATTCCTGGTGGTTATATGAAGCTCCCATCTTTACCCTATACAAACTTTATCTCATGGATGATGGAAGTTACATCCTTTTGAGAAATGCATTGATCTGTAAATGACTACATATTGCATTTTTTATGTTCATTTCACATATTTTTGGAAAATGAGAAATTCAAATTTTCTGAAACGAGAAAGGTGCAGGCGCCAATATTTTTTTTCAGAGAATAAAGCCTCTTAATGGATGAATATAGCGCACTCATAGCGAAGCCTATATGCTTGGTCTTCGATGCAAAAAATCCGAAAAAGTTTCATGTAACCAGAATCGAAAGCATATTTTCAATAGCATGTAATTCGGTGCAAACTTAATCGAGAGACAGCTCTAACATATTTTCTGAAAGAGTATACGTAATACTTCTCAGACATCAGTATGGGCAGGTTTCGTGAATTTTGACAACAAATATCCAGTAAAATACATTTAATGCAAAATTTTGAGAATAAATTCTAATTGGCTTTATGATAATTTATTGCGTTGATTGCGATATCGGATTGATTGAAATGCGTGTATGTAAAGTACAAACATACCTCTAAACATTGCTATGTTTATTAGTCATCGTGATTTGGGACGAGAGAATTATGATAGTTCAAAGCAAGGACACAAAAAACCGCAAGACTTTTGCATCAACCTAATATATCGAAAAATAATTGATGAACAAATATCACTTTTTTAGAAGAGAATGCCAAGTGGGCTCTTAAATATTGATGTAATAGAGAACCCTTAAAGTAGTGAT
Source organism: Pristionchus mayeri (assembly GCA_036245805.1). Classification (NCBI taxonomy): domain Eukaryota; kingdom Metazoa; phylum Nematoda; class Chromadorea; order Rhabditida; family Neodiplogasteridae; genus Pristionchus; species Pristionchus mayeri. Next base: position 45,010,104 of record BTRK01000006.1, read on the forward strand.
GATAGCGCCCATATGTAGGTGTCCGTCTCGTCAATCCTCGAAACAGATCATTTATTCGAAAAAACTCTTATTTTTCTAAATGTCCTTGATTCATCGACCTGTACGAAGCGCATAACGATTGTAACAGCTCTCTCTTTTTGAAACTAGGTAGTGCACGACTAGTGCTTTTTGATAAACTTTGTGAGCCTCCATCTAAAAATTTCTCTGCGAAGTACAGCAACTTTAAGGAAAATCGTATTTTTTGTGAAAAATTCAGTTATACAGGCATGTATTTCTCGTACAGTAGAGGTACTTGCACAATTTCAATGATAATATTCAAAAGGCCGAACATGTCTCTATATACCGGCATCATGACTATATATGGCGATTTGGGCCAAACAAATTATACGAACTCAAAGTCGGTGTCGGAAATCGGACAAAACTTTATGACCAACCTAATATTTCATCATTTTATTAAATTTAATTGTATAATACGACTTTATGAAGCTATTATTTGCAATTTACTGAACGTATTACTAAATTTTTATACAACGGAGAAACAATTTGTCGCGCACGTTCAAATGAATTTCTACATAAGTTATGTGAGATCGCGTTCTCCTGATGTATTCAACGTGACATCAAACTTATTGGGTCACTAGAATAGAAAAGTAGACCGGATTAATCAATCAAATATTCCGACCCTATGTCTTATGTAAATCACTTTTTGTAACCCGGTTATGCGAGTTTATAGTCGTCAAGAGACTAGCGGTCCGGTGGTTTGTGTACTTCCCTAATCCAAAATCAACTTGTGATAATTTACGCATGATTTTTGTGCATGATTTTCTTGCTGAATCTCCTTTTATTTCTTCTCTGTCTCGACTGTTGATCAATTCCACTAGGCAAATCTCATAGTCACGATGCGATTCATTACCAAACACGAACCAATGACCTAAAACAGTAATAATGTAGTGAACATGTATTAGGTTGTTGCAAAAGTCCTGTGGAATTTTGAAATTTTGCCTTCCATCTTCTTGTTGGATTGACAGATGAACTTCGGGATATTGATTACTAATGAGGCCTTGCATACTCTTTCATATGCGCACCCTATCAGCATTGCCCAAACAGAGAGGCGAGAACAGGATCCAGTTAAAATTACGAAAATTCATCCATCGAAAACGCAACATTTCTCAATATTCTGTTTTCTCTGAAGCATGAGTGCTCAAACTATGGTGGTTATATGAAGCCCCAACCTTTACCCTATAAAAACTTTTTCTCATGGATGCTGGAAGTTACACCCTTTCGAGGAATGCATTGATCTAGACATGACTACATTGTTGCATTTCGGTGTTGATTTTGCATATTTCTGAAAAATAAGAAATTCAAATTTTCTGAAACGGAGAAGAAGCAAGCTCCAATATTTTCTTATGAGAATATAGCCTCTTCTCGGGTGCATACAGCGCACACATGACGGAGCCTGTATGCTTGGCCTTCCATTCAGAAAAGAAGGTACAAGTCACAGGCAGCCTGGGTCTGCTCATATTTTTGCAATCATGTAATTTGGTTCGAACCCACTCACATGGCAGGTCTAACCTATTTTTTGAAAGAATATCAATGCTACTTCTCAGCCAACAATATGAAGTTGTTTCTTGGATTTTCCTTCCAAATATCTAGAGAAATAAATTTAAAGCAAAATTTGGTCAACTGTTTGCATTTGGGTAAATCATAATTTCTTGCGTTGGTGGCAAGATCGGTTTGATTGAAATATGTGTGAACAAAGTTCAAGCATACCCCTAAACAATGTTATGTTTGTTGGCGATTAAGATTTGAGACACGCGAGTTATGATTGTTCAAAGTGCGGACACAAAAAACAACAGGACTTTTGCAACAACCTAATACTTACATAATGATTTAAATGATTTTATCAAACGTTTAAGTAAAAGCGTTGTATGATGCAAACACAAATGAATAATCTTGATCGATCCTTATTCTTCTAAGTTCGCCATCCTTCTATTTCTTGCCGTATCCGCAGCTCGAGCAGCCGTAGTTGTACCTAAAATATCGCTCTAGTCAGGCATGCCTGTCCGAAAAATATATTCCGGCTCGAATATCGCTCACTGCGGATAATAGCCATTGTAGCCATACGAGTTACCGCATCCCGATCCTGAAATTTTTTCAGTTTCAAATGTGAACACACTTGCTCTAGTTGTAGCCCCACTGCGCAGCGCAGAAAGCGAAGATGGTGAGAAGGAGGAGGGCTGAGCGAAGCATTGGTGTAGAAGAATGTTGGATGGGATTGATTAATCATTCTCTTACCACTATTTATATAAGCAGATCTTTTCCATCTTTGCCAAACTTCTGGTCTTTCATCTATGTCATCTTTACTCTTCCTATTCACATAACGGTGTACTCTTTATCTATACTATTTCGTCATTCAAACATTCGACAACGCTGATAATGAAGAGAAGATGACCGAAACAACGAACTCTAGAATAGACTCCTCCCATCTTGTGCATTGGAGTGACACTTGGTTATGAACAATTTGATCGGGCTAGAGATTGGCGGAAGCAAAGAAAGGGAAAGCTAACAACCCTAACACATGCTTGGTAAAACAACACTATGTGCGCACCTATTTCGAAGGAAACAATTAGCAAAAACTTCAGGAGCGTGTCATGTTCTCATTGCGTGAACGCACTTGTGGACCGTGAAGAATCTTCAATTGAAAACGTAATTGATCACAAACCATGGGTGCCCAACCCTGTTTCTATGATCTTTCAGCTATCGTTCCATTCATTTTCAACGGTGCGATGAACTAGCTGAAACGTTTTGAAATTCTCAAAATTTTCAAGGCGATTTTGGGCTTCCTAACAATTATGGAGGTAACGTTACATTTCCGTATTTCTCGCACTTTTTTTTGAAAATTATCTTCAGCACATCGAATGATGGTTACCAAAACGTGGATAAACGTGGATTCATACATAACTGTTTGTGCGATTTCGAATAGTATATAACACGCAGGGTTAAAGTTCAGTTAAAATTTTTCGATTTGAAAGATCAAAGATCGCATTTTGGGCCTAATTTTTATGGTTGAAGTGTATCCCACCCATGAGGCACTCTGACCGCAACGTTTGAGCTTCTGGTGATGACTCTGAAGGATTGTGCTATCTACCCCTCCGTTCTACGGGATACAACATTTTAATCGTTTGAATTATTTCTTTTTTTTCGCATGCACTGAAAATTCGAACTAATGCAAAAAAACTGAAAAGTATTAGGTTGTTGCAAAAGTCTTGCGGTTTTTTGTGTCCGTACTTTGAACTATCATAATTCTTTTGTAACAAATCACAATGACTAACAAACATAGCAGTGTTTAGAGGTATGCTTGTACTTTACATGCATACATTTCAATCAATCCGATATCGCGATCAACGCAATAAATGATGATGAACACAATTGCAATTGATTCTCAAAATTTTGCATTAAATGTATTTTACTGGATATTTGCTGGAAAAATTCACGAAACCTACCCATACTAATGTATGGGAAGTATAACGTATACCCTTTCAGAAAATATGTTTCAACTGTGTCTCGATTAAGATTGGACCGAATTACATGATATTGAAAATATGCTGTCGATTCTGGTTACATGAAACTTGTTCAGATTTTTTGCATCGAAGACCAATCACACAGGCTCCACTATGATTGCGCTATATTCACCCACCAAGAGGCTATATTCTCATAAAAAATATTGGCGCCTGCATCTATCTCGTTTCAGAAAGTTTGAATTTCTCATTTTTCAAAAATATGCAAAATCAACATACAAAATGCAATATGTAGTGATTTACTGATCAATGCATTTCTCAAAAGGATGTAACTTCCAGCATCCATGAGAAAAATTATGTATAGGGTAAAGATGGGAGCTTCATATAACCACCAGGAATTGAGCATTCATGCTTCAGAGGAAACAGAATATTGAAAAATGTGTCGTTTTCGATGGATAAATGTTCGCAATTTTAACATTTTGCTGTTCTTGCCTCCCCGATTGGGCAATGCTGATAGGGCGCGCATATGAAAGAGTATACAAGGCCTCATCAGTATTCAATATTCGGAAGTTCATCACTCAAACTGAAAGTAAGATGGAAGACAAAATATCAAAAAACCGCAAGACTTTTGCAACAACCTAATATCTAAAATAATTCCAACATGCTAAAGAAATAAATCTAACTTCCAATCGCTCACAGTTTGTGCTAAATTGCGTTCTCAATTGTAGAGACTTCACGGTTCAACAATCACTATGTTCGCCCAATGATAACACACTTCAGAGAAAGTTTTGCTCATTTTCCACGAATTCGGTGCGCACATAGTGTAGTTTCACCCGGAATTTGTTAGGGTTGTTAGTTTTCCCTTTATTCAGATCATAGTTAACGTAAGTGATTTCTGTACTGATGAACTGGATGGGCGGAGTCTCTTTTATCGTTGTTACGATTATCATCTCTTCCTTATTCACACTCTTTCGACTACTTGAATAGCGAAATAGTACAGAGAAAGAGTGCCCCGTTAAGTGAATAGCAAGAGTAAAGGTGAAATTTCTGAAAGACCAGAAGTTTGACAAATGCGATCTGATCGATTGTTGATCTGATGAATTGGGGAGTCCCATTGAGTTCGACGTTCCGTATCTCCATATTATGCAGTCTCTTTGATCAGTCGTTTGAGTAGAGAGCATGATTGTTAAACTTTTTTCTTGTTTCAATCCATGACATAAATATACCTGGTTTCGTTACAGTAGCCAGTCATTTCAACTACAAACTAGTTGATTAAAATGTCGCCTCTTGTTCTGATGCTTTGCGCTCTTCTCTGCTGTGGATCCGCTCAGTACTACGGTAGGTAGGAAGGTTACGAATTGTGCACTTGTACAGTAATGTATTTTTCAAGAATTTTCGGTTTTTGCTTCTATGAACATAATGTATGACAAGTTCAATTTTGGAGCTTCACAAGATATGATACCATTATTGTGTACGGAAAATTCCATCTTGAACTATTTTAACTCCATCAATTCAGGTTATGGCCCTCTTCCTGCTGGATATGGGTGAGTTTTTTTATTAAAAATTTGTATAATTGTTCACGTTATTTGGCACAAGATAATAGATTATGGAATGAGTATTTAACATGTAACACGATGAGCTGTGCATTTTCAAGCCACATTTTGTTATATTTTCTAGTAAGTGGGCATCATCTAGGTGAGCTTATGTTTAGTGCACCTCAAATTCTTCAATGCTCATTTCAATATATCGCTTTCAGTTGGCAGTACGGATACGGCGGATCTTATGGTAAGACAAATTACTATTAGGGTCAACTTATTGCACTAAATTTTTTGCATAATTTTCTTCAAGTGAACTAGATATCATCAGCTATTCACAATTTAGCTACCCTCACATCAGTAAAAATTTTATCAGGTTGTTGCATAAGTCTTGTCCGATTTTATCATTTACAAATTCCGGCTTCTACGGGCATTCATGTGAGCTTTGGCAGCATGTATCTTTTGTGATATATAGAGGATGTAATACACTTTCTAGCGCACTATACTGTATCCCTGTCATTTCAATAATATGGACACGAAATTAGACGAAAATTGTGCACTTGAACGTTCTCGTTTCGTATTTCTCCAGTCCCCTATTTCCTTAGGAACATATAAAGTGCCAAACTCATAGCATTGTCGTAGAGTGTGACGAATTTACATCATATCGAACCGCTAATGGTAATCAGTGCTTGAAAAGCATGGCTAAAAATTTAAGAAAATCTGGAAATGCGCTCAGATAGTTCGTTGCCAACCTATATGAATCGATGCCATTTTCGTGCCGTAAGATATAGATATTTTTTTTGTTTTTAAAAGTGATCAATGTTTGGTGTTAATATGCCTATTCAGGTAAAGCATTGAATCTAGTTTCATTCGACATGATTATTCTTCCAGAAATTAGTAGTGAAAATTTGAATGCCGAATTTTGCACTTTTGGCAAGTTTATGTCTCTCGCACAACTAGAATGTATGGCCTATTGTGGTAATCTGAACCAGCAACCCATATTCTACAATTGCTTTTGTGAAAACTATTTTTTTAAATTATTCATCGGTGAATGGAGATTTAATTTTCAAAGTATCTGAAATCACGAATTTTGTGAAATTTGTCCGAAATTTCGTTTTCGGAATTTTTAAGTTTTCTGATAGAGACAAGCAACTACTCTCTTATTTTATTGATATTTGTATAGCCTCTTTAGCGATGGTTAAAACTGACTTTCACTGAATTCAATATCTATTGTACTGGAAACAGTGCAATTCATTAACTGGACAGCATTTCAGTGTGTACATTCACATTCACTGGGTTCTCATGTTGAATGCGCAATATAAGCAAGCCCATTCAACCTAGTTGTAAAAGTGTATTATCTACACTTCTAATTTAGCTGGCTGAGAAAGTATCGCAATATGTTCCGATCAACTAGCACCGTGTCAAATAAAAAGTGTGAAGATATGCGATAATCTGAACAGTTCAAGCTTCGTTTTCTCGTAATGCAGACATGTATGAATTAGATAAATCACATTATTGGAATGTACAAGCATATGCCTCTGTTATGCCATGAGGCCAGATAATGGCAAAATCATACAAGTAAGATCGACCAAATAACTTAGAGGCTTCCAAATCGGACAGGACTTATGCAACAACCTAATATAATCGCCAGACAATGTAACTAAATATTTTGACTTCTTCTTTACAGGATTCTACGACGGCGTCAACAATTATGGATTGTGCTTTAGTGAGTGTTACATGCTAATGCTTACTTAGTACTTAGATACTTAGAAGATCCATCTTCAACGGCCGGTGCCGCGTGGATCACAAGTCCGCCAGTCTTCTCTATCGCGTGCCCGCGTGGTCCAATGGCGGTAGGGGGCTCTCGTAGCGGAAGATCTGGTGGATCGTCCGGTGCTGTAGGGCATCTTCGCGTACTCCTCGATCGAATCTCTCCATCTGGCGGGTGGTCTTCCTTGTGGGCGAGTGAGGTCGGGAGGAGGGAACCACTGCGTGACTCTCGTAAACCATCGATCGTCGTCTCGTCTCAGTACGTGTCCAGCCCAGCGATGCTTCCGCTCTCCTGATGTAGTCGACTGGGTCGGTGAGGAGGGAGAGGCGTCGGATATCTTCGCTGCTTCGGTTCGCTTCTCGCATCGTGTGAAGGCTCGTCCCGACAAGTGACCTCTCCAGAGCACGATGAGTAGTCTGCACGAAGGAGAGGACTGTCGTCGTTAGAGGCCAAGTTTCGGCAGCATAGCAGAGGGCGGGAAGGACGTGAGAGTCGAAGAGAGAGGCGCGTAGCTTCGCATCTTGGAGTTGCGATGTGACCTCTCTGATGCTCCCGTAGGCGGCCCAGGCTGCTCTCTTCCTCCTCAGAAGCTCCGTCCGTAGGGATCCGTCACAATGGAGCTCACGTCCGAGGTACACGTATGAGTCCGTCTCCTCGAGTGGGTTACCGTGAAGGGAGATGGCGGGGCCGGGACACCACTCGTTCTTCATCAATTGGGTCTTCTTTCGGTTGATGGAGAGACCTATCTTCTCTCCTGTCTCGCCTAGCTCATTCAGCATCATTTCCAGAGTTCTCTGAGAGGCGAGGAGGAGGAGGGACGGGAGGGATTTCCGCTCTTCGGGAGCACTCCTTCAGCCCAGTGGCTAAGAGGGAGTAGTCCTTCGAGGGATCGGGGTCCGTTCTCCATTCGTACTTGCGGATGGCTTCCTCGTATCGAAGGGGATCAATATCGGGACGGGGCGTCTTCCTCTTAGAGTATCTCCAGCTCTTCTCAATCTTCACATCCAGGCGAATCCGTGCACGGACGAGTCTGTGGTCGGAGGGGAATGTGAATCCACTCACGACCGAAACGTCTTGGGCCATCCAGCGGCGATTTGTGATGAAGTGGTCTAACTCGAGACGGGTCTTTCTGGCTTCTCCCGCAGACTCCCATGTCCATCGCCTACTCGACTTCTTCTGGAAGAAGGAATTGACATGGAAGGAGTGCGTGCGAGAGAGGAAGTCTCTGAGTAGGTCATCCGGATCTCCGTTGGGGTCGCTGACGAAGGGGCAGGTGCGGAAGTCACCGTCTCTCCTTGGGCCGGCTCGCAGATTGAGATCTCCTCCGATGATACGGTAGAATGACTTCTCTCCACTGTAGAATGCGGCTACCTCCTCGAAGAAGGATTCCCGCTCTTCCAATTTGGCTGCCGAAGTGGGGGCGTAGATGGAGAAGACGGAGATAGAAGATCTGCCGATTCGAATGCGGAGGACGGCGATACGGGGGGAGTGGACGGTGAAGGAGAGGATGGAGGGGACGAGACGCGGGTGGATGAGGAAACCAACTCCGCCTACGTTTTTCCCAGTCACCTTAGGTCCGAGGATGAGTCGGGCGCCTTCAGTGAGGGTACGTTCGACGAGAGTCAGTGACTTGGTCTCCTGGAGGCACACTACATCGTAGCAAATCCCTTCGAATGACTGTTCTAGGGTGGCGATGGAAGCCTCGGATGCAATGGTGCGGCCGTTGAGGGTGCATACTCGGAAGTCCTGGTCGTGACGGGGGGTTCGGGGGTGGTCGGTGGGTCCAGAAAGATGTCCTGAGGGCTCCGAGATTGGATAGCCCTGCCCCCTATGCACCGAGCGTCATCGTACACGGGCAGGGATGGGGCGCGGAGGACTCGGGCGGGTGGGGGGATATGCTAATATTTAATTTGTATTGTGATTTGGTATGCAGTATTGAGTTTTATTGAAAGTGATTAACTTCATAACACGGTTCTTCCGTAAGAATACAGGAAAATGAGCCATTTTTCCACCAGAAAAAACTCGTAGTCACGGATTTCGACGAATGGATACTATTGGGGGTCCGAAGAAGGTACATCCCCTTGTTTTGGTCAATTTCGATGATTATCGATTTCTTTGATCTACCCCTTTTGGGATACTGTAATTCAGTCAATTTTTATCGTACAGCGAACTTTTTTTTCTCATTCGACGCCGAATTTTGAGATCTATCAGGTTGGCGGGAAAGTCGTTGTCCATGGTTTTGTTTTATCACTGCTCTCCGCAAATGCACTTTGGCGCTCCCTCGTTTCTAGTGAATAACAATCAGTGAGGGGCCTTTATAATAAATAACTTTCCATTCCCTTCCCTTCAGTCAGGCTATAGTAAAGCAATGTTATATGTAATTAGTGCTATCCACTTCGGCCATGTTACAACATCACTCGTTCCTAATCTACCCAACCATAAAACATTCGGAGACCATGCTGAAGAATGTTTATTGCTCACATGCCCCCCTCTACAATGCCAGCTAGAATTGGTTCCATCGCTTCGAAGGAGATCACTTTTCCATGTTTATCCTTCTTTTTAGATTTTTTCTGCTTTTCGCGTCAGATGGCTTGTGCGGGGAGGGAACCCATAAATTCAAGGAACGTTGGGCATAGGTTGCCAAGAATGTTGATCAGTATACTTGAATTCGCGATACTGCTTCCTCAAAGAAAAAAAGTTTTGAAAAAGTGACAAAGACTTTCCCGCCAACCTAATACAAATTGTTCTTCACTCCCCTTAACCAAACATGCCGGCTTCGGGGTCTTTTTGCAGAAAAACATGTTTTCTGACTATGTTTATCGATTTTTTTCTTCATTCCCCTTCGATATTATGTTTGCATTCGATTCTATGAACGAAATTAGAGGGGGTCTACGTTGATCATTTTCCATATCTCGCGCACCCCAATGTCGAAATACCATTGGGTCGATTTTTTTTCGAAATTTCGATTTTTGGTCATATCTCTGTTCAAAATGGTCGACCCAGAAATTTAAAAAGTGAAATCGAAAGCTCTCGACGAGCGCTATTAAATGTTGAATCATAACGCTAAAATCGCTCGTTCTCAAGTTATTTGAGGTTTTTACTTTTCACTTTAGTCAGCACAATTCCGCATTGAGCAATATTTTTCATATAACTTGAGAACGAGCAATTTTAGGGGTATGATTCACTTCGAACATTTAATAGCACTCGTCGAGAGCTTTCGATTTCACTTTTTAAATTTCTGGGTCGACCATTTTTTAGAGATCGAAAAAAATCGACCCAATGCTCCCTATACTATTTCGACATTGGGGTGCGCGAGATATGGAAAATGATCAACGTGGACCCCCATTAATTTCATAGAATCGAATGCAAACATAATATCGAAGGGGAATGAAGAAAAAATCGATAAACATAGTCAGAAAACATGTTTTTCGGCAAAAAGACCCCGAAGCCGGCATGTTTGGTTAAGGGGAGTGAAGAACAATTTGTAGATCTCACAATTCCGCGTCGAATGAAAAAATAGTTCGCTATACGATAAAAATTGACTGAATTACAGTATCCCAAGGGGTAGATCAACAAAATCGATAATCATCGAAATCGACCAAAACAAGGGGATGTACCTTCTTCGGACCCCCAATAGTATCCATAAACTAAGTTTCGTCGAAATCCGTGACTGCGAGTTTTTTTTTCTGGTGGCAGACGTTTCTGAATTCTTACAGAAGACCCGTGATATGTCGTTATCAATCAGTTCAGAGCTGCGTGAGAGTACACATAACCTCGCTATCCCTATATCGTGATCCTAGTTTTTTTTCTTTGGGAAAACAATTTGAGAATTATTTGAATTTCGACCATCCGTGACTTCTCTCGTGGATGGTCTTCTCTAAAAAAAAACAAATTTTTCAGGTGCCAGCCACTGCAGAAGGGTGAATTTTGGCCGAGCAGTTCTCCGTGCGATCGGATTTCCCACGTGGAAGAAATGATGTGCCGATCACTCGCTCTGCTCATCTTACCCTTCTCTCTAGACATCCCATGATATACCAATAATTGAAAATTATATCTTCTTTGTCGATTGTCTAAATGGGATAAATATATTTATCGGTCTTGAATATTCTATTCCATCTCATTACGCCCGTAGGCAATGCAGGATGCAAATTCATCAAGAAGAATCACTGCGTTGAAAACTTCCGACATCAATTAGATCGAGAGATCGTTCCCCGAGCAGCTAGGAAGCTGAAACTTTGCAAGCTTGCGCGCACGCGTTGCATTTAATCAGCAGACACAAAAACAGGCACCTAAATAGAAAAAAAATGAAGATATTCGCGAAAAGCAGGTGTCCGTGTGTGCGTCCGTTCAAACTACGGTAGGTTTGGGCTTTTTACCTACGCTATTTTCACTTGCTTCAAAACGCTTATTTTCCGGTGTTTCTTAGTTTGAATGATTAATAGGCATATTACCATTAATTACTTTATTCATTTTATCAATAATTAATAACTAATTAGCCTGAAGAATGGGCTTGAAGAAATGCAAAATGGCGATGGGGCGAATTCTTTACCTCGATTGTTCCCGAATGCAACAAAAAGGTGAGTTTGAGCTGTTTATTAGGTTAAAATATTAGAAAACATATTAAAATTAATTGATTACATCATTAAATTGCTAATCAGTGGCTAATTAGCTGAAATGATGCTTTTGAAGAATCGCGAAATGATGAATTTTTGCAATTTATTGTAAAATTCTAATTTTGCGTTGCTTCTTTGTTTAATAAGTCATAACTCGATTTATTATGATTATTGAAAGTCTTATTACCCTATTTCCATGGCCAAGTGGCTAAAGAAGTGGAATAGAAAACCGAAAGTTGGTGGTTCGATTCCCGGTGGCGCCAAACTTGTTCGCCGTTCCTCGGATAGTTTCAGGAAGTGACGTAGCAAAGTCTCCCAATGTTCAGCGTGACGTAGTTCCCCGCTAGTTACTAGTAGTCTATGCGCCAGTAAGATACCAATCAATACAAAGAGACGCAGACAGTCAGACAAAAAAGCGAGATAGTGTGTAAAAGTGAGAGAGCACCCTCCCTCTCGATAATTACTCCTGATTACTTTCCCGCACTACAGTATCCGCGCACTACAGTATCCCGACTACCGTAACCCGACTACAGTAACCAGGGTACTAATTACCCATCCCTTTGATCTCGCCGCCGGCTACCGTAACCCGACTACAGTAACCAGGGTACTAATTACCCATCCCTTTGATCTCGCCGCCGGCTACCGTAACCAGACTACAGTAACCCGACTACCGTATCCCGACTACAGTAACCAGGGTACTAATTACCCTCCCGCTAATTGCCAGCTAATTACTTTACGATATTTACCGCACTGACATTTTCCCGCACTACAGTAATCCTTCCCTTCCTTCCCTTCCTCCCCTGCCCTTCCCTCTCCATATCCTTCCCCTCTAGTGCGGGAAATGACGCGAGTGTGCCATCCCCTTCCCTCCTTCCCCTGACCGTTCGCGCTCTCCTCTCTCCCCTCCCTCTCCTCTCCCTTCCGCTCCCGCTCACTCCTGCCCTCTCCTGACCCTCTCTCTCTCCCTCCCTGGCTCTCCCCCCTACTCCCCCTCCCCTCTCTCTCCCTCCCTCTCCCTCTCCATCCCCTTTCGCTCTCCCTCCCGTGAGCCTTCCCTCCTCCCTCACCCAGCCCTTCGTCTCCCCGTCTGCCAGCCGGTTTCCTCTAGCGCACTACCGTAATCCTGTCAAACATTTCCCGCGCATTTCCTGGCACTACCGTAATCTACATGTATCGCGAAATCCTACCGCCTACCCTAATCCTGTCAAACTTATCATGCGTATTTAAGCCGCCGCGTCGCGGTCACGCGTTCCGGTTATCGCCCTCACACTTTTCCTCTCCCTCGGATATACATACATTTCCCGCACTACCGTAATCCTCCAGCAAGCATTGCGAAATTGGTGCCTGATACCCCGACTGTCACCAATCTACACCACCCATAGTGCACTGTACTATCAGCGTCAGTATTCACGCACTACAGTAACCCAGAGACAACAATGGACCAACAAATTGGACCGCAAGAGTGGCTAATACTTGAGAATGGAACCCTGTTCAACGTGAATGAGCACAACTCTCTCAAACTTGCCGATGACGTGCAGGGTTTTCTGTTTGACAGCATTGAGCGGATAATTTATTACAAAAAGAACAACAGAGTATACCCAAATTTTCAAAAATATTCACTGGAAATATACGTAATTTACGTCTTTTTAATGGTAATTTTTATTCTAATTGCGGGATTCCTCGTGAGAAAGAGCGTAAAACGTGTTTTCCCTCTAACAACAGCTGAAGAGACAAGGTCTCCCGATTGCGAAATGTCATCTCTCCATGGTTGATGCTGGACTGAGTTGAAAATCCGCAAAGATATGACAGTTCAGGAGATAGTTCAAGGCTATCAAGCATACTCTTGTTCACGGATATTATAATTCGATTGAGAAGAGGATCAAAATCGAATGAAAATCCGTGTTTTTTCAGTTGTTCTTGGGCGCGTCCAAGAGAAAAACTGCGTACATTTGCTTGATGAGCAATCCTTTTGGAATCTATAGCATTACCCTTTTGAATTTCGATTGACTGCTTTATCAGTTCTTGGATTGTTTTGTTGTCCTCTGCTGCGGTTTTAGTGAGTTCGCTGGTTGCCGTAATCGACTTGTTGAGCAGCGCTTGAAGCTTTTTGCTTTCTTCCTTGATGACATTGCTATTGTTTTTGGAAATATTGACATTTTTTCTGCCTGGATATGTTTTGCTTGGTTGACCAGTTCGGCAGTAACATTCTTGATAATTGATTCCTGTTTTGAAAACTGGACCTGGTCAATTGTGATATCGTTTTGTTTCTGAGGACGTGGTTGGGATGGTGGGGGAATAGGTCCTTGGCCAGCAGGGGCTGGTATTTGCGCTGGCGCCTGAGTTGGAGGTTGAGTTGGAGTAGGAATGACCGTTGGAGCTTGAGTAGGCGCCTGAGTTGGAGCTTGAGCAGGAGTCTGAGTTGGAGCTTGAGTTGTTGTCTGAGTTGGCGTAGGCGTAGTTGGCGTAGGCGTAGCCGGCGTAGGCGTTGGAGTTTGAGTTGAACTTTCGTTAGAAGGCGTAGCAGTAGTTGCCTGGTTTCGTTTTCGCTCCCTTTCTGCCTTTCTTGCTAATGCAGCATCAATCTCGGCTTGAGTAGCGGGCCTTCCTTCTCCTTTTGCTATTCGCCTTTTCAGTTCTTGCTTTTCTTCATCTGTCATTTCTTCGGCTTGTCGTTTGCGTCGCGTAGGAGTTGCTGACCAAAGGGAATTGAGCAGGTCAAATGCATCTCTATAATTACCGCGTGGAAGGGTAAATTCAGATCTAAATCCCTTTTTGTCAATAGCTGCGAAAGCGAGCGGCTCGGGAACGTTTTCAAAGCTATTCGTATAGATAATTTCCGCCAACCCGCACTTCCATTTTTCAGTTTTTAGCTTGATCGGTTCCGGGAGACGGACCAGAAATGACGAGTTGGAGTTCTCGGGATGGTCCGGAATGTTGGATGGAATTGTTATGAAAAATTCCGCCATGGCCAATAGGGAAAGGAATAATAAGGGCTAGACAGCTAGACAACAGTCCAAGCCAAAAGGAACGCTTATCGCTGTTTGGAAATAAGCTGATATTAACCAGCGCTGCAGCTATGCAGAATGCAACGATTGCTAGTTGAAAGAGAATAAATAGGGAAGACCGTTTAGTATGACCGAAAATTGTCAATGTAAAACTATGCAATCAGACAAGTTTGTTATAAAGACTCCATGTCTGCTTTACTGTTCTGGCGCGACCCAAACAGGCAAAACAACGCTATTGCGTAAAATATTGGAAAATGAAGCCAAAATATTTGATAAGCCCATTGATAGAATTATTTGGTGTTATGGAATAGATACTAACGACTTTCCTAAACATGAAAAGATTCAGCTTCATGAAGGCCCGCCAGATATGCGAATGCTGGAAGGACAAGAACACAAGTTGTTGATTTTGGACGATCTCATGTCATATTATATCAAGAATAAGACTGAATTAAACAACCTATTTACCCGGGTTTCCCATCATTGCAATTGTTCGATAATCAATATAGTCCAGTCTTTGTTTGCACAGGAAAGAACAGCCCGGGCCAACAGTACTTACGTTTGTCTTACAAAGTCAACTGGAGATACTCTGCAGATTCAAAACTTTGCAAAACAGCTATTTTCAGGTAAATCTCAATATTTCTGGGAGGCATACGAAGATGCAGTAAAGTCTCAGCCCTATGGATATTTAATGATTGATTTGCATCCAACAACTCCCGATAATAGAAGATTATGCACAAATATTTTTGATAATTCAATAGTTTATTATGTCGAAAAATTGAAGCCATGAATACTGAAATTTTACATTGGGTAGTTTGACAAAATCGATAAATTATCTTTGATCTAGTTTAAACATTAATTATTCGACTCGTCTCGTCTAGAGGGTCAGAATGATATCCATAAAGTGAGTATTAGCCAAAGTTGAAGAAAAATCGATAATTGATCTTTGATCATTTTTTATGAAACTTACCATACTGGAATGTCCTTGTTCAGAGGATCGGAATGATATCCATATCATGTGTGTCAGTAAAGATTGGATAGAACATTGATATTTGATCTTTGGTCTTTGATATATTTTTTAAAATATTTAAGGGATTTTACTGTCCATGTCTAGACTGTTCGAATGATATCCATATCGGGCATATTTGTCAATATTGGGGGAATATTGATTTTGATTAATTAATTAATTTTAAAAATATGTAAGCTCCTTAGGCTTCACAACCTTTGTCGAAAAGTTTGTGATCATTTTCGAATGTTGGCGAAATAGCACTCTCGATCAATAGGGAGGTGAGAGAGATGGACTAGAGCGCAAGAAAAAGATAACAATCTCCGCATGGCGGCTATCGCCGGTCATTTCGGTTTAATTACCCAAGTTTGAGGTAAGGAAAGATTTTGTATGGATGTGCTCGAAAGGCCGTCTAAGAAATGGACAGCAAATCAATGAATAATACTATATGTTGATCTTTGGTCGGAAGGGCATTTGAACGGACAATTGGATGGAATATTTTTCCCGCAATTTGAAATTTGGAAAATATTGGTCTCTAAGTGATATAAATTATATCAACTGAAGACTAATAATACTACTATTAATGATGAATGTACCTCAGAGTCGTCGTGTGACTCCTTGGCGCTTTGTTGGATGTGGGCGGAGATGTCTACAACCTTTTCTTGGTTGTGGCGGTATGCGGTGGTGGTGCGGTGAATTCGACAACCTCAATGAAAGGATGACGAAATTGTGAAACAGTGATGGAAACGAGTGGAAATGAACAGTGAACTAGCTCGCCTACGGTGGGCTCAGCTAATGTGGATGACCTAGTTAGAAAAGTGATTCTAACTAGAAGGAGTGAACGAATTGAATGGTTGAACAAAAGATCGATACTATCGATCAAATTACGAAAAAACAACGGCACGGTAGCCGAAGATCCGTCAACAAGGAAAAATACATTTGCCGAGGACGACTCGGTCAAAGTTCCATGCGGGACCTTGGCTGAGTATTACGCGGTGGACGTGATGAAGCAATGGAGCGAAAGTTATTCGACTGAGAAGAATTGGAAAATGATGTTATAAATTGACAAATATTTAATAAATGACATTTTTACTATTTGTTTTGATAGATTTAATGGTGATTTGATGGTAGCAGATGACATAATGGTGGATTCTGCTACAAGTTTCTTGAGCTCGAATTTCGATCAAATCGATGTCATGAAAATCAACTTTTTCAGAATGAACGAAAGTTCAATTTTCAGGACAAAATTACTAATTATTATTATTGTTGTTTAATTTTCCACCAAATGAGAACGTTTAACAGTTCATTTGGACGACATATTCGTAATTTCACAGAATTCCGAAATGATCGGACATGTTCCGACCTTGATATGAAGAAAACGGAAACGTCGAAATCTTTTCGCTTTGAAACAGTTCGATGTAGAATTCATCGGGCTACATTATAGGCATAGTGTGATATTGCCCCCCTCGAATATTGAGAATATAACCCGGAAAAAGTGAAAAATTGGGACACGAAATCAAGTTTCCAACCAATCCCGATTCGATCAGGGTGGTTCATTTTTGGTCATTGGTCATCCCTAATACAACGCAAGGAGATTTTGGGTCTATCTCATCGCGTTCGAAAAATATGAAATTTATATTTTTCAAGTTTGGCACCTTATAATTTCTTACTGAAAAGCGGAATCGAGCAATAGCCTATATATTGCGCATCATGGGGCCAAGGGGCATCCATGCTTGAAGCATGGCGGCCCAGTTCCGGACTACCGCATGTCCGGGGGGTATCCATTATGATCGATTCTTACCGATCCGGCCTCTTACAACGTTTTAAGCAGGCTCTCACCAGTTGTGGACAGCATATATCCTTATCACACAACCCCGCGAACCACGTAGCGACCGAAGGTCGCTAGTTTAAGTACATTAGAATGGTGTAACTCCTAATATTAGGTTGAGGCATTATTTTCTTTACGATTTCTACTTTTCAAGCCGTAATTTTCTTCAGCCTTTAGCTATTCTCTCTTGCATTTTTGTATGATATTAGTGTATGTGTGCTCTTCATAGCGCACTTATGGACATACATGCTGGGCCAGTATTTTACAGTAATCTCGCTGCTGAATTTTGGATTGCGAAATTAGTAGTGTTGTCCCCATAACTAGAAGGGGAAGTGACTCATTCAGTTGATCGTTTGTCCCATTGCTCCACACATGAATCGGCCGTTTTTGCGATGAATTGGGGCGGAGAGAGCGACCGTTTACCGAATGTCCCGTTAGCTCGGCTATATATTGACGGATTGCGAGTGGGATTAACGGAAAGTCTACGCTCACTAGGCTCATGTTGTGCTCTACTGTAGTTGTCGTTGATTTTATGGTATTCGCTTTTGAATATTTCTATCCATCAATTCCAGATCCAGACAACCTCTGAATACTAACTTCAAGAATGAGTCGGATCATTATTTTGGTGAGTGATATCATCATAAATTCATGTTTCTTCCAAAAAATTAACAAGCAATCTCCTCATTTTAGACACTAGCCGTCTCGGCTGCACTAGTAGCCGCTCAGAGTGAGTTTCTTTTGATGTAGATTTCAAATTGTATAAGCTCTAATCAAGCAAAATGCTTGAGTAATTAATTATCTAAGAACTTCCACTCAAACCATGATTGCAGCGCCAGTCCCGCTCAATGCCTGCGCGGCCACACTCCGTGCCGAGGGTACAATTTGCCTTGAAAGCAACGGCGTCGCTCGCTGCGTCTCCACATCCACCCGGCCTCCCTTCGCCCGATGCACTGCGAAGAATGAGGAGTGGAGAGACTGCGGCACGTGCGAGCCCACCTGTGACAATCGACTCCCCGTGAGTACTTAAGCAATGCTTAGACTTGAAGGGTTACCTTAGATATCCCTGGATTACGGGTAGATTTCCAGTGAGTTGCGAATGATTACTCCCACTTGTATTGCCGAGTCGGCACATCTTCATTTCGCTTTCTATCTCTCACCGGTCAGTTGGAGCGACAGACAACGTTAGAAAGGAGCGTGAGAATACCTGAGCAGCTATAGATAATGGGATAACTATCGAGTGCACAAAAAGTTGAGTTCGGGTGTTGTTTCTCGAAATAAGAGATCTGTCTTAAGAATCGAGAAAACATGCAATCATATCTCAGGCGTGCAACAAGATGTGCTATCCGGGCCGTTGCATGTGTCAGCCGGGTTTCTTCCGCAACAAGGAGGGCAAGTGCGTCACCGAGAACGACTGCGATGCTGCGATGGTACTTGAATAGCAAAAATGTTTTCGAAAAGATTGATTAGGCGTTGAATCGCTGTCGCTAGTCTACAGGCAAATAAATACTTTAAATTTTGTAGGTTGAGTATAAATAAATTGTTTAAGCCCCTCCAGCGTCGTAGTGCCGGAGCCGTTGAGTGCCCGAAGCAGAACCAGATCTACAATGTCTGCTCGAACCTGTGCCCCGCCAAGTGCGGCGAGTATGAGCCTGTAAGTGTTTCAGCCACTAGGTTAATGACTAGAAAGACTGCCGTTTTTGGAACTAGAAATAGCGTCCTAGATGGTTTCGTGACTTTCGTACGCTATAATTCCAGAAGCCCTGCGTGCTGATGTGCGGTCAGCCCAAGTGCGAGTGCGAGGTCGGCTTCTACCTGAACAACCAGGGAGAGTGCGTGACGAGAGCCCAGTGCGGTGATCTGGTTAGTTCATTATCTTTGCCTTGTTTTTCGTTATTTTCTTGACCACTAAAATGGCGCTTCCAGGCAAACGAACTTCCTATAATCCACAACACCAAAACAGCTTCTAGTAGTATCCGTGATTGCAGCCCCGTCCTCTTCGTAGCGTCAACGTCGCTCCTCAACAGTGCAAGAAGAACGAAATTTTCAAGGAGTGTTCAACGATGTGTCCCGATAGGTGCGGGCAGTATGAACCTGTAAGTTTATGCTCTCGTATATCGATCATTTTGGAATTTCGATCAATTTTGAACCATCTTGATTGTTTTTGAAAATCTTTTCAATTTGTGCATTCCGTTCTGAAAATGCCTTCAATTGATTCATTGTTCTCTCCCCAACGTCCCTGCATCATGATGTGCGGTCCGGCCAAGTGCCAGTGCGAAGTTGGCTTCTACCTGAACAACAAGGGAGAGTGCGTCACCAAAGCCGAGTGCGGAGATGCTGTAAGTCCATGTGTATATTTCCCTGCTATATTCACCACTCATGATGCAACTTTTCCCTACAATTAGTGTTGAGTACAATAGTGAAGGGTCAAGAAGTGCAATACAGTTCTAGAAGCGATACCGCTGTCTTGCCATTCTGTATACTCTTTCGCGGATCGACCGGGCGAGACTAGAGTTCGAAACCGCGCTCTCTTCAGTCTACACACTCTCTCGTCGTGCGGTCTAGAGAGTGTGTAGAATGAAGATAGCGTGGTATCGTTTCTCAACTCTAGTCGAGACAATGTGTGAAATGAAGTGACGGAGGCGGAATGGCAACCTGTACAGCCCCGACCTCTGCGCAGCGTCGAGTCTCAGCAGAAGTGCAAGGCGAACCAGGTCTTCCGTGAGTGCTCTTCTCCGAGGCAGTGCGCGGCCAAGTGCGGAGACTACGACATGGGGGTATGCGCCTCCTAGGATAATTCACTGCATCAGGGCAATGTTTTAATAGTTATTCGAAGTGATTGCTGAAAAAATGGGCGAAATTTCAGCGTCCCTGCCCGGCCATCTGTGGCCGCCCAAGTGCGAGTGCATGGCCGGCTTCTACATGGATAACAGTGGGGAGTGTGCCACCAGATCGGAATGCGATGCTGTGAGTGATGCATAACCTTTCCCAATAATCAGTTCGGAACTTTAGGCAATCCGTAACTGATTATGGCACCTTCTAGACCAATTTTGCTAGGCATCTTCCAATTGAAAGTATACATGCGTTCAGCAGTCATCCACGCCTGCGACGCCCGGACAGCCCAAGTGCAAGAAGAATGTCTTCAGAGAGTGCTCTTCCATGTGCGAGGAGAAGTGCGGAGAGCAGCTGGTGAGAATATGATTATGATGTCTTTGGAAATGTAACAAAACAAACTAATTTTGGATAGAATGGAAGTAAATATATTAACAAGTTCTTTTTGCAGACTATGGCGTGCCCTGCTTCGTGCGGTGCCCCCAAGTGCCAGTGCGACTTCGGTCTCCTGAGAAACGCCGCAGGAGAATGCGTGAGCAAAGAAGAGTGCGATGAGGTGAGAAATTTCAACTAATTAAGAGAATTTGTTAGTTTCTCCAAAAGGGACACTTAGTAGAGTATCATACACTATTTCACCTAGAAAAATGGCATTGTTTCTTGAAGACTACAAATTAGTGCGCTCGTAAGTCTGATTTTTTTTAAAAATGATCCTATTCCAGCCCGACACTCTTCTCAGCGACGACACACCGAAGAGTAAGCTCAGTTCATTGATTTTTCTATTATTATTTTTTACTCAAAATATTGCTGTTTTCTTTGGAAATATTATTTGTTTCAATAGAAAATATTGTATTTCAGTTACTTGCGCTAATATCCGCTGCATGGGCCGATGCGTCGACACACCTACCGGACCCAACTGCTCTGGTCCTCGACCCCAAGTCCTTCCCAGCTGGGCAAAGGACACCTAAACTCGTATCGAGTTGATTGATTGTTTATTATGTTGTACACATTGGGTTGAACTTGCTGGTTACTAATAAAACCATGCTTTAAATTAATTATGTGTAATTCGTAGACTCGCCTACATTTGCTGCACACTGAATTTGTTGGAAAGAACAAGGAATTTCGGAATGAAACAGTTATGCATGCTAGTTATCGTAGAAATCGTAATGGTCCAATTGCATTACGAATCGATTATTTGCATTGGGAGAATTCGAAAACACATTCTTTGATTTTTGCTAGCAAGTAGCAAAAAAAGAAAAAGGTGTTACGTTGGTCACACTTTTCAGTTTTTTATATTGGAGAATTAGTGGAACCTATACGCATATGGGAAAACAAGAAAAAATTTTAACTGGAAGGTATGGCACGTGTCGTTCTATTTAAATATCACGCCTCTCACGAGTGAATCGGGACAACGAGTTGACATCAAATTTTTAGAAATTCTGTTTTTTATGTCTCCATTCAGTACTTGTCTAGACTAGACTAAAACCGAAGTTTCAGATTTTTATCATGTGCTGCTAAAATGATGAAAGAATCAAACAAAACATTATTTGTCGCCTCCGGGAGTCGAATCTGCGACCACAATGCCCTGATCGCCTTTTTGCAGCCCATTGCAAGATATTCGACGCTCTGGGAAACAGTCAGGATCACAAAGATAAATTCCACGAAAAATAGGTCTTGTACAGAATTTCAAGCTCTACAAAACTGCGAAAAAATTGCTCTTGGGAAAAAGTCAGTGTTCAAGTTATAAATTAAAAACTTGTTTGACATGCTTGTGCTGCAACGGTCGCAAATGTTAAAAATGAACAACTTATGCCAAAATCTATCAATTGGTCATAAAACCACTTCTGAGATAAAAAACGACCACTTTTATGTGTGAAAACCTCTTAAAACAGAGTCCATTTTCAGAACTTTGCAGCAACCTGCAGCAGCTGCAGCGCATGACAAAAATCTGAAACTTCTATTTTAGTCTAGTCTAGGCAAGTACTAAATGGAGACATAAAAAACAGAATTTCTTAAAATTTGAATGTCAACTGAAAATGTCGATTTGTTTCTCTCGTGAGAGGCCTGATTTAGCGTGATTCTGACGTGATTCTTCGTCAAAATTGTCTAAAGAATTAAAGATATTTAATCGTCAAAGCTCGAAAAATTTAAGAAATCGCCTCCTCGCGGCTCATTTTGCAAATGGATGAAAAATATATTCCCCAGAAAAGGATTTTCGCTGTCTTCACATTAAATATTTTCGTTTTCGATTGGATTTTATATTTGTTCAGAATTGATTTAATCATCTCTAGTAAACGAATTAACGTTTGATTCTCTCCTACAGAAAGGTGAATCCACGCGTCAATCTGACTCACAATCTGCTCTTCCAGTGCCAGCCATACTAGCGCACTTCACTCGTTTTATTTTTTTTTATGCCCTGTATAGTCATCGTGATGTTTCCCTGCTGTTTCGATCATGTGCAAAATATTTGCGACGAAACCTCTAATTAATATTGCTTATATTCCTTAAATAATCATTAGGCTATCATATTCTAACTTTTCCCTGTTAGAATATGGGAGCCTATTCTAATCCCATTGTTCGACACAAATCTTGGCTAACCATTATCAATACTTTTTCCTTTCTGTATGTGTTACTCTATAATGCCCAACTGAACAACCAACCAACCAACCAAACAACTAACTGAACTTCAATTATCATTTGAATAACGTGCTTGATTCTAATTGTCTTCCGTTTTGCGAACTGTGTCGTTAAGAGATCTCTCGTCACATAAACAGCACGCATTTCATTGCACTCGTTACACACAACTGCTCTCTCTCGAATAGACGGACAGGGATTGCGTGCACACATGGAGGGCGACAGAGAGATAGACAGAGACGGGAAGTAACACACCGAGTTGATCGTTTGTCCGATTACTCCCAATGAGCCCTTTTTGCGCCTTGGCTAGGGGCGGAGTCAGCGATCGTTCACCGAATTTCCCGTTAGAACGGCTATATAATGAAGGCATATGAATGGAATTGACAGAAAGCACCAACTTTCTAGGTTTGCTCATGCTTTGAATTGTCACGTTTTCCATTCGATGTGCCGGTCTGGAATACTCTATTTCCTAGCTCTATCCAATTCCAGATCCGGTCAATAACCTCTGGATTCATCCTCAAAGAATGGCTCGATTAATGATTCTGGTGAGTTCTAATATCGATTTTTACATAATGTTCTTACAGTACTATTATAGTTATTTGATTTCCGTCTATGATATAAATGTGTGATATGCACATTCCAGACTCTAGCCGTGTTGGCAGTACTCGCTACTGCACAGCGTAAGTGCAAGAAGAACGAGATCTTCACCGAGTGCTCAACGATGTGCCCCGCGAAGTGTGGAGAGTACGAACCCGTGAGTTCACTTTGACACATTTCATTTTTTTACTACGCAATTGTAAGATCTCTTCGAAGAAGCAAGTTTTTGAGCGTGAATACAAGACTTTTTATGTGAAAAAAAATTTCAGCGTGCCTGCATCATGATGTGCGGTCCGGCCAAGTGCCAGTGCGAGGTCGGCTTCTATCTGAACAACCAGGGAGAGTGCGTCACCAGAGCGGAGTGCGGTGATGCGGTGAGTTCCAATGTTGTATTGTTTGTTTCCGTTTTATGTTTTCTAAATATGGAACATTTTGTATGTACTAAAAGGTACCTGATTGATAGTAAATTGTTCCTTTTCAGCCCCGTATTCGCCGCAGCACGCCAAAAAGTAAGCGAATTTTACAAATTTTTGATTTAAATAGCGCTGTTTTCTTTGGAGTTTTAGATTTTTTAAAATAAAAAATACTGTATTTCAGTTTCTTGCGCGAACATTCGCTGCATGGGCCGATGCGTCGACACGCCTAACGGTCCTAACTGCACTGGTCCTCGACCCCAAGTTCTTCCGATCTGGGCCAAGGACACGTAAACTCATATCGAGTTGATTGTTCGTTTATTGTACACATCGTGCCGAAATGTCTCATTACTGATAAATTCATGTTTTGTGATCCATTGCACCAAGTTTCTCGAATGCGCCAATACTCCAATTTATTTATAAACATTAATTAAACATGGGTTCCGCAAAGCAAATTATGCGAAAGTGCGTTTAGGTGCTAGACGAGAAACATAGAGAAATTATATCGGCTATTTGTTCAGCTAGTAGCCACAGCAAAAGCATTATCTAACACACCTGAGCACACCCATAGAGGTAGTAAGGAGGCGAGGGAATAGTCGGTGCAAGAGGTACGCAGAGAGAGCAAATCGTCAATTCAGAGAACTTTAGCCTGCTGATGTACACACTAATTGCCCCAACAACCAGTATTCATGAGAAATTCATCAAAGAAATTAGTGAGTGTTTTGCGCAGATGACCGGTAGAAAAAAAACGAGTGAAAAATTGAACAACTTGTAGTAGAACTAGAAGAAAAAGCAAAGGCATTATCTAATACACCTACATCACATCCATGGAGAGGAGGGCAGATAATAGCGCAATAGTTAACAATTTAAAATATGGCCTTGAAACCAACAATGCGCATCGCTCCTTGTTTCTCTACTGCGGAATATACTTTGAAAAGTAAGTAATGAACTGGTTCCTTTTTAGAGTAATTCACCGCTATGTATTGAAAAGTTTGTGTAGAATGAATAGATTTGTGAGAACTTTTCATGGAACTCTTTCATTAGTTCCCTGTAAAAGTATACTTGGGACCGATCGGGGACCATGTGGATTGCAGCTGGCTGAAGTACATCTGCAACATTTTTTTTGATTAGACATCTTCAAATATATTCAAATGCAGCTGACATCACTGTTATCATCTCGTCGAGCTGCGATGAGCCCTCTAGCGAAGTGTGCCCTCTTGAATCTTCCTTAACGAATTAGAATGAGTAGAGTGAGCGGAGCCAGCAGACAGTAGTACGGCATAATCTAGAGGCGAGTTACGAATTTGTGCAAAGATCTAAGCACATATATTCCAATAAACCGACAGAAATGTAGAAACCATAGTTGCCGACCACTGGCGGCGGTAAGTGAGGCACAGCTCATCCATGACCCCCTATTCATGGTGAAAAGTAAGGCAGCGCTCATAGACGTATTAATTCATGGTCGAAAAATCGATGGTAGGTCATGGATTAAGATTAAGTTCTGTACCATTCGATAGTACAGTACTTCCTGATACCGTATATAGCTACCGTAACCCCTATTACCGCAAACTGATTTTTTTCAAAAATTGAAAATATCGTACCTTAATTAAAAAGTCAAAGTACCGTAACCAATCGATAGTACAGTACCACCAGATACTGTATCCCACTACCGTAACCCCGACTATCGCGAACTAACTTTATTTTTAAGATGTCCTGATAACGTGCACAATCAGTCTGGTGTCGTGAACGATCGATTGTACAGTACCCAACTGACTACCGTAACCTAATTCCTTGGGTCAGATCTAGTTCCTTGGGTCAAACATTTTTCTAAAAATCCTAACTCGATAATAAAATTGTTTTGAAGTATCATACCGTAACGGTAATTACTGTAGAACCATTTTTCGATTGATTTAGGATTTTTAGAAAATGATTTTGGATTTTTAGAAAAATGTTTTACCCAAGGAACTAGATCTGACCCAAGGAACTGGGTTACGGTAGTCAGTTGGGTACTGTACAATCGATCGTTCACGACACCAGACTGATTGTGCACGTTATCAGGACATCTTAAAAATAAAGTTAGTTCGCGATAGTCGGGGTTACGGTAGTGGGATACGGTATCTGGTGGTACTGTACTATCGATTGGTACAGTACTTAATCTTGACCTAGCCTAACCTACCATCGATTTTTCGATCATGACCCCCTATACGTATATGAGCGCTGCCTCACTTAAAAAGTGAGGCAGCGCTCATCCATGAATAGGGGGTCATGGGGGTCGCCGGCGGCGTGGGCAACTATGGTAGAAACACATAGAAATTCACATTGACCGCCGTGTTGAGAATTAGCAAATCTGTCTTGGATATTAGCTTTCCGATTGCAGTAGAGTAGGAGTAAACGGCTGAAATTGAGGCAGATTATCAGATCACAATAGTAATTCCACTTAGGAGAATGGCGTAGGTAAGCGTGTGGATGCACGTTACGGGCAAAAACTGTCGGATTCCGTAAATACACTGCTTACGACGGAACGTCTTCTCCAGATTATACTGTTGACGTCTGAGGTGTTTGCTTGAGCCGAGTGCGCATTCAGATATTCGTACCACATATAATTTGTTAAAAACATTATTTGTATATGTATATCATTGGTATGTGAGGTTGATGGTAGTTAAAAATGACAAAACTCACTCCTTTTTGAGCATCATTTCTTTGTACCACCAAAGAAGCAAGGTGGAGAGAGTGCTCACTACATCGAACCCAACCAAAACGGAGAGGTTTAGCACCAGCACCTGGTGAAGATCCCAATTGTTATCAATCGGATATGTTTTTAAACCTTACGCTCTAGGTACCCGCAAGTCGAATTTTTAACTTTTGGTGTACACGAACGGGAGATATTTCCCAATCGTTCAATTTACCACGTGTATCATGAGTCACTGGAAGACATATTGAGTCCCC
The DNA here is from genome assembly GCA_036245805.1 of Pristionchus mayeri. NCBI lineage: Eukaryota > Metazoa > Nematoda > Chromadorea > Rhabditida > Neodiplogasteridae > Pristionchus > Pristionchus mayeri. The sequence continues at coordinate 45,036,790 of BTRK01000006.1, forward strand.
GGGAACATTGTGAAAATTATCATCACGGATTTGATCCATATTTCGGTAGTATTACACCCTGGAGTGATGACTTCGAAAAATCTAGGTAATTGGTCCCAGAGCCGGCTTTTAGGAAAATTACGGTTTTACATCCGGCTATGATGTATCTTTGCTCCCAGATGAGCTAGAAAGATGACAATCAACTCGGAATGTGCGGAAAAATATTTCCAGAAACTTCTATGGTGTACACAAGACGATCCGACAACAATCGACAAAAAATCGTCTGATTAAAAGACCAATTTTGTCATCAAATTAAAAATATTTTCTATGGGAAGCGGTAGAGTGCAGCAGATTTTTAATGCGAATTATGAAAGAACATGTGTCTATGTACAATATAAAAATATAAAAACCCAAATCGAAGAACCTTGTACTTGGCAATTTTTACTCAAACATGTCACTATGAAGAAAAAGTCGAAAAAATGAATTTTTCGAAACTGATATTTCTACTTATAACGTTCAAATATTGTAGCTGGTGAAAAGTGTGAGCAGAAAATCGTCTTTTGGAGCATGGTTTTACTCGCATTTTATATTTCAAAATTTACATTCAACATTTGCACACTTTTGAAATATCTTTTCACATCGCGCTCATCCTCGAAGAACCATGCTCCAAAAAACGATTTTCTCACACTTTTCAGCAGCAACAATATTTGAACGTTATAAGTAGAAATATCAGAGTTTCGAAAAATTGATTTTTTCGACTTTTTCTTCATAATGACAGGTTTGAGTAAAAATTACCAAGTACAAGGCTCTTCGATTTGGGTTATTATATTTTTATATTGTACATAGACCATAGTTGCCCAACACTGGCGGCGAGGTGTTTTCAGACCATGAACCCCTACTCATGGTTGCGGAGAGCGCCCCTGTTTTGAGGGGCGCTCTCCGCAGGGACGTATGGAGGGTCATGGTCAAAAATCGATTGGTAGGTCAATGGTAGGTCAGGACTAGGTACCGTACCCAATCGATAGTACAGTACCCCTAGATACCGTATACCACTACCGTAACCCCGATTATCGCAAACTAACTTTAATTTTAAAAAGTCCTGGTACCGTGCCCAATCGATTATACAGTACCCAATAAACTACCGTAACCCAGTTCCTTAGGTCAGATCCAGTTCCTTGGGTCAAACATTTTTCTAAAAAGGGCAAAAGTCACACCCAGGTTTATATATATTTTGTGCAAGCCATTCATTCGAAATCTCTTGATGAGCTGCATTCGCTGTGCTTCAATTTGATATGATATTTCACCTGCACTCTAGCACGGGTAAACATAAATTTAATGGAAAATGGTTTATAATGATCATGTTTACATGGAAAGCGATAAATGGGAGGGGGTTACGCTGAAGACAAATTTCGTGTAACTTACACGAGAACCGTGAAAATCACTTTAACATGATGTATGAACATTGACACTTTGTGGGAGAGTTTAATGTCTCAGGGTGTCCAAAACGGACTAGAACAATTATGACCATTTTACGTCCATTCACAAAAACATTGATTTTAGCTCGATTTTCTCGCGATAAGTGTGATATTTAATAATATTAAAATCTTACTTGTTCAATTGCCTTGGTTATTGAAGTGCAATAAGGAGTGAGCCCGTCCACGAGAGGCTCTGCATAGAAGTATAAACATCCTAACGTGATCGAAAACACTCCCTGAATTGATGATCGGAAATGAAATACATGTTCAATAGGGCTCCGTATTCAAATCGGGGTAACTGTAAAACATCGGGGTCCCGTGTGTCGTCAGGGGACCCCGATAATAATCCTTTTGGGACCCGATTCCCAAAAGGACCCCGATTCGAAAACAGAGCCTTCAACAAACCGCTGCGATTATGAACACTCGAGCCGTGTGCTTTTCAATCACATTTCTGCAGGCAAAACTTGACTGAAATCGTTGAACGGCAATTCCCAGATGGAGAACACCAAATGCTGAGGTTGAACAAGTCGCGATACGACGAAACATGCACAGTTTCTGCAATTTCAGAAACCGTTCCGGTTTCCTAAGTGTCCTGAATAAGTAGTTCTCCGTTGAGACATGACTGCCTATTCTGAATTGTCTCTGATTTTAGATTAAACGTCAAACTCGTATATGTACGAGAACACTGACGTTTGGAATTTGTGAATCGCATGGACTTATTGCAGAGTATCGAAAAATTAGATGCACACACTGAAATAAGCAATTAATGAGACTACACAAATGATATTACTACTTTTCAACTATCTCCATGAGAATAGGATTTGCGTCGTAATGGTTTACTTGTATTTTAAACTACACCTTGCCCTTTCACTCTGGCCTAAACATGATAACAATTTAAATTAAAAACATGCATTGAGTCGCGGTTCAAATTCTTGCAGATACCTGCATTCCGGCTAAGGCGATTGCGTGTATCGTACAGAATGCGTAGACAGCTATTATGAGCTCCTGAAAATTAAAACAATTCATCGTCCTGATTATAGTGATTCTAAATGTGAGAAAATGTCACGTCATATGTGCGTTGTGAAAGGAATGTATCGTAATGAATGATAAACCAAAATAGTTACCTTTGTAGACTGCTCAAATATTGATTTTCGGACATATTTAACGGCAGTGAATATGCAAAGAATGATTGAAAGTAGCGAGACCAATAACTGCAGTCGTATATCATTAATGACTGCAAACTTATCATATTTCCTCACATGAATCCATATTACTAAATGAAGACTGGCAGATTCGTAGAGTTGTTCGGCGAAAACGCATTGACTAGCAGTCAAAGTGAAAATGAAAAAAAATTGAGATATTTAGTTGTGAAGAAGGAAACCCAGCCTACTCACAAGCTCTATTTAACGAACTGAAAGGCCACAAATCTTTCAGTTGTGAAGTGAAGCCATAGTTCTCGATTCAGCACCCAACGCGTGTATTACCGCGGGAAAGAATACATGCGTGAGAAGACAATTTGAACAACACCATGAAAACGAACTTCTTTTCAGTGCAAATGTGCCACAAGAAACACGTACATGTTGAATAATATACTAAAATATACGAACAATGCACAATCTCATCGAACGGTATTGTAATTATCTCCTCAATTTAATAATCTTATTTTCCAAACATTGCTACGTACATGACGGGCATCAGTCATTTCGTGCAATAATTACAATCTTTTATTGTTTAGACTATTTGTACAGCTAGTAGCCACTCTCTAACACACCTAGAGCATATCCATAGGGGGATAGTCAGTGTAAAATGTATGAAAATGTATGCAGAGAGAGCAACTCACAGAGAATTGATTGACTGCTTTTTTAAAATGAACAAATTGCTCCAATCATAGCTAATGCTTCTATTCGCCGAATTACATAGTGCGAAGAATTTGAAAAAACGCAGAGGATAAGTCTACGATATAGTTGTTTGGAGATATTCCAGATAAAAATGGCTTTTGGGAGCGAAAACACACACAACGATGTACTCGAACAGTACCAGAAATGGAGGCTATAGGTAGCCGAAAAGTTCTACCATTCTAACTATGCTCAAAGTGACCATTGTGATCAAAATAAGGTCATGTTTTTGTCCGCTTGTTGATACCTAATCCCTGAATCGCGCTAGGGCACAAAAACTATGTGAAAAGCTGTCAACAGAGAGGCAGAAAATCGAGCCCAGGGAGAGAGGGGGCGGGGCCTATCGCGCACCTCTCTCAGTCAAATCACCAAAAATTTGGGCAGGGCTTCGCCGTTTCCCGGATGCGCCTCACCCTAGTTAGGTGAGACGAATGAGGGCTACGCCCGCACTCTCGTAGGAGCGCTGCTCTCTACACACGCCGGGGCAGAAACAATCGAAAAGAGGGAGGGCGAGGAGGCGGAGTTTCGCGTTTGCCTCACTCCCTTAATGAGCTCCCCTCAAACTGATCTTCTTTGAAGCACGGGTCAGCGCCTTAACTTTTGAATGTTCTGTTTTGATAGAAAGTTGCCTTAGGCCTTGAGTAATAAATGGCCAAAGGGGGAGCTAAGTGTTTCCACTTTGAGGGATGATTTCGCCTTTTCGCAACCTTTAAGTCGTATGCTGACCTAGTCAAACACGAACTTGGATGTCCCGCCTCAGGTCACTGATAGATAGAGGGGAGATCTAGATGAATCAGTTTAGAGCGATCGATTTAGTTGCGAATGAAGCTCGTGCTCCCTAAATCTTGCTTTAGAGAGGAATCGTGCCCCAGCAAAGTGGGCGGAGCTTACGGTGTCTAGCTATAGGGGTGGGGAATTTAGCATTGAATATTTTTCACATGTATGTTCTGAATGGATTTGAGTATGGTACTGTGTGGCTGGGTGATCGCGTGGGTTCAAATATAAAAAAAAGTGCAATATCGATAACTATGTGTGATCTGAAGATCATCGTTGCTGTATTCGAGGCCGTGGAATAATGTGAATTATTAATGGATCAGTAAAGGAGGGAACGGTAATTTAAAATGGATCCTTTGGATGAATCGCAGAAAGTAAGGTAAGAACGAGTGATTCCGGTAGGATCGACTGAGGATGAAGCGAGCCGGGAAGGGAAGACAAAAAGAGTATGTAGAAGACGCCAGATTACTCCCTCTCATAAACGACAGATCGGAGAGGAGCCTTAAGTGCAATATTTATTTTAAAATAATGATTGAAGTTACTTGGGAGGCATTGGCGCCCGGCTGCACCGACGACACCGTGAACCAGGTCGTTTCCTTGATCGTCTGAGTCTTCTTCTTACGGAGCATCCCCAGAAGGCCTTCTCTGCAATACCAAAAAGTTATAATATAGAACAGACTTCTAAACGAATTATCACTAAGTAAATTGCTCTCAAATTGTGTGATTGTGTAAGGTCACGGTCAGGGATCACTAGTCAAGTTATTCATTTTGCTCACAGGAATTCACAATCAACCACCTGTAGTCGCGAATGAGCATGATGATGATGACGGCGTCCCAAGCGGGGAAGAGCGCCACCATCTGCAAGGATTGCGTACAATGATTTCCGCAACGCCTGTAAACCCATGATCACTGATTTCTGATTTCGGAGTCGTCAATTTTGTGGACTTCTAAGGGAGCAAAGACTCGGCCAGTCCTATGATTGTGCACCAAACCAGATATATCAAATCATTCCGTTCTCGCAAATGCAGCAGGGTTAGAATGGTACTAAGTCGGATGCGAACTATTGCGTCAAGCCGCCTTTGATATAACAAAGGCGACATTGCGAAGTAGTTTTCAGCCCATCTAGTGCCGCATCTTCTCATGCCTTCTCATTATTTCACAAGGGGTCCGAATTAACTATCCAAAATCAGTACCGACACTACAATCAGTGCAAGTATTCAGAAAACGACACTCATTAACATCAGTAGAATCAGTCCGACAACAATACCTGTACCCAGGCGGCGTCCACGTGGTAGAGGGGCAGGTCGAAGAAGGGGAAGTTGATGATGCAGTAGTAGGGAACGTACACGAGCACGAGCGGGACGCCAGTCGGAAAATTTGATTGGTTAAAGTTGTCCAATACCCGTCAAATTATTTGTATTCGCGCGCGTACCTCATCGCGACAAAAGGAGTTCGAGCGTTTAGAAAAAAATGAGTGGGCATGATCAGGCTCGCGCGCGATAATTTCACGGGTTTTTTTTGGTTATTTTAAGCTCACCTGAGCGCACATTGCTATGAAGAGTACGAGCTGCAGGTTGCGAGCCTGGGCCGAGAGCTTCTCCGACATCTTGATGTGGTAGAAGGTAAGGACGCAGAGGGTGATAGCAATAGCGAAACAGGCGAATATGACGATATCGAAACCGACGAGAGCAAGGAAGGAGTTCAGCTGCATCTTATCATTCTCCTATTTTGCAACATTACGTCATCACAAAGTGACGTCACGGTACCCAAAAGTACATGACAATCCAGCCGTCTTCAGGAGCAACTTTCCCCGTTCGCCGCTCATACTCCGCGCGCAGTATCCGGCTTCCGACATGGTTCGCATCCTCAGCGAGTACGCAGATGCACAGAATGTACCTTCAAATCGTTTCATTGGTATCAGTAATCGCCCAAATTCGAGCAGATTCTTTCATGATTATCATTAATTTTGCAGCAGTCGTCTCTGTACGATTGCAAAGGTGCTTAAAGTTTGTGATGCTTTATTTGTATTTTCATGGAGGGAAATTACACGTACCAGTAGACGATCTCCATTATCGGCCACATTGCGATCAGAGCGACGAATTTGGGACGCGAGAAGAGCGCGATGAGATGCGGATGGCGAACGGCCCAGAATTAATTAATTAGTTAGTTAGTTAATTAATTAATTAATTAATTAGTTCATTAATTAATTAATTAATTACCCAGAAGCGATAGAGGAAGTGAATGTTCATTAGGGCGAAGGGAACGGTGAAGAAGCAGCAGTAGAGAGCGGAGATTGTCTGCAATAACTCAATATCATTAATTTGGAGCTCTCTCTCTAGCTGCTTGTATCACTCAAAAAGTATTCATTTGCCTAACTAAATAAACGCCTCTGTTGTGTCGGAAAATACATAAATGTTAATATAAATGTGAATATGAAAGACATTCTCGCCCTGTTGCCCGATGCGGTGACAGCTCCCATCGTCGTCCCCCTGATCACAGCAGACTGAAAACAACGGATGGTAAAAGGGTCAAGATAATGTCAGTTCCCTCTCCAGTATATTGTTCAATGCGTGGCACTTGCTCAGCTGACTTTTCTATGTGTGCATGCACCCAAAGTGATGATTACTCTCGTATGATCAACGATAACCCATAAGCAACTCCCGAAGTTACCGAATACGAATCGAGTCACCGCAACGTCGTATGCCAACATATCTGTCTGGTACTCGATACTTCGTTTTCGGTAAATAGGTCCGAAGAATAGGTGGCGCTACGGCACCACAGGATGAAAATTCCTAGATATATACGGTACGACTTTACCTTTACCTTTTTACTCGATACTAACTTCTTCCGTTAAATAATTTGAATTCATAGCTTACCGGCTGCGTCACAACATGTACAATGATGAGGAAGATGTCGTAGGCGGCGAAGGTGGCCAGCAGGTGCTTGTAAGTGCCCAGCGAAGGGCGAGAGAAACGACGAACGACATAGAAGAGAAGAGCGTTCAGAAGCACGCCCAAGCCTGGAAACTGCAGTTCGATTAACGACACCACGACATGTTCGTTCTACACAATCTATTAGACCGGTTATGCGGCTAAATATAGTGTATAGAATGAAAATACCGTCATATAGTTTTTCAAACGAAACGGAGGATATGAAAGGGGAATTGAACTGTAGATAACCGTCAGCCTGACCCTGATGGGCGTTTACGACGAAGTCGAAGACGACTGAGATGCTCATTCGCAGCAAACGTTGCCCGATGCAGCCTTCGTCTCTACTCTGAATCTTATCGTACCCTTCTGAATGCCTGATATGGATGTTTGTCCAGGGGATGACTAATATCCGCCGTGCGAATTTACTACTCAGAATTTCCTCCATTTAATATCACGCCAAAGCACTCGAATGTGAGGAATTGCTTACACGTCCGTGCGTGCTTTTCATATTTAGACATACACCCAGAATCCAACGAAAAGTTCACAAGATCGGACATGCATTTGTTGAGTTTGTTCAGCGTTTGTAGTTGACAAAACAGAAATGTATAGCATGGGTACAGTACTCAAATTATGATCATATCATACAAATACTTTAATGAGGTACAATATGGAACTAAGCTTTTTACGTGGGAAAAAGACTCAAATGTAATTGGAACATTAATTTCTCAGAAACAGTAGCTCGATATATGTCCTTGTTACCTGCTTTCATGTAGCTCGCTGTCAGCGATTTGCCTTCCTCGTTTTACCCCACTCATTTCCGGATGCAAAACATATCAATTCTTCCGTTCTGGCATACGGCGATGCCTACATATCAGCATGCCGTCGGTTTGAGCACCCACGCAATATCTGCGCTCGCGTTTTATTTGATGCTAACGAAAACACCAACAACCAGCAGACCTTTCGCGAAATACCTCATGCTACTCCAGGTAATATAAACAGCCGAATGAACGCTAGTTCTGATGACAGTATCGAAAAGAAAATGCAATGCCAGGGACGATTCTGTCAAAGATTATAGTTCCCAGTCGCAACCAAATGTATAGTTTACTTAACAAAGTTACAGGCTTCAATCACATTGGCTGATTTGAATTTCGGCTTGCTGTTTTGTCCACTGGTGCTATTTCCTGTACCGGGATTCCTCTGTAATGGCATTCTGTGCACTTGGTTCGGATTGTCAGGGCACACCGGAATTGTTTGTCTATTTGCAACCTTCCTGTTCATTTAATATATTTCAGGCAATAATGTATTTATCGGTTTCTATGTTGGGGTACTTTCTAGTATGTTGTTACCACTTCAGAGTGGTTTCAATAGGCCAAATGCTCGGACAAGACTCAATATCGGTAAGCAAGGCGTTTGAGTCAATGAGTCAATGTGCACTTCAGGCTTACCGTCACTCATATTTCGAGTTGTTTTGTTCATCGTTTACATCATTCCATGCATGCTTCAAACTGGTTTGCATCGAAATATATCAGGCGGTCGCCGATATGTACATGATGTTAGTAAAAAGACGAATAATTATCCAATTTTACCGTCTCAATTCAGAATTTCCCCTCGATGTCTTATCTCATCAATAATCAAGAATATCGGGCTATTGTATACGATTTTCCTAAGTTTCCGAACTATTCTGTAATATTTGCATGTTCGACCGTATTTGTAAGTTTGATTGAAGCTAATAGTGTACGCGTACTGAATTCCACACATTTCCAGATTATCCTTCTAAGCGTTATTTGTATCGTATATGTTGTTATGTCTGCATTTTCGTTACTAACCAAACAAGTTTGTCTAATCCCTTGCATAGATTAGAGCAAAATATGGTCTTGTAACAATTATTGAGCGAAAAAACCAAAATGTTGCAAAAACAGATGTTGGAACTCTTAATTATTCAGGTATGATTATTTTTGTTTATACTTAAAATAAGCGATTACTTCCAGACAACAATTCCAATTGGCATCCAAGCTTTTCCACTTTTAGTCTACGCCTATTCTACAATTACTACATCGTTGGATCCAAGTGGGCACTTATTCACACTTCAATTCCACAAACAACATTCGAGACATAACCAATGCTGTTTTCTGCGTTCAACTTACGCACGCGTTTGTACACACCGCAGTGGTAATATTGACAACACCCAGCTACCGCGAGCCAATGAAATTGTAGGTGTTCTAGTGTTTCATTGCTCTCAACATAATTTTTAATTATAGTTGGAAACCACAGAGGCAAGAAATTTCTTTCGCCGTTTCGACGTCACGTCGAGTCAATTTGCACACTTCACAACTGAAATAGATGCTCAGCAGCAAATATTAGTTCACTTCTTTCTGCTCAGCTCACTTCATCTCGATTGGACTGATAAACTGAACAATTTCGGTTTTAAATACGGCATCTTTAACGTGATATCGGACGTCACCCGTTCCCCGTTCACGCACACCTCTAGCTACGCATTTCGATTCAGTTTCAAATTTCATTGCCTACGTCACTCATTTGCATATGCATATGCATGCTTTTGCCTCACGAGGGGAACGAAGGTCAGAGCCTTTCCCCCATTCCATCCATTCCGGTTATCCCACGATGACTCTACTCTGGCTGATCGCACTATTCGGACTTCTAGCAGGTCAGATAATCATGTTCACAAAGTGATTAGTGGCGGGAGAGGAATGGACTTTAGAGGGCCCGCCCCTAAACTCATGTAATACTTCTTTTATCATCAAACACTGGACGTATATACAGTATTCATGTTCTGATCTTAGACCTGTTCCAGTGGCCACCCAAGGTGAATTCTTCGGTCGATATGCACCCCCATTCCATTCATTGCTTACACGCACTCGATTCCGTAGAGATCTCTCAGTGGGTTTGTATTTTCTTGTATACTACTGTACAAAAAAGTTAAAACATTTCACGATCTCTTCATTTCATAACTGAGGAGCTCAGTTCAATTCATACAGTAAAGACAACGATCTGACGAGAGTGCGACCCTTATTGTAAATTTGTATTCTATTCATTCCGATTTATAGGAGGAGTAAACTCAAAATTAACCTGTTGAAGCTATTATATGCACTGCCTAGAGCTCCACAACGATAAGAAGCCCTGAAATTGTCACATTGATATCTCCATTCCGAACAGAGTTACAGCTAGTTGGCTGGGAGCCAGATCAGGGAAAGCTCAGGGAAGGGAGCGAGATAGCACGCGACTTGAAGAGAGTGGTGAAACATATTCCAACCGGGCGCGCGTTTGCATTTACTCCTCCTTTAATTCTAGTGCGGGTATCACTTCTCGAAGGAGAGCGGGAACTGGAGAATGGTGAGCGTCACTATCAATAATTCGTCCAATGTTTGATACAGAACGCTACACTGGCGAGAGAAATAGAAATTTCGGTGCTAACGAATTTATCATTTGATACAGGTGTGGTACTAGAAACGTTTTCGAACATTTGGAACAGTGCTACTGTTGCTAATACTGTGTGTAGTTTCGATTGATCAGGAAAGTTAGCGATTGATTCAGAACTGTCCGTCATACGATCCTCGAGAGATCCTGGAGGATTTCGTAGTGGACGACGATAAGAAGAGATCGAATATAGGTCGATTCCTTTTCACAGCAAATTTGCCCCCCACCCCCCCCTTACTATCACTGAATTGCGTTTCGTTCGTTTCTGATACATAAACGATCTTGAGCTGATGTTAATAAAATATATGGTTATAACTTTCAAAGAAACAATTATTATCATAATTTTTAGGCAGCCCGTTGATTAGAAAGCTGATTAAAGTAGACTTCAATGTCGCTTCTTTGTTCCCTTTTCAGGGAAGATTCGAAACTGGAAAAGATAAAAGATTAATTATTTTAGAATAAATATCTAATAATATGTTAAGGTACTGAAATTATAAAGTCTAAAATAGGACGTACAACTCTCTGCCGAAGAGACGAATCAGAAATATAGGAACGTTTCCCTTATGAATTTCGACAATCGTTTCTAGAATTGGTGCTGTACCAGTGATAGTTCTATAATGATCACATTATTTCACGATAAAAATAAGAAATTTACTTGGAGAAGCACAAGTTTCCGGCGCATGTGAACCATTGCAGCAGCTCGATTTGTGATGAAGTAGTGAGGAAGAAGACGGGGAGAAAACCGAAGAGCAGATTGACAGCCAAAGCAGCAGTCAAGCCGTATATTCCGATTTCGATTTTCTTGAAAGAAACAGTTATCATATTACGTTTGTACGGTCTAAACTTCATAAAGGTCTAAATTTAGACCTTTTTCTTACCTGCACACTCCAGATGTTCTCCTTTAATTGCACCCTGAGACTTAGTGAATATTCATCTCCGGGGAATCGCTTTATCTGCTTTGTCAACCGTGTCTCTCTCTCTTCCGGTTGTGATTGAGCATCCAACGAAATAGCTGAAGTATGTGCACTATAATTGCCAACTATAGTCTTGTGTGTGTTAAGATGAGCCAAACAAAATGAACTGCACACCATAATTTGCAATCTGGCTTGCGCATGAGCGAACACACATCTCAATTATTTTTCAAAAATCTCAACATCAACTGGAGCCCACTAACGATCGCGCAAACGAAGTTCGGAATCAGTGCAAGAGAAGATATGAGAATAACGTCAAATAACAATATTTTACAGAAAATATCGATCATGTTTTCGGAATTTACCTGCCACAATTAGGTAACCCGATATAATGCTGGAGGTGGTTATGAGAGAGCAAAGAATTGCAGGAATGTATAACCTCTTATTCTTCTCATAATCAAAGACAAACCATGTTGCGCAGAATCATTCAATCATTTCAATCATTTCAATCATTTTCTTGGAATTTAATTGGCTTTAAAACCTTTCAATAGTGACCACATACAGCAAGCAGAACGCGTGTGCGTAGCTGATTTGCCGAATAATTGCAAGTGTTGGGACGGGCTGGTATGTGAGATCTAAATACACGTATTCTGAGCTGTACCTCATTCCGAATGTTGATTTATGCGTCCTTCGATGAAGTAAGTTGTTCCAATTCTCTCACTTGGTAGTTCAATCATCCGCGTTTCATAGGGTATAGTGGCAAGACGAGCGAGCGATCCCACAAGCATTACTGCGTACACATTCATACCCAGAATTATGAAATTGATGTGCAGAAACTGCAATTCAAACTGCAACGTGCCATCGCCCACCAACGTGGCTGGCATAATTACAGACACAATTATCATTTACCGTGTATCATGCGGCTTGCAGCATACCTTATATCTCCAAATATTAGGTTGGTAAGAAAGTTCTGTCGCGTACAATTTTTCCATGTTTTCTTGACTGAATAAATTGGCTGGCAATTCAATTTAACATAAGTTGAAGTGATGTAAGTAGTATATCAGGTTGGTCATAAAGTTTTGCGCGATTTTGACTAAGGTGCTTTGTGGCATCTACAATCGTTCGTTGTTATCCAATCAACTTAGATCTTTTTGTGGTAGATAGGGGCTGTTATACTCTCTTTAGCGCACACTATCATAGATCTGTCCGATCAAGGGAAGGAATACGGTGATTCACCAAACTTCATGTGGTTGATCAACGACCTGACTATTCAAAGGATTAGATTTTCATTTAGAACGGAGACAGGACCCAATCTAAACCACATTAGTAAAGTATGATGGGCATATATCGTACTGGTGATGTTGAGACTCATATGCCACAAAGGGCCTATTAGAAATAAGCGCGTAAATCGTTTTTGGGTTTTCACTACACTTGTCAAGATAAGTTTTGGAGTACTATATCTATGCCGACAGATCTTGAGATTTCAATTATTCATGAATGTGAAATACTTTACTAGTACAAGTCATTATTTCCTTTGGGAGTGAATGGGGATCTACATTTCCGAACAGGGTTCTTCGGATTTTAGATGTCTAATTTAGAACATCGAAATACATACTTTATGCGTTTCTGTGCTAGCCATGTGGTTTGGAAGGCGGAACTTTTCTGTTTAAATTAATGAAAAACCCTTGCCCTATCACTCATTATTTAGGAATATTGTGGAGTTCGCTACTTTTTCTATGGTGAGCCCTGCTTGAAGACACTCCATATCAAGTTTTTCGACGTTTTCATTGAAAATAATTGAGGTACAAATGTCACTTTTTTAGATGAGAGAGATAACTGGGCTCTTAAATATTGATGTGATAGAAAACCGAGTAAGTAATGATGACAGCGCCCATAGGTAGAGGTCATCCTCGTCAATCCTTGAAACAGGTGATTTGTTCGAAAGTACTTTGGTTTTTCTAATTGTCCGTGATTCATTGACCTGTACGAAGCCTATAACGAATTCAGCAGCTCGCTCTTTTTGATACTAGGTAGTGCACGCCGAGTGCTATTTAATACACTTTGTGAGCCTCCATCTAAAAAATTCTCTGCGAAGAACAGCAACTTTAAATAAAATATTAATTTTTCTGAAATATTCAAAGTTACGCAGACCTTGATTTCTCGAATAGTAGAGATGATCACACTAGTTCAACGATAAAATGCTAAAGGTCGAACATGTCCCTATATATCGACATCAGGACTACAAGTGGCCATTTGAGCAAAATAAACTATACGAACTCAAAGTTGGGATCCAAAATCGCGCAAAACTTTATGACCAACCTAATACATCAACATGTTTAAGTCGATTCTACTTCGCATATAAAGCGAGTAAATAAATAAAACCTCAAAAATTCTGAAAATGACGATTTTCTGGTGTTATTTTTTGAACTCCGCCGTTTGAATAAGAGCTACCAATTGCTTCTACTGCTTTGAAGGGTGATAACACTATAGTTATACATCCATATTATCACATAACATCCGGCATTCGATATGTGTGGGAAGCTGCACATTGCAAAAAAGGCTGATTTCAAAGAACAATTTTCGGTTTCATCATTTGAAAAACTGTAGCTTACGAACACATAGGTGCACCACTGTCCAATTTAAGGTAAACACTAATCATACCGAGTACTTCACTACTCACTACAGTTGTGCTTACTGGATCAATCGTTAAATGTTCAGGGATGAGAAATGCTTATCAACAGAATTCAATTAAGTGCAATTTTCAGAATTAGCGCTGATCCCAAGTTGGCATAATGGGCCGTTCTTACTGTTATGCAATAAAAAACATGCCCACTTGTTGCACTCTACAATAGCATGTTAGTTATGCCCATATCACATTTCTTCTTTCAACCATGAGCAAATAAAAAATATGGTTGGTAATCAATTTCGCTGAATTTGGCAGTCGACTATGCCAGAATTAGCAATTGGAGAATACTGTGACAACGTTTTCTCGAAAGATTAACCAAGCACTATTAGATTACTGAAGATAGTATGAAGATTGATCAACTTTGAAGGGCAGGATAAACCAAAATGTAAAATACGAGAAACGCGACAGAACTTTCTTACCAACCTAATACGTAACGTTCCGCGATAGTGGAAATAGTATCCAGCTAGCGTCAACACAACCTGATTATATAATATTGGGTTGATTCATAATTTTCGATACGTTTTTAAGTTTTCGAGCCATAACTTGATTCAGCTTTTAGCAATTCTCTCTTGCATTTTTGTGTAATAGTAGTGTGTGCGTGCTCTTCATAGCGCACTTATAAGCATACATGAACAGTCAAACACAAACAGTAATCTGATTGTCGAACTTTAGAGGGCGAAATCGGTAGTGTTCCCCAATAGCTTTTCTGAGATAGACTAACGATCTCTTTTAAAGTATTATGTGGAAGCGTGCACCCGCACTCACTATCGATACGAAAGGGTGGACCTTGCAACCCATCTGTTCTGTTTTTATGGACGGTTGAATAATGTATCAAAAATACCGGAAAAATATCACTTTTTATTAAATGCTTTTTTCTATTGAACCAATTGAGATCGATTTAATATAAAACTAAGATTATAGTGAATCAAAGGTGCCTCAAATAATGCCAAAGTAATATCGAAAACAGGTCAACAATTTTCGAGAAATATTCAAAAATAACTTGTATCGAAAATTATGAATCAACCTAATAAAACAATAGAGGACATATGGAAATGCCAGTTCAACCTCTAGCGCTACAACTGCTTAGTAAAGAGGCTTCAAGTGAACGATGGCCTCAGCTCTGACTAGTAGCATCAGCCAGTACGTTTGATTATCCGATCCGGCCACAACGAATGGATTTCCTCCAGAACTCATGTCACTGGAAGATTATCTACACATACAGAGCGACTTCAATTTAACATCAGCGGAATAAAGTGTACAACAGTAGTAGAGTCAGTAGGAATGTTAAGAGCGAAATTGAACAAAACGTTGTCTGAACTACTCAGTTTCAAGGCATGTTTTCCTCTCTGGCCAAGTGCAAATATACTATTAACATTTATCGCTCACGCTAGAAGTTTTAAAATTTCGGTAGAGTTGGCACCTGGTAGATTAGAGGAAGGAAATGTCTCGTGCGGTATTGCATGAGGGCAAATTGCCTCCTCCGAGACTACAAATCTGTGCTGAACTGCTCATTTTGAGTAACTCTTTCCAAATGACTGTAGTTATTTTGGTTCAATTTATGTGTAGTTTTTGCATTCGGAAAATATGAATGCATTACAATATTACGAATCGATTCTGCGATAATCATTCGTAGCGTTCCGGAAATATATATTAGTGATGCTTCGTAGTCACGTGCAAATAATTTTTAGAGTGTTTGAAAACTTTTGATAAATACGGTTGACGAGAATCGATTGTTAAGATAAAAGATCTGCTCGAAGTAACGATGAAAATGTGTAACTTTTATTTCGGTGAATTTGCTAATGCGCTCATCCTCAATTCATCAGCTTGAGCCGATAAGAACCGCAAATCGTCCTTCTTCTGAGATGATTGATTTTAATATTTTAATATTTTTTTACTAGTATTTGACCAACCGCTGAGCGGTAACGACGGTAGAAAATAATTAGTACACCTAGTAGGAAGACCAGTGCTATCGCAAGAAAAAGTAGGATTACGACGCTGTAATTGCTTGCTCGTGAGAACTAGGTCGTGGAAGTTACATTATGATATTTCAGTCGATAAAAAATACAAAGTTATAAGGGAAATCTAAAACTTTCTCACCCCACTCCCAGGTATTTCAAAATCTTGCAGTATCTTGAGTTGGTTTGCGAATAGGCAGTGGAAGCGGATACTGAATTATCGAAAACTGATTATTTACCCTGATTAATTAGGTGTAACGCACTCACATGCATTCTCAACTCCTCCATTACCTTTTAGAAGAAGCACATTTGGAATCAAGAGAAAGAAGACAACATCAATTTCGCCCATTCAAACTGCTCGAAGGTGAAATAACCAAAGAGTTGGTAAATCCCTCAAACTTATATTTCCCTTTCCAAATTATGAGGTGGCAGGTGCTTGTTTGCTTTCAGTTTTCTCTAATACATATTTATCGGATTCTTGCAACTATTTAGGTCAGATTATCTTCACATCAAAGAACAGTACTTCATGCAGCCAAATTGAGTGAGCTCATAGGCAAAGCCTCAATCCTCAGAGATTCGTCAGGTACTGGTGTGAACTGTGCTTCCGGCAGCTGAGATAGTTTCTGAATGAGTACTTTTAGCGCCATGATCAACTAGTATACTGCGAACTTTCCATAATCCTATTTCAATTCGACACACTTCTCCGAATGGAAAAAAGTGACTAAAATGAAGTGACTGGACAAATTTCGAAATGTAATACCTTCTTCCGATATTGGCAATATCCCACGATGAATACCACGAGTGCGATTAGCGCCAGTATAACGATAATGAGCGATGTCAGTACGCTGAAAAATCTTTCGTTTGGATTTCCATTTATTTCCAGAAATGATTGTGCGAATAGCACGAAATACTCACTCGAATACAAGCCAAAACCCGGTCGGACTATGGCTAAATTTGGCGTACACGAGGGTGAGGCAGCAGAGAATAAGCAGAAGATAGCTCATTGAATGAATGGCCATGGAAGTGGAATGAACGAGAAACGACGCGGCGTTGCTAGGGAAGTTCCCCCTCCGAATCTACTCTAGTCTCGTTAACTTCCGTGTTTTTGGTGCGCATGTACTCAAAAATTCGCAATTTGACAATTTTACTGCTTGATTTGGGCTTCATTGAGAAACCTAACAAAACATGAGATGGAATGGGAGGCTGTGTTCAGTAGTTCCCAAAATCTCGGATGAATCTATTCAGAACTCCCGTTCCAGCGATCCACTCTATACTCCTATGGATGAACAACTCGTGATTGAGTTGGCCAAGAAGTATGACAAATGCCCAACTCAGGCGACTCACTCCCTCTCTTCATATTGATCTTTGATCTTTCTTGATCTGATTCGTTGCGCGATTCCGAAGTCAACGAGTCCAGAGATACTCATGCAAAACATCTAGATATTCGATTTCGAGTGAGCACTAACCATTTTACAAATGATGTTATTACATGCAGAAAATGTATCGAAATTTCGTATTTCTAGTAATTTTTGATGTTTAGCAAAACAAAATCATGTATCCCTTTGCATTTCAGATTGTCTGCTGAAGACCAACAGAAACTACTGGATGTGAAGATAAGAGTGCATCTACTGCAAGCAAAAACGTATTTTTTCTGTTATTATCAACAAGGAATAATATCATATGTGTAAGGAATAATATCATATATGAGAGGAATCGCGAGAGAATCGACCATTGTATTTCAAACAAGTATTTCAAATGATGCTCTTTCAAACTGCGTCGTCAGAATTTTGATATCGGTAGTCATGTTCGAGATTCAGAAGGCCAAACTTGGTACAATCACTTTTCGACAGTCAAATCGGGCGCACTTAAATGATCATAACTTTGTTTAAATTTATGCTAGAAAGTCGTTCTTTTTTAGAAAGAAAGCTGAGAACAATCTCTATAAATTTCTACCGGCGCCATCATTCCTGGTGCGCATCCTGGTGCGGGGCGATCGGGTGCACCAAAAATGACGTAACTTTGGAAATCGGAAAAAGATCATGGGTTATCATTGCTTAATTGTCTCCAAAAATAAGGAAAATCGGAGCATAAACAAAAAAAGCGCTGGCACTTTTGTGCGACGACCAAAAAAGGATTTCTCGTCAAGAGTCCTTCCGTATCTTCAATTGCCCTCATTCAGGCTCAAAATCATTCAAAATCATCCAAAACAACATTATAAGTTTCTATTCCCCCATATTATAGCATGTCCATTGGTCATAAATGGTCAGCAGACCGAAAATTTGAAATTCGCTATTGTGACCTTTTCCAATTTGCTGGATGGGCTCTATTGCACTAAAGTTGTTTCAAATCATATCAAAACATCCCTCTGAACGGCTTTCAAAAAGCGCGCATCTGGAAATACGAAATTTCATCAGAGGAATCCAATGAAAGGCGCAAAAGTGTACCTCAGTGCAAAATAGACATAGCGACTTGTCACATGGCGGGTAATGCAGAGCACGAAGAGCTAAACATTTCATCTGTTGAAATTGAGTTTCTATCTCTTCGTTAAAGCGCTACAGATCCTGGAACTTGGCCAGAAATAGGCTAGATTCCCCCGAGAGCGCGCGCTCTAACCGTCTGGCGCTCTCGCCGTCTGCCCTCCCTCTCCCTCCCCTCTATTTAGCGCTCCCCGCGCACGTCTCTCGTCGTTTTCTACCAACTTCTAAGCTCTGTAGCGCGCTTTAACGAAGAGATAGAAACTCACTTTCAACAGATGAAATGTTTAGCTCATCGTGCTCTGAATTACTAGCCATGTGACATGTCTATTTTGAACTGAGGTTCACTTTTGCGCCTTTCATTGTATTCCTCTGATGAAATTCCGTATTTCCAGATGCGCGCTTTTTGAGAGCCGTTCAGAGGGATGTTTTGACATGATTTGAAACAACTTTAGTGCAGAGCCCATCCAGCAAATTGGAAAAGGTCAAAATACCGAATTTCAAATTTTCGATCTGCTGACCATTTATGACCAATGTACATGCTATAATATGGGGAGTAGAAACTAATAATGTTGTTTTGGATGTTTTTGATTTTGAGCCTGAATGAGGGCAATTGAAGATACGGAAGGGCTCTTGACGAGAAATCTTTTTGGGGTCGTCGCACAAAAAGTGCCAGCGCTTTTTTTGTTTATGCTCCGATTTTCCTTATTTTTGGAGACAATTAAGCCCCATGCATGTTCTACAACTTAAACATGATAACCCATGATCTTTTTCCGATTTCCAAAGTTACGTCATTTTTGGTGCACCCGACCGCCCCGCACCAGGATGCGCACCAGGAATGATGGCGCCGGTAGAAAGTTATATATATATTTATGCTATTTCATTCTGAAATAACGTGGAGAAATATGAAAATGGATCATACGTTAGTTAAATACGATTAAAATGACGAGTGAATGGGGCGATAGGGCCAGGGGGATCTATTCAGGGGAACTGGTTTGATTCTCGGAATTTACTAAAAGCCTTGCCGCTCTTGGAAAGAAACTATTATGTCTATAGTTAAAGTTCGATCCAGGGTTGTTGAAGTTCATGCCGTTATAGAGATTGTTCTCAGCTTTCTTTCTAAAAAAGAACGACTTTCTAGCGTAAATTTAAACAAAGTTATGTTCATTTAAGGGACCGTCCGCCAGAGAACGTAACAGATGGGAAAATGTCACGGATAGCCAAAATTCGAAAAAATCTCAAACTTTTTTCTTGAAGTGGTCCTCATGGGTGCTGATTAATATGGAAATGTATGTAGGTCGATTTTTAAAAAGTTGCCGTAACCCATCAATTTTGGGGTCGAAAAATTGCATATCACAAAAGTACACAAATTACAGATTTTCTGGTGTATTTTGACCAGTAGATAATGAATTTCGATGTTAGAGGTCGAGAGAATGCGATTCAATAACGATAGAGGTCAAAAACTGCTAAAAAGGTGACATTCTCAGTCATAACTTATTTCTATGTGAGCCGTCTTAATCGGTATTAAGGTTTTACAAACTTCAACATGTGTAAAGTCAACCATAGTTTTTGCAGAATTTTAAAAACGGTGCCCGTTAGGTTTTTGTGTCCTCGAAGTCAGCTCCCTAAGAATTGCGCAAACCTGAATCACAAGGCGCAATTGATATAGCTACCTGATTTTATGCTAGAAATGTAGTGCACGATGAGTTGAACATTTCATCTGTTGAAAGTGAGCGTTTATCTTTTCGTTGAAGCGAGCTACAGGGCCTAGAAGTTTTCGAAACCAAGAAATTCTGGCGAGAAACGGATAGAGAGCGCGCGCTCCAATCGTCTGTCGCTATCTCTGTCTGATCTCTCCCGCCCTCCTCTCCCTTCCCTCCCTTTAGCGCTCACTCGCTCGCCTCAATCGCCGTTCTTTGCCAACTTCTAGGCCCTGTAACTCGTTTCAACGAAAAGATAAACACTCACTTTCAACAGATGAAATGTTCAACTCATCGTGCACTACATTTCTAGCATAAAATCAGGTAGCTATGACTATTGCGCCTTGTGATTCAGGTTTGCGTATTTCTTACGGAGCTAACTTTGAGGACACAAAAACCCAACGGGCTCCATTTTTAAAATTCTGCAAAAAATATGGTAGACTTGACACATGTTGAAGTTTGTAAAACCTTAAGAGACCCTCCACGAGAGAACGTAACAGGACCTCGGATGGCTAAAAATTCGATAAATTCGAAACTTTTTTTCTGAAGTTGGGGCATCGAGCGGTGAGTGATGGCCGCAATAACTAAGGTTTGGGGTCGATTTTGAAAAAGTTTCGGGGGACCCCCACTTATGGGGTCGAAAAATTGACTTTCTCAGAAATGCATGAAATATAGATTTTCGGGTGTATTTCGAGGCATAGATTACGAATCTCAACACCAGGAAGCTGGAAAATACGAAAGAAAGTAGATACAGACGAAAAACTGAAATTTTCGATCCGAAAAGGTACATAAAGAGCCATAACTAATTTTATAAAAATAATAATTTGGGTCTTTGACATTTTCCGAAACCAGAAGTGATAAGAAACATTCACAATTTTTTTCAGAATTTTAAAAATGGGTAATCATCGATTTTTTCGAGCCTGAATTTGATCATATTGGGTCAAAACGAAGGAATAGGATACTGTAATTTCTCAAATATGACTTTAAAGTTATGCCTGCTAAGAGAAACATCGTTTCAATGTTAAAAATAACTTCCGCCGTGAATTTCAAGGTGTTGGATTTACTTGGGTCCTCAAAATTTGGAATTGAAAAATCGTGATTTTGACCTCAATGATCAGATTTTGGATTATTATTTCGCCAGCATATCACCATTGTAACAGGTGCCATGCGAATTATTTGTTAGTATGGAAGCTATTCTTACTATTTATGGCTATTACATACGATAATTGAAGTTCCGTTTGATGCGCTATCCAGTTAATATAAGGATTTCGTCCGAAAGATTCGATTTTTCTACAATATCTCATTTATATCACATTTTCATGAGTCGGCATATGTAAAATCGGTTTCAGCGAGTGAGAATACACAAGAAATGTGTTATTTTAACACGTTTTCCAAAAATGTAAAAATCGATTTTTTCGAAAAACATGAAAAACTTCAATTATCGTATGGAGTATCCATAAATAGTAAGAATATCTTCCATACTAACAAATAATTCGCAAGGCACCTGTTACAAGGATGATATACGAAATATTAATCCAAAATCTGATCATTGAGGTCAAAATTTCGATTTTTGTCAATTCCACCATGAAATTCATGGCGGAAGTTATTTTGAACATTGTAGCGATGTTTCTCTTAGCTGAAATAACTTTGAAGTCATATTTGAGAAATTACAGTATCATATTCCTTCGTTTTGACCCAATATGATCAAATTCAGGCTCGAAAAAATCGATGATTACCCATTTTTTAAATTCTGAAAAAAATTGTGAATGTTTCTTACCACTTCTGGTTTCGGAAAATGTCAACGACCCAAATTAGTATTTTTCTAAAATTAGTTAAATTAGTATTTTTCTAAAATTGGCTCTTTATGTAACTTTTCGGATCGAAAATTTTAGTTTTTCGTCTGTATCTACTTTCTTTTATTTTCCAGCTTCCTGGTGTTGAGATTCGTAATCTATGCCTCGAAATACACCCGAAAATCTATATTTCATGCATTTCTGAGAAAGTCAATTTTTCGACCCCGTAAGTGGGGGTCCCCCGAAACTTTTTCAAAATCGACCCCAAACCTTAGTTATTGCGGCCATCACTCACCACTCGATGCCCCAACTTCAGAAAAAAAGTTTGGAATTTATCGAATTTTTAGCCATCCGAGGCACCCTGCACAGTTGTTACGTTCTCTCGTGGAGGGTCTCTTAAGAGAGACTATCTGAGCCAGTGAAGATATGCCTGGCAAAGTTCGAAAAATCGAAATCCTCCATAATGTGTGTGTGGATAGTACTCGGTGAGTATACCATGTTGGCCAATTATAGAAGCACCTAGAACGCGCTTTCCACGATTAAACAGTCGAATGTAGGTATTTCGCAATTTTTCGAAATTTTCTCTTTCGTAACCATTTCAATTGAATCATACCTTCAAAAATGCAGAAAAATCAGATGATCATGCACACCAAATTTCACCTTCCTAACTTTAAAATTCTCCGAGAAAATTCAAAAAATCGATATTTTTAACAATCAATAAATCACAGAATTTTCAAATGGGTGGGTCGGTCCCTTTTTAATTTAAATGATGTCTAGTGCAGCAATCCTCCAACTACGATGGTAGTGATAATGAAAGACAGCTGAAAAATATGGAAATATTATTAGTCGAAGCTGAAATTACTATACTTTACCTCAATGCAGTAAATCAATTCAAATAACGGCGAAATTCCGTCACTAATATTTCGGTTGAGGTAGTTTGAGAGATACATCGGGTTGCGCGAAGGTGTGATATGGAGAACTAAGTAAGTCACCAATTATTGATGTGACATTGAACACAGGTGCAAAAATGTAATTAACCCAGACAGGTGAATTAGTTCAATAAATGTGCCACGGATCTTGACAATGTTGAACAGAAAACAAGCACAACAGATCGAATTATCGCAATCGTGCGATAACCAAAATATGTTCTCCATTATTCTCGGATTGTGTGAGATTGGTGTGAAAATACTGAAGGTACAAGTGAGGTATTAGGTTGGTGCAAAAGTTTCTTTACAAAATCACGTCCCCATTTTTCGTACTATATCTTGCTTCGCTATTGAGCAGCCTTGATATGATGTTTCTTATTATATTAGTAGTATACTATCCATAGCGCACCTTTGCTCAATCCTGCTCGATCGGATGTTCAGGCGGGGTAACATGTCAAATTCAAAAAATTCAAATTTCCGCCGGATTAATTGATAGGTTATTTCTCTACACACTGTAGTGATTATACCACAATAACAGCATTTTCGTACAGCACATTGCCGGGAATTATATTTTGTGAGCTGTGCCAGATCAGTCGTGAAATAGCTTGCTAAGGGAGGGACGATTTTCGGAAACATCAGTTCTTGAACTAGCACAATTTCAATAATCGAGCTCTAAAATTTTTCCGGATGAGAAATTGGTCCCATGTAAAGCAAAATTAGAAAACCTATTATGATAATGCTCCATTAGAAAAATGGTAACGATTCATTGTTCCTCTCATGAGCAGCACTTTTCAAAGTGCTGATTTCGAAATTTTGTCGACGAAATTGGTCTTTTCCACAACACAAGATTTCCACGAGATTACCAAACCACCAGTTCGAGGGTTCGGCGGACGCATCAACCGTTATTGATCAACTTCTCAAAAGAACAAAAGTGGTATTCCGTAAACTTAAATTGTATGATATTTTTTGCGGAATACCCAAAAAACGCGAATTTTGCGAATTTTCGATTAGCACTATTTTTCCCGCGATCGACGTAAGATCGATTCGATATAAACCAATTATTGTGGTACATCTGTGCTGCCTCAAATAATACCTGAGTTTTTGGAACAAGTAAAGCACTTACGTGAAATCTTCGAAAATACCTTGTAAAGAAACTTTTGCACCAACCTAATACTACAATACAAAGATATACCCAAGAAGTCGCGTAGCCTGTCGAATGGAATAAAGACTCAAACATATTTGCAAATATTCTACTGGTACCTTGTTGAATTGAGTGATCGGAAAGGGCCGGGACGAATTACTATGAAATCATTCAGATTAAATCTTATTTATCGTGTTGTGTCGCAAAAAAAATTGCATTAATTTATCTCAGCATAATCCGCATGATTTCTTGCAGTACTTTTGCATCATATGCTTGTAAGATTCCATAGTGCAGAGAACAGTCTTGTTGACACAGTCGGGCGTGATGTCCTTGCAGTCTGAATGAGCTTTTTCATTTTATTTTTCCTAATTCGTCAAAAAGAACTAGCAAAAGCTATGCTTTCTGCTTCCTCTTAACAGCAATTTCAGGAAGTTCTTGATAAAATAACATTGAAATTATCACTATTAGAGTTCGAGAAATGAAACAACGCTCTCTTCATTCTACACACTCTCTCTCAGGTCGTCCAGTTTAGAGAGTGTGTAGAATGAAGAGAGCGTGATTTCGTTTCTCGAACTCTAATCACAATGCGACACGAACTTGCTGCAGTTGTCGTCGCCATGGTGGATACGGTCGGCGAGTCGCAGAGATTGCACGTGTATCGACAGTATTGCAGCATCAAGCTCTGCAAAGACACCTCGTATCCGGAATACATGAAACTAAATCAAACGTTGTAGCTCGGGACGCTGCACAGATGCCGCTTTGCAGCACAATCAGCGGTCACATCGAAGCAAGACGAGTCTGCAAGGGAACCAAAAAATGAACCCTTCTGTAGAACTTTCACAGTTGCATTTTGTTGCCTACTGTGAACATACTGGGGAGGAAGATCATCATCCGACATAGCGTCCTTTCGCACGTTCATTCTTTACCTGAAGTTGACGTCGATGGCGCCATCGTAGTTGTCGTCGTGCAGAAGTTGCAGGTTTTCCTGTGTAACGACATATCTGATGGTATGAATGATGTTCCACCGCACGAAGAGTTCGAGAATTGATACCACGCTCTCTTCATTTCATTAACTCTCACGCAGTCTCGAGTGTGTTTAGAATGACGAGATAGTGGTATCATTTCTCGAACTTTAGTCTGCAGGAAATTATGAGCTTCCCTCACTTGCAATAGGCATGCATCATCAACAGATACGCGGGAATCGTGCACAACCGCGACTTCGAAGCGCAGTCCGTAGTGACGTCGACACAGGCTGAAAAAGGACAGCATATGCAAATTTGTTGTAAGGCCTAGAGCTCGAAATTCGGGACAGCAACTTGTCAATTGTCCGTTTTCTCCTATCGCTCGGCCGTTCTAGAGAGTGCGCGAAAGGAAGAAACGATGGCACTAGGTCGGATGATTACTATGGCGTCATGTAGCATTTGATATTTCAACGGCGGCTTGATGTCATGGCTATCATCCTGCAATGGCAGCACGATTCAGAATCCGACAAACTTGTAGTTGCTGTCGTTGATCTCGCAGTAGAAGTGGTCGGTGTGCCAGAAGGTGAGATCGTCGTAGATGTTGAGGTGAATCGCTGTTCAACCTGCAGAGAAAGTGTGGGAAACGCCGATACACCGATATTTAAAGCTCTAGTCATTTTCCGCTGACTCTCCACATTCTACGATCCATAAATTAAGAATTAAATTAGAAAATATTAATAATAATAACAAAAATGCTATATCCAACCTTTCCGTCTGATGATGGAGGCGGACTGTTGGCTGAATCGGAATTCAGGATATCACGTGGTATAAGAGCAGATACAGATGCGAAGAGTAGCAGTATTCTCCGTGGAAGGACCTTCATCGAGACTAAATAATAATGTACCAATGGAAAATGGTTTTTATTTATTCACGGTACACATCAACTGCAGAGTGTTCGAGAAAATGGTAAAGGATTAATGGTATGCGTTGAAAAGAGGGGGAGTGAAGAAGTGGAAATACTTGCATACTATCGGTTCTATAAATGGAAAGAGATGTCATGGAATCTCAGGTGACAAATGAGCAATCGGAATGGAAATGATTCACAAGATGTCACGTGCAAAAGCGAATGACATGCTCTGAGAATGCACGGTTGATGAATAGTGCGTTTAGAGCTTGCTATAACTAGGTGATGAAATATCGACTTCCGAATGCAATTCATGCTCAATGGAAAGGAAATGGTTTTGGGCCGCAAGACTGGCATATATAAATGACGACAGATGGACAAAACGTGTGATGGACTGGACTCCGTACGATCGAGCCAGGCCAATTGGCAGACCAAAAACAAGATGGAAGGACGAATTTGTGAAGCAACTTGGAGCTAATTGGGGGAGCGTTTGCACAAGAGACCCCGATAAATGGAAGAACTGTATCATCCACCAGGCACAGACCTTGATCAATGGATAAATAATGATAATGACTACCGGCTATACTGTATTTCAGTCTGCAGAAGAGCTACAGGGATGTCGGAGATCTTAAAAAATCGGGAAAAATATGACAAATAACTTTACTGTTGAGAACTTTCTGATTGGACCAAAACTGATAGTTCTGGGATCGAAAAACCGCATTTTGAATTGAAAAATAAATATTTTCCGTATCACGCAGTAGAAACGCAGAGGTTTTTATTGCGGAATATGAAAGTCTAATCTCTCAAGTGTCTTAGAAAAAAATATGAAGGAAAAATTTTATACCGTATTTTTTGATAATCGCGGTTAAAGGTGAGGCACCGAGGTGATGAATTTGAAATATTTGAAACGAGAAATTCACACGGTCGGAAAGGCTCCTGAGAGGGTAGTGTACCGACTACCCTTCAAACTCAAATCCAAGTATCCAGCTTTTGGGGATCTTAGTTGGGAACCTAGAAGAGGCTAAATCCAAAATTTCAAGTCTATATCACAACAGGAAGTGCCTCAGGCAGACTCCGATTTTTCTCGCTTTCGCGGCGTCCCGGATTTTTGAGTTGGTGGCGCGAGCATCGTACAGAGACGTGCTATAGCTCATTCGATAGAGCGTACATGGTTGCCCGCCTAGAGAATTGTGAAATTCACACTGCAAAGGTGCGAAAAGTACCTTCAAAGTTCGAAATTTTTTCCCTTTTGGCGGTGCGGCCACATTTTCGGCTATCCAAGCTCTCAATGGAAAATCCAAGTTCCTACCGGCCTACAGTAGACTATTATTGAAACGGCGAATCCAATGAGCTTAATTTCAAAAAGATTGGTTGCCATCTGTAGGTGCTGACGCCTTTCAAACATTTTCCCGCGCGAATTTATCCCTCTGCCTCCCCCTCCTCTCTCCCTCCCCCGCGCCTCCCTCTCTCGGCCAGGTCAAAGGTCGTAAACGCGGCGAGTCGTCTCAAGTTGTCAACACGATGCTTACTAGGAAATACAAAGTTGAAATTAATGTAAAACGTATCATTTTCGGAATCAGCGGGTGAAATTACCCCTGGTGGAATCATTGGTTGGGGTCGAACAGTTGGTAGAACTTTCACTGTTGTACCCTCTGGGTGAGGAGGGTGAGGAGGAGGGAGTTGAAAGCTTCCGACTTGAGCTACTTTATATGGGTATTACGATGTTGGTCGGCGACTTTCAATCAGAGACGGATACTTTCGTTCTAAAGCCTGTCGATTTACGCTCCCTCACGTGTGAATTTTGTGAAATTTTGGCAAATTCTCAAATAAATAAAAGGACTGAGATCATACTATTCAAAACAATCAGTTCAATAAAAGTCCCGGGATCAAAAGCCAAAATTCGCTCTATATTTTCTGAAATTTCGGAAATCTGAACAATTAAGGTACGAATTTTAAAATATTTACGCATGAAAATATTGAGCGAATTTTGGCTTTTGATCCCGGGACTTCTATTGAACTGATTGTTTTGAATAGTAAGATCTCAGTCCTTTTATTTATTTGAGAATTTGCCAAAATTCACTTAGCTGTTGACTTTGCTTGCAAAGCCAGGATACGCCACCTTCCCACGGAAGGTGGATTAGTCTTGGGTCAAGTATTATTCCGCAGGCACTAGGTCGGATGATCACCGTCGGATGGTTACCTACTGGATGGCAACCAAAACAAAATGACCCTTCTGTAGAACTTTCACAGTAGGTTCCCAAAGCCCCAAAAAAATCTGTAAAAGTTCTACAGAAGGGTCCCTGTTTTGGTTATCATTCAGTAGGTTACCATTCGATGGTGATTATCCGACCTAGTGCCATTCCTTGGGTCAGATCTATGATTTTAATTTTTGGCCTTCGCTAAGAAGGAGCCCCCGCCGAATGCGGGGGGCTTCCAGAATAGTAAACTAGTAATAAAATAATGCAGGGCAAATCTATCGCCGTTGCTGGTCGTTGCAAGGAAGCATTGCTCGAAACACTTGAGCAAATCGCGAGAGAAACAGGTTATAATAAGCAATTATGATTTTATTGCATACTACTTTTTCAAATGAATGTGTATTATCACATCGATTCGAGAAAGATATGCGATGATCATTTCGTTGCGCAAGGTGCAATGTACACTCCCATACTCGTGGTCGAGTGGTTAGAGAGCGTGTGTGTAATCAACGTGCAATCTGCGCAACATTAAACATCAGTTGAACGCAATACAAAATGCAACTTCAAATAGCAGAGATTTCGTCGGTACGTGAGTATCCTGTAATTGTTGCTGATTCGACAAATGAAGCCTCACTCTCGGCGATGGCTCGGAAGGCCAAAGTTATTATAAATGCCGTTGGCCCGGTAGGCAACTTTAGTGCAGATATGTAATGGCAGATTTGAAATTTGTAATTTTAAAAGTTTTTGTCAGTATTGTAATATTTAGCGTTGCCCATTGATATGCACTATGCCAATAGTCATATGGGCGCTTCTCCACAATCCCGGACAAACGTGAGCATCGTCATTAAATATGTGTGACAATTCGTATTAGAGTACTTCCAGACATCCCGATGCATGTCTAAGCATAGTGTTTTAAGAGTATTCATACCCTGATAGGAAACGACGGAAATGCAAATTCATTGATTAATGATGTTGTCCGGGATTGTGCAGAAGCGCCGTCACTTGCAGTTCACTCGTTTGGCAGATGCAGTAGTGCGAGCTGCAATTGCAAACAGTGCACACTACTTGGACATCTCCAACGAAGAAGCGGTGAGCAAGTAACTATCTCGATATGAAGCTTAAGTTATTTTTTGCATACATTCATCCACCATTAGCAGGGTGCTATCCAGTAAGCAATTATGTGATAACCTTACAGTTTCTTGAGCGAATCCAAGAGAAATACGGCAGTAAAGCACGGGACAAGGGAGTGTACGTAGTCGTAGCGTGCGGGTGAACAATTTATTTGTATGTCAATCATTTACTATTTTCGACCAGTGATAGGAAATGCAAAATTGCAGATTTGGTCCCATTCCGTGTGATCTCGGTGTCGACTTTCTCAAGCGACACTTTGACGGCACTCTCGCGTACGTGGAATGCTGTGCTCATATAAACAAAGGCCATGCGGTAGGTGTGAACAGTTCAATTGACATGTGATATATTTCGTCCAATTTTTTTTGAAAAAAATAAGATAATTTACGAAATTGTCGACCAAGCACTTATTTTTTTCGGGAATAAAGGTGCCGGGCACTACGCCGGATGAGAACCAAAAAATGGACCATTCTGTGGAACTTTCACAGAAACATTTTTGACACTATAGGAATCTACTGTGAACATGCTGGAGAAGGGTGTGTTTTGGTTTTCATCCGGTGGGTTCCCATCCGACCTAGTGCCAAGGTGCCGTGGGCGCTGTTAATCTAAATTATTCGAGGGCTATGCCCTGTGTTCGACGGCTCTTGAAAGCCAGCTGCTCTCGATGAAAGCAATGAGTGGAAGGGATAAGCGCTGGAAACATCGCTCCGTACTGCCCGATTCCATGCCTTCCATTGAGTACACGTCTCCACGGAAGTCAGCCAACGTGATTATTCAAGACAATAACGATTGCAGATTTACGATATCGAAAATACGAGAAGGCGCTCAGCACACGTGGACGGTGCCATTAGTCGGAGCCGACAAAGTCAGTTAACATAAGTATTTTAAATTTAATATTTAAAAAAAACATGTGAAGTTTGTGGTGGATCGCTCGCAGTACTACGACTTCCACGTAAATGAGATGAGACCCGTGCATGTTCGAACTGACTTTGCAGCCGGTAAGTCGCTATTGTTTAGCCAAAATGAATGAGCATATCGTCATAAGCGTGATAGATAACCTCAAAAGACAGAGTTGCAACTATTTCACTATTTTCCTATGGTAAATCTTCTCAGTATAGCCCGATTCTTACGCAAACGGAATGCATCTTATACACATTAGAGTTAGTATCTCGGGTAATCGTCGTTTCGTACATTTTTATACCCTCCCATTAACGGGATAAGTAATGTTATCGATAATTCGCTTAAGTAATTGTGCCGAACGTGAACGGGAAAAGTTGGAAAGTAAATAGTTCCGTGTCCAGATATTATGCGCAGGCTGACAGAAAATTTTTTTTAAGGATCATTGTACGAGTCAATGCTGTTCGAACTATGGATTAAAGTGATCGGAATGATGCCATTGAAAGGATCACTTGGAAAATTTCTCAAACTCCACACCGACAAGTGTTCTTTCGGGATGTTCAAAGTTCGTTCTATATTATCCTTAAACCATAAATAGTAAATTATAATGAGATGGGAAACGATTTAGAATAATATTACTGCACGAGCGATACTTGCCGTGAGCAGGTGGACGGACCAACATACGAACAGATGAACGAGACTTTTGACTACTTCTTCTTCGGAATAGGCTGGGGTCATGGAGTACCACCGGACGAGGGCAGACAACCAACCAAGAGAGTGGGTTGTCACCCTATTTTGCATGAGTTGAACACTACGTAAATTAGTTCCTAAGCAATCGCGAAGCTAGATACTTAATATTAAAGAAGGAGTGTCGGCAACCGCGCGCGGTTAGAGAAACGAGAGGCTTACTCTCTCGCCTCGCGCACTCTCTCGCTCCTTCCCTGAGCTATTTCCCTGATGTCCATGGCAGCCAATCAGCCAAGTTGCGGTTCAGACCCAAGATAAAAACGCGAAAATTTCAGAAAAATAACAATGGTAATGAAAGACTCATTTTTTTTATGTTTTGCCTTTGCTCTCCCTTTAATAATATAAATAAGGTAGCCGTGGTTTGCCATGGACCGGATCCTGGCTATGCATGCACTGCGGCCTGCATTTGCTCCGCGGCCCTCGCCATCCTCAACGACGAAGGGAATCTACCCAAAAGGTGAAGGAGGTTCACCCACCATCGTATAACATAGAATAGAAACGATATTTTTATTTCATCGTATTTCAAGACTATCTTACTTGGAGAGACTTTGCTTTTCATTTCTCGGAATTAATAACAATATTCTTGAGCGGCGGTGTATACACGCCGGCTGCAATCTTCCGACAGACGCGAATCGACAATTACCTGATGTCGATGGGAGTCACTTTCGAGGTCAAATGAGAAGAGCATCCTCCTCACATTGTGAGAGTTCCGACTCCATTTGATTTCACAATTCTTACTTATTAATAGTTCGCTTCGGACAGTAGTAATTTTGAAATGCCATGTGATCTAAAAAGAATGCATTATATTGTTTAAATGCTTTGAGGAAATATAGAAAGATTTTTGGCCATTCAGTTCCTGGAATGCGTACGCTCTTTATTTACCATTCACCATCTCAAAAAAATAGAAAAAATAAACAATAAGACAATCTCAATAACTCTCAAAAACTCTGTTTCACTCTATTCGTATGTTCACTCGTGATAAACCAGTCGTAAATTAGTCTTGTTTGACTCGCATCACTACCAAAACGATTGCCAAATACAGTATAGGTAGGGACCACAAGCTCCGCCCACTTGCCTCTGGCACGATGCTAGTCAGAAACCATTTCAACAAGTTGGTCAAAAGAAATCAAAGAAATATTGATTTCCCGTTCTGTGAGTCTAAGTAAACCAGTTGGGGCTGCATGTGCTAAAAAATCGCCAGCTCCCTCTCTCCCTCTCCTCCCTCTCCTATCGCTCTTTTCTGCTCCGGCGCGTGTAGAGAGCTATTGCTACGAAAGAGCGCGAGTGCAGCGCTCTCTCCTCGCAAGGGTGATGTGAAGCCATGCCCAAAGTTTTTCCGATTTGACTGGGAAGGGATCGGATTTGACTCCGCCCCTTTCTTCGTCGTCTCGCTTTTCCCCTACTCTCTATTGATAGCTTTTCAATCACTTCTGGAGCTCTTGCGCCATTCAGAGATGAGATATCGGCAAACTTTCAAAAATATATCATATATGATGCCAGTGACATCTCAAAATATGATTTTGCAAAGGAAACACTTTATAAAGCTGAGATCAGGACATTATGTGGTATGAAGGAAAATAACCTCAAACGTCTTATCATATTTTCATAAACATAAATTGAGAAAACTAATATGAGAAGAATGTTAGGAATGAGAAAAGGGTGCGGCGACGCAAACAGTATCGGTTTAGATGGTTGAGAAGGATCAGATATAATACATGTTACACATAATTAGACCGAAAAGAATACAGAGCATACATCAAGATATCTGTTTTGTCACGGTTTGGCTATCTTGTTGTTTGCAATGAACGAACATCATTTGCATCTTCCGTTCAGGTGGAATTGTCGGAATCGGTCTCAGATCTGAAAATAATTTGAATATTGAACGGTCATCACTAAAATATATTTGTTTGGCAAAATGATTTGAAAGATTTCTAAACTAACTTGTTGTTGGTGTGAACATTTAGAGTAAACGGATCTCTGTTGTCACGAAAGGCGTCATCTAAAATTGATTGATCGAGTCGATCGATTCATGATCATGGTCTAAAATTTAGGACAACATATGATAGCACTGTTTCATCAATATGGAGCGGCACTTACAATTAATACATTTCAAGCACTAAAAACATATATCCTGTGTTATTTGGAAAAAGGTTATTTCTGAATTCTGACTTTAATTATATATCATGAAGTCACCCTGCTCAAACCCGATAAAGGAATACAATAGACTGGTTGCAGTCCCTTCCTAGCTCAGCTTGAAACTGACCCGTTGAGATGAGAAATGTTGGACGAGACCCGCGAGATTCCAAGAGAATTGCATCGTTGACTGTCTCGGGGACCATCTTAGATTCTTTCCTGCAGATTGTGTGAATTAGTACGACTCGATTACTTGTTGATCCCTCGAAGAAGGGGAAATACTAACAAATTTGAATTTGCTCACTTCGCCTCGTCGGAATCCTCGCACTCATCTAGCAGTTTCAGCCAGTAATGGAAAGGTGAATACACTAGCGCACCGAGTCCGATAACAGATGCAGTTATGGTCAAGAATGATAGCGCTGAAATAGATAAATGTAGTATGCGTTTCTAGAAACTAGAAACTCTGCACAGGAAGACTTACACTTTGCACGATTGAACCCAGAAGTACGCACATTATGAGGACGGGATGTTTGAAAAGCCTGAAGAAAATACATGAGATGAAACGCGCTAGCATCGATAACAGGAATTTTCTGTTATCGATTCTAGCGCGTTTTTGAAACGCGCTGATTTTCAATATTACTGACTTTATTTTTGACGGAAAGATGGATACACCGTCGAATTGGCGAATAGGAGAGACAAGAGATCATTCTCTGATTAGATTGGATTGATGGGGGTACAATATTTGCGGTAATTCGGTACAGATTGCAAAGGGAAAAAATGAAGAAAAATGATGTGAAAGGGACGCCGAATTCATTTTCGAAAAAAGACGCGCGAGAATCGAACGATCAGCGAAAAAAAATAGCCTAACGCTGTATATTTCGTATATATTAAGCAATGAAATTTGCATTTTCTTCTAACATTAGAAACACGATTCTCAAATGGTTCACACAGCTAACGACCTCACAATGGGGACTACTCCTCACTCAAGGAAACTAAACCTCCCAATCAATAAGGAGAATGAGCGAAGTGAGAAGATGACTGTTCGCGTCATCAATGCATCATGTGTACACATGGGACAACTAAACATTGACTTCCAAATAATTCCGCTGCCAGATGTTTAAAAAGGAGTTGTAAGCCACTTCCAGGGATCAAAAGCCAATTATTCGTTGCCAAAACAAATTTGTACGCAAAAAATATAGCGTAGTTGAATACACTGAGCAGTATATGCAATTGTAATTGCCCTGTCAGAAATACATGAGTAATGATTGATTGAAAAAGGCAGAACCCGAGCTGCAATTAGATGAGAACAGCTGGTCTAAATCTTAGAAACTTGATTAATAAGCGAAACAAACATGAATTATAAATGTATACGGAAGAGTGGGCACTTGTAAATAAATATTGACCACTTCTGAAAGTGAGAGAGACCCGGGTTGTCTTTGACCCGTCGAGCAACAGTACATTATGCAAGAAGCCAGATAGGTCATGGTTGAATAACGCAATTCCTCTGCGCCTTCTTTCGAGAAGAAGGAAAGAAAGTGCAGAATTGGCTTGCACGTCGTCAACATGCGAGAGAGTGTGACAAATGGAGAGCGTGCTAGTCAACACGAGTGCCGTCTCTCCGAATAAACAGTGAGCATCAAAGTGTATTTCTAGTAAATAGCAAGTGCAGAAGAATGGAATGGAGGAGAGAATTCCTCATCAGACCGCTCAAATATGGAAAGTTATGCGATGCCAGTGCAGATAAGAGTCGCCGCATGAGAAAGATAAAGAGAGGGTTTGTGCGAGAGAAATGGAAAAAAGAGAGCGGGGAGAGAGAAAGTCATGCGGAAATGAGCGACAGATTGATTCATGTAGTTTCTTTTTTTCGCCCGTTCCCATAATGAAGGGATCAGACAGAGCATTGCTTAGAACCCGGGAGTTCATAGGGTAGGTCACATTTCTTACCGAACTGAGTGCGAGATTGAGGTCGTCCTCGGCCGGCACAAGGCCAGAGCGAGTTGATGTCCTCATTGAACATCTTCATAGATTACGGTTATATTATAGTTCCGAAAATAGTTAATCATAAAACGATTGGATCATTTGAATGTTGATTGTCTGCGGCTTTTTTAGTTGATGTTGCTTGTATCCAGCTGGATTTGGGATGCAACCGAATCGAGCAATGATACATACTATACGCTCTGCATACTATACGTTTTCTCGAGTCGGTCGAGTGGTGAGAGAGTGAATAGAATGATGAGACCATGGTATCTTTTCTAGAATTATGTTGAGTACAGTGGACTTCGTTGGAGGCAGAATGCCTCTTCTCTATTTTTACACATCTCCCCATAAGCGGGGCTGGAGCGCACGTAGTCAGCAAGTGAGAGATAGTGGGAAATGTGGAGAATGGTAGACGAGATGAGTGCCGTCTCTCCGGATAAACAGCGCTGAGCAGAGAATATTGGTGCACCGAGAACGTCCGCGTCGGAACGTGCTGAGCATCACATTACAATTAGAGCAGAATGCAGGGCACATGCATGCGAAAATGTGCAGCTGCTTGCTAATGAGATACAGTACCGTGCAAAAGCTTGGAAACATTTTACAAAAAACCTCATTTCGTGTGTTGCGCTCATTCCCGGCGGTCTGTTTTTGTATATTTTGAACGACTCATCCAGATCCCCTACAAATATAGTAATTCTGAAAGATCTCGACAAAATAAATATTTAAACTGTTGGAAGTTAAAGTCTAGATCATCTGTGAAAACAATTATAACCCTTTGAAGTCTAACAATTTCCGCACTGAAAAATGTTTTTGGGGGAGGGGGTTTTAATTGTCCGCATTCGATTCAGCATGAAAAAGTATCCCTAGGATCAAATTTTCAGTCCCAAAAGTAATTATTTAGCGTGAAATTAGCATTTCTATTATTATTTTTTGACCGTATTAGGCTTTGCATTGTCGTGGCCGTTCATTAAACATGAAATTAATAGCAAACAATCATAATACAACGTTTTGACGCGCCGCACTATTTCCCGGCTACCGTAGTCTTGCAATTTACGGCTAAATATCACGCATATTCTGACAGAATGTTTGAATTACATGGACGATGGGAACAAAAAAATCAAACGGCTCTAATCTTATCGACGCAATAACAGTTAATGTATCCCTAGTCGTAGACTTTTATAGTGAAGTGGTGAAGCCGTAAAATCGAAACTACCTAAAAGACGGCTCTCGGCATTTCAAAAGTTCAAAAAATCATAAAATACTTCACAGTTGAGCTAAAAAGTCGGTCAAAAGAGCAAAATGACCGCGGGTTCCACTGTGGGTTCCAATAAGTTGTTACCCTTAACAAATTTTCCACGATTTCCATTTTTTTATTTCAAAATCAGATTCTCCGTGCAATTCTACACCAGGGACATTGATTTCAGCTCTTTTCAATGTTTTCCCGGGAGGCTTCCGCGTTGGAAACACCAAAAAACCGCTGTTTTTCGAAAATTCAAAAAGTTCAATGATTTCCCGTTTTCACATTTAGGCTTTATCAGCGCTCCAATGACCGCCAATTTGCTTCGGATTAACTATTGTCACACTTTAAGAAGATTGAAGTCATTTCCAGAGAAAATATTTTATTCCGAAAAATCAAGATTTTTTAGCATTTTCCGAAAATAAATGAAAAAATGCGGCGATTTTTTTCATCAAAAAGAGCGCTTAATTCGCTCACAGGTGCTTGCCCAGACCCAGTAATGTTACTTTCAGCCAATAGAACCACTCCTGATCCATCAGTATGGAAATGGCAATCCATTGAACCTTTTGAATTTTCGGAAAACAGCGGGTTTTTGGTGTCAGAGTTTTGCTTGGGCGCCATATTCATCTTGCCATTCCACCCTATCGTGCACAACATCATCCTGATTTTTCTTGTGCCAGAGTATCGCTCAAATATCTCGAAACTGTTTTGCTGTATGAGAGGAAAGAAATTCGCTATTCGAACGTCAGTGCATCCGTTCCATTCTCATCAAAAGGCTGTGGTTTCAGTGATGAATCAGACTATAGCAATGCACTGACACATGTATATTGTAAAATTTAACGAATTGAACTGTGTAAAAGCGAACGAACTCGATTAATGTCATTGTTCACAACAGAAGTCACTCACACACGGCAAACGCTAGCGACTTGTGGACGTAGAAGCTTCATATCTTAGTGAGGCAGCGATTCCTCATTATACGCTTCTTCCCATTTGGATATTATGCCGCTATGCATGTTCGAGTAAAAAGCCTGTGAGCGCTGTTGTTTTGCGGGACATTTTTGTTGAGTGATACA
Organism: Pristionchus mayeri; assembly: GCA_036245805.1. NCBI lineage: Eukaryota > Metazoa > Nematoda > Chromadorea > Rhabditida > Neodiplogasteridae > Pristionchus > Pristionchus mayeri. The sequence continues at coordinate 45,074,117 of BTRK01000006.1, forward strand.
GAATGAGTTACTCAGCGAGCCCGATTGGGCCTGTCAGCAATAGGATCAATGTTCTCTTTCCTTGATTAGATACTTTAAAAACTTTATTACTCGCAATTTAAATACTTGAATTTTAAATCATTGTACCGATTCTATTGTGAGACAACCTCAAAAACATTTTCCGCATCATCAACAGCGTCAAATACATTTTTATACCGATCACACATTGTAGGGAAAGAACACGAATAATATCTGATGTGCTCTCTACAGTAAAACACGATGTTCCATTTCATTGATTGATGATATCGTTCGAGAAACGACACAGCGCTCTCTCTCTTCATTCTACACACTCTATCGCAGGTCGGCCAGTCTAGAGAGCGTGGTATCGGTTCTCGAACTCTAATTGACGATATCTACATGTTCTGGGCGAAAGAGCAGAGGAGAGTGTTCATGAGCAGCGTTCCTCCATCGATGACGATCCTCTGCCCGATGATGAACTCAGAACGAGTTCGATCGGCGAGGAAGAGAATCAGCTGGAATGAGCCTAAATTAGAGTTCGCGAAACGATACCTCGCTCTCTTCATACTACACGCTCTCTAGTCGATCGACGAGAGAGTGTGCATAATGAAGAGAGCGTCGTATCGTTTCTCGAATTTTAGTCTAAATAACTCCGAGACCTTCCCGATCGTGCGTACCTTTCCGATATCCTCGGGTGTTCCGTATCTTCCGATGGGAATCTGCATGAGATCTGTACCCCACATGTCAAGCGTCTGCAAGGCAAGATCAGGCTGATCGGGGTCTGAATCCGGTGTAGTATACCTTCTTCACTTGATCGTCGCTCAAGCCCAACTTCGCCCAGATGTCCGTTTCGATGATTCCGGGGCTTCAAGGAGGCCATGTGCTGTGATGATTCGTTGATGGAAAGCTAACTTGACAGAGTTGACTCTGATTCCCTTCTTAATGAGATCGGCCGCCGTCTGGACTGTGCACTGATCGAGTCCCGCCTTCGTCATCGCGTAGTAAATGGCCTTCTGATGAGCGTGAGTTCGATAAATGAGTGAGTGAGTTTGAATGCATTCAATTGAAACGGATTCGAAACTACGAATCTGCAGTGTTTTACTCTGCTAACTTTGATATAGCTGGCGATATGGATGAGCATAGTATTTTTTCATAGAAACTGCGATCCGAAATGGTGGTTATTTCAACCTGCGTGGCAAAGGGGAATCCGGCGACGGAAGACACGTTGACGATCGCTCCTTTCGTCTTCTCCAGGTGGGGAACGGCAGCTTGAGTGAAGAGTACCACACTATAGTTCGAGATGATACCACGGTATCTTCATTCTACACACTCTCATCAATCGATCGGTCGAGAGAGTGTCGACCCGAATTTCGAACTATATAGCACAGTGAACCCCACGCACTTCCCTCTACGAATATGGATTAAACTGACGCTCTGAGGTTGACTCTCATCATCTGATCGAATAGCGTAATGGGCGTATCGATGCACAGCTTGCCATCCTCGGGATCCATCAGAAAGGCGCCCGCATTGTTCACCTATAACAATTCTCTCCTCATTCACTGACGGCATATTTTTTGACAGAATGCCAGCGCTCTGAGTACCACGAGCGATAGAGCATGTGCATGGAATACAATTGCTGATTCATTCTTCATCTCCATAGTTGCCAAACACAGGCGGTGAGGTGTTTTCAGACCATGAAATCCATGGTGTGCGGACTGCGCCACTCTGAATCTAAATGTCCGTACACGACGAGTAGAGCGGTCATGGGGGTCGCCGCCGGCGTTTCCAACTCTCATCTCTCGCCCTCCAAATGTCGCGTTACTCAGTATACCCAACTTACGAGCACATCCAATCCTCCGAACTTGTCGACTGTCTTCTGGACGATCATCGATGGCGCGAGCTCATCGCCAACGTCCGCAACGATCTGCCAATTGCATCTCGCCTCTCCATATTCGACCTCGCCTAACCTCCAGAATATCTGCCTCCTTCGCTCCAGCAGATAAGCATTCCGTCTTTGTTACCTGAGTAGGGCGGTGTATGAAATCTGCACACAACTTACCCTCTTGATCCTTCCTTACCTTGAGTGCTTCTGCATTTCTTCCCGTGATGGTCACTCTCGCACCCTGGGCAGCGAACAGTTTGGCGGTACCTCTTCCGATTCCATTCGACGATCCTCAAATATCGGCGAACTGATGAGGTGCAGAATCGTAATAATTTTTATAACTTAAATACGCCCGAGGCGCGACGAGTTTGAAGAAAGAATTGGCAAGCTAATATTGTGCTTATATGTGGACGCATTATCATTTTACGAGAAAATATTGCCATATCATCAGCCCATGAAGAAATAACCAATTGAAGGTGTCCTCACCAGTGATGATGACAGATTTTCCAGCGAAGAAACTCATCGTTTCTGTTGTGGTAGAGATGTCGAAGGGATCGCCGCTCGTTTGCGCCCCTTTATTCTCATCCCTGGACACCTTCTACCTGATCCCTCTCACTCCCTTTTGTCTCTTCATCTGCAATCATCCCGGATCAGTGAGAATCCCCTTCTTTCATCTCTACGATCATCTATGCATCTGCATCTCAATCGACCATAGAATAAATGGACAGGAGAAAGAAAGAGTGCGGATCATCAACGATTATTGCACAAACATTGTCAAGGTTTCGGTGAAATGGCGGAGAGAAGAGTTATGTATTATGCCTTACATGAGAGAATCGAGCTGGATTCGCCAATCATGGGAATGGAAGGAAAATCATGAAACGTGTTCTAATCGGTTTTGAGCATCCTGAGGCACACGCGATAGCTCACCAGAATTTATTTATGCATACTCTACACGGGGTCTGCAACCGGCAGAGTCAGCTTTTAAAGTATAAAAAATGTGGAAGAAGTGACGCCTACTCATTTTGCGAGCTCTGTAGATCTGTATAAAGTAATGTCGCAATGTCCCCACTAGACTGTCGCCTAGAAAAGTTGGATGAATGCAAACAAATCAAAGCATGAGTTTTCAGTGTTTTTTTCTTGTCTTCTAACAGTTGTTAATCGGCTTGTTTAATCTGTCAGAAATGTGCTAGAAAAATTGCGTAAAAAGTTGCGTAAAAAGTTCGCGAACTTCTGATTCTCTCCTGTTCGTGTACTCTCTCTCTTTCTCTAACCAGGTCGTTGAAAAGTTCACGAACTTTTCGACGAACTATGTTCGAAAATCATACTTTTCTTTTGTTTTACTTATTTTTATAAACTATTTTTGCTTTTAACTTATGACTTCTTATAACGACAACCTTCCCTTAGCTGGAATAGCTTCAGAATACATCGTAGTGAAAGTAAACAGGGTTGGAGTATTTTTTTCGAAAATGGGTCACCACTTTCCCCACCCTGTAATGTCAAGCTATTCCATCAGAGGGAAGGTTGTTCTTATAAGCAGTCATAAGTTGAAAGCAAAAATAATTGATAAAAATAAGTAAAACAAAAGAAAAGTACGAATTTCGAACATAGTTCGTCGAAAAGTTCGTGAACTTTTCAAGGAGCTGCGTGAAAAGTTAGAGAAAGGCGAGAGAGCACGCGTTCTTGAGAGAGGGAAAAGGAAGCAGTGATTGTTTACTTCCTTTTCCCTCTCTCAAGAATGCGTTCTCTCTCGCCTTTCTCTAACTTTTCACGCAGCTCCTTGAAAAGTTCGTTAAAAACCGGCATTAATTCGTTCGAAATTCGTACTTTTCTTTTGTTTTACTTATTGTTATCAATTATTTTTGCTCTTAACTTATGACTGCGTATAAGAACAACCTTCCCTCTGATGGAATAGCTTGACATTACAGGGTGGGGAAAGTGGTGACCCATTTTCGAAAAAAATACTCCAACCCTGTTTACTTTCACTACGCTGTATTCTGAAGCTATTCCAGCTAAGGGAAGGTTGTCATTATAAGAAATCATAAGTTAAAAGCAAAAAAAGTTTATAAAAGTAAGTAAAACAAAAGAAAAGTATGATTTTCGAACACAGTTCGTCGAAAAGTTCGTGAACTTTTCATCGACCTGGTTAGAGAAAGAGAGAGAGCATGCGAAATGGAGAGAATCAGAAGTTCGCGAACTTTTTACGCAACTTTTTCTCGCACATTTCTGACAGATTAAACAGGCCGAATGTGTCTCTGGAGCTGCGAACACTGAGTTTTTTTTCCTTTCTCCGTAACATTCCAAAAAAATTCCCTAACATTCTTTAGTGTGTCACTTTTTTCTTGACTGCGATTATGAAATATAATTTGTTCCAAATGTGATCATACAACTGTTTATTCACGATCACAAGAGATCTCTGCACTTCAGCCGGTCGTCGCTTTGCGATAGCCGACCGTATCTCGATACAGTTTGCGATAATTCGAGGCATCCTTTGTCAGTTTGCGATAGGCAGCCAAGTCACGGGTGATTACACAGTTGATTGGAGAGAAGAAGCAATTGCGGGAATGGAAGCCGGTCCATCGCCGAAGGGACCGTTTCATGATGGGAATTGGTACGGACGACCCGTCGTAGGCAGATGTGGCGACAGTGCTGGAAAAAAAACTATTTGCATGATGATGACGATTTCACAAAACGAGAAAGCATCCCTTCATTTTGCACAGCATTTCAACTGATTGTTAGGACAATTAAGCAAATTAGGAGTTTTCATTACTCAAAGTGTTCATTTGAGACAAAGAGACAGTTTTCCCCCCTAGTCAATTCAAATGCACGAATCTTAGTTCTGGAAATTTTTTTCTTTGCACACACAATAATGTCTCGAGAAACATAAATAGGCGTGACGTAAGTTCGTATATTTTCTAGACGGTGAAAATGCGTTCGAAAACATGTGTAGAAAAGAACGAGAATCTGACCATATGCAACATGTTCTTACCATTGAGATATTATCAGCATTATCGTGAGAAGGGAGAATGTTTCCATGCTGAAAATGAGAGCAGTGATATCGACAAGTGTTTGCAGAAGACAAACATAACAATAAGAAATCGCAAAACGTGAACTAATGCGATATCTAAAGGAAACACGAGAAGCGACACGTAAGAGTGACTATCTGAGAGAATTGAGCAAATCTACCTATGAGCCGAACAGTAAAAAATAAAGTGCCGATTTTAAGATCCCCGTAGGGGTAACTTTTCACGTAGAGTTCGAAAATCGACCTTAGAAAGCCGTATCTCTGACCCCTCATTTTGTGTTATGCGCTGAAGTTGAGAGGTCGGATTTTGTATCTTTTGAACGGCTATTCCAAATCCTATAAATGTATGGTAATTCTGAAAGATCTCGATGAGATAAGCATTTTCACTGTGGAAAGTGAAGGGCTAGCTCATCTTTGAAAAAAGTACCCCTAATCCCAAATTTTCAGCGAAAAATTCGTTCCCCTAAGATGTTTCCTGTTTCTCGCAAGATGCCGCAGTGCAGATTTTCCGATATTTCAAATCAACAACATTCAACAGCAAAACATGGCATTCACTCTCATTGAGAGTCATTGATGTTTTTAATTTATTTTTAATATATTTGAAACATTTTGAGCAGTTGAAACCTTATCTAAGTGAACATCAGCTCGATTGGCAGCGTTTCAATGTGATTTGAGCCTGTGGTACACGTTTGGCCTTTGTTTTGGCAACGATATCTCAACAACCAAAAGTACTACAGTTAACAGACCTGAAATATAAAGCATATGTGATAATATAATTAATAATAACTTGTTTCGGAACCATTCCTGTTCATTCCAAGTATATAGTAGTGCGTAATTTACCAATTCCGGGTTCCTGCCGCATCAATTCCTGCTCGAAGCCGGCTCAAACTTAATTTTTAAGCACTCTAATGTCAAAATTCATATTTTACGAGTGAAAATGTTCCAGAAAGATTGTTACAAAAGTAAAATTAAAGAAAAAATAAGTTTTCACATTTTTGCCCCTGGGCTAGTAAGGGGTGAAAATGTCGAAATCATGGATACGTATGAAAACGTAATATCTTGGTGTATTTTCACTCGTAGAATACGAATTTTGACATTAGCACGCTTAAAAATTAAGTTTGAGCCCGCTTCGAGCAGGAATTGATGAGGCAGGAACCCGGAATTGGTAAATTACGCACTACAATATACTTGGAATGGACAGGAATGGTTCCGAAACAAATTATTATTAATTATAATGTCACATATGCTTTATATTTCAGATCTGTTAACTGTAGTACTTTTGTTTTGTAGAGATATCGTTGTCAAAACAAAGGCCAAACGTGTTCCACAGGCTCAAATCACATTGAAACGCTGCCAATCGAGCTGATGTTCACTTAGATAAGGTTTCAACTGCTCAAAATGTTTCAAATATATTAAAAATAAACTAAAAACATCAATGACTCTCAATGAGAGTGAATGCCATGTTTTGCTGTTGAATGTTGTTGATTTGAAATATCGGGAAATCTGCACTGCGGCATCTTGCGAGAACCAGGAAACATCTTAGGGGAACGAATTTTTCGCTGAACATTTGGTATTAGGAGTACTTTTTCATGGCAGTTTTAATGCGATTAATTAAAAAACGACAGCCCCCAAAAAATTTTTCAGGTCGGCAATTTTTCGACAAATTTTTGATTTCAAACGGCCGTAACTTTTTTCAAAGATGAGCTAGCCCTTCACTTACAACAGTGAAAATGCTTATCTCGTCGAGATCTTTAAGCATTACCATACATTTATGGGGTTGGAATCGCCGTTCAAAAGATACAAAATCCGACCTCTCAAATTCAGCGCATAACACGAAACGAGGGGTCAGAGATACGGCTTCCTAAGGTCGATTTTCGAACTCTACGTGAAAAGTTACCCCTAGGGGGATCTTAAAATCGGCACTTTATTTTTCACTGTACGGCCTCTGCTCAGTTCTCTCAGATAGTCACTCATAATACGTCAATATGTGAGGAGGAAATCGCATATTTCTGAGGAAGTGTAACCAGAAGTGAACACGTGTGCCTTTACTATGTTTTTCTTTTGTTGCTCTCACTCTCTGTGCAATTTTGCGAGAACACGCTGGTCATTAGTGAAATGGGATTAGTCAGCCAAAGTGACATTAGGATGCTGACGAGTGAATGCATCTACCAAATTTGTTGTGAGGATTAGAGCAAGAAATTCGGGAAAGCAACTTCTCAGTGTTCGTTCTCTCGCCAATCGACCCTTCTAGAGAGTGCACGAAATTACGATAACATATCAAAGGCCATAGCAATATTGATATATCAAAGGCGACATGAAGTCATAATTCTCATCTCATAATTATCATAATTTTTCATATCATAATTCTCATAATTCTCTGTAACGTATATAATAATTAGAGCAAATGATAAGCTTTACACCAGCTTCACCGGGACTCAGACCGAAATAAATTAATGGATTTGAATTAATTATCCTACTCTTTTCATCTGAGGCATTAAAGGTATGCGCAATATTATGGCCAGTACAGTTGAGAAGCATTTGAAACGAATACTGAAAGGATTAGTAAGGCTGAAATGAAAAAAAGATGAATCGGGGGAGAATGGGTAGTTGGATTCGAAGTAAATTGTATACAACTTGCAAGCGATATGTTTATCAGCAATCATCAATCAACAGAGGTTCAGATGTTCGTTTTCAAGAGATCCACCAAATTTCGAACTTAGCTTTTTTTTAAATTTCGAACTCTTATTCTGATTTACAAACGCGACAGTACTCATAGTGTTACAAGTTGTTTACGCCGAGTGGGTCTTCTCGTTCGAGTCATTCAATAGTTCGAGCGGTAGCGATATGCTGCTTAGAGAACGGGTGCCACGTAGTCGTCGGTGCCGTATCAGACCCATCCGGAGTGCCCGAAGTGATCATCACTGTGGTCTCCTCAAACAATGGCGAAGGTGAATCTAGAGAAACGCACGGAACTGACCTAGATATGCTCATTATGTAAAATCATTTAATGTTGGATCACTCCATCAGTCATGTCCAGCACTGGTTGTAAAGAGGGAAATATGTGTATCGGGTATTGGTGCTATTGTGACGAGATAGTAATGAAGTGCATAATCAATGTTCATAATATGAGCTTTATAATGTTTTTCTCTTTCGGCACATCGTTCATCATGATGCAAACGACATCAGCAATATAGATGATCATGGTGATCATGGTATTTTACCTTTTGAACGCTATGCTGCGACATATTGATGCAAATACAATGGTGTTTATACTTGAAGGGAGCTTTCAGACAGTAGTTACAGTAGTTATACAGTCATAAAAAGCGAGTTAGCAATTTAATACAAACTCTGTGTTGCGGGAAAATGAATAATTGAATTGATACGCGTTGAGATACGAAATGTTTAGTAAGAAGTTTATACGTATCTCAATGAGCGAAGAGTGAGATTTCCTTCGGTACATTATTGAATGCCGCTTCTGTCCATACTCTTCTGGAGGACTATATAACAAGCTGCTTTGAATACGAACTCGACATTTTTCGTTTCGGTTGCACAAGTGTAGTGAGAATAGATCGCACGATCCTTATCCTTCGATGATTTTCGCTGCGAATCGTATCAGATTTCCCCAGCAATCTTGCAATTTTACCTTGAGAAAATACTGCATTATAAATGCCGAAGCTTGGTCGGTGGTTGTTCCATCTAAAAATATGCTATGAACTCATACTACTAGACGCGCCTTACTGTATCCAGGCATGTAATGGCTGAGGGGACGGATCGGAAGTTTCTTTGCAAAGAGATCTTTCTGAAAATATAGATTCGATTCCGCAAGTGATATATCACAGACTACCTTGTTCAAGAATAGAATAAACGCTGCAGCCTTTAGAAATTTACAACGGATCATTTCGCTGAACAGTTTAGCCGATTCTCGCAGACGATTGTGTCTCTGAGTGATTCAATTACGCTTGATCGCTCCTTTTTTAGTCTCACTTTTCCTTTCATTAATTGACTCGAAGCAAGGATATCGTCATGGAGAACGGGCTTGATCGGCGCATCCACATCTTCCAGCGCCTCAATTTAGGGTTACTAAGGTTTTGCGGTTGTAAAGGAAGAGATGGTGAACACATCGGCAAAGGACTATGACGGCGTACTTCTAAGATTCGGACAAACTCTGGAACAGCGATTTTTCGAAAACTTGGACTCCGGTATCAGTTTTGGATGCTGATGACGATAATCAACTCCATTTTGCATGTTTAACCTACTCTGATGAGCTAGGAGTCTCGCTAGAACCACTGAATTTTTAGAATTCCTAGCCGTTCTCTAGGGAGAGTTGCTCTAGGATTACGAAAATTCGTTTCTTGGGGTAACTTTTCATTCTCTACACGCTCAAATAGTTGTCGTCTTTCTATGGTCGCGTTTTTATCGATATCGTGATAGGAGGTGGGGTTAAACCTCAAAAGTGCATTAAGCCACTTCGTGGAGATGTTGGTCTCAATGTATAATGGCCATAAACCAATTTTGGTGCGAATCGATTATTGTCTTTTTGAGAAATCATGGTTTAAATTTTCCGGAACCTTTGCTTTCCATTTGCGGCCATTAAAGGGAACGAACAACATCCTTATCTAGCTCCTGCCTACAATAGCCCCGATGGCGCAGTCGGTACCGTGTTTGCTTCTCAACCTTTTTGGCTAGTTCGATCCTGACCAGTGCAAATCTCTTTTGCTTCTTATTGGGCGTATAACGGAAACTCTCCGATGTGTGCTATTGTTTTATTGAACTTCTGTCCTAGAGAATCACAAAGCGTCTCAATGTCTTCAGTTGTGGCCTTGCATCCAAATGAAATGGGAACGGATCCAAGAGCACGTACCTGACCAGAAGGGAATGTGTTGGTATTTCTGCGCCAAAGTGCGCTGTCGGAGAGTTTCCGTTATGCGCCCGATAAGAAGCAAAAGAGATTGGCACTGGCCAAGATCGAACTTGCCAAAAAGGTTGAAAAGTAAACACGCTACCGACTGCGCCATCGGGGCTATTCTGGACAGGAGCGAGATAAGGATGTTGTTCGTTCCCTTCAATGGTCGCAAATGGGAAGCAAAGGTTCCGGAAAATTGAAACCATGATTTCTCAAAAAGACAATAATCGATTTGCGCCAAAATTGGTTTATGGCCATTATACATTGAGACCAACATCTCCACGAAGTGGCTTAATGCACTTTTGAGATTTAACCCCACCTCCTGTCACGATATCGATAAAGACGCGACCATAGAAAGATGACAACTATTTCAGCGTGTAGAGAATGAAAAGTTACCCCAAGAAACGAATTTTCGTAATCCTAGAGCAACTCTCCCTAGAGAACGGCTAGAAATTCAAAAATTCAGTGGTTCTAGCGAGACTCCTAGCTCATCAAAGTAGGTCAAACATGCAAAATGGAGTTGATTATCGTCATCAGCAACCAAAACTACCCCGGAGTCCAAGTTTTCGAAAAATCGCTGTTCCAGCCCTTCAATGAATTGTCCGGTTCTTACAAGTACGGTGTCCTATGCATACCGGATTGATTGTTTGTTTCGTGTATGCCGGCTTCATCATAGAAAATACCGGGCTGGGAACGGTTGTATCATGAATTGAATTAGAGTTCGATAAAGGGGACTTCGCCCTGTTAATTTTCTTCATTTTCCACACGTACTCATCGCTCGAATGTCGTAGGGAGTGTGAGAAATGATAAACTTAAAATAACTAGAACCTGATCATATGCAGCCAACGAAGCGACGAAAAGTACAGCAGCGACTCCATCAAAGCAGTGGATCCACTTCTTCCGGTACGTTCGCTGCCCGCCAACGTCGATCAACCTGCGATACTACCGTATGCCCTGAGTTCCGTTCGAGAACCATGCGAGCTTAATAACGGTACCGAATGCTATTCGTTGAAAAGCAGAAGTTGATCTCGTTCACGGCTGTGGTTGGGATGCGCAAGTGGAGGATGTCTTCAGGCGTAGGCATGTAATCCTTGACGAGCAGATCCGAAAGTTTGGGAATGTAGCTGTAGAGCGATAATTTGACACACTATTTACAAAACTATCGGAGACATATCGGAGACAAAATATGTTTCAAGATAACTTACTATTCCGAGTTATCAGGTAGCGACGGGTAGTTTGGGTTCTGCTTCATAAACAATGCAAAGCTCTGAAAAGGACCGTAGTGTTTCGAAAATGGTTCAATTATGCGGATTTCTTTCATCATATGAGAGCGTTTGCCCAAAAGTCGAGCAGATCCGGAATATTTTGGTACAGCAAAAAAAGTCGATTTTCAAATTTCATGTGATTTGGGGTTCTCAAGGGTGCTGGGGAAGATAGGCATAGTCATTTTGCACATGGGTCTTCCGTTGGCTCCAGATGACGTTGCGTCGAATTCACATTTTCATGAATTCCACGGTTCTATGAAGCGCCAAAATTAGCCGAACAAGTTTCTCGGGGTAGAATTGTATGACGAGCACGCCTGTATACTCCATTTTTACTAATTTTGTAATTAAAAAAATAAAAAATGCAACTTTTCTATAGGTGAATCCCGAGCTTTGCAAATATATCGATAGGAGAGGATTCCAAATCTACAATTTTGTCCAATTTCGACATCCAAATTTTAAGAAAACCTAAAAATAGTGTTCGGTTTTTGCTCGAATTGACTCATTCTCTCCCCTTGACCCCGACTCTCTCTCTCATCACACCACAATTCTCCATATGGCAGTCCTTCCTCCTCTGCCTCTCTCGTCGTGTGGTGAGAGAGTGTCGAGGTCAAGGGGAGAGAATGAGTCAATTCGAGCAAAAACCGAACACTATTTTTAGGTTTTCTTAAAATTTGGATGTCGAAATTGGACAAAATTGTAGATTTGAAATCCTCTCTATGCGGCGCTCCTATCGGTATATTTGCTAAGCTCGGGATTCACTTAGAGAAAAGTTGCATTTTTAATTTTTTAATTACAAAATTAGTAAAAATGAAGTATACAGGCGTGTTCGTCATACAATTCTACCCCGGAAAACTTGTTCGGCTAATTTTGGCGCTTCATAGAACCGTGGAATTCATGAAAATGTGAATTCGATGCAACGTCATCTGGAGCCAACGGAAGACCTATGTGCAAAATGACTACACCTATCTTCATCAGCACCCTTGAGAACCCCAATTCACATGAAATTGGAAAATCGACTTTTTTTTGCTGTTCCAAAATATTCCGGATCTGCTCGACTTTTCGGCAAACGCTCTCATATTTATAACTCGATTTCCTTCATTGTCATTTACTATCACCATAAAAGCAGCTCTTGCTTCCTACCTTAGCCAGTCTACCAATGTATTCGAACATTTTGTTGTTCTAATGAAAAAATATGCATGTATGCTTGCATTTAATTGAAGAAAAGCACGGAGAACGGCGCGCTCCGTATCATCATCGATTCCCCTGAACCAGGAAAGCCCCTCGGCGAACCGATTGATCACGTGCTGCAAAGAATTTGGTTGATGTTGAACGTTATCATCATCATCATTCTATCATACCTTCTCAGTCTTATCAGAAACTGCAATATGCTCTTGTACACCCAATGCGATTTCGTGAAATATCTGATAATCGCGTTCTGTTTCGCAAATCTCAATTTCGAAAACCTCGAAAATATTGTATCTGAGATGTTTGTTACAACTGCGCATTTCCGCTTCGCTGAACCCATCCATGTGAAGAATTCTTGAAATACAAATATGTCTATATTGCTCATAAATAATTCTACCTCATTTGCTTCAAGATCGTTGACTTTCCCGCATCAGCACCACATGAAAATTTCCTGGATATTTTGATTACGATAATGGGCAAACCTAATAGGAGTATCTTCACTATTCCAATATTTGCGAGCCTCTCCTTTTCAATTGCGCTGTCGATTATAGTTGAAAGCGCAGTTTGCTTCTTCACATCTCGATATACACTGAAATGGTATGGTCCAACAGAGGGAGTGGAATGAGATATGTTGAAGTTTCTGCGGGTCCTTACACAGTGATTGGCGATGTATTCGATCGAGTACGTACGCCATGCAAATCTGCGAACAGGCACATGCAATAATTCACAACCCTTACACACACCATTCGAGTCGTGCTTCTCGTAAATTTCTGAATGTCTTCTATGCCTCGACATTGGAACGCCCATGGTGAGAAGTGCAATGTAAAACTGCAAAGTAATTTCGCATGAAACAACGCAACTACCACAATAACGGGTGTGTAAAAGGGGTAAAAAAGGGGCAGTACCTAAAACACCAAGTAGCACACTCATATATCTAGAGACCGCAAGGTGATCAACCGACTAGAACTTTCAGCTACTTTCATCCTAATGCATGCCTCGGGGTTCCAAAAAAAATCATTCGTTTTACCGATTGTCGCTAACTATTCTCTGCACCGAGTTATAACACGCTCAACGGAAGAAGAGACGAGAGTAGGCGGAGCCTATCAGCCTGTTCCCATGCAGATATCCAAAAGTTCGAGCAGAGCGTCGCCTCGAGCATTTCTCTATAGAGACGGAGGAGATAAGCGACTATCCGCGCTCTGTTAACGCACCGGTGCAGAAACACTTGGTAAGAGGGGCGGAGGGACATCAGGAAATGATCTCTCTCTCTCTCTCTCTCTCTCTCTCTGCCAGCGTGCGTGGTACCTGATCGCTGCATGAAAATTACAAGCATGACAATGTCCGATCTTCGTTTTCTTTTCCTTAAAAATTGTCTACACGAAATCTTCACATCATATCCAATGCGGCATATTTTATAAAGGATCCTAAGACCTTTAGAAAGCGACATTAATCGCCCAAAAATTGTTAAGTTTTCGCGGTATCATTTCTCGAGAAGGCAAACTGAGTTCACTCCAAGCGGGCGGAGCTTACGGTATCTAGATTTATCCTAAGATATATTTTGAGAGAATACATCGCACAATGAATCACACACCACTATGAGATATCTGAAAGGTCGTAATTAGCTAAGGAAATGGGGAATTAGCGCATTAATGCGGTAGTGATAAGAGTAGTATATAAATATATCTGTGACTATAGCTGACAAATTACTCATCTGCAGCTTGTGCAATCAAAAAAACGATATGATATATATATGATATTTTCGTAGGTGGTCAACGATCGAAGTGCTATGAAGTGAAATGGTAAGCATCTCATTGTTCCGATCACCACTTATTCCTTTACTCTCTGGCTTTGACATTAAAAAAAACTTCTTCTTTTGCAAGAATTTGGGCAAAGCGTACAACAAGTGATCGGGACAGAAACAACTAATAATTGCTGTGTATTACCCCATTATTGCAAAGCCGTAAATATATCCGTATTTAAGTGTGGTGTACTTACCGTACCTTAGGGAGTCGCGCCCCTTTCATCACACCCCCTTCCTAACCCGCGCCGGAGACTGGCCATTTTTATTCTAGTTCCTGCCTTCAGCACGTTTTGTGTGGACTCTGTTCTCTTCTGTTACAACGTCGTCGATAAAGCTCATTCTTCACTCCGTTTGCTCAAGTACGCAAGTACACAACAATAATGATATCACAAAGGTTCGGACCACGAAAGTAGGTGGGCAGTGTCATATATTAGCTATATGCGCATGATAGCTTTATCATGAGTGATACCTGTCGAAATGAGTAATCGAACGTCAATAGGGAACACGCTTCTGGACCCCGTTTGAATTTCTATTTCGAAGAGCCATAAATCAAAATAATATTTTTATTTTTTGAACATTCTTCCTTTAAATGGGCTAAATAGTAATAATAATGATAATGTATCATGTGATGGTACAGTATTGATGTGCTGAGCAAGGATCAATTCACTTCCTTGATGCATCGCTCTAGCCTGTTAAGGTCGAGCTTTGTCGTCACGGCAAAACTGAGAATGACTTATTATTCTACTATTATTATTCTACGATCACTTCATACTTCATTGATGGTGATTATTCGCTGCTGGTCATTGGACCGTATTAAAACGCTTCATGAATGGTTTCAAGAAAGCTCTCCAATTTCAGTGATCAGCGAACAATGTTCGCCTGAATGTTTGACGAGACACCGATAGAATGAGGATAATCATTTCTTGCGGAGCCATTCCTTCTTTCTTTCATACGTTCCTGCACGTTCCCTCGAGTATGTCCAGAATAAGCTTGCTCGGGTCGATCCAAGCATGACGGGGGAGCAATCGTCAGACTCTCTCTACATCTCATGCTCTCTCGCTTTTTCTAACTGGCGAGAGAGTGTGTGATATGAGGAGAGCCATATTATTGCTCTGACGGGGAGATGCCCATCATATTTGTCCAAGCAACTGGTGAGGGGAGTGGCCCACTATTCGTGCTTGAGCCCTGCATGACAGGTTTGCCGCCAGTGCTAGCCAGCTATGATGCTCCGTGGCTGAGCTTCTCTATCGCATTCTTGATATCCGGGCGCATCGTGTTCGCAATGCGTGCGTCTGACTCTCGTTTACTTTTTTTTCTTTCTTATTCTCTTGCTGTTAAATCGGATTCTGTGTGTGATCCGTCAGAGCATCTCTGTGTGTGGGTGCTCTGCTATATATACCGTTCAACCATCTGTGTGTGTGGCTGTGAACGTGTATACCGTTCAACCATCTGTGTGTGTGGCTATGAACGAGACCTGAATTGAATTTTCGTTTTGGTGCACCGGAGGTTCTGCTGAAATTTTTATTTTGGCTAAGTGAACTCTGTGTGACAAACGTAAATTCATTCACTGAATTTCGTTTTGTGTACACGAAGTGCTGCCAAAATTCTGATTTTGGGCAGAGAACTTATCGAATAACAAACGATTTTTTCAGTCGCGTTGCGTGGCGTGCAGCAGTCAAGTGACACGAGTGACACGACACAATGGGCGAGGAAGTCCCAGCCTACATGCAGGTATTCTGCGAATCGATTTCGAAAATGCAGGAGAGCATGGTGAGTATGCAGAGAGAGAATAATGAGAGATACACCGCTCTTCTCGAGAAACTCACCGTTACCGAGAATCGAGGAGAGGGAGCAGGTGTGGGAGAAAATAGTGGAGTGAGTGTGACCAAACCCGTGGGACCATCTATCGATGCTATCGAGTCCAGAATTGTGGATTTTGAATATGATGAGGATCATTGTACGTTCGAGAACTGGTACGAGAGATACCGTGACGTATTCGAACACGACATGAAGAGCCTGGAAGAGGGTATGAGAGTACGGATACTGTTGAGACACCTCAGTGTGAAGTGTAATACACAGTATAGAGATCACAAGGCTCCCGATGACGTCATGCAAGTGTCGTTCGAGGATACCGTAACTACTCTCAAGAGCCTCTTTGGCAAGAAGGAATCAGACTTCGAACTGCGTATTCGTTTCTTCAATCAGAGATTGTCGACCATGGGAAGCACAGATGTGATGAAATTCGCATCTGAGGTGAACCGCCTGTACCAGAAGGGTAATCTGAAGGTGATTACCGAGGACCAGATGAAGATCACAATCTTCCTGGCTGGCTTAGATCTTCCGAACCAGAAGGGACTGCGTGCCCATCTGTTCAATGAAGTCGGAAATAAGCCTACCATCACGTTCAAGGAGCTGCTTGAGAAGTACTCCACGATGAGAGCACTCGAGCGTGGCGTGGCCGTGGTACAGAAAGGTTCAACCATGATGGTCCGTTCGTACGGTAAGAACGATAAGAAGAAGAATGAGAGGAACAAGAACCCCGAGAGACATCAGAAGGCCAATCTCAGATGTCAGTTCTGTGATAAGAAGGGTCACAAGGAGACCGAGCGCTGGACCAAGAATCCAGATAAGAGACCGAGAGGTGGAGCAAAACGCAACTACTCATTGCGAGCAGTGGACTGCAACCTCATCGAGGGAAATCGAGTCTATGTGACTGTGAGAGTCCATGGACAGGATATCGAGTTCCAACTAGATACTGGATCGGGCATTACACTCATCTCGAAGTGTGACTGGAAGGACATGGGACGTCCCAAGTTGGACTCATCTCCTTCCTGCGTGGTCACCTGTGCAAATGGACAGGGAATGAATGTTCTCGGGCGATTCCGTAGTCACGTGGAGTACTGTGGAATGGAGAGTGACGAGTGGGTCCACGTCACCTCAAGACCGATTCGACTAGTCGGCAATGATTGGTTCTTCAAGTTGAACTTGAAGAGAGCGTTCTCTGAGGATGAGAACGATACGGTAGTCAACCACATCAAGTCAATCCCGAAAGACTACACGACCTGGGTCCGAGAAAATTACCCAGAGCTTTGTGAGACTGGACTAGGCAAGTACAACAAATCAGCAGCAAAGTTGTACGTGAAGCCGGGCGTGAAGCCGGTGTTCAGAAACAAGCGGCCAGTGCCGTATGCCAGCCAGCAGGTGTGTGACGACGAGATCGATCGATTATGTGAGATGGGAGTGATCAAGAAGGTTGAGCACTCGGATTGGGCGGCTCCATTCTTACTAGTCGCAAAGAAGAATGGGAGTAAGAGACTCTGTGCTGATTTCAAGACAGGTCTGAATGACTGTCTGGAAGACAGTTCTCATCCGCTCAAGATTCCGGAAGACATCTTCGCATCTTTGAATGGTGGAAGGGTCTTCTCCACGATCGATTTCAGTGATGCGTACCTCCAAGTTGAAGTGGACGAGGAAGCCAAGAAGCTTCTCGTCATCAATACGCATCGTGGACTGTACCAGTACCAGAGATTACCGTTCGGAGTGAAACCAGCTCCAGGCATTTTCCAATCAGTAATGGACCAGATGCTGGTAGGAATGCCAAGGACCGTGGCATACTTGGATGATGTCATTGTGAATGGGAGGACGAAGGAAGAGCACGACGAGAATCTGATGAGAGTTCTCGAGAAAGTTCGCGATTCTGGATTCAGAATTCGCCCCGAAAAGTGTGCGTTCGGACAGAGTGAAGTCCACTTCCTTGGATTCATTGTGAATGAATCTGGACGTCGGCCCGATCCGAAGAAGGTGTAAGCACTGAAGGAGATGCCCGAGCCTAAGGATCTCGCTCAGACCAGATCGTTTCTGGGAGGAGCCAATTATTACGGTGCATACGTTCCCAACGTGACGGAAATCAGAGTTCCGTTGGACAGATTGCTCAAGAAAGATTCCAAATGGGAATGGACCGAGGAGTGCAGGAAAGCATTCCATAAGATGAGAGAGGCGATCAGCGCTGATACCGTGCTAGCTCACTACGATCCCTCCGAGGAGATTATCGTGGCTGCCGATGCCAGTCAGTACGGTATTGGAGCTGTGATCAGTCATCGTTACAAGGATGGAACTGAGAGACCAGTGATGTATGCGTCGAGGCGTCTGAATGATGCTGAGACCCGATACGCACAGATCGAGAAGGAGGCGCTTGCGCTGACCTTCTCTCTCAAGAAGTTTCACAAATTCGTCTATGGAAGGAAGTTCCTTCTTCAGACCGATCACCGGCCGTTGTTGTCAGTTTTCGGTGGGAAGAACGGAATCCCAGTGCATTCCGCAAACCAATTGCAGAGATGGGCGTTGTTCATGCTGAACTACAATTTCGAAATTGAGTATGTGAACACGAACAGTTTCGGAAAAGCTGATATGCTATCCAGACTGATCCGAGAATACACTCGAGAAGACGAGGATGTAGTAATCGCCCATGTCGCAATCGAGACCCATGTAGAGAATCTGCTGATGAATGGAGTGAGGGCAACGCCCGTCACTGTGCGAGACATCCGAGAGTGTACCAAGAAGGACTCGTACCTTCAACTGATTCAGAAGTATCTGGACGAAGGTTGGCCAGCGAAGCCGCCTAAGGACTAGTTGGTACTACCGTACTACCAGAAGAGAGATTCGATCTCGTCTGCTAGTGGATGTCTCATGATGGCAGATCGAGTAATCATCCCTGCAAGGCTCAGAGAAGCAGTCCTGAAGGAGCTGCACAGAGGACACCCTGGAATAGTGCGCATGAAGTCGCTTGCGCGTTCCCATGTGTACTGGCCTGGAATTGACCAGAGTGTCGAGAGCATTGCCAGATGTTGCGAAGGCTGTGCCAGCGCTGCAAAGAACCCGGGCAAAGTGAGCCCAGTGCCGTGGCCAGAGACAAAGAAGCCGATGGAGCGAATCCACATGGATTTCGCTGGTCCGATGAATGGACGGCACTACTTGATCATCGTGGATATTCACAGTAGATGGCCAGAGGTTATCACCATGGAGAGGATCACGGCAGAAGCGACCGTGAAAGCAGTGCGTGACTACGTATCGAGATACGGTAGTCCAGAAACTATTGTCAGTGACAATGGAACTCAGTTCAAGTCTGAGAAGCTGAAATCATTCTGTGCAGAATATGGAATCTGTCAAATATTCTCACCTCCATATCATCCTCAGAGCAATGGACAAACCGAGCGCTTTGTCGATACGTTCAAGAGATCGCTGCTGAAGATGAGAGGAGAAGGTCCAGAGGACGAGAATGTGCAGAAGTTCGTGATGATGTACCGCTGTACACCGAATCATCAGCTGAAAATGAGTTCCCCCACTGAGATCTTCCTGGGAAGGAAGATGCGATTCCGTCTCACTCTCTTATCACCCAAAGAGGGGGAGGAAAGGGAGAGAATAGATGATGAATTGGTGAAAAGAGAGTTCGCCAAGGGAGATGCAGTATTCTACCGAGATCGTGATGGTCCAAATCGCGAGAAATGGACGGAGGCTACAGTACTCAAGAAGATGGGGAGAGTACTGTATGAGATTCAGAAAGTGAGTGGAACCACTGTTATGGCCCACGCTAATCAGCTGAAGAAGCGCTGTGTGCGTGATGAGAGTGATCCACTGAGTGTGTTGATCGAGAGCTTCGACCTGAGTCGAAATGTAATCGCTGACGAGCGAACGCCGACTCCGACTGCCACGCCCGTCATGCCAACTTCACCGATCCGTGCCGCCACTCCCGCGTTCAATGATGCTCCGCCGCCCGTCGTGCCCCGAGTCGAGCCAGCGAAAGATGCGCCAACCGAGAATCAATCAATCAATCAATATTTATCACTTCAAGCGTTAACGCTAGGTGAGGATAGGTCGGAATTCGCCGGTCGTTGCAGACCACCAGTGGGGGCCAATTGTTCTTCTGAGGTCATCTCGCCAACGCGTTCTCGGCTGACCCTGGGTACGGCTCCTGTTGTAGGGGATCCATACCGTAGTCGCTCTGGTCCACTCATCTAGCTCCATTCTCCTAATCTTCAACGCCCACTGAGCTTTCCTTTTCAGCGCTTCTTTGTTCCAATCCCGCACTTTCGTCGCATTGCGCACGTTCTCGTTTCTCCATCGATCCATCAGTGTTATGCCCAACATTTTTCGCTCCATTTTTCTTTGAGTCACACTAAGCCGTTCCTTTTCACTGGCTCGCAGCGCCCAGACTTCTGACCCGTAAAGCACTGTTGAAGAGATACAACTTTCGAAGAGTCTCCTCTTAGTCTTCATAGGAAGCAGGCGAGAAGAGAGCAGAGTAGAGAGCTTGGACCAAGCGAGCCATCCCAGGCGTATCCGGTGCTCAATTTCATCCGAGTGATCGAGGGGGAGCGAGATTCTCCCACCAAGATATGTAGTGGAAGGGACAAAGTTGAATGTCAGATTGTCGATTGTAATGGGTGCTCGAGTGGTGCTACACGATGTGAGAAGAACGGTTTTGGAAACATTTACTTCTAGACCGACGCGTGAGCATGCCTCCATTAGCTTCCTCAACATTCGCTTCAGTTCAGGCCTTGATTTTGCAATTAGGACGATGTCATCCGCGTACTCAAGGTGGCTTAGGTTTCTCCCATCAATCTTGAGTCCATCATTCTCCCAATCGATGTCATTCATTGCTGAGCGAAGGACTACGTTGAACAAGCGAGGGGAAAGGGTGTCGCCTTGACGAACTCCTCTTCTGATTCTGACTGGGACGAGATCCTCGTTGACTCGGATGAGGGTTGTCGAGGACTCGTAGAGGCGGCGGAGGAGGTGGATGAGGGTAGGATGGACCCCAGATATCCATAGGGATTGCCATACCGCACTCCACTCCACACAATCGAATGCCTTACGGAAGTCCACGAAACCGAGATACAACGGAATACCGTATTCGTGGGCACGCTCTGCTACTTGCTTTACAGCGTGTAGGTTATTGAGGGTACTGCGCCCTTTCCGAAAGCCAGTCTGGGTGGAGGACTCAGTCTCTTCAAGCGATTTCTCCATTCTTCTCAAGATCACACGGGTTGCAGCCTTCAGGGTTACGGTAAGCAGCGAGATAGGTCTGAAGTTGCTGATGTTTGTAGGGTCACCTTTCTTGTGGATAAGAGACACGACAGCTTCGACTAAATCTTGGGGCACTGAGTCACCGGCTGTTAGGTGGTTGAGCAAGTCCGCGAGCACTGGGGCGAGGTGATCTCGAGAGAGGTACAGCATATCGGGCAGAATTGAATCGGAACCGGGCGAATGTCCGCATTTGAGGCGAGAAAGCGCATCTCCTGTCTCATCGATTTGGAAGGGTGGAAGAGGGAAAGGCGGATGAGGAGGGATCGTCAGTGGCATTTCAACTGTAGCATTGTAGAGTTCCTCGAAGAAAGTACGGACGGCGAGCTTTGTTGCTTCTTGTGAGAGAGCACCAGTAACTGCGTCAGGGACTAGTAGTCTCTTTCGGGATGATTGCAAGTTGAGCATTGACTTGACAATGCTTCTACCCATTATTGCAGCTTGCCTTGCTTGTGATTCTTTTCTCCTTCTGAAGATTTCGGGTTTCGCGAGATATCCATGGAGGGGAGTGCAGATCTCGCCAACAGTTGCTTGCCGCAGTCTTCGTAAACGCTTGAATCTTGTGATAGGCGTCAATGGCTGAGGTTGGACGGGCAAGGGGCAGGGAAGCAAGGAGATTTGCATTTGCAGTGAAGGCGGTTTTATCGAATTCCAACCGCTTCTTGCATCGTTGCTTCCGCATCTTGTTGGGGAGGGAGAGGCACAGTCGGACAAGGCGATGATCGGAGTCAAACTCAAAGCGACCAACAACACCACAGTTGACAACTCTCGCCGATACAGGCGTTGCAACGAAGTCCATCTGGTGAAAAGTTGAGCCGTTTGGTGACCGCCAGGTCCATATCCTGCCGTGTCTTCTCTCGAGAAATGTGTTTTGGATGCGCAGCCGGTTTCTCACGCAAACTTCTGTGAAGGTCCGCCCACGTGAGTTCGGGGTCGGAGATGCGTACTTGCCGACAAATCTTTCATTGCCTGGCTCGCGTGCAACTCGACAGTTCATATCCCCGACCAGGGCTGGCATGTATCCTCTTGGCGCACTCTGCAGAGCGGTCTCGACCTTGTCCATGAAGTCATCGTAGTCCGTATCATCGTAGGCTGATGTTGGCGCATACGCGCAGACGAGGAAGAGACGATGGTTGGGAAGGAGTAGAGTGGCGAGTCGATCGGAGAGGCCTTGGAACACAGCTTCTCTTGCGAGGTGGGCACGGATGAGGAATGCCACACCATGGTGGGCGGTGGAACCTCCCGAGTGGAATAGGACTATGCCTGAAGACGTAAGATTGAAGGAGGCACAACCCACAATCCTCGCTTCCTGCACAGCAACAACGTCCCACTTGATCTGGGAGAGGGCAAGCTCGATCTCTTGAAGCTTCTCTCGTGGCGCGAGTGTCCGGGTGTTCAGCGTGCCGACGTAGAATGGACGACCCATCGAGGTGGCTTACAACTCCCGCTTGCCAAAGCTGCTGGGAGAGGGAGGCTGGCCGAGGGAGAGGGAGACGGGGGGACGGAGTGCGCACCCCACCGCTCGCGACTAGCGTTGAGGACCAGAATGAAGACTGAGAAGAAGAAGAAGCCAACCGAGAAGAAGACTGTAATCGAGCCCAAGAAGAAAGACAAGAAGATTGCTTCCCAGTCCGATGACCCAAATCCCGGACGTCCCAGTCGAGTTCGTAAAGCCCCTAACCGTCTCACTGTCACCACCACTAAGGGCCAATCTTACTCGTAACTCGTTATTATCTGTACCATAATGTCATGTCAGATATTCCTCTATTTCATATCTTACGGCGGAGGTGCTGTGTATTACCCCATTATTGCAAAGCCGTAAATATATCCGTATTTAAGTGTGGTGTACTTACCGTACCTTAGGGAGTCGCGCCCCTTTCATAACACCCCCTTCCTAACCCGCGCCGGAGACTGGCCATTTTTATTCTAGTTCCTGCCTTCCGCACGTTTTGTGTGGACTCTGTTCTCTTCTGTTACAACGTCGTCGATAAAGCTTATTCTTCACTCCGTTTGCTCAAGTACGCAAGTACACAACAATAATGATATCACAAAGGTTCGGACCACGAAAGTAGGTGGGCAGTGTCATATATTAGCTATATGCGCATGATAGCTTTATCATGAGTGATACCTGTCGAAATGAGTAATCGAACGTCAATAGGGAACACGCTTCTGGACCCCGTTTGAATTTCTATTTCGAAGAGCCATAAATCAAAATAATATTTTTATTTTTTGAACATTCTTCCTTTAAATGGGCTAAATAGTAATAATAATGATAATGTATCATGTGATGGTACAGTATTGATGTGCTGAGCAAGGATCAATTCACTTACTTGATGCATCGCTCTAGCCTGTTAAGGTCGAGCTTTGTCGTCACGGCAAAACTGAGAATGACTTATTATTCTACTATTATTATTCTACGATCACTTCATACTTCATTGATGGTGATTATTCGTTGCTGGTCATTGGACCGTATTAAAACGCTTCATGAATGGTTTCAAGAAAGCTCTCCAATTTCAGTGATCAGCGAACAATGTTCGCCTGAATGTTTGACGAGACACCGATAGAATGAGGATAATAATTTCCTGCGGAGCCATTCCTTCTTTCTTTCATAGCCGTCGCACGTTCCCTCGAGTATCTCCAGAATAAGCTTGCTCGGGTCGATCCAAGCATGACGGGGGAGCAATCGTCAGACTCTCTCCACATCTCATGCTCTCTCGCTTTTTCTAACTGGCGAGAGAGTGTGTGATATGAGGAGAGCCATATTATTGCTCTGACGGGGAGATGCCCATCAAATTTGTCCAAGCAACTGGTGAGGGGAGTGGCCCACTATTCGTGCTTGAGCCCTGCATGACAGGTTTGCCGCCAGTGCTGGCCAGCTATGATGCTCCGTGGCTGAGCTTCTCTATCGCATTCTTGATATCCGGGCGCATCGTGTTCGCGATGCGTGCGTCTGACTCTCGTTTACCGAATATTGAGCTTTATTAGTGTGATTAGTAATAACATTACCAGTCAACCATGCAAGACAAATGACGCCATTGCAGAATATCAGAGAAGTAACATTTTAAAGATAATAAAAAATGGCGCATGTGAAGAACTCTGAACTAATTGCTGGATCACGTATTTTTAAACTGGATAGTTTGAGGCGAATCTTTGCGTTCCAGTGCCGGGAGAAAAATAGACCAAAACGAGAAGATGGGTCACTACCGTACCTTCGGATTTTGTAAAGGAAGGATTATCAGCAAAAATGATTCTAAAATCAGACAATACAGTTTTATGGCTCACCAACGCCGCGCTGGAATCTCCAAATAAGCAGCTTCATGTCCAAAATGTTTGAATCAAGTTACGACTGAGTGACCGCGAAGATCAGGCAACGAGCGATAGAGTACGTGATTTATTTTCATAATTTAAATATATTTCAAACAGGTGCATCTTCGCTCCTTCAATAACGTTAATTTATTGATGAAACAACCATTATTCCCAACATAAAAATATACCGACATTGGCACATTTACTCGCTCTGAAGATCAGAGAAGAGCTTCCGTCGTTGAACTTGCCGCCGAAAACCTATACATTGTTAGACTGAATGAGTAATACTAGATCGAGATCCAAAGCCGACAAACCCACGTCTATTGGTAGGAAGAATCGGCGCATGCCTCATTTGCATTGAGTTTAGCCGCCACCTGCTAGATTCGGAAAAGCGGTGGGAAGGGAAACACATTTGCATTGATTGCCTGAAAAAGGTTTACGAGAATTTTTTTTTGAGTGTGAATTCCTGTTCAATTCATGGAACACGTGGGTGGAATGAGTTTAACTTAAGTATGTCTTATCCTATCAGGCCAGGTAAAAATATATTACTATGTAAGTTGTTTAGAATTTTCAAGAAGCGATGCAAAAGAGCGCTTACTGTGGCGCATCTCACTGCCACGAGCCACATTGTGAATCCCGAGGCGGGAAGAGAGAAGAGTATATTGCAAGTTAGCTCACTCACGCTCACTTTTTTATGGATTTGCGCTCATTCGTCCCATCAATTACCTAACCCTAATAATTTCTCTTTTGTTGTCGATTGTTCCTTACTAATGAAGGACTGTTGCCCGAAACGCCTCACCGCTAGCCGATCGTGCTGATACGCAACCCCTCTTGTCCTTCCACACGGCTTCACCAAGAATTTCAAGTAGTTCATATTGCGAGTCGCGTTGAACTTCAAGAACTGCATTTTCCCCAGACTTCTTTGTTGAATCATACTTCGAGGCGTATCACCAGTATTAAGAATTTGGATATTCTCGGACATAATCATTATCGAGACTCTTCACGAACTCACCCACGCCCCTGAATATATTTTCAAATGAATCATCGCGACACGTCAGTACCTGACAATGTAGTTGTTGCCGTCTCTAGGACATATGCCGCTTCGGGTCATCCAGATAAACCCAGAGAATTATCCACTGATGCACATATCGGAGCCCACTTCGGCCGTTGAATTGTTTCGGGCTGAAAAACAATCCCGACTCCATGGATAATGACAATATCGGATCTACTGATATTTCATTTTCACGTTTGAGGGCAGATTGATATTGTTATTTTTTTGTTATTTTGTAAATGGCTATTCTCGTGGCCCGAACCTTTATGATCCCATTATAAGTAGTTTGTGTTCCAATCACTTGTACGTTTATCTCCAATTCTTGCAAAAGAGGAAGTTTTTTGAATGTCAAAGCCAGAGAATAAGGCGAATAAGTGGTGATCGGAACTATCAGATACTTACCATTTCGCTTCATAGCACTCCGATCGTTGACCACCTACGAAATATATCATACATAAGCGAAAATATCATTGTTTGGCTTGCGCAAGCTGCAGATGGTAATTGCGTCACCTACAGTATCAGATATATTTATACACTACTCCTCTCACTTCAGCGTTAATGCGCTAATTCATCATTTTCTTAGCAAATTACGACATTTCTGCAAACTCATAATGGTGTATGATCCATTGCACGATGTATAGTCTCACAAAAATAAATCTTAGGATATATCTAGATACCGCATGCTCCGCCCACTTGGATGGAACTCAGTTTTGCGCCACACCTGATCGAGAAATGACACCGCGAAAACTTAATCATTTTGAGCTATCAAGGTCGTTTTCGAAAGGTCTTGGGGTTCTTTATAGCATATGTTGGATGCGGCAGGATCTGAATTTTTTGGATAGGCGAATATCGATCAAATATAGCGAGAGCTAGGGAAATGCTATATTGCAATCTATCAATAAGAGACGTACTCTGCGCAATGCATATCAAAGTCGTTGATGACGGTTTTCGATATTTCCGCTGATAAATCATCTGATATAGCGCATGCTTTGCGGTAAAATCTAAATCGAGAATAATGATCATTCCTTCTTTTTGTTTATCATTGGTAGCTCCGACGCAATATTTATACAGACGGCAATCATAACAAGCTCATTTTTCATTGCTTGGTGAACGAGCTTTCTTAAAAATAATAATAATAAAGCATGGCCATGGACGAGCACCGACTTCATCTCGCCACAGTCCTTGTTCATATTGTGAGTAAAGTTAGTATTTAATATTATTTAAAATATATAATTCAGGTCTCAGTGATCGGGTTTATAACCAATTTCATCGCGGTTTTGACTATAATCAAGAGCAACAAAATGCACAGCTCGTAAGTGATGGTTATTTTATAGAAAGTTGAATAAAATCTAAGATTTGGTATAATTTGCGCATGCCTCGCTGCTAACAATGCTTTCGTATTACTTCTCAATTCAGCCTGGTTTGTTTTCATTAAATATTCATAATAATAGTTTTTTCGAAGGTACATGTTGCCAGACTCGGATACTTTTAAAACTGGCTCCTTTGCAAGCAAATTGGTCGGAATGGCATGTTTTTTTAACGAAATATTTTTTCGATTTGTTATTTTAGATCGGGTTGGCTCTTTTTATAACAGGCATTCGATTTCACATACTGATATCGGTCAATCGACTCGTTTCTATCGTGTCGCCCTTCCAAAGCGCAAAACGCATAACCAATAGAAGAACATTTTTCGCAACTTTGATCGTTCTATGCGCAACAATGCTGCAAATCTCTCCATTTGTAATCTGTACGCAATATTATTTTTTAAAATAATTTTAGCAATATTGCAGCGGAGGAAATCTGGCTGTGCTATGATCGACACACCATGCGATGGATCTTCTCTGAAACTGAGACTGGAAAACTTGGGCGATTGTTAACCATTTTTGATACTCTTCATATTTTCCCATTCAGATACCTAGTTAGCATTCCAAACTCATTTGATTTGAGTGTTGTAATGATGCTCGATGTAATCACTTTATTATATCTTCATTTCTCACACGCCAAGGTAAGAAACTGGACGCAAATGAAGTTCATTGTGGTTGTACACTAACCAAATTCAGACCTCCCCAGCCGCCGAGGTCAATGCAATCAACGCAAATACAAGGGCGGCCGAAATTCGGCTATTCAAACAGGTTTTTGCATGTGCATAGGTCAGCATTAGCATTAACAGTGATATTACAGGCATTCAGTCAGAGCATCCCTCTACTCGTCACGTTCGCGGCCTTTGTGTTTCTCACCCCTCGGCTCGAGGACGATTTTGGTTACTATAGAGCTGCCTTTGTCACGGCTAATAAAATGCAAAATTATAGATAAATTCTTATCGACAACTCTGATATGGCATTTTAATCACCTTGTCGACGGGTAATTCGATCTGAGCATTTGTTTTTTTTTCTAAATTGTATTATTCGCAGGCTCATTATCGACATTTTCAACACTCGACTTGAACTATTCATTAAAAGGCAGCAAGCCGTTACAACTGTTGTGCCAACTACGTCGTTTATGCCCACTTCTGTTTCTCAGGCGCAAACATGATTTCGGCCATGAAGTTCACAGCGGGCGGCGCTTGGTCTCCAGCCCCCGCCCATGAACCCATGGTCACGGTTTTTTTACACACCCCATACCCTTGTCGCCGGCGTGAGCATGACGGTGTTCCCTCTATTATATCTTGTTGTTCTCGTACCTCCTTTGTACAGTCAATATATTTTTGTCAAAAAACGCAACTACACAGAACCATTCCAACTTAGAGATTCCGAATGGATGGTCATAAACAGGAAAAGGCCTAAATATGTATTGTTTTTCGAAATATTGATCTATAATAAACATATTTGTACACGAAATATTGTAGAAATCTTAACGCAAACGATAAAAAAATATTTTAAAAAGGATTCTCAGCAGCCACTGTCCCGGTTGAAATATGTTTCAAATATGGATAGGGCTCAATTTCGTTGCCTGACCTACAGTCACTTGGCACACAACCAACTAGTCTAAACTTGTTTCAAATAAAATATATGCAAATTTAGTTTTGGGGATTCCAATGAGATTTTTATATCGAACCACAGTCCTGCGGTGAATGCACTACTAAGCTAGTATCAACGTACGCTGTTTCAGACCTGGGGGCCAAATATATTTTTCGGACCAATTTGCCTTCGTGATCTAGTCACGTCTATCAATTTAACTTCCCCAGTGAGTATGCTCCTTGGGGCGGTGTAACGGCCGGAAATCGAAAACTTGGATGGGCTCCGCTCATGCGATTTTTTTTCGGATCGCCCTTGGCCTCACGAGTCTTTCGGAACGGTTACGCTGAGATGATGAGTGCAGGTTAGGCCATACTCATATCTTGCAGACGCGGAAGTTACTTAATTTAGCTACGGAATAAGATAGCAAGCAAGAATAAATCCGAAAAGGTTGGTCGGTGAACACCTTTTTGCTATTGAAAGAGGATTTCGATCAACACATTATCCGAAAAGGTTGGTCGGTAAAAGCCATTTTGCTAATGAATGATAATTGCTATCGACACTATATCCGAAAAGGTTGGTCGCTGAACGCCATTTTGCTAGGGAAAGAGGATTGCTAGTAAAAATATATCTTCAAAAAGGTTGGTCGCTGAAAGTCATTTTGCTAGGGAAAGAGGATCTCCAGCGTCACTACATCCGAAATTCTCAAACACAATATGAGCTCGTCCGTTTGAGCTTCGAGCAAGGACAGGGACAGCCAAAAATATAACATAAGAATTAGGTGTACAACTAGGTGCTTTGGGGTTATCGATGGGACTGAAAGCGGTGTCATCCTCAGTTTGCACATAGAGCCTTCGTTAGCTCCATATGAGCGTGTTTGTCTAAGAATCGAGCAGATCCGAATGGATTCAGCACAGCCAAAAAATGTCGATTCTGTAAAAGTTCTTTTTTTGGGATAATCGAATGTGCTGAAAACGATGGGCATACTCGTTTTGCCCCAAGAGCCTTCGTTGGCTCCAGATGTCGTCACGTCGAAAACAGTTTTTCGCGTATATCGCCTCTCCGGAAGGTGCTAAAATTACGGGAGCAAGGTTCCCGGGGTAGAATTCGATGCTGATTACGACTATCTACTTCATTTTTCATGAATTTTTTTTTCACAGTCCAAAACGTGCTTAGCGAGTTACATGGTTGGATTCTCCGTGACGAGAGGATTCAGAATATCTATTTTCGACCATTTTGACGCCGGGAAACCGAAAATTGAAAGCTTTTAGTGAACCAAAATCTGGAGAAATCAGGATAAACGGCACTTCATCTCTTCTCTCCCTCCCCATTTCCCCTCTGGCAGTTTACCATCCCCAGGCTGGCCTGAGGGAAGGGCGGGATGGAGAGGGGAGAGGATGTTTCGTTTTCACCAGATTTCGGCTCACTAAAAGCTTTCAATTTTCGGTTTCCCGGCGCCAAAATGTACGAAAATAGAGATTCTGAATCATCTCGTCACGGCGAATCCAATCATATAACTCGCTAAGCGCGCTTTGGACTGAGAAGAAAGTTGAATTTTTAAAAATTATTTCAATAATTCAAGAAGTATATGACCGTAATCAGCATCGAATTCTACCCCAGGAAACTCACTCGCTTAATTTTAGCACATTCCAGAGAGGCGATATACGCGAAAAACTGTTTTCGACGTGGCGACGTCTGGAGCCAACGAAGGCTCCGGGGGCAAAACGAGTGTGCCTATCGTTTTCAGCACATTCGATTACCCCAAAACACGAACTTTTAGAGAATCGATATTTTTGGCTGTGAAAGCCCTTGCTCGATTCTTACGCAAACGCCCTCATATGAGGTCACGCAGAAAGTAGATGTTTATATATGAGAGACTCTCTGAGTAACAATTCTACTCATGGGCCGTACTAGGAAAAAATTCTCCTGAAGGTCCTTGGGGTAACTTTTCACTCAGAATTATAAAATCGACCTGAGAAAGCAAACAACCATATTCAGACTGAATTACGTATTAGTCTTTCCATTTAGTTCTTTACAAGTCTTTTTCACGTACGACTTGCACTGCTCTTGTACTTTTCTAACTTCCGCGAGCAATCATACTACATTATTTTGGTAAATTGCACGAATTTCCGTATTAACTGATATTATGGTGATTTTCAGGAGTTCGGTAATTACGCGAAGCACAGCACATGTCCAATTAAATTGAATGACCGAACTATCCATAAGATATAGAACAGATTAACGGCGAAAAAGATTGGAAAAATCGAGATGGCATGTTGAAAAGCATGATAGTTCCTTATTTGAACACAATCATGTATTTCTCTCTGTAATTGATCGTTTTAATGCGATTAATCCGATTTCTTCAACGATTGACTTATTTCATGCAGAAAATAATAAGGAAAGTCGTCATTACAGTTACAAAATCCGTAGGAGGTTTCTCTCTCTTCGTCAATCCGAATGGACTATTGAGTAATCGAATATAATTGGTCATTTAACAACGTTTAATGCTCGGAAATACACGTGTTTCTAGCCAGCCCTTCTACCCGTCTCATCTAGAGACAAATACACATAATGTTTCATTTTATGTTCAGGATTAGATAATTAATAATTCGCAGCAAATTTTAGCGACATTATTCTTATAATACAGTACCGCAGGGTTGCCCACCTAACGAAAGTGGCGCGGAGAGTTGGGAAGAGTTGCATCAGGTAACTTTGAGATGGCTTTAATCCCCTTCAGAGAATTTTTTTCGGCTATTTTTGGCTATGCGCCTATCTCATTAGGTACCATCGATCTGAGAAATCTGATATTAAAGCAGTTGACTTTGAGGTATGTCTTGAGGGGTTATGGTTCTAGTCTCCTCCCCTCCCCACCCCTCAATTCCTTACGACAACGATCTCTCTACAAATGCAGATATGTAATGAATTCGGTGTCATCTGGAAATATGTGGGGAGGATGAGAGGAGACTCGAGAGATGACTACTGCGGATAAATATTAAAGTCAACTATTTTAAATGCAGATTCCACAGATCGATGATACCACACGAGGGAAACATACATGCAAAAATAGACGAACAAAGATACACTCTTAAGGGGAGAAAAACCATCGCAAAGTCGGGGTTGCCTGATGCAACTCTCCCCGACTTTCCGCGCCATTTTCGTTAGGGGGCAACTTGCGGTACTGTAGAGTTATTATTCACCCGGTACTGTATAGTTATTATCCACCCCTTGTATCGTATGCGAAGATTGTAATGACGAAAGGGCATTATGCGATATTGTTATTGAACAACATCAGCCACAATTCAGCTGCTTACAATGACTTCCTCCTACTATATGAGAACGTAAGCACCCGAATATACCATAGAAAAAACACGTACGTATGTTAATGACTTTCAAATTAAAATAAAAATGAATTATAGTTGGCTTCGTGGGAAGGAAAAATATCTCGTGGTCAAGTGAACAAGCTACCCATTCCTCATCATTGCGTGGCTTGGATAATATGGGCGATCTATACTTATTGAGGCAATTTGCTGTAAATGCGAGCACAATTTAGAGATTCGGGCACAAATCTTGAAAAATATTATTTTCTGAAAGACAAGGACCACTGTGCCTAAATTTTTCTAATATTATTATGACTCGGTATACGTTGCTTGTAGCGCCCCTATATAGATTCATGTCTCTTTCGAAGCAAATGCAGGAATATGAAAACAAAACAGCAAAACAAACTAACTGATTGATAAGTTACAGTTAAAATTACTGGTGGTAAGATTCCTTCTTTACATGGGAATCCCAATTCCCCAATAACTTCCCACTCATTTTGCATAGATTATCGGGAATGAGTGGGAATCATTCTACCCTCTCGCGGGAAATGAATAGGCCATTTTTCCCACGAAGCCAATCCTAAAATGAATACGTTATCATTTGTACTTTATCATCGGTTTCCCAAAAATATACGATTGTTCAAAATAAAATGAGTAAGCAAGTTTCACCTGCAACCACATAATCGCATTGTGTTCAATAGCTCCTTCCTCAATTTCACTTCTTGTGGAAACGTATCTATCAAAGCTTTACGAATTGTTCCTGAGTCCCATATGTCCAACTATTAGCGTTGCTTATGTCGTATCATTTTAATCAGTTACAGTTCAATGTGTATAAACGTGTATTATTGTAATGATTAGTTCTGTAATTGCTCGATTGAATGCGCACGTTGAAGTGGAATGATTGACTTATTTATCACGTACTAAAAGAATCTGAAAGAATCATGAAAGAATCATGGTGGAAAGAATCATGGTGGAAACACTCATGTCTAGGGAACGTTGAGTTCACAACTTGAAAAGTAGTTGCTCAACTACTTTTATTTCTGAACTGCCATGGATCTCGCCGTTACTGTTACAAACTACGTGGGAGGTTTGTCTATATTTGTTATCCCCATATAATAATGTTATTTATACTGAAGACAATAACAATAACAATACAATAATAAAGTTCCGTGGCAGGTTGCTCTCTCTTTGTCAACCTCTGCCTACTCATGCCCATCATCGTTTATCCTCCTTCCCATCTGGGTGCCTTCAAGATTCATTACATTGGAATGGCTGTGATGGATACGCTCTTCGCCCTTGCGCAATTGGTCGCTTCACCGGTTCGTAATCGTTCACTAATAATAACAAAAACAACAACATCAATGCTAATACAAAATAGTAATTGCAGTGTTTCTTCACAAACGGAGATGCTTACCTCCTTTTCTCTTTGCGCCACTGGGTGGGTTGTAGGGAAGGCAATTTGTTTCAGTTCATTGATTATCCAATCTCAAAAACACGCACGTCTCGGAGGTTTGGATTATTCAAAATCAACTGGATCATCCAAATGGCCGCAAAGCGAGCGCGAATTACTAAAAGATTTTTGGACTATGCGAACTCGAATGAATTATCCAAAACAAAGACTGAGAGTTTGGAGTATCATTCGAGCCGCGCGACCCGACGAGTCTAAGTTTATTATGGTTTGATAATCGACACAAGTTGACAGTCAAATATCATTTCTCACACTCACCTGTACACATAACATGCATAAGGCAAGCGAATGTTTATATCATTCAGAAACGCTTTTTCCCAATCGTCTTCTTCATTTTCATTCATCATTCGATGATTGTCTCGATCTCAACCAATTTCATCAACCGAAATGCAATTGTATGCAAGTGAGTACTGGGAGGCGGGCACTAGGTCGGATGAGAACTATGACGTCATGACGCCTTTGACACATCAAAGGCGGCATGACGTCATAGTTCTCATCCGACGTAGTGCCTGGTGGCGTATCAACAAATGTGGCGTGGGTGCTAGGAAATACATTTTCCGCATCTAGTGAAGCTACTTCGCCGCTGGCCCTTTTTGCTGGTTTTTTATCATGCGCTTTACTTTAGCAAAAAATGTAAGTCAGTGCGAAAAAAATGTATTAAATATCCCAATCATTTTCCGTATTTACTGTAAATCTATTGCAGCAACAGCTACATTGGGATGGCATTTAAAAATAAATGCATTAAACGGATGTTCTATATCGGTGGAATTGTTGTGATAGTTGTATCTATTTTATTTACCATTGTCTTATTACTTATCCCTGAGAGTGTCAAGAATGGATTAAACGAAAAATACTCGGAGAGGTCAGTGCTAAAATGCAATCATATTATAAATTTGAACTGCTCAGTTTGGAAATACATTTCGAAAATGAATTTGTGATCGGAAGCTCCCGAGATATGGTATGATTTTGTTAAAATGCTTTCCATTTTATATTTTCCAGTTCATATTCACTGGCAAATATGCATCCCCACTACGAAGCTTGATGTACCTATCATATATTATGATTAATCTTTCAAACATCGTATTCATTTTTGTAAGTCCATTCTTTTCTGAATTTCACGGAGTTAGACGTAGAGAGAACGCAAATTCGAGAGATATGTCGTTATTGTTCGCACTGCCTCATATATCGTAACTCCTGTAAAATGAGTTGCAGTTGTGCGGAATGGGAATGTTTACATACATAAAATCGAATAGCTCGTCCCAGAAACTTCGATGTCTCAACTTTCGTCTTTTGATGATCCTGACTACACAAGTAGTTTTCATTTTCATTGTACCTTAATTTTATTTTTTTTATTCGGCCTGTTTAATCTGTCAGAAATGTGCGAGAAAAGTTACGCAAAAAGTTCGCGAACTTCTGAGGTGCGTAAAGACTGTTTCTCTCAAAAAACCGCGCTCTCTCGCTGTTTCTCTAACCACCTCGCTGAAAAGTTCACGAACTTTTCAACGAGCTCGATAAAAAAGGTGGATGAAAATCTGCGAGAAAAGTCAGAGAAAGAAGAGAGAGCGTGCGATCGGAGAGAGGGAAAAGGAAGTAAACAACCTCAGCTTCCTTTTCCCTCTCTCCGATCGCACGCTCTCTCGCTCTTTATCTAACCACCTTGCTGAAAAGTTCACGAACTTTTCATCGAGCTCGTTGAAAAGTTCGTGAACTTTTCAGCGAGGTGGTTAGAGAAAGAGCGAGAGAGCGCGGTTTTTTGAGAGAAACAGTTTTTACGCACCTCAGAAGTTCGTGAACTTTTTGCGCAACTTTTCTCGCACATTTCTGACAGATTAAACAGGCCGATTATTTTTTATCTTCTAGCAACGCATCAGCGCCGTAAAGAGAGATCAGGGTAGGGAGATATTTTGATTCGATCTCATTAAGCTCGGGGAATATCTAAACTATTTTCAATAGAGCTATTTCCATCGTACAAGGGAGATGCGCGGATTCGAAATGTACTCTCGGAACAAGCTATAGATGGTTCGAAAGCTCATAAAATTCTAAGAACTTTAGCATCTTTGAAAAGTGCTGACGAGCCTCGGGGCAAGAAAAAAATCGATAATTTCGCCCGCGAATTTTTCCCTCAACACATGAGCGCTTTCGCGCAACCTTCACAGCAAGCAGCTGTGGTGTAGTGGTAAATGGATTAGAACGACGAGCGTGGGGTTGAGGGTTCGAATCCGGCTATGCTTATTTTGCTTTGCTCATTTTTCGGAAACTTTTTGAAGTCCTGACTGTCTTTTGAACTACATCCTACACATGATTTTCATCTTCGGATGTACACAATGAATAACTGCAATACAAGAGCGATGATATAAACTCATGCATACGCTGATCTATTTCTGATACCGATAGTGTTATTCACTGTATGCATCCGAAGATCAAAATCATGTGTAGGATGTAGTTCAAAAGAGAGTCAGGAATTCAAAAAGTTTCCGAAAAATGAGCAAAATGAGCATATCCGGATTCGAACCCTCAACCCCACGCTCGTGGTTCTAATCCATTTACCACTACACCACAGCTGCTTGCTGTGAAGGTTGCGCGAAAGCGCTCATGTGTTGAGGGAAAAATTCGCGGGCGAAATTATCGATTTTTTTCTTGCCCCGAGGCTCGTCAGCACTTTTCAAAGATGCTAAAGTTCTTAGAATTTTATGAGCTTTCGAACCATGTATATCTCGTTCCGAGAGTCCATTTCGAATCTGCGCATCTCCCTTGTTAGGCATGTATGTCATGCATATTTGTGTACACTCCGAGTTTAATAACTACCGGTCTCACAGTAGTTGAAGTCGACGGATCACATTTCGCGCCAGGTTCGAAATTGTAATCTCTCGTTTGAATTTTAAAAAAAGTGAAATTATCATTATCATACTGTCAGTATCATAATCATAGGTGTCCACGCCGGCGGCGAGGGGGGTACTGCGCAGGGCCCCACATGTGGGGCCCTGCGCAAGGCATGAGTTCATGGAAAAATCGATTTATACGTCATGGTAGGTCAAGACTAAGTACCGTACTCAATCAACACAGTACAGTACCAGCAGAGACCGTATATCACTACCGTAACCCGCTATTATCGCGAACTGACTTTATTTTCAAAAAATTAAAGTACCGTACCCAATCGACTCTACAGTACCCAGGATACCGTATCCCTCTACCGTAATCCACGATTATCGCGAACTGTCTTTATTTTTAAAATGTCCTGGTACCGTGTCTAATCGATTCCACAGTACCCAAGTAACTACCGTAACCCAGTTCCTTGGGTCAAAATTTTTTCTAAAAAATTGAGCATTTTTCTAAAAATCCCAAATCAATAACAACATGATTCTACAATAATAAGAGATACGGAAGTATAATTTAAAATAATTGTTTGCTCGATTTTGGATTTTTAGAAAAATGTTTGACCCAAGGAACTGGATCTGACCCAAGGAACTGGGTTACGGTAGTTACTTGGGTACTGTGGAATCGATTAGACACGGTACCAGGACTTTTTAAAAATAAAGTCAGTTCGCGATAATCGTGGGTTACGGTAGTGGTATACGGTATCCTGGGGTACTGTAGAGTCGATTGGGTACGGTACTTTATTTTTTGAAAATAAAGTCAGTTCGCGATAATAGCGGGTTACGGTAGTGATATACGGTATCTGCTGGTACTGTACTATCGATTGAGTACGGTACTTAGTCTTGACCTACCATGACGTATAAATCGATTTTTCCATGAACTCATGCCTTGCGCAGGGCCCCACTGTGGGGCCCTGCGCAGTACCCCCCCCCCCCCCCCTCGCCGCCATTCCTGGACACCTATGATCATAATGTTATAATTATTCAATAATATAATATTATCATTTATATTATTAGTATTCTCTTCACTGATGGCATTCGCCACTTTGTTCACGCCATTATTCACAATTCTGCTCACTAAAGAATATCGGAAAAAGTTAGTTTGTCCAATTTGCAATCGCATTATCACCGTTTCACCTCTCAGTGTTTTCGAAGTCGACGTTATAGTTTTGGTAATATTCGAAATCAAAATTATGTTATTATTCCTGATCAATTTTTAGGTTCATCTCTATGCAAAGAAGGGCGACACGTACCCTATCTACTCCATTTGTTGCTCCATTGAGTATTACGACAATCTGATAACTTTCTAAGGCATATGCAATTAGAAAATGAATATTATATTTGCTATAAACTGAGGAAAATCAATTGCTCTCTGTATTCCACGTTCTCTCGCTTGTTGCCGCAGGATCTTTTTAATCTTTTAAGAAATAGCTACATAAATGAATTCCAAGCTTGAGGACTCTAGCCATGCGTGTCCGTGTGTGAAATGAAAAAAAATATCGGCCGTACTGCCCGTTCACACATAGTAAATGAATTTGAGAAATTCACTTCCTTGAGATTAATTGCCCTGAAGAACTAGATTGAATTTACGCGACATTCACCACATCAGCGCATTGCATGCGTAACAAGAGCAGCGGGATCAGCTGGTTTCATATCATAATAATAATTCTTTATCATGCGATATGATAGGATGATTAGGGGTAAATGTTACAGGCAACTTATAAGCATGATAATACGATGTCATATCTAGATGACAAAGGGGATACGATCAATTACAAATGAGAGTTAATTAGAGGTACGAGGAGTGATCAATACTATGAATAGTTCTAACTCTGAGCGAGAATAAATCACTATTTCTAGAGATAATAATATTATTAGGTATACGATTCCACAGTGTTACAACTCTATTGGTGAGGAATGAGTGATAGAGAGTGGATGTGGAGTGGTGTTTACGTAATTAGAAGAGATTGGGGCGTCTAGGTCTAGGAGGTGCGAGGTAAATAAAGGAGGGACAGCCTATGTCAACATCTGAATGGATCACTTTGTATATGAATGCTAAGTCAATAATGGAGCGACGGTAACCTAACGGTTCTAATTGAAAGTAATGCAAACGGTTAGGATAAGGCCTGTCAGTGATGCCACATTTTAGGAGTACGGATTTGGTGAATTTACGCTGAACACGTTCGATGCTATTAGATAGATCTCTACTCTGGGGAGACCAAAGTTCAGAGCAATATTCGAGAATAGGGCGAACGTATGTAATAAATAGACGAGAATAGAGCTGGGGATTTTTGGAGACAAAAGTTCTTAGGATGTAAGAGCAGCGAGAGCGAGCCTTTGAAATTTTACTATATATGTGTGCACTAAACTCTAGTTTATGTGAACAGGTGACTCCTAGATCAGTGAACTTGGATACGGTTGGAAGAGAGGTGCCATTAAGAGAAAATATGGAGGGAGGATGTGATCTTCCTATTTGCATAGTTTCGGTCTTAGTGATGGATACGGTAAGGCCCCAGTCGGTGGACCACTTATACAGGATATCAAGAGAGGATTGGAGAGAAGCAGGGTCAGAGTAGGCCCAGAGTTTAACATCATCAGCATAGAGAATACAGTGAACGTTATGAGGGAGTAAGGAGGGTAAGTCACTGATGTACAGGGAAAAGAGAAGAGGCCTTAAGACAGAGCCTTGGGGCACTCCTGAGGGGGCAGGGAATGAGGGGGAGGAAGAGGTATTGATTGAGACAGATTGTGATCTACCGAGTAAGAACGAACGAATAGAACGAACGATAAGAGGGATCCACAAATGCCTAGAAGCGAACATTTGTGGATGAGTAAGTCAATCGGGATGGAGTCGACGGCACGTGAGAAATCGATAAATGCAACAGAAATGTAGTGGCCATCGTTAAGTGCAGAGTGCCATTGAGAGAAAGAGTTAAGAAGTGCGGAGGTGCACGACCTACGCGGGCGGAAGCCGTGTTGGTAGGGGGAAATGAGATTGTTATCGGCCTTGATTTGATATGAACGATGTGGAGGCATCACCACCACTCCTCGCATCTTATCCACTGTTCTCTTATCAATGAGGAACACTTCAGCACCAGTATCCAGAACAGCATCCACTTTGACTCCACGAATTTCACGTTGGACACACTTGGATCTCCTTATAAACAACGGGTCCTCTGCTTCGTTCACTACACTATCACCACCACCATCGACTTGTACGAGATCCTGATTCTCGACAACATTCGGCCTGTTTAATCTGTCAGAAATGTGCGAGAAAAAGTTGCGTAAAAAGTTCGCGAACTTCTGATTCTCTCCATTTCGCATGCTCTCTCTCTTTCTCTAACCAGGTCGATGAAAAGTTCACGAACTTTTCGACGAACTGTGTTCGAAAATCATACTTTTCTTTTGTTTTACTTACTTTTATAAACTATTTTTGCTTTTAACTTATGATTTCTTATAATGACAACCTTCCCTTAGCTGGAATAGCTTCAGAATACAGCGTAGTGAAAGTAAACAGGGTTGGAGTATTTTTTTCGAAAATGGGTCACCACTTTCCCCACCCTGTAATGTCAAGCTATTCCATCAGAGGGAAGGTTGTTCTTATACGCAGTCATAAGTTAAGAGCAAAAATAATTGATAAAAATAAGTAAAACAAAAGAAAAGTACGAATTTCGAACGAATTAATGCCGGTTTTTAACGAACTTTTCAAGGAGCTGCGTGAAAAGTTAGAGAAAGGCGAGAGAGCACGCATTCTTGAGAGAGGGAAAAGGAAGTAAACAATCACTGCTTCCTTTTCCCTCTCTCAAGAACGCGTGCTCTCTCGCCTTTCTCTAACTTTTCACGCAGCTCCTTGAAAAGTTCACGAACTTTTCGACGAACTATGTTCGAAATTCGTACTTTTCTTTTGTTTTACTTATTTTTATCAATTATTTTTGCTTTCAACTTATGACTGCTTATAAGAACAACCTTCCCTCTGATGGAATAGCTTGACATTACAGGGTGGGGAAAGTGGTGACCCATTTTCGAAAAAAATACTCCAACCCTGTTTACTTTCACTACGCTGTATTCTGAAGCTATTCCAGCTAAGGGAAGGTTGTCATTATAAGAAGTCATAAGTTAAAAGCAAAAATAGTTTATAAAAATAAGTAAAACAAAAGAAAAGTATGATTTTCGAACATAGTTCGTCGAAAAGTTCGTGAACTTTTCAACGACCTGGTTAGAGAAAGAGAGAGAGTACACGAACAGGAGAGAATCAGAAGTTCGCGAACTTTTTACGCAACTTTTTACGCAACTTTTCTCGCAGATTTCTGACAGATTAAACAAGCCGATTGTCGACTGATTTGAGTTTGTTGGGTTCTTCCATACCCTCAACTCCATCATAATCCTCTGGACGAGGCATGCCAAGCTCATCTAGACTTGCATCCTCTCCAATAGCCAAACCATCGATTGACTGAAGCAATTCGAGAACCTCTCGACCATCACTTCCTTCCACGTCATCGATTTCGCACTTCACCGCAAACGCATTTCCCGTATTGTTTCCTCCATCAGTCCCACTACCTTGCTGACCACTCTGATTCCTATTATCCTGAGAGTATCCACCACCTCTCCTACGTCCTCTGAATCCATTTCCCCGTCCGTTACTACCACCACGTCCATTCACTGGAGGCTGGTATATCGGAGTGAATGGCTGCTGCACTGGCTTAGCACCACCAGTATTAGGAGCCATCATCGTATTCTGATTGGGTGGGGGTCGGGGTACATTCATCATCTGGGGCGCATCCCTCGGACCCCTTGCACCACCTCCCCATTGTCTCTTCAAGTGATCTGGAGTTGTACACAAGCACGTCACATGACCTACTCCTCCACACCCATGACACGTCCTCCTAACATAACTGAATGCATCGTCTCTCTTCTGTGCATTCACTGTACCACAGTTGTTTCTGAAGTGTCCAATACCACCACAACTATCACATGTCTGCCGATTTCTCATCATATCGAAACCACCGTTACCGCCATTCGAGAATCTATGCGCATTTCCCTGCCTATTCTCTCGATGATTCACTTTGGGAGCATTGCTAGCACTACCACTCCTTCTCTCCACATACTCAACTCTCTGAAGGTACGTCTTGATTGCCTGATATGACTGATGCTCATCCGTCATCTTCAGCAACTCCAAGTATTTCTTAGTACCCTCATACAAGAGTAACAGCTTCCTTCGCTTAACTACCTCCTGCTTCTCATCATCATCATCATGCAACTTCGAAACCAAATACTCAAGTTCCTCGCACACCGTCTCCACACCACGACCCTTCACCGTCTGATCTCTAAATTATCTCTCCAAATCAAGCGTCGCATACATCGTTCCTCCTTGGCAACGATCCATGAGCCACGTAAGACAATCTCGAACTGATTTCCCAGAGCCCTCATATTCACTCGGGAGACTCTTGTACTCGCGCCTTGCCCTTCCATCGATGTGCTCATGTGACATCTGCTTCGCTCCCTCATCACCCAATCTCTCGAATCGCAACAAGAAACCGTCCCTGAACACCTTCCAACTATCCTTATTACCATTCCACTTCGTCATCTCGGGAAAGTCGGAGGGTTTCATCATCATCACTGGTGACCGTGCATTTTCCGAGTGAAAACCATTCTCAACACCAACCGTTTTCGGAAAAGAAAACTGCGCAGGCATATCCGCACTCTCTTCAACTCGTTCATACACCATTTCACTAGGGTACTGACCGGCAATCCTCATCTGACCGGGCTGCTCTCCACCTCCTGATCTTCTCCACATCAGTTCCGCCGAATCCTGCTTCAACAGCGGCTCTCGAAGTGAGCTGCGCGGCTTCGGCTTGGGTGGCCTCTGAGCTACGGGAGTCTCAGTCACCACCTCTTCATGCCCAAGAAAACTTCTATTCATCAGACGCGTTTCCGTATCACAAGTATTCAACACTCACTCATCTCCTCTTCATCTTTCTGCATTCTCAGTTGCTTGTTCTCGATCACCGTCTGGTGATTCTCATGTTCGAGCTTATGGAAGTAGCGTCATCCAGTTCGCTGTTGATACGATCATTCTCTGCCAGTAATTCATCTTATCCATGGCTGCAGTCTGAACAGCTTCGATTAGATTATCAACATCATTTGTCTGGAATGCATCCATCACAATGTCAATCAATTTCTTCTGATCAGCTACTCGAGCTCAAAATCGAAGTATCTCATTTGAACTGCACACAAGAGTTTTCAATCCCACTCTTGCCAGATGCTCGTCAACAATCCTCCTCAACTCTACATTCATATCTAGACTACCATCATCATCGTTATCATCGTTCTCTTCCTGCTGATTCTCCACAACATCCCCCCTCACGACTAGCCAACGCAACAATCTGATCATATTGCAAACGGAGCTCATCCGAGGACGAGAATTCTGTTCCGTCTATCGCCCTATCTGTTCCGTCTATCGCCCTTGATTCCGTCAGCTCTCTTACTATCTTTCTCTCTTCAGCAAGGCTACTCTGCAAGACACTAGACTGCTCTTTTGCCTGCATCAACTCTTTCACTTTCACTCTCTCTTCCTCAATTGCTTTCGTATCGTCACACTGAGCCTTCATGGTAGCATAACAAAGCAATACTGCATCTACGTGCTCGAGGTCAGTTTTTACTTTGCTCTTGAATGGAGCGAACAGTTTCTCCAATTCAGCTCTTCCTTTCTTTCCACCACTAACATCCCCTTCTCTTTTCATTACCGCCTCTTCCAGATTCTCTACTCTCATCTCTATCCTTCTCACAGCATCTCGAGGTTTCTTACTCTTTTCTAGAGCGCTCAGTTTCAATCGAGTAGTTGGACCCACCCTTTCAGCAGCAGACTGGTCCAACGTCCTCAGCGAGAAGAGCCTGCTCATCTTTTCTCTTTCCTCTGGGGTGAGGTCCTCCACATCAATGTTCTCGTCTTCATCAATCTCCATGCTTCCTGTAACACCTCTCTTCATGTTCACTTTGGCCAATGCCCCATTATTGCCATCAGTCACCGAATCACTACCACTCAACTGCTCTTGCTCCGTACCGATTTGATTTCCACCACCAGAGCTAGTTTCTCCCTGGTCACCACTCGGGATGATTCCATCTCCATGACCATTCTCATTAACTCTTCCCACAATATCCGTGGCATTCAAGCCAGACTGACCATTTGTAGGATTCTCCACAACATCGTTGTCTCCAACTTGAAGGGCTGCGAGGCTCTTCTCCACAACATTTGCAGCTTGAGGGAGAGCTTCGTCGGCCATTCTGCAATGCACACTTGCTTACTCAATCACGACCAGAACACAATCACGCAATTAAAATGAGTCAATTTTAATCGATCTCAAAATTGGTTGATTTTAATGGTCGACCGCGACGCGAACACGCAACGCGTAACTCGAAAATCGGCGATTCTCACGTCAAATCACTTCAATATCCTCTCTTCGAACTTGGCTTGGCCCCCATGCAAAGACTACGCACTCCTATTCCCTTCTCAGAGTTAATCCAACTCAAGGAAAATAAGAGGTTAGCTTCAGCAAATCGTCCACGTCGCAAGTTTTAGACAGCAATTCCCCAATTGGAGATAGGCTTCCGCCGACCCAATGAAATGCTGCCCGCAACAAGCGAGGTAAACTTCAGGAATTCCCCGTCTGGGATGTTCCCCGAACACGTAGAGATTCTCCGTATGAGATTTCTCCACCAACCAGCGTCACTCAAATGAAATGGGAATTCTCCGTATGAGATGTTCCCAATCCACTCAAGAAAGAACAAGGTAAGGAAAGGAAAGAGAAGACTCAAGAATGGAAAGGATTGCGAAAGGAAAACAAGAAGACGTGCAGAAATCAACGACGAACGGAGTACTCTCACCAAAACACTCTCACGCCCTCTTACGAACTCAAGTAATGCGAGGGTATTGAATTATAATAATTATTATCAACAAAACACAAAAAAAACGAGCAACGTAACGCAAGAACGGACAAAAATCGAAGTGAAACACAATTACGAAATTATACGTAAAAGTAAACTGAGTATACTGCGTGTCGAGTAACTGGGTGGGAATTCAAATGGTGAGATTACGGTAATGAGTATTGATTGATTACATTTAAATTATTTAAATACGATATTTTAATATAATTAATTATTCTAATTAATTATTTACTAATTGCAGGAAAAACTGAATAGCATACATTCACAGGGATAGGGATAATACTCAATAAATAGCTAGGAGTGAGGGATCCCCTTTACACCTCCATCCTTCCGTCCCTCCGTCCCTCCCTCCCTCCCTCCCTCATTCCTTCTCTCCCTACCTCCTTCCCTTCATCCTTCCCTCCTTCCCTCCATCCTTCCGTCCCTCTCTCCTTCCTTCTCTCCCTCCCTCCTTCCCTCTATCCTTCCCTCCTTCCCTCCATCCTTCCCTCCCTCCCTCATTCCTTCTCTCCCTCCCTCCTTCCCTCCATCCTTCCCTCCTTCCCTCCATCCTTCCCTCCTTCCCTCCATCCTTCCGTCCCTCCCTCCTTCCTTCTCTCCCTCCCTCCTTCCCTCTATCCTTCCCTCCTTCCCTCCATCCTTACCTCCCTCCCTCCTTCCTTCTCTCCCTCCCTCCTTCCCCCCATCCTTCCCTCCTTCCCTCCATCCTTCCCTCCTTCCCTCC
The DNA here is from genome assembly GCA_036245805.1 of Pristionchus mayeri. Taxonomy (NCBI): domain Eukaryota; kingdom Metazoa; phylum Nematoda; class Chromadorea; order Rhabditida; family Neodiplogasteridae; genus Pristionchus; species Pristionchus mayeri. The sequence goes on from BTRK01000006.1 coordinate 45,118,886, forward strand.
ATCCTTCCGTCCCTCCCTCGCTCCCTCCCTCCCTCATTCCTTCTCTCCCTCCCTCCTTCCCTCCATCCTTCCCTCCTTCCCTCCATCCTTCCGTCCCTCCTTCCTTCTCTCCGTCCCTCCTTCCCTCTTTCCCTCCCTCCTTCCGTCCCTCCCTCCCTCCTTCCCTCCATCCTTCCGTACCTCCTTCCTTCCGTCCCTCCCTCCTTCCCTCCCTCCTTCCGTACCTCCTTCCTTCCTTCCCTCCCTCCTTCCCTCCTCCTTCCCCCATCAGTGGAGTGTACTTTTTACCAGAATGTTTGCCGTACTAAACAAATTATTGAACTAAGGTCATATTGCTCATAATACTTTCCCTGCAATAAAATCGAGTTAGCTCCAGCCTCCATGGAATTCCTTCGTCTATCTCTGATTTTATGTGTATAAGAGAGAATTTTATGTGTATAGAACTGTGCCATATCCCCTATAGGCCGTACAACGAAAAATAAAGTTCTGATTTTAAGATTTCCCTAGGGGTAACTTTTCGCGTAGAGTTCGAAAATCGACCTTAGAAAGCCGTATCTCTTACCACTCATTTCGTGTGTTGCGCTGAAATTGGGTGGTCGGCTTTCGTAAATCGTGAACGGCTCATCCAAACAGCACAAATGCATAGTAATTCTGAAAGATCTCGACGATATAAGCATTTTCACTGTTGAAAGTAAAAGTCTAGCTCATCTGAGAAAAAACTTATGACCAAAGTTATGAAAAAAAGTATTCTCAAAAATTCCGCCCTGAAAATTTTTTGGCGCGTTACGTAAAATAAAAGTTTTCAAATGATTCCTCACCAAAAACGACCCCTAGAAATATTTCTCTCATTTCGAAAGGAGTGATTATTTTGGTAGTTCTGGCTAGCGGAACAGTCAGAGCTCCGGTTTCTTCAATTTTTCAAGTCGGCTGTCTGCAAAAGTAGAGCTCAGAATTTACTCCCAGCGCCTGAAATATTTCATAAACACATTATTCGGAACGTTTCGACTCAGAAATACGTCATACAGACTGGCCAAAGCCAACCATGGTGGTCGTATAGATACTTTTTTTCGACAAAGCCTTGTCACGCACTTTGACGATATGTTTTGACAATGATAACGCAACATCAAAAGTTGATAGATTGTGAATATGTAATAGCTAAGGTATATTAAACACTTATAATTTGTTTTAGGACCACTCCTACACTTTTCAAGAATTCAACAGTCCGATATTTGTAAATTTCGTACAAATGTATTAGGTTGGTAAGAAAGTTCTGTCGCGTTTCTCGTATTTTACATTTTGGCTTATCCTGCCCTTCACAGTTGATCAATCTTCATACGATCTTCAGTAGTCTAATAGTACTTGGTTACTCTTTCGAGAAAACGTTATCACAGTATTCTCCAATTACTAATTCTGGCATAGTGGATTGCCAAATTCAGTGAAATTGATGAAAAACCTTATTTTTTATTTGCTCATAGTTGACAGAAGAAATGTGATATGGGCATAACTAACATGCTGTTGTAGAGTGTAACACGTGGGCATGTTTTAAGTTGCATAACAATAAGAAAGACACATTATGCCAACTTGGGATCAGTGCTAATTCTGAAAATTTCACTGCATTGAATTTTGTTGTTAAGCATTTCTCATCTCTGAAGATTTAGCGATTGTTGAACTCTAAAAATTGTTGAGATAAAGTAGAGGAAATAAAAGAAAATAAAATGTTAGAAAAATTATAGATCAAGTAATACACCGAAAAAAAGTAAACGCACAGGAGTGACGGATTCGAAAAACGCAGAGAGGTGTACTAGAAGTATTAGTATTTCAGACAAAAACCTGTTCTTGAACTGATATTCTTCTGATTTCGATTTCCTCATTTTCGGGATGGTTTGCGAGTCCGTGTACAAAACGTCACGATGTGCTTGGACGAGAGATTATACTCCGCACTGTTCAAAGGACGATTCACAGTTATTAATTCCACTTTACATAATCGCCTGTACAATACATAATCATGGAACGAAAAAAATCTTAGAGAAAAACAAAGTGTTTGAGTTATTTTTGAAAACCTTCCAAAAAAGTTGTAATTGTATTATTCTAGTAAACGAAGTAGACGCATGCCAGTTGTTGTGCAATAAATGTTCGATTTTTTAAAAGATGATATTCACAGTAAAATTAATGGACATTTCTCGCGAAAACTCACGATGTCCCTTTAATTAATTTCACTGCATTGAATTTTGTTGTTAAGCATTTCTCATCTCTGAAGATTTAGCGATTGATCCAGTAAGCTCAGTTGTAGTGAGTGATGAAGTACTCGGCATGATTAGTGTTTACCCTAAATGGAAAAGTGGTGCACCTAACTGTTCGTAAGCTACATTTTTTCAAATGAAGAAACCGAAAATTGTTCTTTGAAATCAGCCTTTTTTGCAATCTGCAGCTTCCCACACATATCGACTGCCGGATGTTATGTGATAATATGGATGTACAACTCTAGTGTTATCACCATTCAAAGCAGTAGAAGCAATTGGTAGCTCTTATTCAAACGGCTGAGTTCAAAATATTACACCATAAAATCGTCATTTTCAGAATTTTTGAGATTTTATTTATTTACTCGATTTATTAGCGAAATAGAATCGACTTAAACGTGTTGACGTATACTACTTACGTTACTTCACCTTATGTCAAATTGAATTTCCAGACAATTTATTCAGTCAAGAAAAAATGGAAAAATAGTACGCGACAGAACTTTCTTACCAACCTAATAGCATGCATCCCGAACGACAGCAGCCTCAAACATAACTTTTAAGCGTTCTAGTGCGAAAAATCGGATTCACCGAGTGAAAATACACAAAGAAATATTGATTTCATATGTTTCCGTTATATCGACATTTTCACCCCCTACAGGGGGCAAAAATGAAAAATTAATTTTTTCGTAAATGTTATTTCGCGAATATAATTTCTAGTGTATTTTCACTTTTAGAAATCGAATTTCCACGTTAGAACGCTTAAAATTAATGTTTGGGGCTGCTGTCGTTCTCGAATCATGCTACATGGGCACGAAATTTACAAATATCGGATTGTTGCATACTTGAAAAGTGTAGGAGTGGTCCTAAAACAACTTATTATCGTTTAATATATCTTAGCTATAACATATTTACCATATATCAACTGTCGAACCTTTTGCTGTTGCGTTATGATTGCCAAAACATATCGTCAAATTGCGTGACAAAGCTTTGTCGAAAAAATTTGCTGCCGGATCACCATGATGTGTTTTAGCCAGTCTGTATGGCGTATTTCTGAGACGAAACGTTCCGAATAATGTGTGTTATGAAATATTTCAGGTGCTGGGAGTAAATTCTGAGCTCTACTTTTGCAGACAGCCGACTTGAAAAATTGAAGAAACCGGAGCTCTGACTGTTCCACTAGCCAGAACTACCAAAATAATCACTCCTTTCGAAACGAGAGAAACATTTCTAGGGGAAGTTTTTGATGAGGAATTATTTGAAAACTTTTATTTTACGTAACGCGACAAAAAAATTTTCAGGGCGGAATTTTTGAGAATACCTTTTTCACAACTTTGGTGATAAGTTTTTTTCTCAGATGAGCTAGACTTTTACTTCCAACAGTGAAAATGCTTATATCGTCGAGATCTTTCAGAATTACTATGCATTTGTGCGGTTTGGATGAGCCGTTCACGATTTACGGAAGCCGACCACCCAACTTCAGCGCAACACACGAAATGAGGGGTAAGAGATACGGCTTTCTAAGGACGATTTTCAAACTCTACGCGAAAAGTTACCCCTAGGGAGATCTTAAAATCAGAACTTTATTTTTCGTTGTACGGCCTATGGTGAATCCTCTCAGACAGTCTCTCATAATACCCTAAATGTATTGACAGTTGCAGTTGTGGTACACAAACGCCATTGTACACTCAACAAACATACTCCCGAATCATCGCTTTAATCACTAATTCCACACAAGAAAGACGCTCGAGCAGGTCAGTTGTGAAGTGATGTGACAATACGAAATTACACTATCCATCTCGCAAACCGCTTTTGAACTCATTTTTCTCGCCTCTTTTACCGCATGCGCCAACTTTGCAGGTGTCGTGATTATATCTATGGATTATTCATTCCTGGGCTATGATTTTGGCAGAAAAAATACTGATCTCATGGAGTGGTCAACAAAGGGAATTCAATGAGAATTTTCATTCTCACGTCCACTCCCTTTGTGCAGACACAAATCGACTACACTTATTGCGCGCGTGTTGTGAGGCACAAACCTATGCCGACTACAAAAGTTTCCTCTTGCTAATTTTTGCTGAATCTTTCGTCGCTCTTTCTCTTTTTACCCACCCCTCATGATTTCAAAAGAGACCAAAACCATCTAACTAAACGTGAACGCACTCACATTTACTTCATTGTTTAAAATGTTCAGTTGTTCTTCTATTTTCATGTTCGTCTATTAAATTTGTGACTCAAACTAGCTGAAATTTCGATCGCCCGTTTTTAAAGAATCTGATATGCCCGTGGCTGCTCACTCGATCGTGGATGAGGGAACCGATAAACTGTGGGCACACTTCGTCCAATTGATGAAACAATTGGGCTGGCTCTCCCACGACAGCCTCAGTGAGCATGTTTACATCATATTCCTAGTCGTGTTTAGGGTAAATATGTAGCCAGATCTAGCTATGTATAGGTTCGTGCCTGCGTAATCACGCTGCCGATTTGACGACATACATAGTATGCATGAAATACTGATACATCGCAACAATAAATGATATTTCTCATGATACAAGCATAATTTCATAGTTTTTTTCCGGATATAATAATGCAAATGTTCAATATATGCAGCGCTGAGTCTGCTACCGACGCTTCCCAACACGAGATGCGTATTTGCGAAGAAAGACGACGGTACGTTCCTAGCTTTCCAGATGATTATGATTTCCATTTTCAGTCACTTGTTCAAATAAGTGAATTTTAGCATAAAACAATACAACAGATGGCTCATTTCTGGGTTGCGTCGTTTGGAATGAATACGACGAAATGGCATGGATTGGTAGGTCATATTTTTATTGCAAGTCGCAGCTTCTTAGGAACAAATATGCATCGCTCATTTTGCATTATTTTTTTAAAAACAATATTGCTACTGTCTCATATCTATAATTATCACATCAGGGTTTACAGGCGATCATAACTACTGTGAAATTCCACTTCCGGTTTCGTATTTTTGCAATGCACTGGCGTTCATTCTTATGCAGGCATGTACATATGCGTGCCCGAAGTGCGAGGTCGCGGCATCGGCAGCAGCATTTGGAAGCGGGCGATCGAGCGAATTCGTGCGACGGGAAGGACGCTCGGTCTGAGGGGAGGTGCGTTGAGCGAGGAAGAGTGTTTCCACATGTCTTCCTGAAGAAACATTTTAAAGAGTAATTAACAATTCCAGTACAAGAGATGGCAGACAAATACGCTGCCAGAGAGACTCCGTTCGAGGTGTCGCGACTGCGCTTCAATACTGCCAGCAGCGAGGAATTGCGTACAGTGAGCTACATGTTTACATTAGTAATCAAAACAAGCAACAAAAAAACGTTGGATAACATGGATAACTAAGTTTGTTTGCAGCTCTGTTCGAAATTCAGTGGAAGTGCCGAAATCGAGATGAAGTCTGCACTATCTGATACGCAAATGGAAGAGTTGTACGCATTCGATGAGCGAATGACTGGCAGGAACAGGTATGAATCTCACTTCTTAGTGACCGTTGGCTCCGCCCACTTTAGAGCGAGACATAGTTGCCTCAAACACTATATTTCGAGTTTAAAGCATAAAACTTACAAAAAAAATATTGAAAAATGTGACACTACTCTGAAATAATTATATTTCTGCATACCGTCATTATATCACTAGTGAGATCATTCGTAGGAGAATACAGTGTTTACGATTGGCGTCTTAAAGTAATTGGTACACAAGTTTTTGTCATGTTTCCACAACAGTGTTCTCCATTTCAGAAGGGACTTTCTCACTCTCTTCCTCGCTTCGCCAATCGTTGAATGCGCAGTTGTCATTGATTGCAATGACAGAATCGCCGGTTGGGCAGGTATAGCTTCCGTTGGATTGGAGCACAAAGGAATGTTCAAACTTGCACCCGTAAGTGAACTTTTCTAGCGAAAACTTCATTCTTTTACACAATGCACAAAAACAACTTTTTGATCTGAAAATTGGATTGATCTTTTCATTTTTAGGTGTACTGCTCTTCGCTCGTCCAATTTGCTCGTCTCTCCGAAGCTCTTCTTCCGCACTGTGAAAGGTATTCGACTCTTTACTGGCAGACGACGTATTTGCAGTATTTTCACGAATCCCAGCATTATAATTGGCACGCTGTCAGGAACGGTGGGCGCGCGTGAGTTGGAACCACTGATCAGCAAAGGTTAGATTGAAATATTAATGATAGAATGTAAATTGTTCTTATAGGCAACTCGCAGAAAATGGAGCGAATAACTCTGTTCTCAACCGAAGTCGAATCGAAAATTCGCGGTGACGAATGCTTCGCGCCTCACAACTCATGCTGCCACTTTGACGGATGAATGCAGACTGCAATATTAAAGGAATCGTTGTGTTCATCGAATTGTAGATCAATGTTTAATGTTCTGTGGATGCTGTGACATATAAATAGTACTCGTGAATCGCGAGTAGGCGGCCACGTAGCTTTTGTTACCGGAGACATAGTTTTTGTTACCGGCCACGTGACTTTTGTGACCCGGACGTGACCGTAACGTCCGGGTAACAAAAGTCACGTGGCCGGTAACAAAAACTACGTGGCCGGCTACTCGCGATTCACGAGTAGTATCATAAATCATGAAAAGAAAAAAAAACAAAAAAATAAAATAAAAAAGTCATACCTCAATTGCTCCTCTCTCGTCGAGAACTCTAGTGATGAGAAATTCTATTAGTATTTTCATGCATAAACAATTTGTATCGCCATCTTGTTACTATCGTTATTTTTGTAGTCGTACGTCCATCTCATCGATTACATAAAGCGTGGCTTGAATGTACTCAGTGAGTTGGCTTGCTTTTTTTCCTTGCCTTCTCTCCTCTTTCGACTTTTGGGATGGTAAAGCCATCTAATCTCTTCAACCACTGCCCTTTCCAGAATGGTGAGCCATTAGGCTCAACTGAGAAATATTCAATGAAAATTAAACTTCGTGACTACAATTGAATCAAACAAAGTAGATATGGAGAGACAGAGAACGTTTGTATTTGTGTGCGAGAGGATGAGGAGGAAAGGAAGGGGAGAGAGGAGAAGAGAATGCGCACAGTGCTAGTGCACATTTTATGCGCTCCTACGCTTTTCTCGTCCCCTCAGCGCCCTCCAATAGTTCGAATGGACTCTTATCGCTATGTGGAATCCCTTGATTCCTTACTAATCGTAGTTGTACTGTCCCATCATTGTACACACTCTCTTGCAGTTCTGACCGGCAGAGAATGTGCTGAATGAGACAATTGAAGGCAACCCATATTGTCACTCTTCCCTCCTCTCGTCGCCAAATTCTCTCTTTCGTGACCATTGTATTTCGCTTTCTTTCCGCTGTCTTCCTATCGTTGTGCAATACTGACTCCTTTAAATATCTCAAAATACGCATCGAGTCATTTGTCTTGGAATATTCCGGTAGAAAATGGAAGGAAGCCTCTCCACAGCGTTACTTGAGGATGGAGAGAGCACAAGAACTCGGCCTGGCATTTGGACACGATTAATCAAGTTCTTTGATAGGTTTGTTTATTTTTTTAATTGTAAATTCAATTCCCCTGGTTCATACAAATAATTCAGTGAAGACAGCTACGAAATCGACGATACCGACCCCGTCCCGTTCTTCAAATTGGTGCGCTTTATTGAACAAATCTTTTCTCTGAATCTTTTCTCACTTGATCAGTTTGTGCAGAAGTGTTATCTTAATGGAAATATGATTAGACCCTTCTGAATCCAATGTAAAAACTGAATTTCACTCATTCGACTTCCGATAGGTCATTCATTCTAGAATGAAATTCGTCTAATTTCATTTTATTATTATTTTATTATTATTTATCACGTCATGCAATAGTGCTCAGGTGAGGATGGGTCTGTACTCTTCATAAGCTGTACTCCACCAGAGGGGTCCAATCGCTCTCTTGAGATCATCGCGCTTCGGACCTTGGGGTGGCCTTGAGGGCGCGCACGGTTGTACTTGCATCTCCCGTAACTTAAGCGCCCATTTTGCTTTGCATCTGAGGGCCTCCTTATTCCAGTCGCGTACTCCAGTGATCTCCAGTGATCTTCATTTAAGAAAGCGAATTATCTCGTTTAGTTCCGCTTCGCCTCTCGAGCTGAGGTCGTCTCTTACTCGATTGCTTGCTTCATCAACATCATCATCGGACTGGTGACACCCGCCTACTTCTACGTGATCAGCAGACTGACGAAGATATACATCGAGGAGAAATCGGTGAGGATCTGTTCCAAAAAGTCCAGATAAATACTGATAAATACGATTTCTTAACGTGAGTAGTAGTTTTCACCATTCATTTCGCATAACATCTTGGTTGTCATTTCAATTTTAAAATGAAGTTCTCTTCAGCCCGTTGGAAACGATGACTTCCTCTGGCGAGTGTGGAGAGTCGCTTCCTTTTATTGCATCGGATTCTTCCTCTGCATCACTCTAGAGTATATCCAAGTGAGAGGAGCTCTTAATTTAATCTAATCTGCCCCCGTTCGAGCATAACATTCTCACTTGGAGCAGTGAAAACATAGCGAGGAGGTGCAGGAGGTCTGGCAATATTTGCAAATTGAATGAGCAAAGCAAATGAGCGTATTTACAGCGCATTTGTCGAAGCAGTTCTTGCGCGAGAATCTGCACAGTTCTCAGTGAGCACAGGAGAATTAAGCAGTCAACTGAGCAGGTTCGATGAAATACGCACTAATTAATGATAATTAACTTATTATCAATGTTATGTTTTCAAAGCCCATGAATATAACACAAAAACGTGAAATAATTGCAGTCACATCGACAGATTGCGCGAAGGACTGGCAGAGCGGATCGGATTGTTGGTCAAGTGAGTATGTTCACTTCCGTTTTGAAATAATTCAAAAAATACGTTTCCAAAGGAAAATTGCAGATCATTATCCATTTTCCTCTCCTGTTGTGTGATTTCGTTCATGCTCGACTGGCAAACTGCCCTGTTTCTCGTTTGGTCCGGGCCCATCTATATCCTTGCCTCGTGGCTCATCACTAAGGTAAACGGAACAAGGTGAATAGTCATTAGATTGCAACTTCTTCAGTTATCAAAAACAGCGACAAAGGAAACACTGAAGATATCAGAAGAAGCGAATGGAATCTCGGAGGAATGCATTCTCAATGTGAAGACGATTGCATCTTGTAATGGACAGGAACATATGGTGCAGGTAAGAACGCAGTTGTTTACATATGACATGTGCATGGTGACGTCATGCATAATGATGCTAAACTTTGACGGGGGCATTTTAATCGTTCATTGTGTAATTAGAATTGGGATCTTATTTCTTGCTTGTATGGTCATTTGTGAGGCGGTCGTGCAATCTGTTTGATGTAAATAATGATTTCCCGTGATCAGAGATACGCCTCAAGTCTTCAATCGGGCGTCGCAGCTTCAGTCCGAGTCTCATTTACCACCGCTTTGCTCGATGCCTCAGCCAGTCTCATCTACTTCTTCTTCAACAGTTTCGGACTATGGTAAATCATACAGTTGTTCATCCTGAAGACGCTCAGACTTTAACTGTTTTTTTTCAATGTGATGTATTTTAGTATATTTCCATCGTAATCAAGCATCGGCTAACATCATAATTTTTGAAGGTACGCGACGATCTCGTACCACACTGGTCGAGTGCCTGATGTTGGCGACGTCTTCGCTGTGGTGTACCTCGCACTCACGGGTACCACCAACTTTTGTAAGTCACTTTGTATCGTTCAGCGAATCCACTCTCCGAGAAGAGATATAATAAATAATAGCTAAAGATGCAATCCTGTAATTCCTGTCAATTTTCAATAGGACTCTGGAATTCATAAATCTTTTATTCAGCCCGCCTCGGTCCTACGATCCTCGCACTTATGAAAGCCAGAATAGCCGCGGCTAAGATCTTCTTAACCATCGATTCGGTTTGTAGCACTCATTTATGGTGGATGCTTAGACAACAAATGCTCCATCTTATCTTAAAAGAATAAAACACTCAATATAATTGGTAGTTGATTAAATTGTTAATTGAATGATAAACTTACCGTATGTTTCCTATAAATAGATGCTACATTGAGAGAAATGTGATCCAAACTATAATACATTCATATAACTAATCATTGAAGGCGGAAGGATATTGCGAAGTTCTTTCGAAGCTCGATCCTACTCGTGCACAGCTTCATGTCCAGTTTAGGAACGTATCCTTCTCGTTTCCCTCGAGGTGAATTGCAAACAAACGTTATGAAATTTATTTGATCAATTTGCAATTCGTTAAGGCAACAATACTAGTATTTATAAGATTTATCAAATTTATTGAATTTCACTTATTCCCTTATCAGATCTCAGCGAGTGCTGGAGAGTCTCTCGTTCGATCTCCGACCGGGAATGTCCATTGGACTGGTGGGAAAGAGTGGATGCGGGAAGAGTACCACGGTGAGAGGTGTACTCACTTACCCATACTTGGTCAATAGTGCTGCATTTCAATCTTCCCTGGAAGGCTGATTAGATTATACATTGCTCGCCCCTATGTCGAAAATTACACGAAAATTACAATTTTTATTTCTGCACAGATCAAGTTGCTCACACGATTTCTGGAGAATGACTACGGTCAGATACTCCTTGATGGCGTGTCGTTAGATGAATATGACAGGAGAAAATGGAGACAGGTGAGCTCGTTGCATACACAATAGAGTTGGCAACATGAGACAAAACTGCAAGCCTCCCCCCCCCCTCCTCGGGTTGTGAAATCAGAACAGGGAGGCATAGAGGGAATACTATATTCCTCACAATCAGAGTTGCAATTCCAATTTATCTTCCCAATTCGAATAGGTAGAATGTTCAGATGATCGGTGTTGTCTCTCAAGAGCCCCCTCTCTTCTCTGGCTCCATCAGGGAGAATATCTGTCTCGGACGGCCCTTCACTCAGCGAGAAATCGAGCGCGCGTGTATGACTGCGTACGCGCACGATTTCATCGTTGCGATGGATAAGGTAGTTTTGATAACATTGGTGCACGAAACTTCGTGACTTCAAGAGCCTCACTTACATGGATTCAATTTTGTCCTTCGCCATAGCAATTCCTAGATAATATGAGACCGTTTGCGATAGATTCAACAAATCGTAACGATGCCTCGGAACAGCCCAAAATATGCACCACATGAAAACATGTTTCCTGGGGTAGTTTTCGATGCTGAACATCGTGGTCCACTTCATTTTGCATGAATCGCTCATTTGATGCCGGTGTGGCGCCACTTCACTTTCCGTCAAACCTACTTTGTTCGTTGTATCATCTTTGAAACACACGGTAGGAGCACGAAATCTCGCTCCCCCGAGCAGAATATCAAGGAGAATCGAGCCTTGTAATCGGTTTGCATGACATTTCCTTGTTCGTGAAAAAAATTGACTTTTTGGCTCGATGAAGTGCGAGAGTGGAGACCTAAACCATTCGAACCGCCTTGCCACGCTGATTCTAATGGTATAGGCATGTGTGGGGTTTGGAGGTGCCTCGCGGCATGCCTCCTTTTCCGCTTTTTCGCCCTTTTCCCTGTGGAAAAGCGGAATGAGAGGGCGAAGAATGAGAGGGAGAATCATTTCTCGACGAATTAATCCCTTTCATTCCGCTTTTCCACAGTGAAAAGGGGGGAAAACTCAGAAAAAGAGGCATAGCACTCGCGAGGCACCTCCAAACCCCACACATGCCTATACCATTAGAATCAGCGTGGAAAGGCGGTTCGAATGGTTTAGGTCTCCACTCTCGCACTTCATAGAGTCAAAAAGTCGATTTTTCTCACGAACATGGAAAGGTCATGCCGAACCGATTATAAGGCTCGATTCTCCTTGATATTCTGCTCGGTTCGCGAGATTTCGTGCTCCTACCGTGTGTTTCAAAGATGATACAACGAACAAAGTAAGTTTGACGGAAAGTGAAGTGGCGCCACACCGGCATCAAATGAGCGATTCATGCAAAATAAAGTGGATCACGATGTTCAGCATCGAAAACTACCCCAGGAAACATGTTTTTCTGTGGTGCATATTTTGGGCTGTTCCGAGGCTTTGTCGAATCTATCGCGAACGGTCTCATATAAAAATTGGTGGGCTGTTGATAACGATGCGACACTTTAGGGATACGACACTCTCATCGGCTCTTTTGGTCTCTCACTGTCTGGTGGTCAGAAGCAGCGCATCGCCATTGCGAGAGCCATCGTATCCGACCCGAGGATGCTCCTACTCGATGAGGCCACCAGTGCATTGGACACGAAGAGCGAGAGAATCGTCCAAGTAAGAATTCAGTATTGATTGCGTCATAATACTGATAATCGTGCTAATAATAATATGAATAAAGGTAAAGATACATCCCCGAGACTGGGCTCGCGTGAGAACGCATGATAAATAATAATTTTAACAATATTCTGCAAGTCTCATTGGAGGAAGCCTTGGACGCAGCATCGGAAGGCCGATCGACCATTGTGATCGCCCATCGACTGAGCACGATCAAGAATGTCGACCAAGTCATTGTGATGGATGAGGGAAGAGTCGTCGAAATAGGAGGTAATAACCACTAGGAAGAACGTACTATTTTCATTCTCCGCGATTTCTCACCAAACCGATTCACAAGTGAGAGAGAATCAGACAGAATGCACAATTTCTTGCGAAGCCATCTCTAGTCATGGTTCGTTCAACCACAAATATACAATTAACTATGAAACTAATATTTACAAAAAACCAACAACAAGTAAACTAATAGGATACGATGCACTTCGAACGAAAACCGATGGGACCTTCGCTCGAATGGTGAGAGAGCAGGAGATGGAGAGACGAAGGTCGAGGAGTGTTCATGAGGACGTTAATGACGACGAACTATCATCCGTCGATGCAGATGACCCCGATGTGGAGATGATTACTGAGCAGGTTGGATACGTTTTTGTTTTATTGCACATTTGGTCATTTTGTGCATATTTGTAAATTAGATAATATTGAGAAAGGTAAGAGTAAGTTTAGATTCGAGAGCAGTCCTTTCCCACAATCGAGGGTGGTTTCTTCACTCTTCTGGCAAGGAACAAATGGAAGACATTTATCGTCGTGCTCGTTGGACTCTTTAGAGGTTTCGCAAGTCCTCTTTTCGCTGTGAGTTAAATCGTTCATCATTTTCACCATCTTCGTTATGGGCTATTTATAGTCGAAAAAACAGGCGGGTCCTTCTTTTCACCTTCTCCGCACTCTCTTGAGAGTTCGAACGGGGGTCCGTTCCTGGATTTTGTACAAGCTATTATTACACATCATATGGATATGCACAAATGGCACCAATTCAGATGCGATATCTCTTCGTCTTCGGGTCATTGGAGGATGAGCACTACGAGACACTGCTGTACTGGTTGATGATCGGGACGATGGCCGTGGGCGTGTACAGCTTCCTCTCCCAGCTGTTCTCAGTACGCTTTTCACCTTTCTTTTCTTAAATATTTTCACTATCTCAGTTAACTACTTCTCGTAAAAAGCTGCTGCCATATCTCACTGTCTTGACAGTCATCGCAAATTATCCTCCAGCAACAAATTTGTAGCTACTGCAAAATCCCACTGCAGTAGCTACAAATTTGTGAAAATCCTTGGTTAATGCAAATTATCCTCCAGCAACCGGTCTGCCAGTACTTCGGTGAGACTGCGATGAATGATCTTCGTGTGTCGTGTCTCCGTTCTCTCCTCCATCGTCCTCTCTCCTACTTCGATCGTCAATCGACTTCTCCCTCTGCCTGTTCGGTTCTACTCTCGCAACAGCCACAAATGGCCATGCCGGTATGTACGCCAACTCTTTCTCGCTTTTCATCATGTTATATTTTGAATCCTCTGTCCTTGTCTGGTCTTGTCATCTCACTTATTTAAATGTTGAGACATTTGTTTCCATACAATTATTATTAGATTTCATTGATATGTACGATGGATATAGTTCAATATAGAATAACAAGTGGATCAGCCCACCTTGCGCGAAAACCATCTATTGATCTACTCAGATCGTGAACAACCAACTGGCGATTGTGATGGACGGGATGTTCGGATGCGTCAGTATGCTCGTCCTGACCTTCGTCTTGTGCGGCCCATCTGGATTCGTGAGTCGAAAGCGCGTCAATTCGCTTCAATGTGAATGCGCTTGAGATGAAAAAATTAATCAAAGAAACAATTTTTCAAAACTAAATTGCAGATAGGATTCGTATATCTCGTGTCCTTCTTGGCTCTGCTCTTCCTCTTCTCCAAGATATCAGATCGGGCGTACAATGATCTAGTGAAAGCCGATAAGTCGGGCGAAGTCCGTTGAATTATGCACATTTTGAAACTTCATGTTCATGCTTACACTGGCGATTTAGATAGTAACATTATTGTTCACGGATATATTATCTTTTGTTCAGGTCGCCCTCGAAATCTTCGACAACGTCGCCACAATTCAGCAGCTCTCGGTGGAGAATCACTTCCTGCAGAAATTCGAAAATTGCATGAGCAAAAGAGAAGGACCGCTTGCGAGGGTGAGAACATTTGTGATTTTTAAGGTCGAAAATCTGTTTTTTTGCAGAAAATCCGATGCCAATCGATCGTCCACGCAACAACCGAATCAATTTTCTACTTCTTCGATTTTCTTGCAACTTGTGAGATTGATTTGGAAGCTCTAACGCCGAATAGAATCCAATATATCAATGATACCTACTTCATTATCAATTCTAAGAACATTTTCCTTTTCAGCGGTCGGCGTATACTTCGTCTATCTCGGATATTACACCCCGAAACTGCTGTTCATTTCTGAGGTTTGCTTGAATTCCAATTTTTCATTTATTTCGGAAAATTGCAGCAACTGATCAACAACGTTGGCTTCCGGACATTTCTGATGAGCGAGTCCTTCAAGGAGATGGTGTCTGCTTCATCTGCTGCCAAACTTGTCTTCAGTCTCATCGATCCGAGTCTGCAGAAGAGAGAGACATCACCTGCTACTCAATTTGTGAGCTTACCTCAAAAAGGAACAGCAGTTTCGGGCTGTAATTGCCGAGATAGACGAAGTATACGTCGACCGCAGAAAAGAAAAATGTTCTTAGAAACGGTAGCGATGGATGTCTCATTGATATCTGTGATATTGTTCGGCGATTTACATTTGTGAGCTTACCATAACGTCTTGCATTGCCAATTTTGAATGCAGCGCAAGCACATCCTTCACATGCACGATTTGAATTAAATCTGGAAATGGAATCATTTAGGTGTGCAAGGGTGCAGTACGAGGAGATTCCCTCTCATTCGCATATCCTTCCCAGCCAAATCGGAGAGTTCTCAACGATGTATCGTTTAGTGTAGGGAAAGGTACGTTTGCGAATCATTTTCACTTATTGATCCGGGACTGACACTGTGAGTAAGGTTTTAATAGTGCAGTGAATTTGAATAATATTTGAGCATTTTGAATGATTACGTGCAGGCCGTTCTCTCGCATTTGTTGGCCCTTCTGGAGGAGGCAAGAGTACGGTAGTAAATCTATTAGAGCGATTCTATGATCCAACATCAGGGCAACTTGTAAGTGGATGCACATTAAATAATACCCAATGAATATTTTTGAAGAAAGAATAAAAAATATGTTGATAATGAAAGTAGGTATTAATTATACCAAATGGCGCTTCCAGTATCTAGACGGTACTCCATTTCCCACACTTAATCCCGTTCAACTCCGATCAAACATCGCCCTCGTCAGCCAGGAACCTATTCTATTCAGAGGAAGTAGGTTTAAAGTAGATGAAACGGAAAAATATACGATTACACTATTACTATTTACATTTCCCATTGCATCATGAAGCTTCACTGTTGTTGCTGTAAAATATGTAAATTTTAATTTGTTTTAAATTTTTTTCTTAGTATGGTATCCCGGGAACAGCCGCAATAATACGTTTGAAGCAATCGCCGACAACATTCGTCTCGGAGTGGAAGGAGTGAGTGATGAGGCGGTGAGAGAAGCCTGTAGACTCGCCAATGCAGAAGAGTTCATTCTGCGGTTCCCTGAGGTGAGGGCAATTCTTACATTAATGACCACCCCCCATCTCCCTCCCCACCCACTCAATTCTAAATATAACTCATTCTCGGTCACCGAACTCCTCAGTGGTGCGGAGAGAGGAGGGGGCGTGCCTACCTTTTCATCCAGGAAATGCCGAGAAAATTTATCTCTCAATCAATGTTTTAGTCGCTCTCCAATCGAGAATATCAATTCAGGGTTACTCCACTCTCGTCGGGGAGAAGGGTTGCACGCTCTCTGGTGGACAGAAACAACGGATCGCCATTGCGAGAGCGATAATCAGAAATCCGAAAGTGATCGTTCTCGATGAGGCGACGAGTGCACTCGACACTCAGAGCGAGAAGGTCATCCAATTATGCAATTTTGTTATTTTTAATATTTTTTGAGTTTCAGATAATAACATAAAAATCAGTAAAATGCAGTGATAATAATAATGTTTGTAGGTTGTGCGAGAGGCTCTGGATTCTTCGGCGAACGGAAGGACATCGGTAATTATTGCTCATCGATTGGATACTATTCGACTCTGCGGTAAATTATGATGTATTACGTGATCTGATCTTCCTTTTTTAGACGAAATATGTTTCGTCGAAGCAGGAAAAATCGTGGAAAGAGGATCACATGATGAGCTTATCGCCATGAGAGGAAAGTACTACGGAATAACGGAACAGCAGCGACTCTACTAGTTCATTTTTTTCAGAATTTTAGATTGTAATTTGTTATGATTGTTGTCATGCTCGGTGCGAAAATAATAAAGATGTAGGTATGATGTTTTCCATGCTACAATATTACACAAGCGCATGATTGGTTTCTTCTGAAATTAAAAAAAGTTGAAACAAATTGGTCCACAAAAAAAGTGAGCTACAATTGTGATTCACACAACGCTGACAGAATCGAAATATACGAAATGCTACTGACTTCTCCAATAGGTCGGCCTCGGCGAGGAAACCGACGAGTATCGCCAGATTTTCGATCCGCATCCTTCTAGAGCACCGTGCCGTGCCCCCCCCCCCTGCCTCGCGAGGACTACCAGGGGGCACAGGGGACGGTGCTCTAGAAGGAAGAATAGAGAGGTGTCATATCATGTCGTACCTGATGTTTGCATCGATCACACTTTTCTTTAAATTAATACGGACACTCTAAAAATTGTTGAAATAAAGTAGAGGAAATAAAAGAAAATAAAATGTTAGAAAAATTATAGATCAAGTAATACACCGAAAAAAAGTAAACGCACAGGAGTGACGGATTCGAAAAACGCAGAGAGGTGTACTAGAAGTATTAGTATTTCAGACAAAAACCTGTTCTTGAACTGATATTCTTCTGATTTCGATTTCCTCATTTTCGGGATGGTTTGCGAGTCCGTGTACAAAACGTCACGATGTGCTTGGACGAGAGATTATACTCCGCACGGTTCAAAGGACGATTCACAGTTATTAATTCCACTTTACATAATCGCCTGTACAATACATAATCATGGAACGAAAAAAATCTTAGAGAAAAACAAAGTGTTTGAGTTATTTTTGAAAACCTTCCAAAAAAGTTGTAATTGTATTATTCTAGTAAACGAAGTAGACGCATGCCAGTTGTTGTGCAATAAATGTTCGATTTTTTAAAAGATGATATTCACAGTAAAATTAATGGACATTTCTCGCGAAAACTCACGATGTCCCTTTAATTAATTTCACTGCATTGAATTTTGTTGTTAAGCATTTCTCATCTCTGAAGATTTAGCGATTGATCCAGTAAGCTCAGTTGTAGTGAGTGATGAAGTACTCGGCATGATTAGTGTTTACCCTAAATGGAAAAGTGGTGCACCTAACTGTTCGTAAGCTACATTTTTTCAAATGAAGAAACCGAAAATTGTTCTTTGAAATCAGCCTTTTTTGCAATCTGCAGCTTCCCACACATATCGACTGCCGGATGTTATGTGATAATATGGATGTACAACTCTAGTGTTATCACCATTCAAAGCAGTAGAAGCAATTGGTAGCTCTTATTCAAACGGCTGAGTTCAAAATATTACACCATAAAATCGTCATTTTCAGAATTTTTGAGATTTTATTTATTTACTCGATTTATTAGCGAAATAGAATCGACTTAAACGTGTTGACGTATACTACTTACGTTACTTCACCTTATGTCAAATTGAATTTCCAGACAATTTATTCAGTCAAGAAAAAATGGAAAAATAGTACGCGACAGAACTTTCTTACCAACCTAATAGCATGCATCCCGAACGACAGCAGCCTCAAACATAACTTTTAAGCGTTCTAGTGCGAAAAATCGGATTCACCGAGTGAAAATACACAAAGAAATATTGATTTCATATGTTTCCGTTATATCGACATTTTCACCCCCTACAGGGGGCAAAAATGAAAAATTAATTTTTTCGTAAATGTTATTTCGCGAATATAATTTCTAGTGTATTTTCACTTTTAGAAATCGAATTTCCACGTTAGAACGCTTAAAATTAATGTTTGGGGCTGCTGTCGTTCTCGAATCATGCTACATGGGCACGAAATTTACAAATATCGGATTGTTGCATACTTGAAAAGTGTAGGAGTGGTCCTAAAACAACTTATTATCGTTTAATATATCTTAGCTATAACATATTTACCATATATCAACTGTCGAACCTTTTGCTGTTGCGTTATGATTGCCAAAACATATCGTCAAATTGCGTGACAAAGCTTTGTCGAAAAAATTTGCTGCCGGATCACCATGATGTGTTTTAGCCAGTCTGTATGGCGTATTTCTGAGACGAAACGTTCCGAATAATGTGTGTTATGAAATATTTCAGGTGCTGGGAGTAAATTCTGAGCTCTACTTTTGCAGACAGCCGACTTGAAAAATTGAAGAAACCGGAGCTCTGACTGTTCCACTAGCCAGAACTACCAAAATAATCACTCCTTTCGAAACGAGAGAAACATTTCTAGAGGAAGTTTTTGATGAGGAATTATTTGAAAACTTTTATTTTACGTAACGCGACAAAAAAATTTTCAGGGCGGAATTTTTGAGAATACCTTTTTCACAACTTTGGTGATAAGTTTTTTTCTCAGATGAGCTAGACTTTTACTTCCAACAGTGAAAATGCTTATATCGTCGAGATCTTTCAGAATTACTATGCATTTGTGCGGTTTGGATGAGCCGTTCACGATTTACGGAAGCCGACCACCCAACTTCAGCGCAACACACGAAATGAGGGGTAAGAGATACGGCTTTCTAAGGACGATTTTCAAACTCTACGCGAAAAGTTACCCCTAGGGAGATCTTAAAATCAGAACTTTATTTTTCGTTGTACGGCCTATGGTGAATCCTCTCAGACAGTCTCTCATAATACCCTAAATGTATTGACAGTTGCAGTTGTGGTACACAAACGCCATTGTACACTCAACAAACATACTCCCGAATCATCGCTTTAATCACTAATTCCACACAAGAAAGACGCTCGAGCAGGTCAGTTGTGAAGTGATGTGACAATACGAAATTACACTATCCATCTCGCAAACCGCTTTTGAACTCATTTTTCTCGCCTCTTTTACCGCATGCGCCAACTTTGCAGGTGTCGTGATTATATCTATGGATTATTCATTCCTGGGCTATGATTTTGGCAGAAAAAATACTGATCTCATGGAGTGGTCAACAAAGGGAATTCAATGAGAATTTTCATTCTCACGTCCACTCCCTTTGTGCAGACACAAATCGACTACACTTATTGCGCGCGTGTTGTGAGGCACAAACCTATGCCGACTACAAAAGTTTCCTCTTGCTAATTTTTGCTGAATCTTTCGTCGCTCTTTCTCTTTTTACCCACCCCTCATGATTTCAAAAGAGACCAAAACCATCTAACTAAACGTGAACGCACTCACATTTACTTCATTGTTTAAAATGTTCAGTTGTTCTTCTATTTTCATGTTCGTCTATTAAATTTGTGACTCAAACTAACTGAAATTTCGATCGCCCGTTTTTAAAGAATCTGATATGTCCGTGGCTGCTCACTCGATCGTGGATGAGGGAACCGATAAACTGTGGGCACACTTCGTCCAATTGATGAAACAATTGGGCTGGCTCTCCCACGACAGCCTCAGTGAGCATGTTTACATCATATTCCTAGTCGTGTTTAGGGTAAATATGTAGCCAGATCTAGCTATGTATAGGTTCGTGCCTGCGTAATCACGCTGCCGATTTGACGACATACATAGTATGCATGAAATACTGATACATCGCAACAATAAATGATATTTCTCATGATACAAGCATAATTTCATAGTTTTTTTCCGGATATAATAATGCAAATGTTCAATATATGCAGCGCTGAGTCTGCTACCAACGCTTCCCAACACGAGATGCGTATTTGCGAAGAAAGACGACGGTACGTTCCTAGCTTTCCAGATGATTATGATTTCCATTTTCAGTCACTTGTTCAAATAAGTGAATTTTAGCATAAAACAATACTACAGATGGCTCATTTCTGGGTTGCGTCGTTTGGAATGAATACGACGAAATGGCATGGATTGGTAGGTCATATTTTTATTGCAAGTCGCAGCTTCTTAGGAACAAATATGCATCGCTCATTTTGCATTATTTTTTTAAAAACAATATTGCTACTGTCTTATATCTATAATTATCACATCAGGGTTTACAGGCGATCATAACTACTGTGAAATTCCACTTC
Organism: Pristionchus mayeri; assembly: GCA_036245805.1. Taxonomy (NCBI): domain Eukaryota; kingdom Metazoa; phylum Nematoda; class Chromadorea; order Rhabditida; family Neodiplogasteridae; genus Pristionchus; species Pristionchus mayeri. Next base: position 45,139,807 of record BTRK01000006.1, read on the forward strand.
CGGTTTCGTATTTTTGCAATGCACTGGCGTTCATTCTTATGCAGGCATGTACATATGCGTGCCCGAAGTGCGAGGTCGCGGCATCGGCAGCAGCATTTGGAAGCGGGCGATCGAGCGAATTCGTGCGACGGGAAGGACGCTCGGTCTGAGGGGAGGTGCGTTGAGCGAGGAAGAGTGTTTCCACATGTCTTCCTGAAGAAACATTTTAAAGAGTAATTAACAATTCCAGTACAAGAGATGGCAGACAAATACGCTGCCAGAGAGACTCCGTTCGAGGTGTCGCGACTGCGCTTCAATACTGCCAGCAGCGAGGAATTGCGTACAGTGAGCTACATGTTTACATTAGTAATCAAAACAAGCAACAAAAAAACGTTGGATAACATGGATAACTAAGTTTGTTTGCAGCTCTGTTCGAAATTCAGTGGAAGTGCCGAAATCGAGATGAAGTCTGCACTATCTGATACGCAAATGGAAGAGTTGTACGCATTCGATGAGCGAATGACTGGCAGGAACAGGTATGAATCTCACTTCTTAGTGACCGTTGGCTCCGCCCACTTTAGAGCGAGACATAGTTGCCTCAAACACTATATTTCGAGTTTAAAGCATAAAACTTACAAAAAAAATATTGAAAAATGTGACACTACTCTGAAATAATTATATTTCTGCATACCGTCATTATATCACTAGTGAGATCATTCGTAGGAGAATACAGTGTTTACGATTGGCGTCTTAAAGTAATTGGTACACAAGTTTTTGTCATGTTTCCACAACAGTGTTCTCCATTTCAGAAGGGACTTTCTCACTCTCTTCCTCGCTTCGCCAATCGTTGAATGCGCAGTTGTCATTGATTGCAATGACAGAATCGCCGGTTGGGCAGGTATAGCTTCCGTTGGATTGGAGCACAAAGGAATGTTCAAACTTGCACCCGTAAGTGAACTTTTCTAGCGAAAACTTCATTCTTTTACACAATGCACAAAAACAACTTTTTGATCTGAAAATTGGATTGATCTTTTCATTTTTAGGTGTACTGCTCTTCGCTCGTCCAATTTGCTCGTCTCTCCGAAGCTCTTCTTCCGCACTGTGAAAGGTATTCGACTCTTTACTGGCAGACGACGTATTTGCAGTATTTTCACGAATCCCAGCATTATAATTGGCACGCTGTCAGGAACGGTGGGCGCGCGTGAGTTGGAACCACTGATCAGCAAAGGTTAGATTGAAATATTAATGATAGAATGTAAATTGTTCTTATAGGCAACTCGCAGAAAATGGAGCGAATAACTCTGTTCTCAACCGAAGTCGAATCGAAAATTCGCGGTGACGAATGCTTCGCGCCTCACAACTCATGCTGCCACTTTGACGGATGAATGCAGACTGCAATATTAAAGGAATCGTTGTGTTCATCGAATTGTAGATCAATGTTTAATGTTCTGTGGATGCTGTGACATATAAATAGTACTCGTGAATCGCGAGTAGGCGGCCACGTAGCTTTTGTTACCGGAGACATAGTTTTTGTTACCGGCCACGTGACTTTTGTGACCCGGACGTGACCGTAACGTCCGGGTAACAAAAGTCACGTGGCCGGTAACAAAAACTACGTGGCCGGCTACTCGCGATTCACGAGTAGTATTATAAATCATGAAAAGAAAAAAAAACAAAAAAATAAAATAAAAAAGTCATACCTCAATTGCTCCTCTCTCGTCGAGAACTCTAGTGATGAGAAATTCTATTAGTATTTTCATGCATAAACAATTTGTATCGCCATCTTGTTACCATCGTTATTTTTGTAGTCGTACGTCCATCTCATCGATTACATAAAGCGTGGCTTGAATGTACTCAGTGAGTTGGCTTGCTTTTTTTCCTTGCCTTCTCTCCTCTTTCGACTTTTGGGATGGTAAAGCCATCTAATCTCTTCAACCACTGCCCTTTCCAGAATGGTGAGCCATTAGGCTCAACTGAGAAATATTCAATGAAAATTAAACTTCGTGACTACAATTGAATCAAACAAAGTAGATATGGAGAGACAGAGAACGTTTGTATTTGTGTGCGAGAGGATGAGGAGGAAAGGAAGGGGAGAGAGGAGAAGAGAATGCGCACAGTGCTAGTGCACATTTTATGCGCTCCTACGCTTTTCTCGTCCCCTCAGCGCCCTCCAATAGTTCGAATGGACTCTTATCGCTATGTGGAATCCCTTGATTCCTTACTAATCGTAGTTGTACTGTCCCATCATTGTACACACTCTCTTGCAGTTCTGACCGGCAGAGAATGTGCTGAATGAGACAATTGAAGGCAACCCATATTGTCACTCTTCCCTCCTCTCGTCGCCAAATTCTCTCTTTCGTGACCATTGTATTTCGCTTTCTTTCCGCTGTCTTCCTATCGTTGTGCAATACTGACTCCTTTAAATATCTCAAAATACGCATCGAGTCATTTGTCTTGGAATATTCCGGTAGAAAATGGAAGGAAGCCTCTCCACAGCGTTACTTGAGGATGGAGAGAGCACAAGAACTCGGCCTGGCATTTGGACACGATTAATCAAGTTCTTTGATAGGTTTGTTTATTTTTTTAATTGTAAATTCAATTCCCCTGGTTCATACAAATAATTCAGTGAAGACAGCTACGAAATCGACGATACCGACCCCGTCCCGTTCTTCAAATTGGTGCGCTTTATTGAACAAATCTTTTCTCTGAATCTTTTCTCACTTGATCAGTTTGTGCAGAAGTGTTATCTTAATGGAAATATGATTAGACCCTTCTGAATCCAATGTAAAAACTGAATTTCACTCATTCGACTTCCGATAGGTCATTCATTCTAGAATGAAATTCGTCTAATTTCATTTTATTATTATTTTATTATTATTTATCACGTCATGCAATAGTGCTCAGGTGAGGATGGGTCTGTACTCTTCATAAGCTGTACTCCACCAGAGGGGTCCAATCGCTCTCTTGAGATCATCGCGCTTCGGACCTTGGGGTGGCCTTGAGGGCGCGCACGGTTGTACTTGCATCTCCCGTAACTTAAGCGCCCATTTTGCTTTGCATCTGAGGGCCTCCTTATTCCAGTCGCGTACTCCAGTGATCTCCAGTGATCTTCATTTAAGAAAGCGAATTATCTCGTTTAGTTCCGCTTCGCCTCTCGAGCTGAGGTCGTCTCTTACTCGATTGCTTGCTTCATCAACATCATCATCGGACTGGTGACACCCGCCTACTTCTACGTGATCAGCAGACTGACGAAGATATACATCGAGGAGAAATCGGTGAGGATCTGTTCCAAAAAGTCCAGATAAATACTGATAAATACGATTTCTTAACGTGAGTAGTAGTTTTCACCATTCATTTCGCATAACATCTTGGTTGTCATTTCAATTTTAAAATGAAGTTCTCTTCAGCCCGTTGGAAACGATGACTTCCTCTGGCGAGTGTGGAGAGTCGCTTCCTTTTATTGCATCGGATTCTTCCTCTGCATCACTCTAGAGTATATCCAAGTGAGAGGAGCTCTTAATTTAATCTAATCTGCCCCCGTTCGAGCATAACATTCTCACTTGGAGCAGTGAAAACATAGCGAGGAGGTGCAGGAGGTCTGGCAATATTTGCAAATTGAATGAGCAAAGCAAATGAGCGTATTTACAGCGCATTTGTCGAAGCAGTTCTTGCGCGAGAATCTGCACAGTTCTCAGTGAGCACAGGAGAATTAAGCAGTCAACTGAGCAGGTTCGATGAAATACGCACTAATTAATGATAATTAACTTATTATCAATGTTATGTTTTCAAAGCCCATGAATATAACACAAAAACGTGAAATAATTGCAGTCACATCGACAGATTGCGCGAAGGACTGGCAGAGCGGATCGGATTGTTGGTCAAGTGAGTATGTTCACTTCCGTTTTGAAATAATTCAAAAAATACGTTTCCAAAGGAAAATTGCAGATCATTATCCATTTTCCTCTCCTGTTGTGTGATTTCGTTCATGCTCGACTGGCAAACTGCCCTGTTTCTCGTTTGGTCCGGGCCCATCTATATCCTTGCCTCGTGGCTCATCACTAAGGTAAACGGAACAAGGTGAATAGTCATTAGATTGCAACTTCTTCAGTTATCAAAAACAGCGACAAAGGAAACACTGAAGATATCAGAAGAAGCGAATGGAATCTCGGAGGAATGCATTCTCAATGTGAAGACGATTGCATCTTGTAATGGACAGGAACATATGGTGCAGGTAAGAACGCAGTTGTTTACATATGACATGTGCATGGTGACGTCATGCATAATGATGCTAAACTTTGACGGGGGCATTTTAATCGTTCATTGTGTAATTAGAATTGGGATCTTATTTCTTGCTTGTATGGTCATTTGTGAGGCGGTCGTGCAATCTGTTTGATGTAAATAATGATTTCCCGTGATCAGAGATACGCCTCAAGTCTTCAATCGGGCGTCGCAGCTTCAGTCCGAGTCTCATTTACCACCGCTTTGCTCGATGCCTCAGCCAGTCTCATCTACTTCTTCTTCAACAGTTTCGGACTATGGTAAATCATACAGTTGTTCATCCTGAAGACGCTCAGACTTTAACTGTTTTTTTTCAATGTGATGTATTTTAGTATATTTCCATCGTAATCAAGCATCGGCTAACATCATAATTTTTGAAGGTACGCGACGATCTCGTACCACACTGGTCGAGTGCCTGATGTTGGCGACGTCTTCGCTGTGGTGTACCTCGCACTCACGGGTACCACCAACTTTTGTAAGTCACTTTGTATCGTTCAGCGAATCCACTCTCCGAGAAGAGATATAATAAATAATAGCTAAAGATGCAATCCTGTAATTCCTGTCAATTTTCAATAGGACTCTGGAATTCATAAATCTTTTATTCAGCCCGCCTCGGTCCTACGATCCTCGCACTTATGAAAGCCAGAATAGCCGCGGCTAAGATCTTCTTAACCATCGATTCGGTTTGTAGCACTCATTTATGGTGGATGCTTAGACAACAAATGCTCCATCTTATCTTAAAAGAATAAAACACTCAATATAATTGGTAGTTGATTAAATTGTTAATTGAATGATAAACTTACCGTATGTTTCCTATAAATAGATGCTACATTGAGAGAAATGTGATCCAAACTATAATACATTCATATAACTAATCATTGAAGGCGGAAGGATATTGCGAAGTTCTTTCGAAGCTCGATCCTACTCGTGCACAGCTTCATGTCCAGTTTAGGAACGTATCCTTCTCGTTTCCCTCGAGGTGAATTGCAAACAAACGTTATGAAATTTATTTGATCAATTTGCAATTCGTTAAGGCAACAATACTAGTATTTATAAGATTTATCAAATTTATTGAATTTCACTTATTCCCTTATCAGATCTCAGCGAGTGCTGGAGAGTCTCTCGTTCGATCTCCGACCGGGAATGTCCATTGGACTGGTGGGAAAGAGTGGATGCGGGAAGAGTACCACGGTGAGAGGTGTACTCACTTACCCATACTTGGTCAATAGTGCTGCATTTCAATCTTCCCTGGAAGGCTGATTAGATTATACATTGCTCGCCCCTATGTCGAAAATTACACGAAAATTACAATTTTTATTTCTGCACAGATCAAGTTGCTCACACGATTTCTGGAGAATGACTACGGTCAGATACTCCTTGATGGCGTGTCGTTAGATGAATATGACAGGAGAAAATGGAGACAGGTGAGCTCGTTGCATACACAATAGAGTTGGCAACATGAGACAAAACTGCAAGCCTCCCCCCCCCCTCCTCGGGTTGTGAAATCAGAACAGGGAGGCATAGAGGGAATACTATATTCCTCACAATCAGAGTTGCAATTCCAATTTATCTTCCCAATTCGAATAGGTAGAATGTTCAGATGATCGGTGTTGTCTCTCAAGAGCCCCCTCTCTTCTCTGGCTCCATCAGGGAGAATATCTGTCTCGGACGGCCCTTCACTCAGCGAGAAATCGAGCGCGCGTGTATGACTGCGTACGCGCACGATTTCATCGTTGCGATGGATAAGGTAGTTTTGATAACATTGGTGCACGAAACTTCGTGACTTCAAGAGCCTCACTTACATGGATTCAATTTTGTCCTTCGCCATAGCAATTCCTAGATAATATGAGACCGTTTGCGATAGATTCAACAAATCGTAACGATGCCTCGGAACAGCCCAAAATATGCACCACATGAAAACATGTTTCCTGGGGTAGTTTTCGATGCTGAACATCGTGGTCCACTTCATTTTGCATGAATCGCTCATTTGATGCCGGTGTGGCGCCACTTCACTTTCCGTCAAACCTACTTTGTTCGTTGTATCATCTTTGAAACACACGGTAGGAGCACGAAATCTCGCTCCCCCGAGCAGAATATCAAGGAGAATCGAGCCTTGTAATCGGTTTGCATGACATTTCCTTGTTCGTGAAAAAAATTGACTTTTTGGCTCGATGAAGTGCGAGAGTGGAGACCTAAACCATTCGAACCGCCTTGCCACGCTGATTCTAATGGTATAGGCATGTGTGGGGTTTGGAGGTGCCTCGCGGCATGCCTCCTTTTCCGCTTTTTCGCCCTTTTCCCTGTGGAAAAGCGGAATGAGAGGGAGAATCATTTCTCGACGAATTAATCCCTTTCATTCCGCTTTTCCACAGTGAAAAGGGGGGAAAACTCAGAAAAAGAGGCATAGCGCTCGCGAGGCACCTCCAAACCCCACACATGCCTATACCATTAGAATCAGCGTGGAAAGGCGGTTCGAATGGTTTAGGTCTCCACTCTCGCACTTCATAGAGTCAAAAAGTCGATTTTTCTCACGAACATGGAAAGGTCATGCCGAACCGATTATAAGGCTCGATTCTCCTTGATATTCTGCTCGGGTGCGCGAGATTTCGTGCTCCTACCGTGTGTTTCAAAGATGATACAACGAACAAAGTAAGTTTGACGGAAAGTGAAGTGGCGCCACACCGGCATCAAATGAGCGATTCATGCAAAATAAAGTGGATCACGATGTTCAGCATCGAAAACTACCCCAGGAAACATGTTTTTCTGTGGTGCATATTTTGGGCTGTTCCGAGGCTTTGTCGAATCTATCGCGAACGGTCTCATATAAAAATTGGTGGGCTGTTGATAACGATGCGACACTTTAGGGATACGACACTCTCATCGGCTCTTTTGGTCTCTCACTGTCTGGTGGTCAGAAGCAGCGCATCGCCATTGCGAGAGCCATCGTATCCGACCCGAGGATGCTCCTACTCGATGAGGCCACCAGTGCATTGGACACGAAGAGCGAGAGAATCGTCCAAGTAAGAATTCAGTATTGATTGCGTCATAATACTGATAATCGTGCTAATAATAATATGAATAAAGGTAAAGATACATCCCCGAGACTGGGCTCGCGTGAGAACGCATGATAAATAATAATTTTAACAATATTCTGCAAGTCTCATTGGAGGAAGCCTTGGACGCAGCATCGGAAGGCCGATCGACCATTGTGATCGCCCATCGACTGAGCACGATCAAGAATGTCGACCAAGTCATTGTGATGGATGAGGGAAGAGTCGTCGAAATAGGAGGTAATAACCACTAGGAAGAACGTACTATTTTCATTCTCCGCGATTTCTCACCAAACCGATTCACAAGTGAGAGAGAATCAGACAGAATGCACAATTTCTTGCGAAGCCATCTCTAGTCATGGTTCGTTCAACCACAAATATACAATTAACTATGAAACTAATATTTACAAAAAAACAACAACAAGTAAACTAATAGGATACGATGCACTTCGAACGAAAACCGATGGGACCTTCGCTCGAATGGTGAGAGAGCAGGAGATGGAGAGACGAAGGTCGAGGAGTGTTCATGAGGACGTTAATGACGACGAACTATCATCCGTCGATGCAGATGACCCCGATGTGGAGATGATTACTGAGCAGGTTGGATACGTTTTTGTTTTATTGCACATTTGGTCATTTTGTGCATATTTGTAAATTAGATAATATTGAGAAAGGTAAGAGTAAGTTTAGATTCGAGAGCAGTCCTTTCCCACAATCGAGGGTGGTTTCTTCACTCTTCTGGCAAGGAACAAATGGAAGACATTTATCGTCGTGCTCGTTGGACTCTTTAGAGGTTTCGCAAGTCCTCTTTTCGCTGTGAGTTAAATCGTTCATCATTTTCACCATCTTCGTTATGGGCTATTTATAGTCGAAAAAACAGGCGGGTCCTTCTTTTCACCTTCTCCGCACTCTCTTGAGAGTTCGAACGGGGGTCCGTTCCTGGATTTTGTACAAGCTATTATTACACATCATATGGATATGCACAAATGGCACCAATTCAGATGCGATATCTCTTCGTCTTCGGGTCATTGGAGGATGAGCACTACGAGACACTGCTGTACTGGTTGATGATCGGGACGATGGCCGTGGGCGTGTACAGCTTCCTCTCCCAGCTGTTCTCAGTACGCTTTTCACCTTTCTTTTCTTAAATATTTTCACTATCTCAGTTAACTACTTCTCGTAAAAAGCTGCTGCCATATCTCACTGTCTTGACAGTCATCGCAAATTATCCTCCAGCAACAAATTTGTAGCTACTGCAAAATCCCACTGCAGTAGCTACAAATTTGTGAAAATCCTTGGTTAATGCAAATTATCCTCCAGCAACCGGTCTGCCAGTACTTCGGTGAGACTGCGATGAATGATCTTCGTGTGTCGTGTCTCCGTTCTCTCCTCCATCGTCCTCTCTCCTACTTCGATCGTCAATCGACTTCTCCCTCTGCCTGTTCGGTTCTACTCTCGCAACAGCCACAAATGGCCATGCCGGTATGTACGCCAACTCTTTCTCGCTTTTCATCATGTTATATTTTGAATCCTCTGTCCTTGTCTGGTCTTGTCATCTCACTTATTTAAATGTTGAGACATTTGTTTCCATACAATTATTATTAGATTTCATTGATATGTACGATGGATATAGTTCAATATAGAATAACAAGTGGATCAGCCCACCTTGCGCGAAAACCATCTATTGATCTACTCAGATCGTGAACAACCAACTGGCGATTGTGATGGACGGGATGTTCGGATGCGTCACTATGCTCGTCCTGACCTTCGTCTTGTGCGGCCCATCTGGATTCGTGAGTCGAAAGCGCGTCAATTCGCTTCAATGTGAATGCGCTTGAGATGAAAAAATTAATCAAAGAAACAATTTTTCAAAACTAAATTGCAGATAGGATTCGTATATCTCGTGTCCTTCTTGGCTCTGCTCTTCCTCTTCTCCAAGATATCAGATCGGGCGTACAATGATCTAGTGAAAGCCGATAAGTCGGGCGAAGTCCGTTGAATTATGCACATTTTGAAACTTCATGTTCATGCTTACACTGGCGATTTAGATAGTAACATTATTGTTCACGGATATATTATCTTTTTTTCAGGTCGCCCTCGAAATCTTCGACAACGTCGCCACAATTCAGCAGCTCTCGGTGGAGAATCACTTCCTGCAGAAATTCGAAAATTGCATGAGCAAAAGAGAAGGACCGCTTGCGAGGGTGAGAACATTTGTGATTTTTAAGGTCGAAAATCTGTTTTTTTGCAGAAAATCCGATGCCAATCGATCGTCCACGCAACAACCGAATCAATTTTCTACTTCTTCGATTTTCTTGCAACTTGTGAGATTGATTTGGAAGCTCTAACGCCGAATAGAATCCAATATATCAATGATACCTACTTCATTATCAATTCTAAGAACATTTTCCTTTTCAGCGGTCGGCGTATACTTCGTCTATCTCGGATATTACACCCCGAAACTGCTGTTCATTTCTGAGGTTTGCTTGAATTCCAATTTTTCATTTATTTCGGAAAATTGCAGCAACTGATCAACAACGTTGGCTTCCGGACATTTCTGATGAGCGAGTCCTTCAAGGAGATGGTGTCTGCTTCATCTGCTGCCAAACTTGTCTTCAGTCTCATCGATCCGAGTCTGCAGAAGAGAGAGACATCACCTGCTACTCAATTTGTGAGCTTACCTCAAAAAGGAACAGCAGTTTCGGGCTGTAATTGCCGAGATAGACGAAGTATACGTCGACCGCAGAAAAGAAAAATGTTCTTAGAAACGGTAGCGATGGATGTCTCATTGATATCTGTGATATTGTTCGGCGATTTACATTTGTGAGCTTACCATAACGTCTTGCATTGCCAATTTTGAATGCAGCGCAAGCACATCCTTCACATGCACGATTTGAATTAAATCTGGAAATGGAATCATTTAGGTGTGCAAGGGTGCAGTACGAGGAGATTCCCTCTCATTCGCATATCCTTCCCAGCCAAATCGGAGAGTTCTCAACGATGTATCGTTTAGTGTAGGGAAAGGTACGTTTGCGAATCATTTTCACTTATTGATCCGGGACTGACACTGTGAGTAAGGTTTTAATAGTGCAGTGAATTTGAATAATATTTGAGCATTTTGAATGATTACGTGCAGGCCGTTCTCTCGCATTTGTTGGCCCTTCTGGAGGAGGCAAGAGTACGGTAGTAAATCTATTAGAGCGATTCTATGATCCAACATCAGGGCAACTTGTAAGTGGATGCACATTAAATAATACCCAATGAATATTTTTGAAGAAAGAATAAAAAATATGTTGATAATGAAAGTAGGTATTAATTATACCAAATGGCGCTTCCAGTATCTAGACGGTACTCCATTTCCCACACTTAATCCCGTTCAACTCCGATCAAACATCGCCCTCGTCAGCCAGGAACCTATTCTATTCAGAGGAAGTAGGTTTAAAGTAGATGAAACGGAAAAATATACGATTACACTATTACTATTTACATTTCCCATTGCATCATGAAGCTTCACTGTTGTTGCTGTAAAATATGTAAATTTTAATTTGTTTTAAATTTTTTTCTTAGTATGGTATCCCGGGAACAGCCGCAATAATACGTTTGAAGCAATCGCCGACAACATTCGTCTCGGAGTGGAAGGAGTGAGTGATGAGGCGGTGAGAGAAGCCTGTAGACTCGCCAATGCAGAAGAGTTCATTCTGCGGTTCCCTGAGGTGAGGGCAATTCTTACATTAATGACCACCCCCCCATCTCCCTCCCCACCCACTCAATTCTAAATATAACTCATTCTCGGTCACCGAACTCCTCAGTGGTGCGGAGAGAGGAGGGGGCGTGCCTACCTTTTCATCCAGGAAATGCCGAGAAAATTTATCTCTCAATCAATGTTTTAGTCGCTCTCCAATCGAGAATATCAATTCAGGGTTACTCCACTCTCGTCGGGGAGAAGGGTTGCACGCTCTCTGGTGGACAGAAACAACGGATCGCCATTGCGAGAGCGATAATCAGAAATCCGAAAGTGATCGTTCTCGATGAGGCGACGAGTGCACTCGACACTCAGAGCGAGAAGGTCATCCAATTATGCAATTTTGTTATTTTTAATATTTTTTGAGTTTCAGATAATAACATAAAAATCAGTAAAATGCAGTGATAATAATAATGTTTGTAGGTTGTGCGAGAGGCTCTGGATTCTTCGGCGAACGGAAGGACATCGGTAATTATTGCTCATCGATTGGATACTATTCGACTCTGCGGTAAATTATGATGTATTACGTGATCTGATCTTCCTTTTTTAGACGAAATCTGTTTCGTCGAAGCAGGAAAAATCGTGGAAAGAGGATCACATGATGAGCTTATCGCCATGAGAGGAAAGTACTACGGAATAACGGAACAGCAGCGACTCTACTAGTTCATTTTTTTCAGAATTTTAGATTGTAATTTGTTATGATTGTTGTCATGCTCGGTGCGAAAATAATAAAGATGTAGGTATGATGTTTTCCATGCTACAATATTACACAAGCGCATGATTGGTTTCTTCTGAAATTAAAAAAAGTTGAAACAAATTGGTTCACAAAAAAAGTGAGCTACAATTGTGATTCACACAACGCTGACAGAATCGAAATATACGAAATGCTACTGACTTCTCCAATAGGTCGGCCTCGGCGAGGAAACCGACGAGTATCGCCAGATTTTCGATCCGCATCCTTCTAGAGCACCGTGCCGTGCCCCCCCCCCCCTGCCTCGCGAGGACTACCAGGGGGCACAGGGGACGGTGCTCTAGAAGGAAGAATAGAGAGGTGTCATATCATGTCGTACCTGATGTTTGCATCGATCACACTTTTCTTTAAATTAATACGGACACTCTAAAAATTGTTGAAATAAAGTAGAGGAAATAAAAGAAAATAAAATG